>OY735234.1:35547174-35739674 GCA_963457665.1 Thysanoteuthis rhombus | reverse complement strand
TCCCCATCCACCAGAGTGCTCTATTCCTATGGAAGTGCATTGCATAAGCTTACAATGAACGAGTTACCCTACTTATAGAGTGCTCAACCCTGTATAGGGGAACGTATATATATATATATATATATATATATATATATATATATATATATATATATAAGATCGGGCTAGCACCCCAGACCTGTAAAAACATAATTGCCACAAATGATGAGCGGGATTCCGTGGATCGTTCGAAAAATGGGGATAGAATCTTTTTCTCATGTGTCGTACGACACGGAGAGCAACTTTGCTTTGCTCGAGAAAAAATAATTGTCGTTATGTTTCGACCACATCACATACTAATCTTCTTCGGGTGTCTTTAGTATTCAGTAATCTTTTGAGAAATCAGATAACCTCATCCACTCTATTTGTGTGTGTGCAATCTTTCAGACGACATAGTCCTTTGCAGCGAACCTTCACGACCTCCAATTGATGCTAGATAGACTGAATTGAGAAAGCAAGAAAGTCGGCTTTCTCAAGAACTTCATCAACAGAACTAAGGTCACTTGCTACTCGTCGAAAATAAACACGCAACGATCGGAATCGGAAACGCAGAACTGGAGAAAGTTGACAACAACATCTACCTCGGACAATGAATCTCCATGAAATCCTCGAAAGAAGAAGAAATCAAGCGAAGACTCGCTCTAGGATGGCAAGCTTTCGGTAGAGCAAGGTCAGCCTTCAAGAACAAGGAAATCCCAATGGTCTTCAAAGAAGAGTATACAACCAATGCATTCTCCCGATAGTCTCCTATTAAACTGAAACATGGAATCTAACCAAGAGACTTGACTCTCGACCTGAGAAGAAAGCAATGGGTACATGTAAGAATCGTGCTCAACCTCACATTGAGAGATCATAAGACAGCACAGTGTATTAGGGGAAAAGGCAGGAGTCCGAGACATGATAGAATCCATTAGAAAACTCAAATGGCTATGGACTGGTCATGTTGCAAGAATGTCAGACAACTGATGGACATCTCGTCAAACAACATGGATCCCCAGAGATCACAAGCGAAACCGAGGCCGATGAAATATGGAGATGACGAGTTCAGAAAGTATTGGCTCAGCGACGCCTATGATAGAGAGATCTGACCAATCCTAGAGAACGATATGTGGAGACACATTCGATGATTGCATTGCAAATGGGTTTCAACATAGATACATATTTCTTAAAGTTTATATACCATAAAGGTGAAAGCTTTATTTTAGATTTAGTCCAATCCCCGCTTCGGGTGAGGATCGAACTCAAGACCTTCAGATGACTCGATTGGACAACTTCTGGATTATGAGGCTGACGCGCTGCCTATGGCGCCTACGAAACTTTTATTGCCGTTCGCTCAAAAGATAATTAAATCGTTTTCTACTTATTTCAACTGAAAAAGGGAAAGCCAAGTTGATCTGATTTCTTTTTTCAAGGGGATTCGAGAGAAAATTGTGGAAGCAGAATCAGGAATAAGAGTGGGGAGAGGAAAATGATTCTTCTGAAGGTTTGTAACAAGTTTCATATCAATCCAAGATGATACATCTTGGATTGATATGAAACTTAGTAAATCGATGCTTAACATATTAGGGATTGACAGACCAACGAACGAACAGGTTGACTGCAGAATGTCCCGTATAGATGCGTAGACTAACATAAAGACGATAACATTATTTCAGGTTTGGTCCAAACAACAATCGAAAAAAAATCAATGCCTTAAGAGAGAATCGAACTCACGACCATCAGAAAACTCAATGGTAATTAGGAGACTGCCGCACCGCTTACTGTACTTCTGCGACACCTAGCACGATTGGGGCTCAGAGTTAATTGATACTTGAATATGTGCTTGTGTTTGTTTGTGTGTTCAAGCGCTCTGGGTCATACCGTTTTGTCTGCAGATTCGAAAATTGACATCAGTATTCCACTAGACCCCTCCAAAAAAAATTGGGGAAAGAAAGCTTTTTTGACCTTGTGGGGGGGGGGAGTCTGATGTGTTTAATAACAGTGCATCTAGATTCTCCAGAATCTAGATATTTATAGATATTTTTTATTCTTTCAATTTAGATGTTCTCCTTGGAAAACGCTGTAGATGTCATAAATAGAATTTATTCAGACCATTTTTATTCTTCGATGAAATTTCTTCACATGACTTCAAATTTTGACACCATGATTGTTGAATTATTGACTGTGATGGCGATTTTATTATACTTATTATATCATGATTATCTTTTATATAAAACAACTTTTTCTGTATGTCACTGTATCTACATCCTCTTAAACATGGGCACAGTTCAACCAAATTTGGCATGTATACTCAATAGACCAAGGGGAATGTTTTGAAGTAATGTAATGGCGAATATTGTTCTGTTTTATTACAACTCTCTGGGTTGATGTACTCTTCGACGGTAAAGTAAACAGCAAGGAATCGGAAAAAATAAAGTTGCTTCCGAAAAAACGTGCTTTCCAATTCCACAAATCGATAACCTGGACGTTGCTTCAACCACTTCGGTCAAGGAAACCTGGTGATTTTAGCCAAAAACCAATCTGTAGTCATTCTCCCCCGCCTTTTTTCAGATTCTTTTGAAAGGAAAAATAACTACATCTTCCCTATCTGATGAAATCCGAGTCGCTTGTGTACTTTTTAGCTATTGAAGAGAAAAACAAATAGTACTGTAGTTGATAGAATATAAGACCTCCACCCAATAGCTCAGAAGGAAAGTCACCTTTGTTGTCCAGCCGAAGATTGGCCAGAACTCGAGGAGGGGTAAAAAAAAAAAAAAAAATTAGTCAATATTCCTCGCTAAAGGAAGTGGGTCTTCGAGCCTTCAAAAAATGATATTTATCGTTATTTTTCATTTTAAATGCTAATTAATTTGTAAAACGAAGGTGTACAGTAAGAAATAAATAAATCAGCACGTCTAATTGTCACAAGCACAGAAAACTCTGTTTTAACCGATTTACACTAATCCACCCGAAATCCAACACGTTTTACCCGGCTTCGAGGGGGGCATACTTGTCCTCGCCGGCTCGTACTCCTATGTCTAATATTTCGAATATCCTAGTATAACATTTATTTCTTTTTATTTAATTCTACTTGATTTGGATTTTTTGTCACAAGTCAATTAAATGACGACAGTCACCATCGTCTAGAGCAGAAAAAGTATCTCCTCTATTCTGCATCACGTCTCCCTCTGGAAAAAAGAAAATACTTGAGGTCAACACCGCAACTCAAGCAGCAGCTAAAAGGATGGTGTTTTCGTAGGATTACCCTCAGTGAATTTGATATTATTGTCCCATTAATAATAATGTTTTCCTCCAGTCATTTAATGTAACGTAGCTCTCTTCACTCAAAAACAGGATCGGGCCTATACAGCTGTTAACACTTTTTCGTTTATAATCATTTTAAAGCTTCAAGTCAAGACTTTTACTAATTCGAGATAGACTATTACTATCTGCTGTTCGTTGTGTGAACTGTGTTTTGGGAGTTGTGAATGGTAGTAAACAGTAGAAGGTCTTTTTCTCGGAGTACCATTGAGCTGGTCGCTAACTATCAAGGAGGGTTGGCCCTCCTACCACCATAACAACAACAACAATCATCATCATGAACTTCTCGCAACTGTGACTACCATTCAGAATGGGAAAGGAAATCGAAATCGGACACATTACTGAAAACTATTTAAATTCGGATTATTCCCGACTAAAAGCCAACCTTTGTCATAGCACAGTTGTTTTTCTTTGTGCTATTCTTGCCGGGTAAGATAAAAAAAATAATTTAAAAAAGGAACTTCTATTCCATTTTCAACTTTTAAAAAAAGTTCTAACACCCTAACTTTTTTGTTCGTTGACGTTCGCACTTGTTCTTTCTTTTTTATGATTTTTTCAAAGTAGGAAAGAAATGAGTTGATTATTTTGTCTGTTTTTATTGCTTTAAGTTATGAAAACCACAAAGTAAATATTAGTTGTGTGGTATTTTGAAAAAACAAAAACAAAACAGTCTAATTCTGTACCTATCACTTCTTATAGTTTTATTTGAAGTATCATTTCAAATGTTTATTTTAAACTGTCATTTACGTTCACATACACTCGTTTTTGTTTTTAAATATATTTGTAAGTTTTTATATTGTGCTATTTAATTAGTTTTCATAACTTTTTGGCCTCCGTTAAACTTCTCCTTTTCCTTGTTTGAACTTGAACATGAATTCTTTCTAGCGTTTTTTTCCCCTTAATTTTAAACTATTACATTTTCTTTCGATAAACACTTCGTTTCTTTCTTAAATAAATCTTGAACGTCGCACGACAACAGTCCATCCAACTATTAATAGTTTGAATAATACTAACAAAACTTAAAACTGGTTTTACTTTTTCGTTTTCTTAGTAGTAAAGTAAGTAAACTAATATATCTGTCTCTCGTGTTGCTGGTTTTTTAGTAATTCATTTGGGGACCTTCTCTTAAAGAACTTTTATCTTCTCTTAAAAACTGATTATTTAGAAGAAATTCCGAAAGAACACTTGTTGAATAATGCCGACTTATATATTGTACATCTGAAAATTCAATATTACAATGCACAATTGACCCATTTTATTGTATGGATGTTCGAAATTGCTACAATGTTAATTAATTTTGACTTCCTATTCTATTTCCACTTTTACTTGCCCCCCTTCCCTTTTTCTTAATTTCCCCAATACGAAAAATTCGTACTAGCTTATTACACGCGGGAGGGAGCAGCACTTTAAAATGCGGGAGTCTCGTAAGTCTATGAACACACGTCGGTAGTCAAATTAAGGACCCTTCCCAGTCTTTTAAAACATAAAACTTTAAATTGATTTCTTTCAGAATTGACAAATTCCCTGGGGAAAGGCGGGTAGATCTCATGGATTGAAAGCCTGAACTACCTTCGTATGTCAGCGGTGTCAGAATCGATAATGGTCTACAATTCTTCCTCATCATCTAATAAAATTTTAAAATATTGCTACAATAAATAAATGGTATTAGGAATAGTGGCGCCACACAATCTTCCGATACGAGGGTCTGCCTGAAGACATCCGAAAGGTCGGCTTCTTCTGGGTAAGAGAACCGATTAATATAAAATCTGATCTGCTTGAGTAGGATTATAAAAATCTTTATTTCTTCAGTTTCGCTTTTTTATCTTCATCTTTGATTTTTTTTTTCCACGGCTTAGAACAAATGTGATCTCTTAAACTTCTTTAAGAAAATAATTAGTTCAGAGAAGGGATTTCCTACTTGACTTCAGGAAGTTTAACGGCGAAGGGATTTACACACTACTTGACAAATTGTTTTATGAATTTTTTTTCTGGGGGTGGGGGGTATCTGAATGCCTTCTTTTTATTTTTTATATTTTTCTAATTTTTAAGCCATTTTCCGTTCTGGTGAAATTGGATTGTATTTATATAATTTTTTATAAATATATCCATTCTATTTATTAAGCCATTCTGTATTACACTTTTTTTCTATCTAGATTAAAAGACCTGTCAACATGTCTCAGTTAGTGAGACAGCATGTTGACAATCAGTTGGTGGTTAGTTCAATTCACGGTAGGGGAACGTAGTTTTACATCAATGAACCCCATTCTGTTGTTCTTACGATAGGAAATCAGTCAGCTCCGAACAGTATTGGGTTTGTTAAGCAAAATTGAGATTTTAAGTCGTTATGTTTTTGTCTCATTTTTTTTTTCTTTCATTTTTTATCTTACTTTTTTTTTTCACTCTTAGTGCACTAAGTAAAACATTTCAGTGTTACATCGTACTATGAAGTTTGTACAACCATTGTTTTAATGTCTCGTACTATTGTACGAATAACGTTGTTGGAGTTAAAAAAATAATATACAATTATACGTGGCGTTTTATTATAAAATATTTAAGTACTCTTACTAGTTTACCAAGAAGGCAGAAACTAAATCTCTCTTTATTCATTGATAAAAAAAAAAATTTCTAAATTGTTACACTTATGGAAATCCATATTCATGAAAATGGGTCAGTGCGTTCTATTCAAATAGAACGAAATTATTAAACGTCAGTTTGTCGTTCCTACGTTTTAAAACATGAGATTTTTTTTCTTTCTCTCTTTTTTTTATATGCACTAATAAGTTGATTTGAAGTTGTTATTTTTTTTTTTCTTTATCTCTTTTCCCCCAGTTTTGAATGGAAGGAAAAATGACAACAAATGACACGTGTGTGCGGGGGAGGGGTTAATTTATTTTGTTTATCTTATTCATTTTATTTATTTCATCTTATTTTATTTATATTTATCATTTATTTATTTTTTAATGCAACAGTTCCAATGGTAGCACCAACCAATCCTACCTAATTAATACATTCCAAATTTATTAGCCAGTCAGGCTGAAATTCCACTTTGAATGTATTTGACCCTGTATCATAAAAAGAAAAAGGTTCTAGTCCGATTTTGTTGTTTAGGATTCCCTCATCCCCAGACAAAACCTCTTCATTTAAAGTACGTGAAGGGTCATTTCCCACACATACACACAGGCTCCCAACTGATTTTTATTTCTTTCTGCCAGTATCTGGCTTGAAGACCCCAGCCTGTCGAATAACCTGCTTGGTGTGCTCTCTGAGGGATGCTGTGTTGATGGAATTGTACTGCCCCATCCAGTCATACTCTGTCCATGATGATGTTGGTTGCTGGCTGAGATTGAAGGTTTCCGAAACCTCATCGCAGACGTTTCAAATCTGCCATAAAGTCTTGTTACTTTGGAAGGCAGACACCCCACATTTGGTGAATGCTTGAAATTATGGTCTTCCTTGGCCTCATTGCAGAAACTACCTCAAGAACCAGAATCCATTTATTTGTTGGCCAAAATCAATCGACAGGTTCTTAAGACCAAGGTTCTGTAACGATGGCAGCATAGATATTGCTATTACAAGAACGTCTATGTCATTAACATTGACGATACAGGATTTTCTATCATCTGTTGTTGCATCCGTGGTAGGTAAAAATATTTACATGTCAGCTTCTTCATTACAACATGGAGACCCAGCATTCAGGGATCCCCTAGTGTTACTCATGGTATTTTCTCTTTTTCTGGTAATAGATATGCTTGTCGTCTTTGCTTCACACGTATTTGCAAGAAAGTCAAACAGCTCAGTCTTGTTATCTTGAAAGCTTTACCAGTTACTGGTTTCTGCTACACTTCTTATTCCTTTGCTCTTTTTTGACTCCACTCTAGATTTCAGGCTTGATTTATTTTTTTTTTTTTATTTTTATTTTTTTTGTATGCATCAAACACTATGTCCGCCCTTCTGTACGGGGCACGGTAGGATTCCACCTTCCGAATGTCTCGTCTAGCGTTGTCATTAAATATCTTCGAGGTACATAGAAAGTGCTGAGCCATCTAGGATGACTACTTCACTTTCCTGTTCTCTGTCTGGAACGTTCGCTTGAGCTTGAAGAACTTCAGACTGCCAAGAGACGACTGTTTTTCATGTTTTGAGAATTCTTGCAAATCACAATGCCTACACTGGCACAAGATGAAGAGGTTGTGTGAACAACTAAGTCATCTCTCATCACTTACTTGAAGACGCATTTAAGAAAGAAACTGATCTCATTGATTCACTGATAGAATGAACATTCATCTTTATTCTGTAGCTCCTTCATGAATGAATGGAACCACTTCTTGCCCCGCTGGTGATGTGTACCAGGTATCTTGGCAAAGACTGGGTCAGCAATCTTCATGTCTAGTGCTAGTAGGTCGACTGACTCTTCTTGAAATGGGTTGCCCATCTCCTGCAACATTACAGAGTGCTTTCACCTTCTCAAAGGAAAAGATATGAGCATATGCTCATGATGTCTGTAGCCATTGTTTGCATCTGTCACACCTTGTATCCTTGTACTAGGTAACTCACTTCAGTTCTCGTTACCAAGTGCTACCAGGTCTTCCGCTGATCCGATGGTTACTCTATCACCTCTTGATGACAACTGAATTATTTTGTTAATGTGCTTAATCAATTGCCAGCCCAGAAAATTCTGTTCCTGACATGCGAACTACAAAGTTGCCCTTGTAAAACGGCTTGGATGATGTTGCTCCAAGGACATATTTTGGAGGTGGCCTGAGATCCATCGTGCAAAATTCACATTGTTGTTTGCAAAAAAAATAAGGGTTCATCTCTGAAAGTGCTCCACAATGATGGTTGAAATTTCCTTCCCTTAACAATTGGATCAGTATGAAAGCAGTAAACTCCGTGTGAAGCTCCGGAACTGGATTTTTAAGTATGTCAGGGGCACCTAATGGTCTCCGCCCTTGTGGTTGTCATTTGTCAAGTCATTGACCTCTTGGCTGGGTAATGATACAGCAATTATTTGCCAAACACGATTTTATATCCCCAAAACATCTCTTTCTGTATATCAATTGAAAGGAGCTGATCCCCCATGAAATTGATATGTTCACTGTGGAAAAACTTAGATTTCATTATTTAAAAAAAACAACAAACGACTGTAACCCAGACAGGTATTGAAAAACAAAGGTCTGGGTTTAAAAACTCGCTTCACGTCACTGCTTGCTCATTTGTAACCTACTCGGCTACATTTGCTGCAGATGGTTGGAGCACACAGTGATGACACCATTTCTAAATTATGCCAAGCATCTTTTCCTAGTGTTTTTATATCATATTAGTACAAACCAGACAACATATGCCGATACTAATATATCTGATAGGCCAATATCAGCTAAGGCCAACTGATAAAACTGTTGAATGTTATATAAAACCTTCTAAATTCAGTCCAACGGACTTGGAAACGGGAAATGATGCCAAGATCAGTGAAATCAGCCTGTTTTTTTTTTTTAATGAAAAAAATTCGATTTGGGGATATCAGTTTTGCAATCATCTTGAAAAAATTTCTGTGTAGCTAACTGGGCAGATTTGATCAGAAACTTGTGTAGAACACACTAAACTTCTTGCTTGTATTATGCGCAGAATTCCTCTCCAATATAGATTTTATAAGCTCCTCTATTTATCTTTTAAAATTTTGTTTTGTATCTGCTTGGTAGATGGACCAAATATTGTCTTGCTATTTCAAAAGAATCTTTTTCTTTCATTGGCAAACAGCAATTCTTTCTGAATGGAAAAGTTAGGTAGTTTTGTTACATGTGCTATATATTAAATACTGTACTTTGCACAAATCAGGAATTGGCATTGTTTTTATGATTTTGTAGAACACTGAAATTGCTAATTACCTCCAGCCTCTACTCCTTTCTTATAGTTAGGAGAGGTTTTTTTTCTCTTATAGCCATTTAGAACCATCTTTCAATTAAACTAGAGAGTGTAGGGGTATGTATTTAAGCTTTTGTATGTTCTTTCACTTCCCATGTTTGTACACGTTTGATTGAACACGTGCCTCTAAAAATCATATGCTTGTTGACGTGTTTTAATTTGTTCAATTTCTAGAAAGCCGATACTCTAAATGTCGGATAATTTTCATGATTACTTGATGTTTGATGATTTTCTCCTTGTTAATGTCACTTGTGTGTTATCTGATTCTTCATTATTTACAGATTTTTTATTTTTATATCTGAAGATATTTAGATATCTGAAGTTTCAGACTTTCTTCAAAGGAGTGTTCTTTAGTGAGACACTAATGTAGGTCTCGATGCTGCTCTTTCATTGGTGTTAAAGGCTATTATCTTGGTTTTATGTTGAAATCCTCAATCCATGCCTAATAAAGGTTTCTTCATTTTTTACAATATCTTTCAATTCATGGATATTTATGCATAAGTCCTGGTCATCCGCGTACAGAAACATTCGTAATAATTCAATGCCAATGAGAACATGGACTGAACATTGTTCCCAACTAAAACAGTGATTAGGAATGTTTCAGACCCATGCTTGGATATTTCGCTAGCACTGTCCTCTCCGTGTAACCCAATACAAAATCCAAGGTGTTAAAATATGATTGATTCTATCCTTCCCCCTGACTATATCCAATAAATGTTGAAAATTTTTTTTTTTTTTTTTTTTTTTTGTGCTTAATGGTTGCTGTGGTACCTAATAATATATAGTGATTGGAGAATTCTATCTGCTAAGTGGGATCATAACTTATTTCAATGACTTTTAATAACAGATCCAATTGTATGTAGTTCTTGAGTCTGCGAAACAGCAATAGAATTTACCCAAATAAATCTTTGTAACCTTCCTCAAAACAAAAATGGCATTGATCTATTTGATCAAAAGTCAAACTGCAAGTTTGGAGAAAATTTGTTCAAAACCTGTTTGTTTCCGAGAAATGATAGGTGCAGACATTATCTTTGAACATGTAGTTATGATGGAATCTCCGTATAATTTTTTTTCTTCAGCACAACCCCCCCTCCATATATATATATATATATATATAATATATATATATATAAATAGTAGATTGTGGATTTGCTACACAAACTACCTCATGTTTTCAGCTCTGTTTGGGTCTCATGAGGCCCAAAGAGGGCTGAAACATGAGCTAGTTTGTGTTGCAAATCTACTATTTCAAGCTTTACTCGAAAACAACTCAACTCCATGAGTAAAATGTTGTATGTATCGAGCATTCTATGAAATAAATCCATTACATTTCAGAAGTGGCTTTATATTATTGATATATTATTATATTATGTTATATAGTATAACCATTGGCAGTATGAGGGAATTCCTTGGGCTATAACTTGGTAGGGCATTCTGGAAGGTGGTCCCTTGAAAAAACTGTCAATTTTTCAGGTGGGATGGTATTCATTTCTGTGCTTTTTAGCATTTTGGTATTGCTTACTAAGTCTGAATTCCTCTTTGACATTTCTGCTCTTACTTGCCTGATTTATTTCAAAAGCTTTCATATATCTCATTTATTTGATAGAGCGATTCTTCTCTTCATTTGCTCGACTAATTCAGCCGGTCAAGCTGGATGTTTACGTTTATGTAAAAGTGATAGATATACGTATATATTATCAATCCATGGGTTTATTTCCTTTTTTGGTAGCACAGATGGTATTATTTTGTCTTGCGGTATTGTTGATGTATTCAGGCTTTCAAGAACATTCATATCTTGCGTGTCCAATATCAGGAAGCTTATTGTTCAAGCATTCCGAGAAATCAGTCCTGGCATCTATCATTGCCTTTAAACATCTAAAATTAGTATGAGGCTTTTGTGGTCTTCGTTTGTGTGTGTGTGTGTGTGTGAAATAATTTTGTGACTGTTATTTTAATGGTAATGGTGGGGTAGCATCCTATGGTTTGATTAGGATGGAATACTCGCGATACTCTGCAATTGGTGGCAAAACGTTATATTTGCTATTCAGCCATTTCCCCCCCCCCATTTCTTTGAATTTCATTTTTCAAATCCTTTGGCGAGTACCATATGTGATAAGGAATTCAAGATGAAAAGTTGGAAATCTTTTAGCGAAGAATCACTCTAGAATGGTAAGCCTTCGGCAGAGCAAGCTCAATTTTCAAAATCCAGACGATCCCAATAATCCTACGACCAACGCATCCTCTCGATATTCACCAATGGAGCTGAAACAAGGAACCTAACCAAGAGACAGACCTGCAAACTGAGAAGCATGCAACACGCACATGAGAGAATCATGCTCAACCTCACATGGAGAGAACACAAGACAGCTCAATATATCAGGAAGAAAACAGGAGTCCAAAACATAGAAACTATTGGAAAACTTACATGGCAATGGGCAGGCTATGTCACGAGAATGAAAGACAACCGATGGACATAAATAGTCAAAAAAAAATTGGTTCCTTTTATGACAGCAATAATAGCTGAAATTTGATTTACCTTTAATTTCAAATTAGAACTAGAATGTAACGAAACTCGGGAATGTGTGAACAGATTAAAAAACAAAAAAACAAAGCCTCACAGCCACAATATCTTAGCACTACTTTAACTTGACCCCCACTTCACTTGACATTAGTCCCCTCATTTCCAAACTTCAGTATTGAAATTACTTCTTAAAAACAGATTTTCATCCGTATGATTTTACATGACTATTATGGTAGGTTGTTCCACACGCTATAAAATCTATTTCCTTCCAAAAAATGCACCTTTTGAACAAACGTACCTTAATTCAATATGAGTACATATATGAGCGCATTTTACAAAGTGGTGTATTTTAAGATTTTATTCTGTTCTTCTGAACAATTTTGTTTGTTCCTTTTGAATAAAACGTAAATGAGTATTTTTCATTTTCATGTGATTCAGTATTGAAATAAATTGATAACATCCATTAAAAAAAACAGAAAATAACTAATTGGTTAACAGAAACAGTTAGCTAAGAGATTATTCTGGGTTACTTTTTGTGCACTGGTTGCAAAATATGTGCACTCGCAGTTTAAAGGAATGATAGTCATGGCATATTAGAAAGCTTGAATTTGGTTTTTCAATTATTTTTAATTTGTCACTGTAAAATTGCACCTCCCACTTCTCAATCCAGTGTATAACTCTGATTAATTTATGCGTATTGTTGCATAATCACTGCATTATCCAATCAGAACAAGCTGCAGAGGTCGTTCACACGACTGCGGCTGAATGGAAATCACCATTTGTAACAATTAAAAGTGGAATTTGAATTAACCACTAAATTTTGCTATTTTTAACCAAAACTCTGATCAAGTTTTTTGTTGTTATTGTTCGTGAGGAAGAATGCAAATTCTATTGATAAAAGTTATTTGTATAATGTAAATGTATTGTTTGTGAATATACTAAACTGTATTAAGTAGGAGTACAATCTAAAATAAATTCAATTTAATTGTAGTTAATTGTTTACTTATTAAACTTGTAAAAAAAAAATCCTCTGAGGTGAGTTTGAGAAATTAAGAAAGATGAAGTTAATTTTGAATTACAAAAATTGACATTTGAAAGTCCAGAACTTACTTTAAGTACACAAAAGTAATTTTTCTTTTGCAATTAACTTTATGCTATTTTCTTGCAAATAAAACTAAAATCAAAACTTCAAAGAATATTAAAATTATTGCACTGTGTCCAGAAAAATGGTATGTCCATGATCATTACTAAAATCAAATCACTGTAGCTTTACAAATGACTCCCAAAATGATCAGTCAAGTGGGCTCTCTGTTGTTGAAAATTTACACCACGATGTACCATGTAAAAATCTCTTTCCTTTTTCTTTTTTTTTTCCTTTTTCCTTTTTTTTTCCTTTTCCCTTTTTCTTTTTTTTTTCCTTTTTCTTTTTTTTTTCCTTTTTCTTTTTTTTTTCCTTTTTCTTTTTTTTTTTCCTTTTTCTTTTTTTTTCCTTTTTTCTTTTTTTCCTTTTTTCTTTTTTTTTTCCTTTTTTCTTTTTTTTTTCCTTTTTTCTTTTTTTTTTCCTTTTTTCTTTTTTTTTTTCCTTTTTTCTTTTTTTTTTTCCTTTTTTCCTTTTTTCCTTTTTTTTTTTCCTTTTTTCCTTTTTTTTTCCTTTTTCCTTTTTTTTTCCTTTAGATAATTAGTCTTGGTACACATGCAGGCTATGGATATTCGTACTGTTTTTGATACCTACCTAGTAGAGATGAAAAACCATAATTAGACCATTTTATTCAGGCATATTTTGGTATCATCTATACAAAATATGAAAAGTGTATCTGGTCTGTACTCTTAGAAATGAACAGAAACGAGATCAGACTTGTTTTGTGTGCTGCTAAGCGATGAATTTTGTGATTTCACTTCTGCCCCCCCCTCCATTTGCACTCTTCTTTTAAAAGTATTTTGCCATGTTGTGAGCCTGTCAGATAATTTAGTGTGCCACATAATCGAGGAATTTCACTGTGACATCTGTTTCCTGCTTTCACGGGCATTCTGCTGTCAGCTTTTTCCCTGCTATTTATCTGCAATGGAAGTAGCCATCGTAAGTTGGGAAGTCAAGGAATGTCCTGTGCGGAATTCAAGGTAGGCCTCTTGCTTTGCGGTGCTTATTTACTTGCCTCCTTACAAGGTTGGAATGTGACACGAGGTTGCAGTTAAAGTTGGGAACCTCATGCATACGTGTAGGTGGTTCCAGGGATTGTCCAGGTTTGTCTGCACTTTCCTCTTTAGGATGCATCAGCCAATGCACTTGTCCTTTTCTCCTCCCAGTACAATGGGGAGGAGCAGCCCAGGGGATAGGGGGGAAAGAACCCCTTAGGACTGCATATTGTATGCTTTTGAGGGAGCACAGGGTGGTGTTATCATCCGATTCTTATTCTCGATTTCATTGTGTTGATTTTGTAGATACCAGGGTTATATGGACGGGGGTTCTTAAGGGTTCTGAAAAAATTTGATGTGTGGGCTGGGTGGGAAAGCACCTGTCTTGTGCTTCATTTGAGTTGACTTTATTTTTCCTTAGTAATGACGATGACCCTCACCAAAATTAAAATCCCCAAAGCTAATGTGGAGGCTGAAATTTGGCATAATTTAACCCCATTAGAAGATCTATAAAGAAAAATTAGTCACGCGAGATTAGTTTTATACGTAAAAATGTGTAACATTTGAATTCAGGTAGGAACAAGCAGAATAATGTAATAGAATAACTCTCCTTACCTTCTATGTTCTTGAAATTTATACATATGATGTCTTTGAAATAGAAATTCTGTTTCTTTATTTTCTTGCTTCTATTCTAAAATTTTGTTGGTGTCTTCTTTGAAACCCCATTCTGAGGCTGTCATGTTTTAAGAATTCTATGGAAGATATATATTTAGACAATATTGTATTATACCATCTTTTTATGTGGGTACATTAAATTGGGGTTACATAAGACAATAGTACAACAGTATCCTTTATTGACCATAAGGTTCTAACTTCCAAGCCCCCTTCGTGAGGAGCCCTCAAAGTGATAGTCTACTTGAGGTAGGTGCATGTATGTATTTGTGTATGTGTGTGTGTGTGTGTGTATATATATATATATATATATATATATATATATATATATATATACTTCCTCTCACACAACAGGATGCCCCCAGCAGCCTGGTTACCATTTCTTACTCACAAAGCAAAGCTCCTGATGGTGGACTCAAACCCCTAAAAGCACACATACTAAAGATGGGAATACCTCCCAAAACCCGTGTACACCATTGACAAAAAACATTTACGGATAAATAAACCTAACTTCAAAACACTTTACTCCCGAGTCTGTCTCTCTCTCTCTCTCTCTACAGTTCATATTATATATATATATATATATATATGTAGTGTACATACTTTTTTCATTTCTCCTCTTCAAGTGTTGACTACTGACAAAGGGTTTATCAGTTTGAAAAATATATTTATAAATCTAATTTTGTCCTTGAATCTCATTTTAAGGGTATTTTATCAAATTGTTGCCTTGCCAGAAGTATGCCCTTGTAGAATACTCTTATTAATTACTGGGAAGTAGGGGGCTGGAAACAATGGCCACTAACACAATTTGGTTAGAGAAAGTTATTTGAGAAAGATTCATAGTATTCAGGCCCCTATTTTTAAACTGCTGAACAAGCTTGGCTTCTACAGAGTCAAACTCCACTCCAATTTATCTAGCTAAAGATGATTACTGCAACTTTTGCATTGTAACAAATTATAAAAGTATTTTTGTTTGTTAAAATGTACTCATTAGAATGAAATAAGCCTGTGTGTATCTATGAAAATTTTTTAATATGTAAGACTTGCCAACTTTGCCATTAGACTACCTTGGTTGAGCTATCAGTTGGTAGTGAGTTCAAATCGGAGTTGGAAATGTGGATTTTCACAATGATTTTTGGCTCCTCATTTTGGTGAGGATTGTTCTTGTTATGGTAGGAAATCGGTCAACTCCTGATCTAGTTAGACAATAACAAATAGCATTAATGGCTACATCGTTTCTTTTCTCAATTGTTATTTACATAAGGGGTCTTTTAGGGAAAGTATCTAGCCATTTTGATAATCTTGAACCAGTTGTACAGCCTTGATGTAACTAAGCAAGTAATAAAAGGGGACCTTACTGCACCTGTATAAACAGACACTTGTGAGGGTTACTTGGTCGGCAATGGGATGCCATTGAGTGAGCTTGTGTACTGTTTGATCCTTGCATTCAAATTGACCAAGCCTACCTATATGGGGGGGCGGGCAGAACCTCAAGTCAAGTCTGTCGGTTCTCCTACTGTCTAAATTTGATGCTCTGCAACTTGTTTTTCTCCAAAGAAATTTTGGGCCATGGACAAGATTAAGGAGATTGTGATGTGGAAACTTGTAATCTCAAAAGAGGACTTGGCAGACTGTTTTGAAAAATGAGTTACAGTGGGATAAATGAGTAAGATTTGAGTGGAGTGTATGTAGGTTTTTTTCGCCCCCTCCCCTTCTTTTTTGTTATAAATGGATGGATACTTCCTGGACAGACCTTGTATACCAGACCAAATTACGAACTGCAAAATCTATTTTTAAAATAAACATGACAATTTCTTTATAATGAAAGATCTCTGCCCTTTTCAGTTGATGTTCGTGTTCTGTAAGTAAATTGTCTAAGTTTGTGGGGAAAGGTCACTGTCTGAATGTTGTTTCTTTTATCATATCTATGTTTAGAAATTGTCAACCAAGACTGTCAACATCAACACAGGATTTTTCAGTTTTCAAATGGGTCTGGCTGGCTGTGTATGTGTCGTGCATACAGTCCGCACTAAAGGAGTTAAGGCTAAAAAAAACTTGTTATATCTAAACTTTTTGTTGTTGTTGAAAATTCAAACTTTTAGAGATCACATCCCGACTAAAGGAGGAAGAGAAGTAAACTTAACCATTTATCACCCTTTTTAGCTTTTATTTTTTCCCAAAATGATCACCCCTAACCTGGCATGCTACAAAGACCTTGACCACTGCGATATAAGAGATTAGATATTACGTGGCAACCAGGGCTGTCTTAAGAATATTTGAGCTTCCTGGGCTAAGCAATATACTGGCTCTGTTCTGTGGGCTGTTGTGCTGGTCTTGATTTATATATGAAGTCAATGACTCGTCAAGAACTGACTTGCACAGGGACATCAACATGGGTCTAGAGAAGGTTCTGTTTGCATTTAAACCTGGACCTAAACTTCAATTTTTCAAATTGATTTTCAGGGCCTCCAAATCCAAGTGCATCCATGCGATAAGGTGGCCCTGATAATACAACTGGTCATGAGAAATGATTTTTATCTCTAAAGTTGCATTATAGGTGAACAGGTACTCGAGCCATTTATCGTATGTCAGTTTAATCAACAAATTGATGATGGCTGATTCAAAACTTGTCAGAAGACACAGCCGAATCAAACGGGTACAACCTGTATACTTGAATAATTACCACGTTCCTATGTGTATAACATGATTCTTGTATTTAGAGTTCTAAATTTTGATGTGAAAAATAAGTATAAAATTGTAACCTCTTAGTGTTTCTCTGAATTTTTGAGATGAGGTATTATCATTATCTCTATTGTTCGGACTATCCTCATCTTGGTTGTTTTCCATACAATGTTTCAGCCATTGTACTCTACGGCCTTCATCTGGTAGGTGTGGGGGGAAGTAACGAACCGAACCCTTTATTTAATTGACGGGGGTATATAGACCACACTCCCCTCTTAAGCAGTAGTAGTATTTACAAATTATTATTGTCTCGCACTGGGATTGAACTCAGACCTACCGGATGATACCTGGTGAAGGTCGTAGAGTACAACGGCCGAAACGTATGGAAAACAACCAAGATGAGGATAGTCCGAACAATAATAGAGATGATTGTAATCTCTTGTATAACATAGGGACTTGATTTGACACTACAGTTCAGCTGTCGCATGTCTTTCTGCTTTGATATTTCGGAATTGAGTACCTACTTAAGGCGCCCAATTTTAAACCATTGTTTTCTTTTAATCGAGTTGTTGTTGGGGTTTTTTTTTTTTTTTTTTTTTTTTTTTTTTTTTTTCCAATTCAATTTAAAAGCTATTTCTAGGGTGTTTAAGTTGCATATGTTTCAGAGGAAGGAAATAAAAATTGTGCTGTGAAAGTCAAATATATTTCCTCTGTGACGCAGTCACCAATCGCCACGATCATCAAATGGGCTTGAATTTTGTGACGTAGAAGTTTATTTTCAGTGAACATTCAAGTGTCGCCCCATCTTTCACTCGGATTTGAGTACAATTTTTCCTTTTATACGCAATGAAGTACGGTAAGTTTTGGTGATCAGCTTAAGGTAAAAACTGCTGTGGTCATTTGTTGCAGTGTCTTATTATTGATCAAGGTTGCTTCTATCTAACATTTAAAAAATTATTTTCTCTTCATTTGCCAAATTAGAGGGACTTCCTGCCTAGAAAATCAGCATCTGAAATCTTGGATTTACCTGGACTCTAACTTTAGAATGGTTGAAATATACATACCCCCTCACCTCTCTCTCTTTCTCCTGTGTTCCCCCTCTTTGCTCTTATTTTGACCCCCCCCTCACATCTTTTTTTTTTTTTTTTCCTCCCCTCCCACTTTCTCCCACATCTTTGTGATTGCCCTCTCTCTCATCTATTTTTTTTTTTTTTCTCTTCCTCTCTCTCAGCTGGGAAGAAGAAATTCTTATTTTTCCCATTCTCTTCATTTTTATTGAAATGAACTGCTGACTGTCAACTTTAGGTGCTGTTTATGTTATAAATTATATACGTGCGTGTGTTCGTTGATCATTTTACTGCTTTGCGTTTCACTTAATCCCAGTGCCTGTGAGGACCAACAGGAGAGACACTTGGGTGGTGAGATTAGGTAAATTGGTAGAGGAGAGGACTTTGGGTCAAGTTGTCAAAGGTTCCTCAACTAGGTACAGTTGTCGATTCGGCTCTGAGAAAAGAACTGAACATTGAGGTATTTTACTTTTTAGTGTTGGGCCATTTAGCATTTGTGGATTTTGTGCAGCCTAGGGCTGCAACCCTTACCCCGGCTTGAGTTGGACAATCTATAAGGCTCCACCTGCCTCGCCATTTACCGATTGTGTCTGGGTGTTCCTGGTCACATTTTGGAGCTAAAACCTTGACAATTTGCATGATTACACCACAAGGCACAATCTAAAGACTCTCTCTTCTCTCTCTCTTCTCTCTCTTCTCTCTCTCTTCTCTCTCTTCTCTCTCTCTTCTCTCTCTCTTCTCTCTCTCTTCTCTCTCTCTTCTCTCTCTCTCTTCTCTCTCTCTTCTCTCTCTCTCTCTCTCTCTCTTCTCTCTCTCTCTCTCTCTCTCTCTCTCTCTTCTCTCTCTCTTCTCTCTCTCTTCTCTCTCTCTTCTCTCTCTCACTTCTCTCTCTCTCTTCTCTCTCTCTTCTCTCTCTCTTCTCTCTCTCTTCTCTCTCTCTCTTCTCTCTCTCTCTCTCTCTCTCTTCTCTCCTCTCTTCTCTCTCTCTTTCTCTCTCTCTCTCTTCTCTCTTTTCTCTCTCTCTTTTTTCTCTTCTCTCTTTTTTCTCTTCTCTCTTTTTTCTCTTCTCTCTTTTTTCTCTTCTCTCTTTTTTCTCTTCTCTCTTTTTTCTCTTCTCTCTTTTTTCTCTTCTCTCTTTTTTCTCTTCTCTCTTTTTTCTCTTCTCTCTTTTTTCTCTTCTCTCTTTTTTCTCTTCTCTCTTTTTTCTCTTCTCTCTTTTTTCTCTTCTCTCTTTTTTCTCTTCTCTCTTTTTTCTCTTCTCTCTTTTTTCTTTTCTCTCTTTTTTCTCTTCTCTCTTTTTTCTCTTCTCTCTTTTTTCTCTTCTCTCTTTTTTCTCTTCTCTCTTTTTTCTCTTCTCTCTTTTTTCTCTTCTCTCTTTTTTCTCTTCTCTCTTTTTTCTCTTCTCTCTTTTTTCTCTTCTCTTTTTTCTCTTCTCTTTTTTCTCTTCTCTTTTTTCTCTTCTCTTTTTTCTCTTCTCTTTTTTCTCTTCTCTTTTTTCTCTTCTCTTTTTTCTCTTCTCTTTTTTCTCTTCTCTTTTTTCTCTTCTCTTTTTTCTCTTCTCTTTTTTCTCTTCTCTCTTTTTTCTCTTCTCTCTTTTTTCTCTTCTCTCTTTTTTCTCTTCTCTCTTTTTTCTCTTCTCTCTTTTTTCTCTTCTCTCTTTTTTCTCTTCTCTCTTTTTTCTTTCTCTCTTTTTTCTCTTCTCTCTTTTTTCTCTTCTCTCTTTTTTCTTTCTCTCTTTTTTCTTTCTCTCTTTTTTCTTTCTCTCTTTTTTCTTTCTCTCTTTTTTCTTTCTCTCTTTTTTCTTTCTCTCTTTTTTCTTTCTCTCTTTTTTCTTTCTCTCTTTTTTCTTTCTCTCTTTTTTCTTTCTCTCTTTTTTCTTTCTCTCTTTTTTCTTTCTCTCTTTTTTCTTACTCTTCTCTCTTTTTTCTTTCTCTTCTCTCTTTTTTCTTTCTCTTCTCTCTTTTTTCTTTCTCTTCTCTCTTTTTTCTTTCTCTTCTCTCTTTTTTCTTTCTCTTCTCTCTTTTTTCTTTCTCTTCTCTCTTTTTTCTTTCTCTTCTCTCTTTTTTCTTTCTCTTCTCTCTTTTTTCTTTCTCTTCTCTCTTTTTTCTTTCTCTTCTCTCTTTTTTCTTTCTCTTCTCTCTTTTTTCTTTCTCTTCTCTCTTTTTTCTTTCTCTTCTCTCTTTTTTCTTTCTCTTCTCTCTTTTTTCTTTCTCTTCTCTCTTTTTTCTTTCTCTTCTCTCTTTTTTCTTTCTCTTCTCTCTTTTTTCTTTCTCTTCTCTCTTTTTTCTTTCTCTTCTCTCTTTTTTCTTTCTCTTCTCTCTTTTTTCTTTCTCTTCTCTCTTTTTTCTTTCTCTTCTCTCTTTTTTCTTTCTCTTCTCTCTTTTTTCTTTCTCTTCTCTCTTTTTTCTTTCTCTTCTCTCTTTTTTCTTTCTCTTCTCTCTTTTTTCTTTCTCTTCTCTCTTTTTTCTTTCTCTTCTCTCTTTTTTCTTTCTCTTCTCTCTTTTTTCTTTCTCTTCTCTCTTTTTTTCTTTCTCTTCTCTCTTCTCTCTTTTTTTCTTTCTCTTCTCTCTTCTCTCTTTTTTTCTTTCTCTTCTCTCTTCTCTCTTTTTTTCTTTCTCTTCTCTCTTCTCTCTTTTTTTCTTTCTCTTCTCTCTTCTCTCTTTTTTTCTTTCTCTTCTCTCTTCTCTCTTTTTTTCTTTCTCTTCTCTCTTCTCTCTTTTTTTCTTTCTCTTCTCTCTTCTCTCTTTTTTTCTTTCTCTTCTCTCTTCTCTCTTTTTTTCTTTCTCTTCTCTCTTCTCTCTTTTTTTCTTTCTCTTCTCTCTTCTCTCTTTTTTTCTTTCTCTTCTCTCTTCTCTCTTTTTTTCTTTCTCTTCTCTCTTTTTTTCTTTCTCTTCTCTCTTTTTTTCTTTCTCTTCTCTCTTTTTTTCTTTCTCTTCTCTCTTTTTTTCTTTCTCTTCTCTCTTTTTTTCTTTCTCTTCTCTTTTTTCTTTCTCTTCTCTCTTTTTTCTCTCTCTTCTCTCTTTTTTCTCTCTCTTCTCTCTTCTCTTTTTTTTCTTTCTCTTCTCTCTTCTCTTTTTTTTTTCTCTTCTCTTTTTTTTTCTCTTCTCTTTTCTTTTTCTCTTCTTTTTTCTCTTTCTCTTCTTTTTTCTCTTTCTCTTCTTTTTTCTTTTTCTCTTCTTTTTTCTTTTTCTCTTCTTTTTTCTTTTTCTCTTCTCTTTTTTTTTCTCTTCTCTTTTCTTTTTCTCTTCTTTTTTCTCTTTCTCTTCTTTTTTCTCTTTCTCTTCTTTTTTCTTTTTCTCTTCTTTTTTCTTTTTCTCTTCTTTTTTCTTTTTCTCTTCTTTTTTCTTTTTCTCTTCTTTTTTCTTTTTCTCTTCTTTTTTCTCTTTCTCTTCTTTTTTCTCTTTCTCTTCTTTTTTCTTTTTCTCTTCTTTTTTCTTTTTCTCTTCTTTTTTCTTTTTCTCTTCTTTTTTCTTTTTCTCTTCTTTTTTCTTTTTCTCTTCTTTTTTCTCTTTCTCTTCTTTTTTCTCTTTCTCTTCTTTTTTCTTTTTCTCTTCTTTTTTCTTTTTCTCTTCTTTTTTCTTTTTCTCTTCTTTTTTCTTTTTCTCTTCTTTTTTCTTTTTCTCTTCTTTTTTCTTTTTCTCTTCTTTTTTCTTTTTCTCTTCTTTTTTCTTTTTCTCTTCTTTTTTCTTTTTCTCTTCTTTTTTCTTTTTCTCTTCTTTAATTTTTTCCCTTGCAAGGCAGGGGGTCTCTCTAATCGTTTTGGACTAACAATGCCCAAATCTTATGCTGGTATTTTGAAAGCTATTTTCAGGTAATCAATTCTAGTATCCATGCAGTCTATGGTAATTCATTTATGCAACATGTGGATATCTAATATTTTCACATAATTGAATTTTCATCTCCTAAGTTTTTTAAAAATTATTAAGGTACAATTGCCTTTTAATTTCTAAACCTGAATACAGACTTTCAATAATCTGTTTTGCAGTTTTGAATTTTTATAACTTCAGTTGTGTACCTTAACTTCAGATGAATTTACTGTTATCCCTTCTGCAGCATAGCTATATGTATGTGTGTGTGTGTGTATGAAATGATTTTCATTCAGGTTTTAGCGACAATGGCAGAGATATGAGCTCAGTAAGTACTTTCTAGTGTTTGTTGTTTGTAAACCAACGAACTCGAATGCCCTAAATCAAGCAAAAGTAATATATCAGTGAAAATTGGGGTGGGGAGCTCTGATTTCATTTCTGCATGACCTTCCCCTATACCTATGAGCTTTTGTCCTCTTTATGTCTTTTAATGCTGTACTTGAGCTGTTTTTTAATATTTCCTGTGTTTTATTCTGAAGTGTTTGTTATATATAAGGATAAGTACTGTGACCTTTGTTTAATATCACCCAAAATTGATCTGAAGGTCTTATTGTCTAATTCCTCTTTCAGAGATATTTGGATGCTTGAACTTACTGTTTGTGTCATGACTGCAATGTTTCGGACGATTCATTCTTCAGGTGTAATATCTGAACAGTAACTGCTTTTCACGTAAAAATGGAAAGGTCTATACTGGAGAAAATGGCAGGTCTCTCAAGGGATGACTTGACAAATATAAAAAAAAGTGTCATGCATGAATAACAGTGACTTATGCAAAAACTCTCAAATTCATCCTGACTTCAGAAGCCCAACTCGGGTCTTTTTTTTTTTTTTTTTTTTTTCCCCCCTCTCTGTAATTATATAGACGTGGGAAGTTGTTGGCTTGGACTGCATTGTCATTTATTCCTATAAATTCTTGTGGAGCATAGGGCTGCAACCACACCACGTCAGCGGAAACTCTTCTGGGCAACTCCCCTCACTTTGACCCACATCAGTCAAGCTGCCTTTGCTTCTGTCTTTCTGATTTTCTCCAAGCCCATTTTAGCCAACCAACCCTTCCTTCCTCTGTGGATTCCAGTCTGCCATTTGAGCTCATTTGGTGCTCTAGAAATTGTTCTGTTCCATGTCCCATCATGGTTTTTGCCTTCATTGCCAGAGGGTTGTTTGGAGAACTGGATTTCCGTAGGTTCTTCACCCGCGTGCATTATGAAGGAGAATCTTATCAACCAGCCTCTCGTCTGGGGTCATGCTGCTATTGTTTCTGTTGCAAGTGTGTTTTACAGGGCGGAGTTGCCAGTCTCATTTTCAACCCTCTTCTTGGATTCAGGACTGGCAAGATGGCCTTAAAAGAACATTTTGGTTGAATTTGCTTGGTCTGTACACTATCCAATTAAATGAGCAATTTAGCTAAATCAATTCCTCAGACCTTATATTCATCCTAAAGGAAAGTCGATTGTATTTATTTAGTTATTGTTTGAACTCTATCCATTTTATAATGAACTTAGTTCTTTGTTTATCCTGATCATTGATGTCTTCAGCACAATAATAAAGTTGTGATGAAATCTATGAGTTATTGATTGAAATAACTTGTTGAATGATTGTGGCTTATATCTGACTTATGATTCAAGTTTGCAAGTTTTCTTTGCTATCAGGTCTTACGCTCTGATGACTGTGAATGACCTGCCTAGCTCTCTGGCGTGTCTGTGAATGACTTGCTTTTATATTGCAAATGACGTAACAGCACGTTTTCCTCCTAATTAGATAGGAATGTGTATGTTTGATGCTTTAATGATGTTATATGAAACTAAATGCTTCGAATGCTATCTAACAACATATGAACTTTTTGACTGCTCTAATAGATATTTTGAGCATAAGATATCGAGAACAATACACAAAACTTCGGGATATTTATTTGCTTTTAGATGAGACTGCATATCTCAATGTACTTTTCAGCCTGTCCCTATTACATTAAATAGGAGAAATAAGAAGGAAAAGGTGTGACATAGAGAAACCAACTGCTATGATGTCATGATAGGCTGTATGATTTAAGCGTTTTTGTTAAGTGGGGGGGGGACTAAAAATGGCTTTTTACAATTTTCATTGAAAATAATACTCTCCAAATATTTCCATATTTACAAGTATCAACCTCATCCTTCAAAAAAAGATCTAAATGAATGGGTGTTCATTTATGTTTATTTGGAAGGGTTTCAAGTAAAATCTGAACTTAGTCCTCCGGAATGTGGCATTTAGCACTGGTGAATAGCAAATACATTTGATTATTTTGAAAGGCGAGACTTCAGCCGAATGAATCAAATCAAAAACAAACTGAGAAACTGTTGGATTAAATGTCTTTTATCAAGTGCTTATGAGAATCAAAAGCTATCACAAAGACAGGAGATGGAAAAAAATAACTGATTGGAATATGTATGTTATTCTATTGTGGGTGTGTTTGTTTGTTGTGGGTTTTTTTGGGGGTTTTTTTTCTCCAATATTTTGTACATTGGACAATGCTATCATGAGTGTAAAATGTGTCTGCTGCATTTTCAAAAGGTTCATTCTGATATCCTTATACGCTTTCAAAATAAGAATTTGAAATTTCTGTGTTCAATCTTTTTTTTTTCTTCTATGTTTTTGAATTTTGTATTGAATCCCCCCCCCCCAAATAACCTACCCAATCAAAAAGCCAAGTGGGCTACAGATTCTTCTCTCTTTGCTCGTCTTTGTCTCTGGGTTCTCCTGGTCAGATTTCTTTAGCTATAGCCAGACATTTTATTATAAATCTATTCATTTATCTTTTCTTTTTTTCTTTTTTTTTTCCTTTTTTTTTTTTTTTTTTTTTTTTTTTTTGTTATTTAACTTCATTTGATTTCCCCCCTTTCCCATTACTTTTTGTTGTCTGTCATTTTTTTTGATCAACCAACAATGCCCAAAGTCACCCCCACCCCAGTATAATTAGTTCTAGTACTTGCACTAAGGCGATCCATTTATGCAAGGTACCGATATTTTAAATCTCTGGTCCGAATCCTGTCGATTTTGAAGCTGTACAAGGATGTTTTTTTTTAAAGTGAACTTTGTGAAATGTAACGGATATTTTTTGTATTCATTGTATGCATGAAGATTTTTTTCATCAAACATCTGGATAGTTTAATGAGCTTTGTAATTGAGTTTCGTTTCCCACTGATTCCAGCAACTTGATCAATTAATTAATTTGTGAAATTGATGGATGTTAATTTGTTTTGACATTGCATTACATGAGATAAATACTTATCAATGTTTTACTTAATGGAACAACAAAGTAGCACAAAGAATGAAATCTTAACTAAATACTTAATAGAATATGACAATACTTATATTATAGTGAAACCTGCTAATACAGTTTTATTAGCCGTGAGATAGGCTGAGCCAAAATCTTGAAACAATTTCAGGTTTACATTTGCACAAGCATTCAAGGCTCACATGCTTTTGGCAATGTAAGAATTATTGTGCAGACTATTAGAAGTCAGAGGAAAATTGGCTTCAAATGAAATCTATATGAACTCGGGCCTTGGGAATACCATATTTTGCTCTGGTAGAATTGACTATTAAATAAACCATAAATAAAAATAAAAGGTATTGAAAGGTATTGAATTTTACCTACTTTATGATTTTCTTTGATGCAGCAAATTTTTCGTAAATCAGGGGGTGCCTATATATATATCATCAGAAAAGGGGTTAATAATCCATTTTTTACCCCATGATAGCACACATTCATAAATCCTTTTATTTCAAAGGATGGCAATTATAAATTTGCCTTTCATTGAAGAATTCAATAACATAGCAATGAATGTAACTTGTTCTAATTTCTATATCCATTGCTTAATGTAATCAGCCGCCTATTGTTATCTAAAAAAAAACAAAAAAAACTGTCCCATAATGATCACAATAAGCAGCTTCCTCTTTATTTGCTATTGTAAAGTATTTTATCATTAGTCTCAATTATCTTTCCCAGTTGATTTGTCTCCTTTTGATCAGAAAAGCAGTGTTGGTCATAACGTAAACCTACTTATTTTCTAGTTTTTTTTTTTGTATGTTCACTTTCTGCTAACAGAGAAATTACTATAGAGATAAGTGGCTTTTATGTCTTATGCTCACTTTTTAGACTCTTGTATAGGTATATTTACTGTACTGCACTTTAATATCTCAAATCTGGTTTGCCAATATCCTGAATGGCTGAATTTATCAAAAATGGCTTGAAATTCTGGAGATTAAATTCTCATGCAACTGTACACGCTACAAAAACTCCAAAGTAAATATAAAACATTTATCATGTTGGGACTGTAATGAAAATGAAAGCCAGTGTTTTGTTGTCTTTGTAATGATGCAATGTTAGCCATGACATAAAAATTACATAATTTAAATTTAAAATATTTTATTGTGATAAATACAGACATACCTTGCAACCCATCAATGAGTTTATTGCCCATTTAAAAGTTTAAACCAGCCAGTAGCAAGCGGATTGGCAACCATTGGTATAGTTACTTCCCAAAACCCATATCATCACTGCTTTTAATCTTTTAGTTAATTGTCTGCTTTTTCCTTCCTTTCAGAAACCTTTTTTGAGATTCAGTCTCTGTATAAATAGTTTCTCTGTTATCTAAGGGATGGCTGACAGTTTTCTTATCTTTTAGTCCAGAGAGCAAACCTTGTGGAATGCAAAAGGGTCCAGAAAGATTAAAATCTTTGAGTCCCAGACAATATGGAGTATTTTTTTTATTTATTTTTTTTTATTCAAAGAAAAAAAATTATACAGTTCTCCCCCAAATCAAATTTGGCTCTCTAACAAATAGGTGCATAACTGCTTCTAAAAAGATGAACTCATAAAATGATGTACCTATATTGTTTATACAACCCCTTTGCTAAGAAACATTACACCTTCATTTTTTTTCATTTTTTTTAATAAAATTATTTCAAAGAAATTATTTTATTTATAAATGGTTAGTATAGTCTGCATTAATAGTCCATTAAATTTGTGTGGAATTACAGTATGAATGGTTTCTGTCTCTTGAACATGAATTTTATATTCCTCAAACCATCACCCAAAACTATCAACATCTCATTGAGAGAAGTAGACCGAAAATAAACGATATGTGAATTTTGAACTTTTGGTTTATTAGCGACTGTTTAGCTCAATGGTGATAGCATCGCTACGTTGAAGTAGCTACCATATATGCGTGTGCATTTGTTTGTTATATAGAAACTTTTTTCTGAAATGATCTGTCGTAACATGGTTAATGTATCACCTGGCCCAGACAGTGTAAATAGTATAAACAATCAAAGGAAATGGGGCTGCTGCAGGAATCTAACTTTGAATCGATAGGGTAGCCTCTTCAAAGTAGCGTTGCTCTCATCATTGAGCTAAACAGCTGCTGGTAATTCAAAGGCCAAAATAACTGTTTCAATTTTGTGCAGCAGCCCCACACTGCTGATATGGATTGAAAAATAGATATATATGATCCAACAGAATACATATGAATGCAATCTATAATCATATATATATATATATATATATATATATATATATATATATATATATATATTAGTGTGTGTGTGTATAATTAAAACAGCCCCCCCCCTTCTTTTTCTCCAACACAAAACAATTGTAAGCTCTGTTTCAGGTACCATGCTTATCCCACTAAGGAAATACCAAGTTGTCAATGCACTGAAAGTCGACCACAAAAGATCGCTGTCACCACTTTTGGTCTAAACTATTACTCATTAATTGCTAAATCCCCATTATAGAACTGATATATAATAAAAGTTTGTGAATTCTATTCTTGAAACACTGTTTTTGTACACATCCTCTCAAAACAGTGCCAAGCTTTTCTTTCATTTCTGAGACAAAGTATTGTAAACTATTGTTAGAGTACTGCTGGATGTTTCTTGAAGTAATGCCTAATTTGCAGCTTTCTGCTGCTCAGTTATAAGACCATTAGTAGCTGTGATCCGAAATGGAATAAATATATCCATAATTTGTGTAAATGAATCGCCATAGCCCAAACATGTAACAGAACTCATTATCTAGAAAGTAGATCTTTTATCAAAAACTGTAAAATAGGGAGGGGAAAAAAAAGCACAAAATTTGGACACTTTTTTGATCCAAAATGACTATAGAAAGAAAAAAGCACATTTTTAGATATTGCCTAATGTAAAATTTCAATGTTGTAGCCCGAAAAATGTGATTAGGAATGCCTGGAGATACATGAGCCCAAAGAAAATCTGTTGCCCAGCGAGCATATGCTTGTTTCCAGCCTTGATATTCCCATATTGTTTTTTGAAGGATTGAGGCAATAAATCTCTTGACCTACCATAGGAGCCCTGTAACTGCAGAGTTTAAACTCTGATCTTTTTAGTCACACGAGGTAGATGGGCGGGAGTTGAATACTGAGAGTTGGTGAAGGATTGTTTGTTTCCGTCTGTCATATCCTGGGTCATTCATTCATTTTATTTATTTATTTATTTATTTTTTATTTTTTATTTTTTTTTTTTTCTAATTTAAATGTTTTGTCATTTCAGGGTCGAGTAGGGACCATGCCGTTTCAGCAAGAGATGGGAAATCATTTAACGAAGAAAAGCAGGCGGCAACCCAAACCCTAAAATGCAGTCATAATGGAAAGACTGAAATGGACGACTGTCTCAGTAGAGGGGAGGACAAATCTACGACCATTCCAAAATCACGGAAGAAAACCAAGAAGGCAAGAATAATTCGATGGCTGAGGAAAAAATTCCACGGTAAAGCCAAAACTGAAAAGACATCTAACAATGAAGGAGAGAAAACTATCCCGCCTGCTGTTAACATGGAAACTTCAGAGATAAGACTATACATGAATGCTTGCAATCAAACAAGCTTGAAGCTTTTATCAAAGAGCACCAGTGATTTGTGTCGTTCCAACTCCAGGAATTCCCTAAAAGAACAAGAAAAGGGCAAATTGGTAAAAACCAGTTCGTCTAAGTCCATTATTTTAGATCCAGCACTCTTGTGTTTTAACGCTAAAGAACTTTCTAAACCAACCTACCTCCCTGTAGATTACACAGCCAGTAGCTTAGGCCGTCGTTGGCAGTCTTGTAGCAGGCTCGAGAACTACAACCGAAAACAATTTGACAATTCCGAAAGAACATCTGCAACCATGACCTTAAGTTCCAGAAATACGGATTCCGCAACGAGCCATTCCAAGACAAGTTCAAAGGTAAGTGTGGTCGACCAGTGTTTGCTGGGGCCGACCGAGTCAGACACCCTATCTACAGGCAGTGGGATGTCCTCGAACAGTTACTGCAAATTCCGTGCCAATTTTGATTCGGGGAGTGGCCTGAGCATGTGTGATGAATATCGCAGAACAGTTGATGAATGCCTGTCACCAATTCTCTCCCACATTCCTGTGTTGGAAATGCCAAACTTGTCAGACAGTGCATGTACGATGGACTACTTAAAATTTCTCCCTGAACAAAATTACAAAGAACAGACAAGACGGTGCTCTTCGAACCCTTCAAACTTATTGCATCCCAAAATGCTAATTCCATGTCCTTTGAACTCGCCATCCCTCCCCTCTTCAAAATATCCCATCTCTTGTAGCCCGATAAGCAGTCTGAGCAGCTCAGAGTGTGACTCTGCCATTGACGTTTTCAGTCCCGACGAGGACTGGCAAGATATGAAACGGGCGGCTCCTTGCAAAACGCCCCCAAGAATAGACTGTCCCTCAAGGGCCACAGATTTTATGCCCCCTCAAGTCATCATCACAGATTATGATGATTCGGTGTGTCAATCGAATGAAGATGGATCAGACATTTTGCATTCCTTGGATTTGCTGGAAACTACCTCTCGCAAATATTCTTCTAGTTCCATTGCTTCGGATGTATCGGATTATTCAACTATTTCCACCAGTTCAAATGAAGAACGAACAGAAAGGGTGAGCTTTCTATTATTCTTATTCATTATATGTTATATAATCTGTGATGTCATGGGTAGATTTTAATTTTCATTTCAATCATTTCATATATAGGAACAAATAAAAGGAAGTGTTTATGGAAATCCTATTGCAAATTGCCCAATATAGAAATACCATTTTTACCCTGTCATATTTAAAAAAAAAATTTTTTTTATTATTGGTTGGTCTAACTTTAAGTTAATCAGCTTAGCAACTGACCAACCATTGCATGACACTGGATGCCATTTCCACAAGGGGGTTTCAAACGGAGTCATTCGCTGAATACTTTTTGCCATTTTCCTTCTCGGTCTTTTCACAAACCCAAAACAGCCTTAGCTGGAACGTGAACTTGGTTAGTAACTTCTATTTTCTGTGCTGATTAACGTTATTCATATCATAAAATTGCCCAAGAAACTGTATAACAATTTTCATTCAAATAAGTTCAGCAGATCCAATGTTCAATATTTTTCAAACGTAGCTCACTATTTTTCAATTACTGCAGTTGTCAAATTATAGCCAAATTTTGAAAAACCTATTTGTGAAATTTCCCCTATTATAAACATTAACAGATTTGTCATAAATTTCTATCCCACAGGTAGAATCTCTCTACATACAATTTCATTGAAATATATTAAGGAATAACATAATTATCAAATTGAAAAAATGACTCTACAGACATTCATAGTGAAAAGAGAGGTGTCTTGGTACTTATTTGTACTCCTATGTTGATGAAATACAATAAAAGGTTGCAGAGAGATAGGTAGTCTACCTGTATATCAAAATTTTCACTCTGTCTAAAGCAGAACTATCCAAACTACATCTTGGAACTCTTCGGTGTACCACTGATAGTCTCTTGGTGTGTCGCAAAATTAGGTAGAACTTTGTATATCTTTCGAAAGATCCTTTTTCCCCTGAGTCACTTGAACTGCTGGGATGACACATTGGCTAACAAAACTTGGGGAATGTTAGGAAAAAATTTTTTTTTTGTATGTAGCCAATGGAAAACTGCTTTAGAGGTTACATATGTAGAGATAGAATGATCTATTGTGGTAGGCAGGTGTATGGTGAAAACAATCATAGTTGTAGTTTAACACCAATTGTATCTTAAACTGTTATACACAGCTTTTTTTTTATCACTATCCATTGAATTTACTGCCAATTCCTGAATTTTTCTGATGGTATGGTAGGGAATTTTGATTAACTAAATTTTGAAATTTTTTACCCAAAATTTGTTGGTGATTGTTTTAGTACTCAACCTATATATTGTTCTTGGAAAAAAAGGAATTATCAATGGTCAGAGAATAATGTGTGCATCACTGAAAGAATAGGACTATCATATTTATACTACATGGTTTGATCAAAGCACTATAACCTGTATCTATCTATTTATTTATTTATTTTCTTTATATATTTCTCTTTTTATGAAGAAATGTATTAAATTAGCTTCTCTCCTATAGTTTCAATTCAAGATTGAATCTTTTGCATTTAGCTAGAAAATTACTGTTGGCGTTTCTTGAATGTCTTTACTCAAAAAAAAAAATAAATAATTCCGATGGTTTTTATTTTTATTTTTTTTTCTTCTATCGGTGTTAATGTTTTCAAATTTCGCTCTTATTATACTTGGAGAATTTGTTCTAAGGGAGGTAACTGATATCTTCAAATACAATTGGTATTTGATAAAACTATGGCAGTTCATGTTTGAAATTGTCGTGTAAATTTTCTGCTTTTTCTACGAATCTCCGTCTGCGAAGTATTCCAGTTACTACTTTGAGCGTTGCTAATTTAAATATTTTATTTCTAAATTTGGATCTATTTCTGATTTAGATATTTTATACCTACATTTTATCTATAATTTTAGATGAAAGATCTGTGTTTTGTTGAAATGGTTATTTCTAATAAATTTCTCGATTTGCTGATGAGAACTTGAGACTCGACACTGCACTTCCTGGGATACTGACTAATACATATGGTGAATCTTGACTTGGTACAATGATCAGTTGAGTTATGTGTGCACACACTATGTGCACGGAATTCTTCACTTATAGTTAGGTAAGGTACAGGTCATGTCTTTTAAGAGACTACTCTCAATGGAGTATGGAGGCCAGTAACGGTCACACTTTCTTGTAAATGTATCAGCTTAGTGACCCTTGCAGGTCTCAAGTTTAATCAAGACCTGGACTTTATACCTACAAATTATGACCCCTCCCCTAATCCTTGGCAGGATGCAAGTCCATCAAAGGGATACGTCCATTCTAATCACACTTCTTTGTGTACTTGGAAATATGTCTCAATGAAGAGTTTGCCACCGTCTCCTCTTATTCTAGGAATTGAATCCTTCTGCATGTGAGGCAGATGTGTTAACCCTTACACTATCCAAACAGAATCCAGTTATAGTAAGATGCAATTCTTTGTTTTACTGAATGAATAATTTAAAAGAAAATTTTTTTTTTCCCCCTGTCAATTTCAATGCTGTCTCTCTTTTTCACAGATTTACTGCACGAATAATCTTAGTCCCAAACAACCAGTAAGTAATGTTTTATTTTCCAATTTTCAGAATACTAATTTTTTTATTCACTTGCTGTAAATGAAGAAATTTTTTCAATTTTAAAAAATTTTTTTATATCATGTGTCCAACATCTCTATAAGTCATTCCGTCTATCTCCTCTGTTTACTGACATCATTTATTCATTTGAAAAAAATTAAATTTTTATAGATATAATTTTTAGTTTACACTCCTAGCGCCCACCTGTATCCGTGGTCACTGGGGGTTTGGGGTCTTATCTGTTGTAAACTCTTCCATGGGCCCCACTTACCTGCGGCTTTTTTTTTTTCATTTTATTCTATTAAATGCACTTCGCCATTATTCCCTGCTTGACTCAATTAGTTGAAAAATTAAATTAAATTAAATTAAAGTTGCTGCTCTTTCTCATTGTATTTGAACTTTCTGGGACTGTACCTGAGACTGAAAAGAAGTGCCAATGGAACTAGATAATTTCCACATGTCTGCATATAGGTCAACACTCTATCTTGTGTTGCATTCTGCCATCATACTGCAACTTAGTATACAAGGTGCTTTGCAGAAGTACATGGCGTTTGTCTGTGTAAATTACATAGCTTTTCACTTAGGGTGACCTGTGTGCATGATACATACATTGCCCAGTCAGGTTTCTTCAGTTTTCTATTAGTCAGTCTATCTTGACCGTTTTCTTTGATCTCTAATGTACAGATAATTTGAATAGATTGCTCAATCTGTTCATCTGTCAAGTTACCCATGTCTTGCCTGACATTTCATATGTCTCTCAAAAACACACCTCTGGAGAAACAATCTCAATATCTATCGTTTTCTTTCAGGAAGCTATTTTCACACTTTTTAGGTACATCTACACACATCTTGAATTTACCTCGCAATAATAGCGTTGCCTGGGGAGAAATTAATGCAAATATAACACTTTCAACTTGCTTTAGACACCTCATTCCCCAAAGAAAGAAAAATGTGGAAGGTTTCCCTTGCTTTTGACACCTAGAATTGAAAAAATGTTCCTGCTCAATTTTGGCCACGAAAAGAGAAATTCCCTCAATTTTGACTCCAAGAAGAAAGGAAATTCCCCAGCCCATACTTAACCCCTAAAAGTGTGAAATAAGCTGTTAACTTCTTTGACTATTGAAGATGAAAAAAATCTTCCCTTTGATTTTGACCCTTAAAACAGTCTTCCCCTTGAACTTGATCCCCAAAAAGTCATGAAAAATATTCCTCTTTGATTTGATCCCTAAAATTGGAGGAAAAAAAATCTGTCCCTTTATTTTTGAACCTTGAAAATAATGAATTCCAACCCCCCCACCCTTGGGTTGGGGTGAATCTTTCCCTTCATTTTGATCACTAAAAGTTAAGGGTCAAAACTGATTTTTTTTTTTTTTTTTTTTTTTTTTTCAAGATTAAAAGAAAAAAAATATAACCCCCTATCTCCAAATTTTGTGTGTGTGTCGGGGAATGATTTATCAATGTGGCAATGGGTTCAACGGTATAGCTAGATTATAAATGGAACCCCCCCCCTTTAATTTTTGTGTTTTAGAAAAATGATTAGCATAGGGGTTGGGAACTTCCAAAAAATGTCATCAGATTATGGGATTATGCTAAAAAATTCTTTCAAAGAACAAATGTTGGCAGAATTAAGTGTTCTACTGAAAACAAACTGGGGGTCCAATTCTGACTTATGATCGTGTAGTAAATAGTATCCCCTCTGAAGTCACAAATCACCCCTTTTTTTATTTTATTTATTTATTTTTTATTTTGCATATTTAGGGATACTTGAAACATTAGCTCCAGCTATGATGCATCGTAGTATGTATATGTATATACCCATCAAAAAATGAGCATATCATCTATCAGGGTTCTCGCCTGTCGGGTGGGAGGATAAATTCATCACAGTCAGGGAATTGTCAAAGAATCCTACAAATTGTCAGTTTTTAAGATTTCTGAAACTGTTCAGTGTCGGAATTTTGTATATTGTCAGGGAAAAATCGGCTCAATTGTGGGAGGGGGGCACATTTTTCTTTTTTGGCATTGTAATCTTATTTCTGATAATGCTAGACAATCTCATATTTTATTTTTATTTATTTATTTTTTTTTTTTTTTACAACGCTTTGTTTTATTAGCTGTGTTAATCTATTTCACATGGACTGACCCATTGTAATTTATATGATTAAATATACTAATTTGCGAATGTCATTTATATAGGATTGATGCAATAAGATTAACTAAAACCTTAGCTTCTAGAATGTGTTGCCTAAAAAAAAAAAAAAAAAAAAAAAAAAACTCATTTGCAATCTGTATTAACAAAGCAAAAACAAGACAGCCTTTCCGAAATTTAAATCAATTTCTTTTTAAAACCTGCAGAAAATAACTAAAATCTTTTTAATATTGATGTTTCATCTTTATTTGGATTATGGGAATATTTTGGTTCTGATTGTAATTACCCAAGGGGAATAACTCTTGGTAACTAGTGAATGTTGGAAATGTCAGGAAGAGGAGAAACATTATTAACAAGCATATACCTGAGAAAAAATGACGGTTATTTATCCTTTGATCTGCACTAAGGACCCTAAAAGTATAAGTTAATCTATTTCTAATACTTCAAGTATCCTAATTTTAAGGAATTTTTTTTTTTGTTCTTTTTTTTCAATCTCAACTCTCGCTGTTTTGATTTGATCACTTAGTCCTAAGTTTCTATGACATAATTTTTGTTGCAACAGATAATCTCATATTTTTATAAGTCTTTAATTTAAAAAATTTTTTTTTTATAGCTATATTATTGTATTTGACATGGACCAATCTATAACTTTGAGGTTATAACAGTACTTGGATGGGACAAGCAATTATACCGATGAACGTATCGGTTTTCATTGCAAGTTTATATTAAATTGGTCCCTTAGTTTTTTTTTTTTTTTTTTTTTTTTTTTTTTTTTTTTTCGTAGTGCTCAACAAAAGGCAAGAGAAGTAAATTGATCACCCCCAACACAATATTCTGCAAAAAGACACTGGTCACTGGGTGGTTGAGGAAAAAAAACCTCTGATACATCATTATGCATGTTGATCACCACTACCCACAATAAATTGGTTCAAGCAGTTCTGCTGGGTTCTATTTATCTACTGTGCCACCACAGTGGAATTTGACACAAGGTCAGGCTTAACGTGGGAAGAATAGGTAACCCCTTCCAAAAATGGCTCCAGCCAATGCGACTTCGATTGCCAAGCAACCGTAGAAGCTAAAGCAACCTCTGTCACGAAAGCATCCACCAGGGGACCTGCTCTTCTAAGTGCAATAGAGCAGTGCTGCTCCGGGGAAACCGACCCCCGGCAGCTGGGCTGAGTAATAATAGAACCGAAGGACAAGTCCAAAGGCTCCCCAGGTGCTTAGCAGTGCGTAGCCTCAGTAAAACCTCATTGGCTAACGCATTGCACTGGAACACTCGGTCTTTGACACACACTCCCTCTCCAGCCCATTCGGCAGGCAAATGTCAGTACCGACTCCTTGGTCTATGCCGGGGAACAGATACTACACTTTGATCCTGAAGAACACGCTAGTTCATGGATTTTTACACTTATATATACTAGCTGTACCCATGGGGAAATTCCTCCGTTGTTGACAACTAAACTAAACCTAAATATTATCCCATGACCTTGTATTTCTCTCGACTTATACCTGTATCTTCTCATTGTCTCCCTTTTCCCTTATCTGTTGCTAATCTATGATTTTTATCCCGTCTTTTTGCAAACATAGATAAGATTCATATGCCCAGATTTTCCTACCCCTCAGTAAACTACCCAACTCTTTCCTTCCCCTCTCTTACCCTCTTATTGAAATAACAAACTTCCCTTTCTCTCCTTCACTCTCCCTACCCTTGAGATAAACCACTTGAATTTTTCCCCCCCACACCTGTCTGTAAATAATTAAAAAAAAATTTTAAAAAATAAAGATATTGGTCACCTGGAGATTGGGGGGGGGGGGGAACAACTCCCCCCCCCCCACCGTATATATCTTCAGTTGTAAATGTAATAATCATTGTTTTTGTCATTATTAATCACCTCTACCCAAAACAAACCAGTTTATACACTTTTGCTGGGTTCAAGTTATTAATGTTTTCTGACAATCATGTATATCTATCAATCTATCTATGTATCTGGACTTTGTCCAGCTCTAATTGTTCAGAGCAGAAATTTCAAATTCTGCATGCACACCTCCTCAATGAGAGATATTGTTTGTTGTTTTGGTGGAGGGAGTAATCCTCACTTCAAGTTTTTACTGGAGGGATCGATTCACAATATAAATTTATGCTAAATTATGTTATGAAAATGAGCGCAAATCGGATTCATAATTCCCCTCGGAATGCTAATTATCCTCCCCGCCCATCCAAACATCATTGGCATCTTGTGTTTAATTTCAAGTTGACTGCCTGAAACAAATTTGTTTTCCTGTTGTTGAATATCGAGTGGAAGTCAACTTTTTTGTTTTCGAGCCTGGTAATTTTTCACACATCCCCCCCCACCACCACCACCTAAAGTTTATGGAGATCCACTATCAGAATCTCCCTCTCTGTAACGGCCTCACTGATGTAGTCCAGAGGAAGGTGGAGAGTAATATGCCAGGGGGACATCAAACCGCCTTAATGAGGCTACACTCCCTGGTTTTCTTTTCCTGGACAATCTGCGCTGCTATTTTACACAAAGTTGGGGGGGGGGAGAAGAGATGGCTTTGTGCCTCTCCCAACAGCGTTGGTGTGAAGTGAACATAAGCAGTCCTGATTGGTGATTGAACTCTGGTCGCTGATTCCAATGTCCGTGACATAACCACCATGCTAATCACCTCCCAATCACCATGCACATTAGACAGAGCTATAATTGTATTTTATCTTATCAAGAAGGCTATTTTTGTGTTGAATTCTAAAAAGAACATTTTGTCATCGAATTGAATGCCTTTCTCTCAACATAGCCGGCATTTCTGTTGATCTGAAATAAAATCCTGTGTGCTCTAAACCACTACAAAGACAACATAGGGTTTAAAATGCTTGAAGAGGTGTTGCCTGTATAACAAGTTCTACGTTATGTTTTTATTTTTATTTTCATTGGCTGTCTAAACACTGAAAGTTCTTTGTAAAGTCACATTTAGAGAAGGAAGAAAACAAAGGTTTTTAACAAATAGTGTTCTGATTTGTAAAGAATGTAGTTATTGTTGTGTGATGAAGCCAGAAGTTTTAATTTCGGATTTCTTAATTCAAATATTTGAAAACCCTGTTTAAAAGTAATATCCTGATTATTATTTTGCGGGGGGGGGGGATAGGTTAGATATTAATTTTTTTTCATTCATTATTAGATGCAGCATTGTCAATCAATATTAGTCTTTGACTTTTATTTTCTTTTCATACTAGATTCTTTTTAGTTGCTTGAGAGAAAATACTTGTCAAAATCTAACCCATTAACTGCGGCAGGTAACAAAGTAAGTTATTACTGCATTGACTGTCAGCCATTATCAACTCGTTCATTAGCTTAGCTTGGTGATATTTCCTGGAACAGGTTTTATGTCAGATGCTCTCCTCCAGATTCCAGTAATCATTTTAGATTTTCATTTGACTTCAAAATGGATTTGTTATTGTTCAGAATCTCCTGTTTATCCCGATATTTATCAAGTTTTTCTTAGGAAGTGAATTCTATGTGGACTTGGAGACAATATCTTTGTCTATCCAGTGGTACTTTTTCTGGTGGTTCACCTGTTGCTTTTCTTTATGTATTTTCTTCCCACTTCTTGACGCTACCAACCCTCTTGTCGTACTTTCCATTCATGATCTGGTAAACTTCTCTCCGATTTCCTTACTCTCCTTTGGCTAAGAGTTGATAGCTTCAGTTCAGGAATATTTGCCTTTCTAGGTACCTGCTTTGTTGCTCTCCTTTGAACTACTTTTATTAACTCGATGTTAATAGGCTCATAGGGCAAATCTGGGCCCAGTCCCCCCCCCTCAAAGAGTTCTCATACGCTGATGAACCCATTCACTAAAAACATCTGAAATTTTAATGCTTCATTGGATTAAAAAAACAAGAACCATAAGTTCAATGGTATGTCCACTATCTATGATGGTAGCATACCTATATCATTTTCAATAAAAATTGTAGATGGTTTTTTTTTTTTTTTTTTTTTTTCTTTTTTTTTAAATACAGAAATGTGAACCTTGGATATCCTAGTGACAGCATTAGCACGGGGGTGGGGAGATCCGATCGGTGTTCTTTTAATGATGTCACATCTTTTAATGACATCGCACCTCTCCCTTTCTATTTCTGTTGTTTAATATTGTGATGCCACCCCCTGGACTGGTCTCGGCTACTCTTTGCCTGTTGGTGAAGTGCAATGCTGGTCAGGCTGTAGTTAACTGGTCACCCATCTTGCCCACGCTGTGTTTAGATCCAAGGGAGTGCAGCTGCCTGCTAAAAGATTCTGCAGCGTAGGAACAAAAACCAAAATGAAGAATCGACACTGGGAGTATAATATGCAACAAGTTTATGTATGTATATATATATATATATTGTGTGTGTTTGTTGGGGCAAAGTATACGCTGATGCGGGTGAGGATACTATGGAATGACTATCAGTCTGTTTCTCGTGTTATCTACTGAGTGTCTCTCGGTATATCTATATATATTAGTATATCTTCAACAAAGTTCTAGTGTCGAAACTACAAGTCTTTGGGGTTCAGAACTCTTCGTGGTGGTGTAGGACTGTGGATTTCCCTGCAGTGTCCTGGAGGCTTCTCTCTTGCTACTCAAAAATGGCTGGATTATATGATGACTGGCTCCCTCTGTGTGTGGTGCTGCTGGCTGAAGGGTTTATGATTTTACCCTATTAGCTGGTAAATTTGAAATGGTACTGACTTGAGTAATTTGAGAATCTATAAACTTCCCTTGGAAAAATGTGTAGGCAATAGGCAGGGCCAATACCCCCTAACAATCAATTTTATTAGCGCGGAGGCTGAAATGGTCAATCCCCCTCTGAAGAATTTCTCTAAACTTGGGGATTTGTAAATCTCTTAATATGCAATTGATCATGCATCTGTATTCTGTCCAGGCCTCGCCAGTCCTACCCTTTTAGTACTTTCCTCCCAGATTCAATAATTGCTTTACTGTTTAGATTCTATTAAACCCTGACTTGGACAGGGAACTATCTTAAAAAACCCTGAGCAAACATACTGATTTTACAAACTAGCCCTTAACCTGGTTTTGTAAAGTACCCCCAACCTCAGAAAGAGTGGCCAGGCCCTTATCTTTGATTTAGTTATTTTAGTTTTCATTTCAGATTTTTCTGATTAACCCCTCATTTCCATAATTTTGCATTATATCTGGGACTGACCAACCAGAAAGAGTGTAATAGAGATGTGTGAACATCTAAAAAAAAACATAATATTGTTACGACTACAACTTGTGTACTAAAATTGCAAATATGACGACAAATGATTCGTAAAGGATAAGTTTAAGGATTAGATTTGATCTTCTGCCAGCTGTGAGAGCTCTTGTAGCTTAGTTGGTAGAGTAGTTGCTATTCATGGGCAACTTTCTGAGGTGGAAGGAATATTAGTTTGAGTCCTGAATGGAGCTTATTCTTCATTTCCAATCTCACCGTTTTAGAATAATGGTCCGGGTAAGTTGCAATAAAAATCCTTTAAAGGGTTTACACTTTAGTCTCCTGTATTTTCCACCATCTCTGAGGACTCAGCCTAACATACCATCCTCACTTTTTTTTTTTTTTTTTTTTTTTTTTAAATCTGGGAATGCTTGGATTTTTTTCCCCGCGTGTATTAATGGGAATTGCTTCCTCACTTCACACCATTTCAGCTTACGAAAGCTTTTCTAGAAATGTTCTACTTTTAAACAACAGGGGAAACCTTTTTACCTTATCACAATAGAAATGTGTAATATAGTTATTAAAAGAAATCCAGCAATCTAAGATTTGCCACACCCAAGGTATAAAACTTTCTCGTCTTAGTGATACTCTCTGACCTGGTTTACATTGGAAAAGAGAAGTTCAGGTGGAGGGTAGGGCATGGATGTTTTATTGTGTTTCATAAATGATTCGATTGTGAACTAAAAACTATATTTAGATGTGCGTCTCATAAATATTCAGGAGGAAGCCTGGAAAATGAGTTCTTGAGAAAATCACAATATTTATGTTCTGTGTGCAAGATTAACGTAGTTCAAAGTTGAAAAATGCAAAGAAGTCCAGCTTGTAAAGTGGTGCTAAGAACATTAATGATTGATTTACTCTACAAGTAAAGCATATCTTCTCTGATTATGAAGTGATTTTCATAGTTTACTGGTTGTATTACTCGGATCAATGAGATGGTCTTATGAAAAAAAAAAAAAAAAAAAAAAATGCTAGGACAGACATCATACAGCAATGATCAGCAATCCAATCTTGCCGGCTGCTTCCCTATAGGGTTTTAGCGGAGATAGGTCAATGGTAAGTTGAGCCCTCAATTTGTCATGCTTTTTTTTTTTTTTTAATCCAAACTTTTGTAGTGGTCACTGCCACCAAAAGGCAAGAGAAGTAACTTATTCATTGATCACCCCCAACAAGGCATGCTGTATAATGTTGATCATGTGACAGTTTCTATACCTGGATTTTTTTTTTTTTTTTTTTTTTTTTCTTTCCCCTTTGTCAAATTCCCCTAATTTCGGGGCAACACTTAGTATGTTGACTGTGAAGGTAGTCAGGCACTCATCATTTGGTAGGGTGGTGTAATATTATCATTCAATCTGCTCTTTTTGGGACGGGCAAAGGAATATATTGGAGGTTTTTAAAAGAGATATATCCAGATGTTGGTTTGCAGATAAACCATTCATATTTCCCATAGTTCGTTAAGGTTTCCAACTTTCCAACTCTCTCACCCTTTGTGAGAAGGCCTGATCCAGGGGAGGGCAAGAGTCCTGTCTGCATTCCCCAGTAGACACCCATGTCCCAACCTCCTGTGGCCTTGTGCTGTGCTAAGCTTGATGAAAAGGTGTGTGTGTTTGTCCCCCCCCCCCCGGCTACTACAACATGGAGTGTGGAGAAGAAAAAAAAACTTCAATTGCTATTCTGCTTTTCTGGTGGCCTTGTATCTTTCAGATCCTTACTCCCACACAGATGACAGACTTAATTATCTGGAATGTGCCACATCTGTTAAAACATTTCTTGTGATCACATTGTTACTAATATAGAGTTGGCAGACATTTACAAATCTGAATTACTTCACAAAGAAATATCTGAAGATTTGAATGATGAAATCCAGGCCTCTGTTAAGTAATTCAGCCTAGTGGTCCTTGCGAGCCTCAAGTCTGGTCAAGACCTAGACTTTAGACCTATGAATCTTCTAGACTGTCATATGCCACCTCTTATGGTGGTCATATTCTGATATTTGCCTGCTAAAAGCAATCTCAAAAGTCATTAAAAGATCGGAAAAGTTTTTTCCATTTCTTTAAGTAGTCTATCCCCATTAAATCAGGACACGGGTTATTAACCAAATGTTTTGAACTTTGCTGTAAACGTACTAAACATTTCTTATATGCAGCCATATTAGATGGTAAATCTTCAATGTGGCCTTGAAACCTGAAAAGGTCCTCCACATATGCAGTGCCTCAAAGTATTACATGAGAACTTGTATACTGATAAGATATTTCTCTTTGTTCCTTTATAAAAGAATAGTATGAAGCCTCTCTAACCCAACACCAAAGTGATTTCTCTTCTCCTTATCTACAATCTTGTAAATGTGATAAATTCTAGTTTACTCACTATGACAATTATGATTTACTTTGAATTAAAATTATTGATTTTTATGTACCTTACATTATTTACCAAGTCTGGACATCACTGTAGACAATAGGTGAAGGCCCATCAAGTCCCCCATCCCCCATTTAATATAGGCTCAAATACCAATCTTGAGTCCTGGAGAAAAATAGATGATTCTCATTTATCAAATATAAGCCTAATATTTATACACCATATTGCTTTGTAGACACTTTATGCAACCAGTGATAGGTAATTTTATCATGAACATTAAGCAGCATAGTGCCCATTGATAATGATTATATATATATATATATATATATATATATATATATATATATATATATATATATATATATATATATATATATATATAGCTCCTGGCAGTGGACTCTGGCTCCACATGATACATTTTAATACACACTCACACAGCACACACCACTGATGATGGTAAGAATCCCGAAACATGTATGGACTATTGACTTATAAGGATTAATAAACCTTACCACCAAACACTTCACTCCCGAGTCTGTCTCACTCTCTAAAGTACACATATTATATATTATATATATATATATTATATATATTGTTAAAAAAAACTTTTATTTTATATAATATATATATATGTGTGTGTGTGTGTGTGTGTGTGATCATTTTTTTTTTTTCCCCCTTTTAGACTAAGAGGCATTTTTCATGAATGAAACTATTTGGTTTCTGTCCTACTACATCAGTCATATTGGTGAATATGCACACACACCAACGTTTAGTTAGTTATGTGCAACTAACAGACACTGTCCCTATACTACTAACCCCCGCTTTCCGTTTACTTCAACATGATAAAAACCAACAAAAGTGACATTGGAAAAAAAGAAAGAAAGGAAAAGAGGAGGAGGAGGCTCTAAGTCAACAGCGATGGGCATTTCAATTCTTATATAAAAAAAAAATATAAGAATTGAAATGCCCATCGCTGTTGACTTAGATTCTCCTGCTCTTTTTCTTTCTCCCCCCCATTTTGAATATTACTCAATACAGGAAAACTGATTGTCTGGTTCTAGACATTATTTAAATTCATCTTATTTTATTTTAAATATTGCAGGAGTCGTCAGATATTCCCAACATACATCTGTTCATACCCACGATCATAGGCGTATGAGACAGGGAGCAAACGGTGGAAAATTTCGGGCGAATCAAACCCTTTGCCCTCCTTGACCAAAGAGTTTCCCATCCACTTATGCACAAAACCATTCAGAATTGAGTTAGTATGGAAAGGTGGAGTAGTTGAAAAGTCAGTAGACCATAGAAAAACAAACGTGATTGATCAACCTCCTCCACCTGCCTCGCCCCATGACAGAAAAGGACTGTGTTACTATATGATCATTCAAGTGAATCGATGCATTGACGTATTTGTTTAATAAATTCCTGATATAATGGGTCTTCTACTCATCTGTTGTGAGTTTGCAGGGTCTATGACGGGTGCAAGGGGTAACCGGAAGGCAGAGACTTCCTGGTATTAAAGTATTGAAGTGGATAAAAACCAGATGCCTTTGAAAAGGTAAACTCCCTGATGAAATTCTTCCCAGATCGGGTTAGGGGCTATGAATGCGTGTAATGTATGTGCAGGATCTCCCGAGAGGAATTTTAATGCACGCATATTTGCAGATCCAAGGAAATTCCTGGGCTCTTTTGGGGTCCGATACGAAGTACCCTCTTGCACCACCCCTCTCACAAGCGTTTAAAGTGTCGTCCATGTCAGTAAGGACTACCGACGACATTGAATACGGGTTCAAATTTCATCGGGGGGTTACCTACGTATTTCCGATATCTATGAAGGCTTATAGAATGTATAACTTAAAAAAACGAACAACCGTTTGCGTTACAAGAAAAAATACTAAAGGAGCACTGAATTAGTCCAATTTAATTCAAATCCTGTTTTAATGACATCTTTTGTAACACGGTGTATTTATCTTTTTCTTTTCAGCGAAATTTTAAAAAATTCGAACAGATACAAATGTATATTTGTAAAAAGCCTGAAATTTACATTACTTCCTTTTTTATGCTTGGCTAAATTTAGTTTGCAGTTACGCGATGTAGTACTATTTTGAACTTGAGGAAATCTGTAATCTTTTTGTGCGTCAGCGTGTGACCTGAATCGGAGGTTTTTCCGTCTGCTAAAGAAATACTTTGAACTTGTTCATTTTACTATATCATTATTTAGGCCGCGTGAACTCCCGTAGTGTACAACTAAAAATAAAGTGGATTTTTAATAATAGTAGTAACTAAGTTCTCTATGATTTGCTGTACTGTAGTTCACGCCTATTTTTAATTCGCGTCTTCCCTCTCTTCCAACCTGTAACAAGTCTTGGGCCACTTGAAAAAACTTGCTCCATACCTCCAACGTACCTACCTACCTACCAACCATCCTGACTACCTGTAACTGCTGAACGAACGTCTCTTTCCTGTCCGATATAAAAAAACGTAGGCCTGGGAATATTTTTTTAATGTCAACTCTGATTGCTTTCTTTGGACTTGCATCAAATTTTGTCGTAAACCCTTTCAGTTCAAAATTATCGGCCTGGGTCAATCTATGTGATCTGTTTTTCCTGGCTTTGAAAGATAGACTGACTGTCGTGTATCCTGCGGCAACCTGGTCCTTAATTTTTGGCTTCTTCATAAAGTGGAGTTTTTGCTTGGATTTGTGGTCTACTTCCCATACTGTGTCCTGGGAATAAAGCTGACCTACCTAGGAAACTTTACTGGCTTTTAGAAGTCGTTTTTTTTCCTCCCCTTTCTTTTTAGCCGAACAGAAACTTACTTTCTCTTTCTGACAATTTTATTCAAAATTCATTTTGAATTCCCATTTCTTTTATGAGAAATGTTCTGAAATCTCTCGGCAAAGCAGCGATGGGCCAATTCCTTGTACCTTAAGAATCCTGGATCTTTATTAGTGGCCTGTGACTTAACAGGTTAAAACGAACTCTGAGCACTTGAAAGGAAAAACGTGTGGGTGTAAAAACAACTTTGACTTGTCTCTACACCGATTTGCCTGAAACTTTTCATTACCTCCTCCCCTAGCCCCTCATATTTTGATTATTTTACTACACCTGTTGTCTTTCTTTTACCGGCTGTGGACACACACACACACGTATACAACGTACACTATATAACACGCACACCTACACATACAAGAGAAAAGAAATTTTATCTTTGTAATGGCTTGTCAAAAAGAAATCGTTCCAGGACCAATTTTGCGAATTCGACAATGTGTTGATGCAGAACTTTTCGATTCTGACAGTGATGCCAGTGACTGGGAAATGCCAATTGAAATCGATTTGGCTAATGTAAGTGTATTACTATTGTTCATTGATTTTTAAAATCAGTGCTTATTTTGGGATAGGGTCTTTTAGATAATAACCGGTTGATCACACTAACTTAAGAATATTTTTTAAAGAATGAAACTATTTGCATTCATTGTTTCAATCAACTTCATGAAAAAATTATATATGAAAATAATTTAAACTTTTATTTGATTCAGAAGTTTCGGGGCCAACTGATTTTGATAATAACGATTTGATCACATCATGCACAATTATGGTGAACCGTTTTCCTAGAAATTAATTTTAGATTTATATGTAATCTTCTCTTGATTATTAGTATGATTGTATATATTTGACTGGCGTAATTTATCTACATCTGCCCACGAGGTTGGCGAAGTATATGTATTAGGTTGTTTCCATCTTTGAGAACAACAAGAAAAAAATTCTCAATGAATATCTGCCGACATTAGTGGAATGTTATTTAGTAATTTGATTTTATTCCAGTGTTTATTTGGGTAAGAGATAAATCTGACCCTCTCTCTTCCTACCCCTATATTTGTAAACCCTGCTACGGTCACATCTACAACACCATAAAATAAAATCCCTGTTACCAGCGATGAATAATGCCATATTTTTTACATGGGTACTTGCTGTCACTTATAACAGCACCATTATCCTTTATTGACTGAAAGGTTCCAACCCCTCCTCTTACCAAGTTAAGGAGGCCTGATTGGGGACGGTGGGACAAATGTCGTTTTGTCCCCCCAACCTTTGAGCTCTACCCACAAGTGTTTATAAACATTCTTTTCTTCGGAATTTGCGTGGGAGGGTCTTAATCGACCGTGTTTCGTTTTCTTTTGTGCAAAGTGCTCTACTTTTTGTATGGACACTTAAGAAAAAAAAGAAAAGTTAAATATTACGAAAGTCCGATTTCATAGTTTAATGTCCCAAATTATCACGGTGTAGGTGAGGGCAGTTACAACAAAATGTGGTAATCCTTGCAAATCAGGCACTAAAATAGCGTGTAAATATTGAAAGATTACCTCCCTTTATGGCTGAAGGTGGCTTTTTGCATTCTTCATTTCAAGCTAATTTTATAGCTAGCTAACAAGAATACTCTATTCAAAACCTGTAATGTTGTATATACAATTTTTGACAGCATTTAGCAACATTTGTTTCTCTCTCTACAAGAAAAAAAATCGCTATTGATTGATCAAGTTAATCCCTGTTAAAACACTGAGAACAAAACTGAATAACCCTGCATCAAAAGGGAATAGGAAAATATTGTCTGAGATGCTATTGCATTTTAGACAATAAGTTATTGGCAAAGGAAAAAATTGTACGTGGTGTATACATTAGTTATAAACACTGTTTAGTCAACTTTTTCTTTTTTCTTCTTCCCTGTCTTGTATTCAACCTTATATCTTGTAATGAAAAAATCATTTCATGTAATGAAAAAATCTATTCTTTCCCTTATCATACCCCCCCCCCTTAAGATAACAGCTTGCTTTTTTTGTTTTAAATGCTATCTCTCTTCAACAACTCTCTCTTTGGGTTACTTGATTTTTACAAATGCTGTCAACCTATTCAGATCTGGTTGTAACATCCATTTTCTACCTTTCTCAGAACTGTCAATTCCTGTCACAGTTGAAAACTTCAAGTATGCTTAAAAAAAAGTCTTCTGAAATGATTAGTTTTAATTTTATTTCAATGAATATATTATTTAAATTTTTTTATATAATCTAAAGATCACTTTTTATTGATTTGTCTTTTATTTCAGTATCCCCCCCACTCATTGACTGTTAAGTACAACTAAGAAATAAAATGTACCTAATATATTTCTATACCAAAACTCTCTGCATTGTTAACATTGTGGTTCTTGCTAAAAGTTACTGTTTTTCACATCTAAGATCATAATAATCATACTTTTTAAAAAGAATTTTTTTTATATTCATTGTATTAATTTCTGATCGCTGTGTTGTATGATAGATCCTTTGTATGAATTTTCCGAGTGTACTTGGCATTTCAGGAGCCTTCATATGATTTTTCAAGCATTTTAATATTTTTAGCCAGAGATGAAAAATGAAAATAATGCAATCATTTTTAGCTGTAAAGAGGTGTTTTTTTTTGTTTTTTTTTTTTTTCTCTCCTTTTCCTCCCAATGTTTTCAAAAGTCTTTAGTGCCTGATCTGTAAGTATTACCCAAAATACTGTGTAGATATTAAATCTAAATTTTGGATAATGTTTTTTTAAAAAAAGGAAAAAAAAAAAAAAAAAAACCCTTCATGTACCATATATAACCTGTATCACCCCTCCTCCCGCAAATTTTGAGCACAAAAATCCAGGTGCAAATTATCTACAGGAACACAATCATTACTTATCTATATTTACTGGATAATGTATTTTTGATTCAAAATTGAAGTTTAATCAGGGAGAGGTGCTGATGATCTCTAATAGATTATACATGGTAAAATAGATGCAAACTGGTCTGGTTAGTCCTTCAATAGAAACTGTCATGTGACTTATGTATTTTGGCAACATACCTTGTTGGGGTGATCAATTTAGAAAATGGAAATAGGGAACAAGTTACTTCACTTGCCTTTTGTTGGATCATTAAAAAGTATTCGACACTGCTAGAATCACTTAGTAACTGGAAAAACCTATGTCAACAGTTTCTAAAAACACTCCATCAGTTAATTTAAGTATATCTATTTTAATCTACAATCCCATGCTTATGAACATTGATTTCTTTTTATTCCTCTTGAGAAAAATCGAGATCTTCGTACATATAAAGGGTGACCAATGTCTTCTGGAATGATCAATGAATATTACGTCTTTCACTTTTTTTTTTTTTTTTTTTTTTTTTTTTCAAGGCTGCAATCACCAAAGTTCAAATTTCCCCCAAAAAAACTAGCATGAATATTGCTGTATATAAACTAAGGGACCAATCTAGCATAAACTTGCATTGCAAACTGACCCTCCCCCTAAAAACCTGTTAAGGGGGGAAAATTTTCAAACAACAAAAATGTCTTCTCTAGACATAATAGTGACTATCTAAATTTTCAGCATTCCAGCTTCATTGGTGCAGTCCATATATATACGATGACTGTTGACTTGTGCAGTCCATATATATACGATGGTTGTTGACTTGTGCTAAGAGTATGAGACTCTTTTTGATTGTCAGCGATGCCTATGCAACTACAGATTAGGCAAAAAAGTTTCCCTTCAAAAGACAACTATTAAACAATGCAATAGAGAGAACAGACTTTCCCATTTAAAAGAAAACAAACCAAACAAATTAATTTTCTGTCAATACTGTATGTTTTTACTTCCCATGTGCTTACTTCATTCTTGATGTAAATCTTTTGCTGTGGACTTTAGTTCAGATCCTACTAAATTGTTGGTGGCTTATTTCAACCCCCCTTCTCTCATGCTTGTTAAATTGTGACAGATTTCTCCCCTTCCCTCCACTCAACTGGTGTTGTTGGGGGCGGGGGTAGTAGCCAGAATAGCAGGTGTTACCGTTACCTAGATGCATATCCTAATGAAGGTTGGGGTTGTATCTCTTCTTGCGGTCTAATAATGTACCCATAAACTAGATTGAGTGTTTCTATGGATCTGTGCAAAGGTTTTGGGTTGAAGTTTCCCTCTTGTAAATTAGTTGCCTTAACTACAGCTAGAAGTCCTGCCTGCCACTGGTTTGATATATATGACACCTTAACTCCAAAGTAATCTGAGATAGAGAGGGGGGAGGCTAACAGGTATTACACCTTGCCAAAGGATAACCTGGAACCATGCAAGGTAGGGGTGTTCAGGACCCTGGGTTATCTTAGCATACCTGCATACTCTAAACACACATTCATAGCCACACTTGAAACCTCTGTCGGTAGTTTTGGTCAAGAAATGCATATTGACAGAGGGGGCAACTGTTATATTTAGTTACTGTTATTCCCAGCTATCCGAAATAATAATCTGAAATGGTGTAAAGTGAAGAAGCAATTACCATGAAATTATGGCAGGGAAATTTTTTTTTTTCAAAATGGTGATGATGGTATATAAGGCTGAATCTTTAGCTAAGGTTAGTGTATAGGTAATTAGGGTGCAAACTGAGTAAAAAATTTTTTCGAAATACAATTAAATTAATTCATTGAATGACAACTTTTGTCAATTTATTGAATGACTACTTTTTTCTTTGAAAAGATTCTTAATTACAGTTTATGATTTTCTGACAGTAGACATCAATCATGGTGTAATTAAAACTCGTCTTGGGAGCCTATCCAAAATGTACATAAATCTCCTGATTAAAAAAAAAAATAGTAGGAAAGGTAGGAGAGAATTTTGATTAGTTAGTTGGTCTCCATAGTCTGATTTATAGGTCAGTTGTTATGAAGAGGGATGCTCCCAAAGACATCATATGTGAGTTTGTCTCAAAGGAGGCTCATTCTGTATTTCTGATCTACGCTGCTTACTGACAATCGTTAATTGACAATCTGGGAGTTGCAATAAAGAGCAAGGGATAAGATGAAAGAAATACTGGTCCAAAAATAGTAAATTGACAATACCTCCTCAAAGAAATTTGAATACTATTAAATAGCAGAAATACAGAAAGCTACTGTCACATCATCACGAGTACAATTCAATAGAAATACTTGCTGAACCTTTCTCTGAACTTTTTTCCTCAATTCATTCAACTATCATTTTCCAATACCACTTGACAACAAAGAATTTTATTCAACCAAGAACTCTTTCATGGCAAGAATATTTCTTTGCATTCTTCTTATTGTGCATTTAGTAACTTAGAAAGCCAGGCTGACTTTTAACCAATTGGACCAATTACTCCCAATTTGACCTTGTGCCTAAAGGGGCCTGCACTTGGATATATTTTGAGTCTTGTCAAATATACAAAATGCCAGATTGCAGATGAATAAGAGAACAGCAAATATTAATTTTCTTCTGAATTATTATGTTTCAACTGTATGTTTAAACTGTCTGTATTTTGAAATTTTTTTCACTATACTTTAATTGAATATATTAATCAATTACAGAAGAGCGTGAAAAATTTCCGAAATTTCTAGGCAAACATTTTGATTGTTTTCCATTATACCGCAAGAATATAAAATTATCTCTGTCTATGATGCTAAAGACCTTGACTGTTTGCTTGGGGCTTGGCAAAAAGTTTCCAGTTGGGACCTTCAGCTCTTAAGTCCGGCTCTGTTCAAAAGCCTTTAAATTGTGCATCTCTAAACACGGAAATCAGTCACCTGCAGTGGCAAGACAAACCTTTTTGCTCAGTGGACAAAGTCCCCTACAGAATGCTAAAGCTCAAGAGTGACTGCTATGTAAAAGCTATTCTAACTCTGGACCGTAGGGAATAATGAACCCTCTGTTATCACAATCTTCCCATTCCTAGTTATTTGATACTGATCTCCAATGTGGTAAAATACAATTGACGTATTCCCTTAACCCTACCTTCCAATAGCTGTCCGCACAGCTGCAGCAAACTACTAAATGCATGAGTGGCAGGCAAAAAAAAAAAATCAATATTAGTAACTTCTTGCATAATATTTAAATAAGACATTGCGATTGAGCATTTACTTCACCCTTACTTATTTTCTGAAGCAAAATAGTGGAACTTGCATACAATTAAGTGCATATTTCAACCAATTCCACTGTCCTGATCAAGATTTTCAGCCACTGCCCCCCCAAACCAAAGGTACCATGTTGGTGACAAAAGCAAGAATCTAAAAATATGTGAATGTAAGATAGCAATGCAATATTACTCCTTTTTCTTGAAGTGATTGGTTTTTGTATTTCATGTTTCTGTCTATGAAGCTGAAGTGGTCTCTATGACAACAGGAATATCTTTTCTTCTTTTTTTTTTTTTCTTTTTTTTCTTTTCTCCCCCCCCCCTGCAATTTCTTGTTTAACTGTTATCAGTGAATTTTATTTTGATGATTCCTTTATGAAGAAAAAATGTCTGTCAAGGACATGACAATTTAAACAAACGCCTACGGCTCACTTACACGCCCTTTTGAAATGGAAGAGGTTTCTTGAACCCCACCCCCCTCGGCTACAGTTCATGATTATTGGTAATTTGGATAACTTGTCTATTGAACCTCCATCCCCATATGAGGAGGATGATCGAGTGATCTGGTAATTCTATGAAATTCTAAATGTTTGACTTTTAGCCAAGGTTTCCACCCCATGAAGTTGAGATTAAGTGATGATCATTGTTCTATCAATTTATCGAAGCTTAGCACAGATATATATTTAGAAACTGTCAACATAGCCAGCCAGATCAGTTTAAAAACTGAAGAAACCTATGTATATATCATGCCAATGGAACAAAAGGGCTGAAAGTTTCAACATTTACTCCATGGAATTCTCTCTCTCTCCCCCCAAAAATTCTTCTCTAAATAGATTTATAGTAAGGAGGTTCAATTTACAATCCAATCTTATGGTAAACTGGTCCTATGTTTGTGTTCACACTTGTTTTTTGTTTTATTTCTATTTTGGTTCCTATTGCCTAACCAGATCTGCTCCCCCCCCCCACATTTTAATCAACATCTTGTAACTATAACTATGCCCCAATGTATTCTTGAAGGTGGGCGAGCTATTTGAAAAAGCATTCCCAGAAAAACTTTTTTGTTTGTGAGAGTTACCGTGTGGGAGAGTTTGAATAATATCCAAGTTGAAATGACCTTGAGAAAGCGTCACAAAACACCAAAATGTGTTTTTAAAAAAACAGCCATTTTATGGCCATTTCTAAATAGCTTAAGTGGCTGGATTTATTGAATGTCTACAAAGTAGGCAAAAATTGGCTAGAATTGCTGATAAATAGCTTTAAAAATAGGCTAAATATAGCTCTAAATGTAGAATTTTTGTGCTACAAAAAACAAGAAAGGCGCTAAATTTAGTGCTAAATCTACTACACTGAACTAAATGCTGAAGAAAACAATCCGGCAACAAAGGCAATGACGTGTTCCAGTTCTATAAGAGACATGACCCAATGACAGTCATATTCTGTCAAAATGGGTGTGGGAGGTGCTGGTGTTGCTGCTGTCTTCTTTATTTCGGTCAATTGATATGTCTGCTTCAGTTTTCAGCTTCTCACGCCCACTTGGTGACTTTGGTTCAGACCTTCTGGTGAGGGGGGTCGGGTTTTGCATGAAGCGTTCTGAAGTCATCTACTGAAAACAAGTGAATGTAATTGATTTTAAAGAAAATGTATTTTTGGCACCGTAAGGCAATTATTCGTAGAAAGACAAGCTTCATGACTAAAGTAATCACATGTCTTCATTGTTCACTTGTTTGTTTTCGGAAGGATTAGAACTTTCCTCACAATACCGAATAATAAACCATTACTAATTTTTGACTAGTATTTCCTTTTGTTTTTGTTTTTCACCAGGGTACTCTTCAGCTGTGAGTGAATAAATTAAGCTCTGGTATAGAGGGTTATGAGTTCGATTCTTGCCTGGAATTCATTCTTTATTCTGATCCATGCTGTTAATTAATTTACTCTCTGCTAAAGAGTACCGAGCCTGGGTTTAGTTGCGATAAAAGCAACAATGATTAAGATGATGGTAAATAGAGGCAAAAATGAATGATTTATGATACTTCACCAAAAATGAAAGTATTTTCTTACTCGGATGGTGTAATGGTTAGCATATCTGTTTCATGCGTAAGTCACAGGTTTGATTCCTGGTTCAAGCAAAGCGTGTGGAAAACCCTTCTGAGGACAAATTTCCTAGTGCACTCAGCTGCTAATTGAGTACACTTCAAGCTGTGACTGGAGCGGAAGGCATATATCAACCATCTAACTGTTGCCATCCCCCCATCTTCCAAGATGTCTAGCCAACATGGAAAATTATGGCTCACTGAAACCCAAATGGGCTATACATTCTGCTATATAGCTGAGGAAGTGTTCATGAAGAATTCTTTCATCTTGTGATTAAAAGCAACTAAACAAGCTTGAAAGTCAGACTCGGGGCATACTAGTTTGATTTCAATAACAGATAACAAGTTCTCTCCTCTGTTGTGACATGTATAAATAGAATGGGGAGGAAATGAGAATCATGGAAGTATTTCAGTTTGTCAGTGACTGTCGTCAGTAATGAGGATGCTCGCTCATCTAAAAATCAAAAGAATGAAAATACTAGTTGAAAATAATGGCTTACAATCCTTCCATTAATGATAGTTTTTTTTTTTTTTCTTTCTAAAGGTCAAGATAATACAACTACAACTAGAGTACATGAAAACAATAATAAATATGGTACTGAACAACCAATGAAGGATGTCTAAGGGTTAAATTTGATTTGTGCCAACTGTGAGAGCTTTAGTAGCTCAATTGTTAGAGAAACATCCATGCTACCCCTAAGAAGCTGTTAGTCTTGCATAGAGCTTACTCTTTTGCTGTTTTCTCATTGCTGAAGACTGATGGTCTGAGTTGCGATAAAGAGCGACTAAAAAGCTTCAGATAGAAGAAAATATGTCAACTACATTTAATGAAACTGGTTTTTTTTTATCTGAAAATATGGGGGGGGGGGCAAAAGTTGCTTCCTGGTGACTGCTGATCTGGCAACTTGTCTTGTGCGGCAATGGTGATTCAAATCAAACTGGCTTCCCTTTGAAGTCCCCCCCCCCCCAAAAAAAAAATTGGATAAAAATTTAATATCTGACAATGATTGTGAAGTTAGGTGAAGTCTTCAGCATGAAGTTGAAAATAGCCACAGAATGTCCTTGGAGCAACAGTATTTGTGGAAGACTTAATGCTGTTATTGGTAATCTGGTACATGAAATTATTACAGATAGTTTTAGTTTGGTCTGTTTCTACTTACAATGCACTTGTTGATAACACTACATTTTTTTTTTTTTTTTTTTTTTCTTAATCAGTTGGATTCTCGGTTTTAATCCGGCTGTTCCAGATATCTTCCATAAAGATCCATCTGTATCTACTATAGTGTGAGCTAATTTAAATGCATCGCTCTTGGCCTGGTGAGAATCTTCAAAGCTTGAATCCAACGAGAGATTCAGAGGAGTGTTAAGGAGCAATACCCGGAATATCTGTGTGGAAGATTTGCGTAATGGAGATGAAGTATTTTTTACGAGAGGAATGATGCTCCTGGGCGATATGGTCCAAGTATTGTGACTGAATGGGATGGAAAGCAAATATTGGTACAGCGTGGTCGTGTCTATTTTCGTCATCATTCATATCATCTAACAGATAACCAATTCGTGATATACAAAAGAAGCAATTCAGATGTCCTTGTTCAAGGACATTATTGATAGTTGCAACAACTACCGTCTTACTGAAGATGATTATGCAGAACAGGCTTGTGATGATATTAGTGATAACAGCAAAAAATGTAGTTCAAGTTGAAGACCATGAGGAACAAGGCCATCGTGTTGCTGTGGAACGGTCAAGAATAAAGTGGCACCTGGGCAATGTTTCCCAAGAACAAATTCTGATACTGATGAATATATTTTTGGCAGGATATTGAGTTGAGAAAACTTGGTGATTGGTTTGTTGTGCCTGATAAGTTTGAGATTTTGATGATCAATAGCAATGAAGTTAGGCTGGCAAAGGAAAATGGAATCCTGAACTTGAAGGATATCAATGTGTATATGGTTGGGAATCAGGGTTAAAATGTTTGGTTATCACTGAAAAGAAGAAGAACCATGAAAAAATAAAGAACGACCTTGCTAATATTAAAGCTAGACTGGTAACTCACAGATTTAAGGAAGACGGCCAGTCAGCCTAAGGATTCAACAACATGTAAGAAAGAAGCGGTACACCTGGCTTCATTTAATCTGTGGGATTGTCATACCGTGGATGCCGTGACTGCATACTTTCAGGGAAGTTAAACCAAACCTGATAATGCATCTAAAAATTGTATTATTGATAAGCTAAGTTTTTTTATCGGAAGTTATCTTTCAGTTATTTTGACTTTAACATTATCTCTATTTGCGATGACTTAATCATAGCTTGAGTTCAATGTACATAATTTCTATTTCCTGTCATTAGCTGTTAGCACGCTATGCTGAAGACTAAAGAACTCTCTAATTTGAAAAAAATAGATGTTGATTACTATATTCTGATTGCACAGCTATCAATGTCAGAACTGAGATGCCGTATATCTTACAAACTGTTGGCAATTTGTTAAAATCAGATAAATTGATGACCCGTGTGATTACTGATAGTATGAAACTGATCATCTCTAATCTATTGAATCTTGTTCATTTGAGTGCTTCTCGGGTGTTTCTTCAGTGAATATCTTTGGGATTGTGCTGAATTTACACTGCTTTTTCTTGTTCATCAGTCATACACATTATTTTTTTTTTTCATATTTTTATTATAGCCGTCTATAAAACGTTCAAAGTATAGCAATTTTTTTCTTGTGGATTTTTGTTTTATCCTGTGTTTAAGGCATTCGGTTACTTTTAACCATAATCTAATCACTAATGCTATGTTATTTGCATGTGTTAACAACTATCACGATGACTTGACCAAAGCATCTTTTTTTAATATTTATTTGTATACTCAAATATAGCTACCAGTGTTGCCAAATCCAAAATTTTTTCATGCTAAATCAACCACAAAACATGCTATAAAAGTTAGCCATTTTAATAGCTAAAAATGACTAGATTTGTATAAACTGGCCATGAAATTGCTGAAAAATAGTTCTAAAAATAAACTTGGCAACACTGACGGCAACTCTATCATATAGTTTGAAAAGAAATATTTTGAACAGATTTGATATGTAACAGCTTGTTTTAAATTTATGTATGGGGAGAACAAAATGGTCTATGGTCAAGATTTATACAAACCAGCTAGAACTATGGAAATTCCATGGGTGTTGACAACTAAGATATCATTACTTTTGCATATGTATTTTTGCAGTTAAAGTATATAGCTTTGATAGAGTAATTTATTACCTATCTATAGGGCAAATGAAACTAATATATCAATTACCTTTGCTTCATCTATTGCTATAACTTATTTTTTACACTTGTGATGGAGTAAAAAATGAACGAGTTACGATTGAGATTAAGTTGCTTTTACTTCCATTCATGCATAAGCACCCTTTTCCATTCTTACCTCTGTTCATTTCATTGCAAAGGTGGGTAGGAAAGTAGAGAGAATGAATAATCAGTGTCCATAGTACATACTAACTGTAATAAAATTCTGCCACTTTTTTTGAGCCAGGATAGTGAGAAAGCTGGGTGTGGTAGCCTAGCTTGGTCAATTTCTGTAGGGTGCAACATGCAGTCTGTCATCATGGAGAATTCGTCCTTTTTGATTGACCGCTATGGAAATGAAAGTTCTTGGTCCATTTTGACTATTTCCTGGCAATACTTTGCCTGGATTCAAGTTGTAGTGTATGATTCTATTTGCCAACCAATAAGCTATGATCATTATCTTTTGATGCTGTTCTAGTGTTTCAGCTATTATGCGAAACACCATCAATTGTTTTACTGAATCCATTTTTTGTCACTCATCACAATGTGACAAAAAAATGGATCCTTTCTATTGCATCAAAAGGAGCACAAAGCAGATTTTATAATGATTTAAAAAAATTTTTCCATTTTTTTTTATGTATTGGTCAAAATCTCTTACTTTCCAATTTAGTACAAACGAAGAACAACTGTTGATTGGTCAATGTTCAGTACCTCTGCAATCTCGATTTGTTTTGCTCAGGTTAAACCTCAATAATGGCCCTCAGTTGGATTTCGTCAATTACAGTAGGATGTCCGCAACCATCCCACTGTTTAAGGCTCTCTTCTCTGTTTCTCAACTTTTAGAACCAATGTTTAGCTGTAAGTTTGTTCACCATCCCCTGGTCTAATATGTTGGTCGATATTGCAATCAATTTCTGCTGCTTTACATCCCATTTTGAACCCCTACTCCAGTATTGCCCAAATTTGCTTTCTTTTCATCTTTTGATTTGTCAGCTTCAAATATGAATAAATTGCGAAAACATTCAGCTAAAATAAATTGAGCGAAATTCGTGCTTTGAAATAGAATATTACATAGTTAAATAGATGTTTATTTTGAAATAGACTATTAAGTTTAAAATAACAAAAACCACAATTATATTTGCCGCAAACTAATATTTATTTATTCATTTACTTATAGAATCATTGGAAGAAGATAAAGAATGCTGTACAATGGACACCCTTCATCCAACATTTCAAAAAACATAAATATCCTTGGATACAGTTGGCTGGGCACCAAGGTAATTATACGTCCATTACTTTCTTTCATGAAAAATGTCTATATTTTAAATATATTTCTCAATTGACTGATCTGCATGCAATAACCCTAAAAGTTTTCAATGAATTTCATGGAACATTTTGTGGAAGGGTAGGCCATAGGCTAAGAAACAAATTGATAAAATCAGGGTTAGATCAAGGAATTTTCCCCTATTTTTTTTTCCATGTTGTGACGATCCAAATTATAGAAAAATGTAACACTTGCCGCCTCTTTCATCATATATATAATATATGTGTGTGTGTATATTTCTCTTCAGTTTTTAGTTAATGGCATTAGCAGCAGTATCTGCTTCCTAGTTTGAATTTGTTATCAGTCTAACATTTCAACTCCTCAATGCCATGGTGTTAAATCTGTCTTCAGACAGAATTCGGTCTTTTTGGCAGTATGGAAATCGCTAAATTAATGTGGAAGTGTTTCAACTTTTTGGCTGTGTCTAACTGTTTTGCGTCTTTTTGATGATTTGGCCATTTTTTAAAATAAATATTTTTCAGTTAGCAACACTAAGGTTCGATCTTAGTAATCTTTACTGCTAACACCCAGGCAATCCAGTTAAGTCTGATCATGAAATATCTGTTCTTGTACAAATTATAATCTCTGAAAAAAAAACTTTTGGGAAATTAATCTCTTGATTTTACTGTCTATCAGTGGATGTCTGTCATGCACAGATGACCAGAGGTAGAAAGGGAGAGAATTGTTATACTGATAGGGTGAGTAAGATCACCAGTTTGGCTATGAAGGCTTGATCAACAGGTATGGCACAATTAATCTATATTCCTTACTCATGATTGGACAAATATGTATCTTATTATATACACTAGTAGTTTAAGGTATATTAGTTGATAAATTTCTTAGATGGAGTCTAATTTTTGACTAATTGGTCTGTCTTTTTTCTGTTGCTTACTATTGCAACTCTCAGAATGTTGTTCTACAACTGTTGAATTGGCTCTTATGGATTTGGAAATCAAGGATAGACCTCTACGGATCCAGGAATAAAATCATATTCAAAGTAAATCCTGTCTTTCATGTCTCTTTATGAATGAGCAATGACGTTTCAACAATTCATTGGAATAGGCCCTTTGATGATACACTTGTTGTTTGGGCATGTTGCTATTCATGTTGGGACTTGGTTCAAATAAAATGGTATTTCCATTTGTTCTTTCAAAATAATACGGCACTTGATTATGTGCGAAATATCTCTGTGCATATAACAACTGTTATTTGATCGGGTGATTGAACATAAATATGTGTGACACGTACTGTTGCTTGACTTGCTTTCAAAAGTAGCCGACCATCTTTAGAAAAATCTCTTTCTTAAAGATTCTTAGTGGAAGGGGTGTAGATGATTTTCATTGTGTTAAATTGTATTCTGTATTTTTATTTCAATACGAACCTCAAACAAATCCCTCCTCTGCAAAACTTTTTTTCTCTTTTTAGCAATTGATAACAAGTGAATAAATCAATCCTATTGATTCTCGTATAACAAAGGTGGGAACAAAAAAAAGCTTGCTAGTGCCGTTGTGCTGACTATGGTATCTGCCCGTTCCTGCTTGGGTTTCTTATATCACTAGTTTCTCTTGTCTCAGTTTGCAATGTGTGCGGGGACATCTTGAAAGTATTTTGGTTTTTCTTTCTTATGACATTTTAAAATCTCTGCATATGATCCAATATAAAAGTATTTTACTATGTTTGTTTATTTCAATATAAACTTCCTGTACAGATTCCATATAATTTTGATATGGTGAGCCCCCAAATTATGGGTGGCACAGGCCCATTATGGTCTTAATCCAGCCATAGATATGTGAAAGACTTAGAGGCGATGAGTACCCAAAGTGGTGTCACTCACTTCACCACTTCTCTTTCACTGTACATGGTATTCCTAAGTGGTCACCCATCTTAATACTGATGTTTAATTTTAATGATTCTACTAGAAACAGTGAATCCAACATAATTTGGCTGCAAAATTTAAATCTTGAAATGGTTAGTGTCCTGATTTCTCAAGATGCTTAATGCCCAAATTTTTAAAAAGGTTTAAAAAGCCAAAAATGTGTTCAGTGTTTTCTTCTCTTTTTTTGTTTCTTTTACTACCGTTTTTAAAGAGAATTATTTTATCAAATCATGAATTTTCCATATTTTGAAGAACCAAAACCACAATATAAATTTTTCCCATTAGACGTTTATCTTGGAACAAATTTACCTCTTCTCTGTTAAGTCATGTAATGGGAACTAATTTCTGCACAGGTTTGATACCATGTCATTTTCGGAAAATATAAACTTTACCAATTACGTCTTGGGATCATAGAACAATAATTCAAATTTAAATAAAATAATAAATCTCCCCTCTCTGCTTTAAACTTGTCATCAGTGAAGAATGGCTCTCAAGGCCTTGTGGGCATTCATAAATCTATGCCTGGTTGTCAGGGTATGAAAATTCAATCCTATCCTTAATTTTGAAGCATGCCACAACTACATGCTTGCCGAGGCTGATTCAATAATGTATATCTGTCAATGGCCAATTGGTATCATTAGATTCGTGTGCAAACAAATGCACATGTTTGGCCAACCAGATCTGACTGATCAGCCTAAAAAGGACTGAACATTACAGTTCTGGATAATTATCTTTTGTCTGTTATTATTCTTGATGTAAGATATTTATTCATTACACCCAAGGGCTGTAGTTTTTATCTTTACCATATATTAGTGAAATATTTTGATGCAAAAGCAGTCCCTGCCTCTCTCTACCATTCCCTATAGCTGCGTAGGTTGAATAAAAATGGAGCCTGGAGACTCGACCATACCACCCATGTAAACATTGTTCAGGACAACTTCCCCAAGCCAGACCCATTTCAGTCCTGGCCATCTTTGTCTAGCTCTCTGTTTTTCTCCATGTCTGTTCTGGCCTTTGAACTCTTCTTCCCCTGTGGATTCCAGTCTGCCACTTGAGCCCCGATTTCCCGCTAAACAGGGTTCTGATCTTCCTGGTCCCTATCCTGGTTTTTGCCTAAGGCCGTTAGCCGATTCAATGAACAACCTTCTTTCTGTAGGCTTTCACCAGTCTGTCATAAGCTGTTCGGAAGAGCAATCTTCCTAACTAAGCTCTTGCTGAGGCAATTGCTAATCGAGTTTCAGTAGCAAGTAAGTTTCAAAGGGTGGGACCTAAGCCCCACACCCAGACCTCAGGCTTGGGGTTGGCAAAATGACCCAAAAGGCACATTACTTCTGTAGTGGATTTTATCCTCTCTAGGTGTTCTAAACTAAACTTGGTTAATACCAATGAGAACCTATTTTTTTAAAATGTTTATAAGCCTATTAAGTTGATTTGGTATAAAACCAAATCTTATACTTTTATTTCAGTCCATCAAAAATGATACATTGAAAATAAGATTTTAATGAACCATTTTGGCACTTAATGGTTAACCAATACTCTTATTCCATCCTTCAGAAAGATCCATTTATCAGTTCTCACCATTTATATTTATTTATTCATTTACACAATCCTAGATTTGACTGAGCTTTTTTATTCTATTTCTTCACAGTATTCTCCTCTTATGTCATTAAATAGGTCTCGATTCTACATTTTATCCTTGTGTTGAGTGAACTAAATTAAAATTTAATTGTGACATCCCTGTTTTAAGTAAATTAAATCAAATTTTTGGTGATAGAGCAGTAAAAAATTTGTAATTTTCAAACAAATTACAAATTTTTATGCCACTCTCTAACAAAAAAAAAAAAAAAAAATTAAATCAAAACATTGACAGCATTAACAATTTCTACTATATATATATATATATATATATATATATATATATATATATATATATATATATATATATATATATATATAATCTCTGTATCAATCTGTGAAGACTGAAAAATGAATCTTTTGGAAGGATGAAAGATATCTGGGTCCCCAAAAGCGTTAAAGAACCTTATTTTTTAATTTATGCAAGTTTTATAACAAAAATATTGTACAAAAGCACTTTATTAAATCGTTCATGTTGATTATCCCTCTATCATTCAAATAAGTTAATATAATTCTTCAAAAGAGAAAATATTTCAAGTTCTCATAGCTCTATTATAGAATCAGAATTATCTGCTGTGCAACATTGTGCGTAAGAGGCATCGATTTGTATTCTTTGCCCCTACCAGTCCCTTGCCTCCCTAATTCATTGAAATATCTAATTTATAATCTAAAACTTTTTTTTTCCTGAACCAGAATAGTCTTATTAATTTCCTTGGTCTTATGGAATATTTGAATGATTTAATTTTTAAGAATAGATGGAATTTTATTTATTATTTATTCATTTTTTGTAAACACCTAGAATAAGTCAGAAAGAAATTACAACCCAGGAAATGTCCAATTATTACTGACTTTACATTCTTCCAATATTTCTAGGTATGTGCCCCACTTAAGATAAAAAGAAAACGGTACTCATTACCTAGAAGCACAAGTTAATCTCTTTGCTACACATGACGTACAATTATAGATATACACACTTGAACACTGCCATACAAACACCTATATACAATTTAGGTTGGGCCAGAAAAATAAAGGCCCTGAAAAGCACTCTCCCCAGGGCTGCATATATGCTCTTTGGTGTGGAAAATATATTTCATGTCATTTGGTTAACATTTTGAATCGATTTGATAACCTTTGTATATAAAATGGGGAAATTCATAAATGAAATGCTATTTTCTGGAAAATTATAGATTTTTATTTTTAGCCCCTCATGCCTAACAAGAGAATTATGTATTATATACACAGTTATTCCTTACTATTTGCTGGGGCAGGGACACTAGGGTAATTGATTTCTGTTGACCTGGGAAAAAAAATTACAATGTCTAAAATACTGTTCGACTAACCGGTTTGAACAAATTTCTAACTGCAATTAACTTGTCTACATAAATGAATTAATAACACAATTATCATCAGTGTGTTTGATTTCCCAAACTTTTATCAATACTGCACAGTATTTTCTAACCCTCCTCCCCCATTTCCATCAAATTATTCAAAACTTAACCATGACTGGAAAACCCACGAATCATCATCATCAGTCTTTTAATGTTCGTCGTTGGACATAGACCTTCCCCAGGATTCACCACAATTCCCTATCATGGGCATCGCAGAGCCAGTATTTCCTGAATTTGTCAAGTTCATCTCTCCATCTTGTGTTCTGTCAGCCTCGGTTTCTTATGTGATATCTGGGGATCCATGTTGTGAGACATGATGTCCATCGGTTGTCTTTCATTCTTGCAACATGGCCTGCCCACTGCCATTTGAGTTTTTTAATAGTTTCTATGATGTCACAAACACCTGTTTCCTTCCTTAGATACTGTACTATCTTGTGATCTCTCCATGTAAGGTTGAGCATGATTCCCTCATACGCATGTTGCATACTTCTCAGTTTGCAGGCCTGTCTCTTGGTTAGGTTCCATGTTTTAGCTCCCTAAGTGACTATCGGGAGAGTGCATTGGTTGTATACCCTTCTTTTTAGGATTATTGGGATCATCTGGTTCTAGAAAGTTGAGCTTGCTCTGCCGAAGGCTTGCCATCCCAAAGTGATTCTTCGCTTGATTTCCTCCTCTTTTGAGGGTCTCATGGAGCAATCAGATTTGTTGTTTTGTTTTGACCATTACAACCAACAAATACCAAGGGATAACTCTTGTGTGTGTGTATGAAAAAAAAATACGAACATAAAGACGTTATCGTTGTTTCTCTTTTATCAGTGTTGCCTGGGATGATATCGGCATTTGCTTTTGGTGGTCGGCCACAACTTGTTGGAGGTACTGCTTTGGGTTTTGATTTCTGGTGAACATTCCATTGAAACGTTTGATTAGAGCAATACTTCGCTCCACAGAATCATTTACAACTTTAATTTTCAAGGCACGTTTTCTAAACTCCTTTTTAGTTGTCATCGTCTGACCAATCCTGTGAATCCTTTTGAAGGAATCTTCATTTTTAGTGAATCAATGTCCTCTTTGTGATGAATAATGTCAGGTCATTATCTCTACAATCAATACACTGATGCATTGAAGAGTGGTAATTCGCAGGGTGTTAAAGGTTTTGCATCATGTATCAGTGTTGGTACTAATCCCGTCATCAAAAAAGGCCAGTCCAATCAGTTGCTCTGGTACAGAAACAGATGACACTGTGGAGATGCTTTTGCTGCCTCTCTCCTCTACTGGGATCTCTCTCTCCAGAAGACCAAATATTTCAAGGTCATTGAAAGGAGTTTGTTTGCTTATTGGTTTTTATATTAGTATTTCATTTGAATTAAACTGACAATAAAGCCAGTAGTCACCTTTAGTTCCTCAAGGGCTTGAACTGGAACTGGTTCTCGAAAAGGCATATTTTTAGTATATAATTCTTCTTTCCCATCCATCTAGTGAGGCGTGTTGAGCTCAAATAGAGCCTTGACTATCAGTTCTTCTCCCCCAGAAAGAGTAAGGACTGTTTAAGGAACTCTTTGTAATTGTCATGAGGATGAGTTGCACTGCAATGTAGTTGGTAGTTGAGCATTTTTTTTATCTCTGGAACAAAATTTTTGGTGGTGGGACAAATTCTTTAAGAAAGATTGCCTACCTTTTTAAATCTCTTGAAGAGGTCTGTTTCAGAGCCACTTGTTGGACAAAATATTGATGAAAAGGTACGAGCAAATATGATTGGGATTGTATTTGTTTGTCTCTATCCATCAATATTTGGACCAATGACACCTGATGTTGACATGCTATTCAAATGAGTTTGTCCCAATGCATCTTCAATCCTGATTTGGACTCGAATGGAAACCTGTGTTTGCAGTTTCGTCAAAGTCCAATCCTCTCTTTAGTTGGTCTCGTACCACTTTCTTCATTTTCATTTCTAAAAAATCTAGGAATCTAATGAGATCCTGGGAAATTATTTTTTTCATTTTGCAAAGAAATATCTCCGAATAAGTTTCCTCCCAGGCCTGATAGCGTATGTTTTGCGGCCTGGTGGTTGGGTACCACTGAGGTAGAGGGTTGTCAGTGATTCACAGCTTACCTAAGAGTGACCTGAAAACCGAACAATAAACAAAACAAGTCTCCACTCCTAAAATTAAAAAAAAAAATTTAAAAAAAAAAAAAAAAGTAAAATATTCATTCACCCCTTGTTTGTGTATCTTCCTGTTATATATTTGTATGGAAGTCCATAACGGGAGAAAATGTTACATAACATGCATACTCCTGTATGCACACCCACACTTTTTTGTGCCTGCATATCTTCCTGTATTGTATTGAATCACCGTTGCCCCACAAATGGCCGAGGTGCTCCTGGTCACATTTTGGGGGCTGCAACCTTGAAATTCTGCATGAGTACAGAACTTTTTTTTTTCAAGATTTCTTGAGTGCTTTTTGGCTCTCTATGGTCATTTTGGACCAACCATCTTCCATTTCTTTTATTCATTTTTATTTCATTTTATTTTTTTTTCTCATAATGTTAGATAATTCAAGCTATGATGATTCATTTATGTGTGGTATTGATATTTGTATAGAAGTCCATATCACAAAACGTTACATAACAAACATACACATATACACACAAGGTTTTTGTTTGTCTACTCTGATAATATTTCTTTTCCACCTCTCTCCCTTCACCAATTGTCAACAATACCTGAATATTTCTCATCTTGTTTTTCCACTCCTTCAACTATTCACGTGTCACTACTTTCCTACTAAATTACAAACTAGCTTTTCTCCACACACCCCCATTGACAGGCCCTTGTTAAGAATGTGATATCTTGACAACTAGAAGAAAACTTACTCCTTTTTGAAAATTTTTAGATGTGAGCACATTTCTATAAGACGCTTTTCGAATGGTCAGTGAATCGGTCCCAGTTATGTTAAACAGAAATAGGAAGACGTATGATTTCATTAAAAGGTGTAATATCTACTCTTATCATCTTCTTTCAAACCAGCTGCAAATGATATCTTAATAGAACATCCAAGGTCCATGTAAAAGCAAAAAATGGCCACTTATGATTTCTATTGAAAATAGTACTTGCAGAATATTTCCGTATCACAATATTTTAAAAGTATGAGAATCAATCTACTGAAAGAAAGACTACTTGCTCTTTTTCCTTCTCCTTCCACAGACGGTGTGTGCATCATTGAACTTGAGGTTCTTTTTCTCTTCAGTGAGAGTTAATATCACAATATCATTGGAAAGAAATATACCTACTTCCTAATCTCCTGTTTTCGTTTTTTCCTTGTTTTTTTTTTCTCTTTCTTTGTTTTTTTTTCTCTTTCTTTTTTTTTTCTCTTTCTTTGTTTTTTTTTCTCTTTCTTTGTTTTTTTTTTTCTCTTTTGTTGGGTGGTTTGTTTTTTTTTTTTTCCTCTTTTGTTGGGTGGTTTGTTTTTTTTTTTTTCCTCTTTTGTTGGGTGGTTTGTTTTTTTTTTTTTTCCTCTTTTGTTGGGTGGTTTGTTTTTTTTTTTTCCTCTTTTGTTGGGTGGTTTGTTTTTTTTTTTCCTCTTTTGTTGGGTGGTTTGTTTTTTTTTTTTCCTCTTTTGTTGGGTGGTTTGTTTTTTTTTTTTCCTCTTTTGTTGGGTGGTTTGTTTTTTTTTTTTTTCCTCTTTTGTTGGGTGGTTTGTTTTTTTTTTTTTCCTCTTTTGTTGGGTGGTTTGTTTTTTTTTTTTTCCTCTTTTGTTGGGTGGTTTGTTTTTTTTTTTTCCTCTTTTGTTGGGTGGTTTGTTTTTTTTTTTTTCCTCTTTTGTTGGGTGGTTTGTTTTTTTTTTTTCCTCTTTTGTTGGGTGGTTTGTTTTTTTTTTTTTCCTCTTTTGTTGGGTGGTTTGTTTTTTTTTTTTTTCCTCTTTTGTTGGGTGTTTTTTTTTTTTTTTTGCATCTTTAGTGTCTCCTAATGGAAACAATACTGTATACCTAGTTCCCAAAATCAAGTCTTACTGTATACTGTATATATTCTCAAAACTCATTTCCCTCATTGGAGCTGAGTATCTAAAGATGGCCATTTATATAGTGTAACTACTTGAAAATATTTTGGGCAGTGTGAAAATTGCTAAATTAGCAAAAAAGTGCTTAAACATTTAGGGACATTTTATTACCATTTGTTAGCATCTTGGTGTTTGGGCCTTTTTTTCTTTCAATTTTTTATTTGTCCTATTTGGCAATCAGACTAACACAAGAATATGTTTTGAGTTGGCAATATTGAATTTCAGTTTTGGCTATTTTTTCTGCTTATAGCCATGGGAGAAAAAGATTGTCGATAGTCAGAAATTAATGCCAACTTTACTGACAAACAGAATGACCTGAGAGTTACACTTCTAAGGCTATACAATATAACCATGAATAAATCAGATTGACTTTCATTTGTCAGCATGTTGCACTAAAAGGTTTATAGCTGATGAAAACATGATGGCTAAAGGGTGTGGGTGTCGGGTATAATATTCTTCTCCGAAGCCCTGGTTATATATGTATGTCTGAATTTTCTACTCAGAACGCTTAAAGCCCGGTGGGGTCCAGGTACACAAATACATATATATATATAATTGTCAGAATGCAAAAGTATTTGTTGTGGGTATTAGTGATTGTTAGGTCTCAGAAGTGCCCTTCAGGAAATCTCACAAATTTATCAACGGTTGAAAACTGACCATCAGTCCTTTAATTCATTTTCATTTTTTAATTGATAATTTTATTTTATTTTCTCCAAGTACTGGCAATCTCAAATTTATTGAAGGAGAAAAAGTGCCCATTTTATGAGGTTTTATTCAAAAACTTTTGGCGCAACTTAAACACTAGTGTAAAATTAAAAGAAAGCATGCCAAAACAATTGGAGAAAAAGAAAAGAAAAAAAAATTTATTCTAAGCAATAATAATACATTTTCCTTTCACGAATTCTTTTATTTCTTTTCATTTTTAATTTGAGGAAAATGAGCAAGACAAAACTTTCTAAAAAAAACACTAATACAATGTATCTATTTATTTGTGTTTCTCTTTTATGAATTCTCTTTCCATTTTAATCAACTTTTCTTTTTTTTTTTTTTCTAGTGAAAACAAGAAATCATTAACCATGTTTGGTCTTATTTTTGGTTGATTTCCTCTCAACTATTTTCATTTCATGTTAATTTTGTTTGTATTTTGGTTTTTCCTTCTCTTGAATTGAAAAAAATAATTGAAATGAAATTAACCTGCATGACATTATTTTTTTTCATATATTTGCAAGAAAGTGAATTCAGAATTAAAAAAATTAGTTGAAAGTGGAAAATAAAAATTCATGAAAGAGAAACAAAAGTGAATACCTACCTTTGACCAATGTCTCTTGGCAGGGATGATCAATTAAAAATTAGAAGCAGGTGATCCATGAATAAGTTACTTATCTTGCCCTTTTGTAAGGCACTAAAATATTCAAATTTTCATAAAACAAGCTGAGGAACCAATTCAGCATAAACTTGCATTAAAAATTGACCCCCTCCCCCTACTTGAACATCAGTTGGGCGGCATTTAACGAGGGGAGAGTGTGTGCAAAATCTCAAGTTCCAACTATGAATGGTTAGGTCTGGGCAATGTCCAGATACATAAGTGTAGCTGATGAATAACCCGATGTCCATACCAGTGTCGTGGGTAGTGGTTATTAATAAAATAGATGGAACTCACTTAGTGTTCAATTTGTTTCTATAAAGTGATACTTGTGACTTTTAGAGTTTTAACGATTTCAGAAATCATTGAACCGCTTAACAGAAAATAAACGGTCATTCCTCCTTTTACTCTCAGCCAATATCTCTCTTACTTTCCCCTCCTCTGTATGAATAATGCAAAGTCTCCACACGCTCTCCAGTTGAAAAAGCAGGCTCCTTAAAAATTCTTTTTAGCGTGAATTTACATTGTAAACGAATCTAGTTTATTGAAAAATCAAATGTTAAAACCCCTAGTATTAATGTGTTATGTCATCTGCTGGATTCCAGTGAGTGCCACCAGATGGCAGTGCTAGTGGCATCCATGTTGGAACATTTATAAATTAGAGGAAAGCAAATATTGGTGCAACGTGGTGGTATCTGTGTTCGTGATCTTTCATGTCTTCGAAATAAAGATAACAGGTCACAAATACAAAAGGAGTAATTCAGATGTACTTGTTCCGGGGCAACACTGATTGTAGCTTCAATTACAAACTCCCCCGGGCTTAAGATAAAGATTGTGCAGAACAAGTTTGCAGTGTTATTAATGATTGGCGATAATAATGGAATGCAATTCAAGTTGAAGACCATGAAGAACGAGATCATTGTGTTGCTGTGGAACGGTCAAGAATAAAGTGGCACTTGGTCAATGTTTTGAAGGAGTAAATTCTGAAACTGGTGAATATATTTCTAGTTGGATATTGAATATTGGTAGGAGAGCCACTGGCAAGTAAACACAGCCATAAAGTTGAATATGATTCTAATGGTAGTACTGGTTGGGTTGATTTCAACCAACTTAATATTTGATCTGATGTACCTGATCTAAAGATTGTGATATTTGAGTGCATTGAAGTTTAGGAAGACACAGCCTCTCTGCATAAAGGCTCAACATGTTCAAAAGAAGTTGTTTGCCTCGGTATTTCCCTAGCTTCATCTATTCAGTGGGACTGTCACTCCATGGATGCATACTTTCAAGGAAATGAAATCTAACATTTTTCTTCATCCATCAGAGTTCCTCAATGATAAGCTATGAAAATTGAGGGAAACCATGTATGGTTTGTGTAATGCTGCTGGAGCTTGGTATACGTGTGTTAAAGATAAACTTTTTTCATTATCTGTTAAAATATATTCTTTGAATAATCCATTGTTTTCATGGTATAGCAATGGTAGTTCTGAAGAAATTCTTTTCATGTTGATGACTTCCTTTGGGCTGGCACTGATTCATTTAGAAAATGTTGTATAGCTGTAAAGTGTTTTTGATCGGAAGTTCAATGTGAATCATTCCTATCTCCTGTTATTAGCTGTTAGCGTGTAATGCAGACGACTGGTGAACTTAGATCAGAAAGTTGATTTTCAAGCCCTGGTCAGCTCAACCAACGCCAGACCTGACATTGCATTTGACACTTGGTGTATACTCTGTATTCATCCAAAATAAGACTGAAGATTGAGAATCAGTGTGGCTGTCCTGTGTGATATACTCTATTTAAAGGTAGTGAGCTGTGTTTCAGGGGTGGAGGCCTCCTAGCAACTGGCAGACAGTCTCACCAAGTGTGGAGTTTCTGCAGAATGGCTGTGGGCTGCTATTGGTAGTGACTAATTGTGAAGTGGAAAAAAAAAAAAAATAATAGAAATAAGAGCGAGATACAAAAATCTGTAATGTCTGGATTCTAGTGGCATACGTATCCTAACATTTATGAGACTAGAGGCAGCCATATTGAGTGATTTTGGTTTAGTTTAATGAAAGCAGTTATTGGGATTGTTTTATTTATACTTTGGATTCTGGAGAATCTAGATATCAATAAATCTTTCGGAATAAAGTTTCCAAAAAAGCCTCTTTTCAAAAAAAGAAAATATTTTTAGAGGGGATGGTCTAATAGAGTATTGATGCTAATTTTCAAGTCTTTAGATAAAATGGTATAGCCAGGAGTGCTGGAACAGGGAAACACACAAATGTAGAAAAATAGAACCCATCGCCAACTTTGGCTACAGTTGTTCAAATGTTTCCTTAGATAACCTGCACCTCCAAGATTTTAGCAAAATTTTGGGAAAGAAATGCAGATTGTAGTGAAATATATCCAGTGCTTAAATACGAATCTCTTTGAAACATTCCTTAATGACATTCCTGTTCGCCAGTTTTCAAAATTTCTTTTCAAGAGATTATCACCATATAAATGATAATTATCGTAATTAACTTAAAATGCTTTGTTTTCAATGATATCAATATTTGGGGAATCTGCTTTGAATTAACATTTTATTGCTGTACAATTATGGAGCTTTATGAATGCCATAAGAAATTTTGATCTTTCCTTTTGTATTCTTCTGTTTCACCAGTTACTTGACAGTTCACCTAACAGTGATGTTTTTGTACTAAATTGACCTTGGAAAGTATCAAACACCAAAACACCCTGATAAAACGCTGTTTGCCATTTTATGGCCAATTTTAATAGCTGGAAATTGCTACAATAGCTGAAAATAACACTAAGAATGTTGGATTTTCATGCTGTCAAAACTAGAAACATGCTGAATTTAGTCAGAAGCACAAAATTGGCAACATAAGGTCTTTGGTAGTAATTTGTATTCTATTACTTTTAGTAACAGTCACATGTCATTTCAGAATATATATATATATATATATGTATATATGTATATATATATGTATATATGTATATATATATGTATATATGTATATATATGTGTATATGTATATATATATGTATATATGTATATGTATATATATATGTATATATATATGTATATATATATATGTGTATGAGTATCACTATCAGCCTTCCTAACCTTGTACTTCACTACCTTTCTGTTATCCTCTCTCCCTCCCTATCATGTCTATCTTACATAGTATCAGTAGCTGTCATCAGCCAATCCTATCCTTGTACAATTATGATAATAATCTGCTAAGTGACAGGTCATGGACTTGTTTGAAATAATGATTACAGAAAAGGCCAATTCAGATGTCAAAATTAAGTTTGTAAAGTCTGTAATTATCTGCTTATCTAATTTTATAAATATCCTTGTGCAAATGAATTGATACTAACCAAATTTTTTCACTTTTTTTTAACTCTAGTTCTCAGTCACATGCTGAAAAGTCACCATTGTCTTTTTTTCAATGGTGTGGGGGTTACAGGAAATTTCATAATTATTTGAAGGATAACTGCTGCCATATTCGTGCATGCATCCTTATTACATCAGTCTATTGTTTCAACTCCTATTTGATTGTGACGCAACCATTTTCTGCAATGAAAGTGACACCTAGAAAATGCACAAAGATCACTAACCCCCATGAACACAGAAAAAAAAAGCCTACAGGGACATAGCAAATGTAGTTGGTGTCTTGCAACAGTCGGCCATATGATCAAGTCCAAAAGAGAGACGAGCTCTATTATGCCAAGGAAAATGTGGACAGAAGGAGGAAATCTTGGCAAGAGAAGCATATGTAGTTAAGTCTGAAAGACATTCAGAAGACGAGAAACACAACAAAATGGGATTTGGAAGAGATAGAAGTCGGTTCTTCTACTAATCGCAGGTGACTCCTAGATGTTGACAGAAGAGCAAGAGATGGCCTATGAAGAAACATCTGACAAAGGCAATGAGAGAAACATGCTACAGTATGTTTTCAGCTTTTTAGCCATTTTAGCTTTCAAAAATTTCCATCAGTGTCTAGTTTTAGCAATTTCTAGCCTTTTGGGGTTCTTTTCTTTTTTTTTTTTTTTTTTTTTTTTTTTTTCTTTTTTTTTAGTGTGCCTTGGCAAGGTTGAATTAGCATGAAAAACCTTTTGGAGTTGTCAACACTAGCCACAATGAGAAACTGAAGTAATAAAAATGGTCCAGAAAATTGGAAGAAAGTATTATTCAAAGTCTAGAGAAGTTGGCATGTTCGGACATCACCAGGCGAGAAACTTTGATTTTCACATCAATCGATGCATCTAACACCCTCAAAAGCAATTTGGGAGTTGCTTTTACAAATCATTCAATGTGTAGTGAACTCAGCCCAGGTTCCAATTAATTAAACATTACATGTCTGCTTTGATAGTGTAATGGTTAGCATGTCTGCTTTGCACATGGAAGGTCCAGGGTTCAATCCCTGGCATGAGCAAAGAATTTGGAATTGAGTACACTCTAAACTGTGTGATTTGGGTGTTAGAGGTTGGTCATGAAAACTTATAGGTATAAAGTCCTAGTCTCTACCAGATCTGAGAGTTGCAAGGATTGTTAAGTTGATACATGCAACAGAAACTTGGACTCCATCATCGGTCATCATTCTCCATTGGGGTTGGGGGGTTCTCCTGTGAGACGTAACTCTTTACCTTACCTTCAGCTATTTTGGCATCGGCCACTTACTTCCAGTTGGGAATGATGCATTCACAACAATACCTAGAGAAGCTCTTTGAAGGAAAGTACTTCCAAAACTGAAAGACCTACCCTGTTGGATCTGGTGTAGCCCCACGCCACCCTTAAAAATTGGTGGAAAAAAAAAAAAAATCCTGAATGAGAAACATATAGAGGTACTGAACTGGCCTGGAGACCCTCTGGATTTAAATCCATTTGAGAATCTGGTCTATTCGCAAAGGAGCTTTTGTAGAATGACTGTACCACCAAGTTAAAAGCTTATCCAGACTCTAACTGAAGTATTGTAAAGAGAACTCGGAATCAACAGAAAGTTATTGAATCTAATGGGTTCGATACCAAAAAACTGAGGACATATCAGTTACTAACATTGATATACTGCAGGTGAAATTGAAAATCTATTCATTTTCTTTTTTTAGATATTGTTTCAAATAATTTAGGGTGTATTTGACAAAAATGAATCTCGAATGATTGTTTGGTCTAATCCACTCACCAAGAGGATTGCCTGAAGAGTCTTGCATATCTCCATAAATTTGTTAAAAATACATGATGGCCTTATCCATTCTGAAAAATAAACACATTTATACTAAAAAATTCATTCTAAAAAAATGTTTTATGTATACAATACAAAAGTTGTGGTAATGATCTTCACTCGGAATAGACGTAGGAATGGAGTTTGACCCTGAAGCAACCAACCTTCTCCCCTCCCCCCACCACACACATATTTTCTTCAAGTCTGTCAACAGTTACCATAAGTTGAACTCTTGATAATCTCAACATCCTGCTCCATACTTTTGCTGTTATTAAATCTGAAAATTTTTCTTCTCTTGTGTAGGCTGCTTCCAAGCCGGAGATCCTGGAACTATTTTGAAAAAGCTGAATGTGAATGAACAGAAATTCTACAATATAATTGAAAATGACTGTTTGAAATCATTTGTTCCCGAATCTCGAGGAGAAGTTGTCAAGGAAGATGGAGAAAGTAAGTCTTTGAAGTTCTCTTATCCCCCCGAAAATCTCCATCTTGTCTTTTGTGCTAAAGTTGTTGATATTTAAATTGTATTGGGGCTAGGTAATTTAGTTGTTGATATACATGGGAAGATGCTTATTGATATCATTTTGGGACTGGGTCTTTTAATTAACTATAACCAGCTGATAGCATTAAGCTAAGTTTAACCAGTTACTGCTATTGTGAATGTACGAAAAAATACCGAGCAAAGTGCTGGAGTATTGAGAAGACTTGTTGTCACTTGCAAGCCCCCAGGTATTACTTGTTTTCATACAAGTACATAAAACTATCAAGATGTAACCAAAAAGAATTACTAGGGTTGAATATTTGAACTTACCTTAGTCTGACACAAGAATGAGGCATCCTGTGGGGATTGAATTCACTATTCCAGCATAAGGTTTAGTGCAGAGGTTACCAACCTCTCTATGCCTAGTGCCTACTTTGAGACATTTGTATGGGTAAAATTTCCATATCTCCAACAAATATTGTAAATCCAGGTAGCCACTTGATGGCCATTCTAAATGGCTAAAAATGGCTGGACTGAGGGAGAGAAAAGAAATTGCCCCAAAGTAACTGGGCAACTGTATATGCTCCAAAGGATCCAAAAAGTAAATATACCGATATTTAAGACTATAATGAAAATAAAATCCACTGTTTTGGTTGGTAATCTTTGTAATAATACTCTGTTAGCCATTACAAAAACCTAGAAAAAAATAGTGCATTCCAAATTCAAAAAACTTTGACGAATACAGACTTACTCTGCAACCAAGTGATGGGTCTATCATCACTCAAAAGCTTAAATTGCCCAGGCTTGTGCACACTGGTCTTGTGAGACAAGTTTGTTAACCATCACTCCATCCCAGATGCTTGTGATGTTTATAGCATCTGAAGTGACCACAAATGAACAAAAATCACTGTTTTGTAAAATAGGTTGGAAAAAAAAATAGCAAAAAAAATCTTTGGTACCGAACCTGAAAATGAAATTTTATCAATCTGCACAAACCCAGCAATATTTTTCAATCAATAAAATTGAAGAAACCAGACTACCATAACAATTATTTCCACAGTCTATCTCAAGACTATTGATGGATTTAGAACTTGGATTGTCAGTATACTATGCTTCTCTGAAATATTGAATCATTATAGATTCTACTTTAGAGTCGGCCCAAGTTCCAATTAAACATCTGTGTCCACTACAGGTTAAATGATTTGAAAAATTCCTATTTGATCTATTTTATATTTTGCTAGGATTTCTTCAACTTGAAGATTTACTTACTGGCTTTAGTTCCCCTTGTGTGATGGACATTAAGATGGGTGTACGTACCTACTTGGAAGAAGAACTGGTGAAAGCTCGAGAAAACCCAAAACTACGAACTGTAAGTTCTTAATTTTTCTTGTTAGCATTCGGGTGTGAGTCAAGGGAGTCTGGACCCTCCCTCCTACTCATCCGTAACACAATTGAAAAGATTTTGGCTTAGGTTTGCAATGGGTTCATAGATCCAATATCAGGGGAGGTAAGTGATCACTTTGGCTTTTGCATCTGCTGCTACTGATGTTCGAAATATATGATCGACAACTTGAACATTTTAAAACTATTTTATTGAATTTAGATATGAATTTTATTTTATTGAATTTAAAGGATATAATTTAGGGTTAGGGTGCGTAACTTTTTTTCTTTTTTATGATTGTAAAACTAAAATGAATATAGACTGGCAACTAGCAGTAACAATACATTGAATAATTTCTTTTTTTTAAATTCTTTTCTTTTTTTTCTATTTCTGACATCGTTCCTCAAAATGAATTCATGTGAATAGCCAGTAAAAAGCCTCACACAGTGCAAAACTGTTGCTTTAAATTCTCTGAAGCATGTTTTAAATGTTAAAGTTGTCTGATTTTTATCCATTTTGTGTATTAGTAGCTGTAGTAGCAAATGCATTAGTCAGAATTTAATCCCTTATCTTTTGATATTGAATTTACGAACAGCTACCAAACCTTTACCCAAATTTTGTTTATTTGTAAAAAAAATTTTAAAAAGTATTGTAAATATTGAAAGAGAAAAACAAAAATGACCATAAATTAACTTGAAGATCAGAAATTGTTTTTCATCTAATGATATAAAATGTTTTCTTTTTTTTTATTCTTTAGTCTTTATTTATTGGTTATGTGGTAAATTTCTTTGATTAATTTTCTGACTTTACTCTTTTGTCAATTTTAGTGCTATAAAGCTATGACTCAAATGTAAGTGAAAAATGACAGATGATGCATTACTTGTTTTCAATTTTTGTAATTGGAAACTTTTACAAAAATGAAACTATCACAGTATTTCAGCACTGCCTGTAGTTGAACCCAGTTTTTATGTATGCAAGATTTTGGCTTTTACACGGCTACTTCACCTAGCTTTAGACAATTTTCTGCACTAGCAAGCTAGATTCATTTTAGCAAGTTTTAGCATTGTCTTTATATTGTGCATTTCAAATCCAAAAGAAAGGGATTGCCTGTAGTTAGAAATTGATGCAAGTGTTATTGGCCGAATAAGGCTATTACAATCTCTCATCCAAAATCCTACACCTTCTAAACTGAGCATTTTTTTTCTCCCATTGATGTTGTCTGCATATAAACTCCCATTTGCTGTCAAACACAACCCGCTGATATGATCCACATCTTGAAATTTACTTCTGCCAAAGTCATTATTTTGAGATGGCCTTGGCCCAACCCATGCCATACAGTTGTCTCTGTGCTCCTACTTGTCAGATGTGCCTCTGCCACACACAGATAGGTCAGAATAGGTTTCTCTAGTTTTCAAGTTGGTCTGGTTGGCTATGTATCAATGGAGATAGATGGCTGAAAATTTAAACATATTCATGTCTAGGAAAAACTTTTCTTCAAAATTCCCCCCTCGTAATAGGACTTTAGTTGGGTTTCAATTTACGACCTAAGTTTATGATAAATTAGTCACTAGCTAGTGCTTTTTTTAAAATTTATTTATTTTTTTAAAAATTCAAACTCTTTATCACAGCCCGGCAAGAGAAGTAACTTATTGATCACCCCTTTTTCCAATTTTCTAATTGATCATCCTCAACATGGCATGCTGCGGAAAGATGTTGGTTATGTAACTTTCTATTGAGGGACCGACCAGACTGAAAATATTAAAATTAGCTGCTCATTAACCCATGGGTAACAATCTTTTTAATTGTATCACTGTATAGATATTGGCTTACCATTCTGAAAAGTGTTTGGTCTCAAGAGTTTTGGATAACAAATTGTATACCATTTAAGTGTAATACATTGCAAATAGGGCTATGATTTGTATAATGTAAAATCATTGTGAATGATCTTACCATTGAAATCAATTAAAAATTGGGAAGAAATGTATTGTCATTGGTCAAAATTTAAGGCAAACGTTTCTGACAGAATCCGACTTTTGTTTTTAATAGATATATTTAAGAATAAATATTTGCTTTTCTTGGTAGGATATGTTCCAAAAAATGGTTGAAATTGATCCAAATGTGCCAACTCCAGAAGAATTGGCACAAAAGGCAATCACCAAACCTCGATATATGCAATGGCGGGAAACTATCAGTTCGTCTGCTTCACTCGGTTTCCGAATTGAAGGAATCAAGGTAATCCATTATGACCAACCTCTTCTACACTATTTTAATTATTTATTTTTTTATCTTCATTTTTTATCTTTTTTTTTTTCTTGTCAAAGTTGAAGCCTGAAGATTTTTTTTCTTTTTAAATTTTTTTTTTTTTACTGTAACAAGAACAGTAATCCTCACCCAATTTTGGGGAGTAAACTCTTCGCTGTTTGTCTTATTGAACCAAACCAATACTTATCATTTCCTTACCGTGATTTGAAATCATTAATTTATTCATTCAAGCTGTTCAAAATACAGATGATGTGATCTGTTGTTGGCTCATTTACCAACTGAGCTAAATTGACATGGAAATTTGTTGAAAAGTATGCAAAGGCTTATTTCATTCTCATAAATACATTTTTTCTAAAAATACATATTTAAAAAATTGTTTATATTCATTATAAAATCTTTCATTAATCTTCAGTCAGAATAAAAGTAAAAGTGAAATTTGACTCGACAGCGGGCCAGACTTTCTCCCTCATGTATATCTATATCTAAAAAATACTTATTTCACTGTTGGCTTGATCATACCAAAGCAGTGACTTCACTGGAACCTCAGGGTTCTGTGAAATAAAGTCTCTTTTAATAAAATTTTAGTTCATTTTTAAAAAAAATGGTGATTAGCACAAAAATATCACAGCAGACTGGCTTGAGCACCAGATATGTGAATTCAATGATCCAAAATTGAGCCTAATTTCCAGTGGATACTGGGGTCTAAGAAGCTGCATCATTCCATGCATTAATCTGTGGGCATATATATATATATATATATATATATATATATATATTCTATGAATGAATTCTCTTAAGACCATTTCTGTTTCATTTCATGTCTTATGGCATGGGTTATCTCTAAAATATATTTATAGGTTCCTCACTTCTTGGAAAATCATATAAGGGTTCTGAGACAAAATAAGTTTTGGAACTACTGAACTCGGGTATACTCTATTATTATGCTTATGTGATATTCTTATGTTACATGATTAAATATATACGTGATTTTGAATATATATATATATATATATATATATATATATATATATATATATATGATCAGAGTAGCTGTATGCTCTAGCAGAAGTTATAGACAGGGAAACCAACTTAGAGAAAAAGTCACTTCATTATATTGATTACATATATCAGGTGGTGCAAAAGTTGAGAGATTTAAAACAACTTTTTCTATTTTGATATTTTTGTTTTTCCTTTTCACAGATTTAGGAACCTTTGGGGATTCATGCAAAAGTACACAACTTAGCAATGAACAAAAATAAAAGAATTTTATTTTTTATTAAGCCAAGGAGAATATTCTCATTATTGAGACACACAAAAACCATCTGGGTCTGATTCCTCATGTCCTTGCACGTTTTCAAGAATTGGGTCCTGTTAGTGATCACTCATGATCAGAGTGACCATGTTCAGTCCAAAATGACAAAAATCTGCAGATATCCTTCAAGGAAATGTTATGTAGAATGCTATTGGAAGGGCAAGAATTTGTGAAGTTGAAAATGGTGAGCATTTGAAAAACATTTTTCCATGCATAGGTTAATTAAATTCACCTGGCTTATAAATTTCATTTGTTACAATTTTTTTTTTCTTTTACGAATCATTAAAACTAAAAAGATAGGAATATTTTGAATCCCTTTGACTTTTGCACCACCCTCTACGTATGCGCACAATTATTTTTTCGTACACGCATCGCCTTCACTGGATTTTTGACTTGGATTCCTAGACATGGTGTGAAGATATACCCAGAATTCCTTCCCAGGAAGTGACATCGTCAAAGCTCTTTTCATTATTCATTATCTGCATCAACACCCAAAGGTTCGTCACACCTCTCATCAAAACTTTGACTAATGGAATTTTTTTTTTTTTTTTCTCCCAGCGATCCAATGGAGAATCAAGCAAAGATTTTAAACGAACGAAAACACGGGAACAAGTGCAATCTGTTCTGAAGAATTTCACTGATAATGACCTCCGTCTTTTGGTGAGAATTTTTTCTGTTTCCATTTGTCATTGGATATAGACAACTCAAAAGTAAAAAGAATATTTAAAATTTTCAGCTTTAGTCAATTGATATTTTGTGATGATGACTCGTTAGGATATTACAAATGGAATGTCTTTATTCCTAACTCGTGGAGAATACTGCTAAAAGTGAAAGCTTTTCTAATTACCTTTTTTTGCATATTTAGTTTAGTGATTTTTTTTTTTTTTTTTTTTTTTTTTTTTTAAATTCTTTATTAGCCTTTATCAGCAATAGTTCTATTCAAGAAGTTAGACTAATTTTTAAGTACAACTTTAAACTAGGACATTATGCTACCAAAACCGTTGATGTCAGGAAAGCATTTGGAGTGGACACTTTTACAGTGCAAACTGTTCAGCATTGGTTCAATAAGTTTTGATCTGATGGCTACCAAAAATAAACGTTGGAGGAGGCCCAAACCTGTAAATAATAAATTATCAACAGCAGTTGCAAACCACCCACAATGTTTCAAACACAGAGACTATATCACATCATGTGAAGGCTATACAAAAGGTTACAAAGTTGGAAAAATGGATCCCACATGAACAATGAAATGCTCCTGGAGAAGGCCATAGAATGGATGAGTTGAAATGTTGAGTAGCAACAAAAGCAAAAACAAACATTTTGAACTACTTTTTGAAAGATAATGACTTCCTAAAAATTAGAAGTTTATCAAGTGTTACTTATTGGAAACTTTGCACAATAGGCTCTATTTCCAGAATATTTGAGTATTTTAAAAGTATACCGAAGTCTTAACCTTTTTAGGGTAGTAAGGGCCCATAACAATTGAATATGATTTAAGATTTATCTGACACTGCATAACCTGAATAGCCTGTAAGGGCTGTATGGCTCGAAGTTTTCCCCCCAAATGGGAATTTGTGATTAAATGACATATTTTGAATTCTCCATGTACTTTTTCATGGTTTTTCTTTCTTTTTCTTTTTTGGATATGTATAGGTGAAATGTTATCTCAATCACCCCCCCCCCTTTATATCACAAATCATTTTGTCAAGAGATGCTTGTATACATGTCTTTATTTCTATAAGTGATGAAATTTTCTTTTAAATTTTGATCTCCAAATGAATATTTTTCTCTTTCAGCATAAATATTATGACCAGCTGAAAAAATTACTTGTTGCCATTGAAAGTTCCAGTTTATTCAAGGACCATGAGGTGAATATTTGGGGAATTCGGGGTTTTCTCTACATTCTGACTTCCGCGTTTGTTGAGGGTTATGGTAAAATATAAGAAGTGAAAAAACCTCATTTATTTCCAGTTAAAATTGCTCTAATCAATGAATAACCCTGAATTATGTAATCACCTCAAACTTGTGTATAAAAGCTATTTAAAATATCATTTGCTGGGTGGATTGGAATGAGCTGTTGTGGAGGGGAAACTATGACCAGCGACACAATTTAGTAGGATCTGGGCAAAAAGTTGTTGAGAAAGATTTAATAGTAAGGATGGGGTAAGCACATGAGAAGTAAAAACATACAGTATTTCGAGGAACAAGGAAATTTTTTTAAATTTAAAAAAAATTTTTTTTTTTTTAAGAAAAGATTCAAATGAAAAGTCATACGGTGGTGGAAATCTTTTAAAAATTGCTTTAATTAGCAGGTACTATTAAACTTTGATTAACACTCTTACCTGCAGTGGCCTCTTTATTTGAAGTACTTGACTATCCTGAGAGCTCAAGAACCCTGCAACCTTCTGGCCCCTACTGAAAACTTGGAGTCTTTGGACATCTTTGTCAGTGTTGCCAATTTGGCACTTTTGCAGCTAAATTTAACGAGTTTGTTTTTGTAAATTCATCATTATTTTAGCCAGATTTTCTATCATTTTTCAGCAATTCTAGTGATTTTCAGCTATGTCCTAGCAATTCTAGATTAATCTAGCAACTTGTAGCTAACAAAAGTGTCCATAATGGTGAGAAGAGAATTTCTGAGTTGGCAATACTGCTCTTTGTCTCCACAGTGATTCATCCTAATTAAAAGAAATGACCTGTTGTGGTTAAATGTTGAAAATCAAATGTTTTCCCAACTGATCTTGTTTGATTAGATTTTTTAATCTGCCCTAATCACATTTTTTCTTTTGAGCATTTAGTCTTGCATCATTATTTTTAGGGCTACAGTGAAACGATTTTACTAGTTTATTCTCTTCTGAATGAAAAAAAATCATCTAGAAATTAAAATATGTTCATTAATTTTTTTCATGGATGTTAACTAGTATGATATAGACTAAATGAATTGCATTTGAGATGCTTTTCTTCTTTATCTCTGTAAGACTTTTCACATCCTATTTTAATCATTTATTTCTCTCTCGCTAATTCTTATTCCCGTTGTCTCAAATGTTGAATTTTTCTGGATTTTTGTTTTGTTTTTGTTTTGTTTTTTTCTTATGGAAAAAAAATGAGTGATTAGAATTTTGAGGCCAAGTGAATTGATGCAAGGGAAGTAATCTAGTCTCCATTTGAATTAGAACGCTGAAATTCATGATGAACTAGCCTTGTTGAGTATTACTGAATAAGATTTAAGTCTCTGAAAAGATAAATCCGTCAATTTTTTTTCCCCCCTATAGAAACTCAAAAATGATTTGTTGGTTGAATCAAAATATCAGGGAGTGACTTTCTGGGGTTTTTTTATCCAAAACAGTGCAAGTGACTTCCTCTTGACATTATCAGTTAAAAAAAAAGAAGTTACCATCCAATTATAATTAACACATTAATTATAGAATACTGTTAGACATCAAAGAAAACTGTTTTGAATAACTTTTTTCTGTTTTACTGTACAAGTATTATTTCATTTGTCCTCTTTTTTTTTTTTTTTTTTTTTTTTTTTTTCCCCTTAGAAAATGTTTCTAGAGTTACAGAATTCTTATTAGCACCTGCTTGACACATTATCTTCACATATGAAGTATATAATGAGAATACTCACCCTAGTAAGATTTGTCTTCATTGGAAGGAAGGTAAATTCATACTTCCCAAGCCCAAGAGTAAATAGTGATCAGGTAGGCTGTTCTCTTGTAGCAAGGCCTTTCCATTACATGTCTGTTGGGCTGACTGTCATGATCACGCTAATGTGATCAAACCTGGTATGCTATTTTGTATGTGTGGGGTCTGCTTCTACACTCACCCTTATAAACCAAATCAAAACAGATATTGTAACTCCTTACTATGTGTATCTTATTACATACCATATTTTTGAATAGAAGAGCCCATTACACAAGTCATGTAAGTTTGAAAATCGTTTTAATGCCTTTTCGAATAGCATTGAGCTAATTGAAATTTTTTTAAATGGATTCACAAAATTTATTTGTTTATCTTTTATTTTTCTACTAAACTAATCTGAAGATAAAATGAAGTAAAAATGCCGTTTATCCAGTGTAAAGTAGCCTAAAATTCTATTTCAACCAAATTACATCACCAATGGTCACTGACATGAGTTTTTCTGACATTTTCTATAAATTTTAGTGGCCTCGTTAAAACACTTTGTTGTGGTTCTCCTTACCCCTCCCTACTTATTGATGAGATATTATAGGATTAGTCTGTCACTGAGATATACTGGGTCTTTTATTGGGGTTAAGATGAGGTATACATGGAAACTATCATAAGAGCTAGATAAGTTTATTAATAACATCTAGATTCTCTGGGTTTATTTTTTATTTATTTTTTCCTTCTATTTTGGAAGTTTTCCAGTGATGTCATGAATAGAATTTATTCTGATCGTATCTATTCTTCAGTGGATTTTTTTTATAGTTGACTTCAAATTTTGATGCTATGATTATTCAATTATTGATTGCAATGACGAGTCTCATGATTAGCTGAACTCTTGATTTTCTGCTAGATTTTTGTACCAAATCATCTTGTATTTGATGAATCAGTGGAAATGGAGTATTGCTCTTCAGTATTATAGATTGATGATTTATTTGAATTGTCCTCTTCTTGATTATGCTCTACAGCCTTCTTCTGATGTCTGTCATATTTGGTTATATTTTTTTGATTTAAAACCGAATCCTTTATTTGACTCTGTTTATATTCTGTTTTCTATGCCTGGGGATAAATAGTTTGTTTGTTTATTTTGTTTTGTTTTTTATCATTCTGTTCCTTTTGTTAATTCATCCTTGTGGAAAGACTGCCTGTAATTGACAAAAAGGCCCAAATAAAAATACTTACCTATCTAGATATCCTATCCACATCATGGTACTATTATTCACTGTGTATACCAGACTACAAGAAGAAATGGTTACAAGAATATTTAGGATGACTGGTCACTAGAACTCAAGCCCTGTAACTGTCCATAACAAGTTGCTGCTTACAGCCCTCTAGCCATAAGACCAGCACATTGGATGCAGTGTAATATTCCCATTGTTTTTGTTTATTGGATATCAATCTCATATACTTAGTGTTTTTACTTGTGTTTTCTCTTTTCTTCTTTGTCAAGGTGATTGGAAGTTCATTACTCTTCATCCACGATCGAAATGGTAAAGCTGGGATTTGGCTAATAGATTTTGGCAAAACTGTGCGTCTCCCCAGCAACGTGACTGTGACACACCGGAAACCATGGGCCGAGGGCAACCATGAAGATGGTTACCTTTTTGGCATGGACAACCTGATCTCAATTATTGGAGAGTTACTCTAAGACATTTCCATTTTTACAACCCATTTTTACAATGGCGCCCTACTTTTCTTTTTTTCTTTTTTTTTTTTCCTCCCCCCCCTGCCAATATTTACTCTTTCGCTCTCTCTCCACTCATTTTCGACAATTTTCTTCATTCATTCTTATACTCATTCCTTTCTTCATTCATTTCATTCATTGACTCATTTGCTTTGTCTTTCACATCATCATTCACAAAGTTTTTTTTCTTCATTTTCCCATGTCTGCTCCCTCTTATGTATACATTTTTAAAAATTTAAAAAAAGACTGGGCACCTTAGCTGGTCAACTTTTTTTCAGGCTATATAGTCTGAAATTTGTGCTTTCTGGGCTGCTTACATCAAGCTTTTTTTTTTTTTCTTTTTTTTTTTTTTTTTTTTTCTCTTTTTGTTGAACAGAAATCTGTATAAATACGCATAACCTGTATTTATTTCCTGTTAATCTTTTTCTTCTCCATTGTATAATAACTGACAGACACTAGAAAACCCGTCTACTTACTTACAATACATACTTATATCAAGTTACCATACGCACAAGACATATTTATGTTCAGTTGTCGTACACACAAGTATTTATATTTGGACAAGAAACTACAAAACACTTGATTTGATTTTTCAAATTTTTCTTCTCTGAAAAATTGAAATTCCTTACTGTTGTTTTTTTTTTTTTTTTCTTTTTTTTTTTTTTTCCTTGCCTATATTGAATTAATTTTTAATTGTACAGAAAAATTTTTAATTTATTTTCACCATCTTCTTTGAATCCCCGATTCCTTTTTTTGTCTCCTTTGTCTGAAAGCCCCAATTATTTCTGCCTGTTGGTCTTTTAACCTAACATCTTGCATCTTCTGTGATCTCTTTTTCCATTTTTCTAATTTCATTATTTTAATTAGAGATTTTTCTTTCTGAGCCTTATGAGCTACCATACTTTCTTACCTTTCAAGTCTGTAGTTTTTTTAATTTTGTATTTTTTTTTTTTTTTTTTTTTTTTTTTTGGTTCTGGTGATCTTCAACACTTGCCTTCTCAAAATCAAGTATTGTTATCTACCCATAACTATAAATTGTAATTATTTTAAAAAACAATTCATATATGATGTTAGAAAATGAATTCCAAGCAGTAATTAGTAATTTTTTTCTTTTAACTATTTGTCTTGAAATAATTCATTCTAACACCTTCAAATTTTGTATAATTTTTTTTCTAATAATTACTGCTACAGTTGATTTTTAAGAGTTATCTCCCATCTTACAATGTTGATGATCGCCTGCTTTTTTTTTTATATACCATCTGGTACAAATCTTTCTCTCTTTTAGTTCCTAACAGAGCGCAAAATATATTTGCCTGAATGTTCTATGCTATATCAGATTACGATCTTAAACTTTTGATTTAAAGTTTATGTAATTTTAATTGAAAGATAATTTTCAAGAAACTATTCTGATTGATAACAAGAATTTCAAAATTTCTTTATAGAGAAGCATAAGTTGCTTTTTTTTTTTCTTTTTCTTTTGCTTTATTTCCCTTCTCTTTTATTAGAAATGTAAGGAAAATACTGTAGGGTTGAGCGATTTTTCTATCAAATTATCTAGTCTCTTATTGCAAATTAGTTCTATTGTTCATCTGATCCTTGGGTTTTCAGTGTAGATGACAAACCTCTAATCACCATACATGCAAAGATCCTACTAAAAATATTAAATTTGATTTCAAAAATAGATCTTTTGGCCCAATTATTAACTGCAATCTTCTACAAGTCTACATCTTACAAAGACCCAGTTTGAATTCCTAGAAAATAAAAGAAACATTACGACATTGAGGCATAAGTTTAACAAAAAGTAGGTAGTATATTCATTCTAACACTTAGATCAACAAATCGCTCGCCATCATTTGGTGGCTCAGAAGCAGAAACAGCTCAAATTGAGATTTTGCATTTAAGGCTTCTGTTGAATGTGAGGCTAGAATTTTTTTTCTTATCTTAAAGATGGATGCCTCATTATGATGTATAATTTGATCAAGTCGCATTCATCTATTCAATTATTTTTTACATTTAAAATTTTTCTCTGCTTTGTTTTTCCTTTGAATTTCTACTATTGAGTACTGGTTTTCTCAATTATCTCCCTTTAACCGTTTTTTTTTTTTTTTTGTCGTCTGTTGATTAATTTTTCAATTTTTAAAAATTTTTTATCGTTGCCTAGAATCGTTTAGCTATATGAAACGTCACTTGTACCTCTTTGTCCGAAGTATCAGATCTATTCATATTAACGAAAAAAAGCTTACCTTGGGCCATGGCACTTTATTTCACTTCAAAATTACATCCCTTAGGACCACACATACTTGACCTGTATTTGTCAAATCCCATGGCTGTGAAATAGCTCTTAGTAATCCTGTTGCTGAAAAAAGTCAAATGTATCTTTTTGAGCTCTGTGTGATAGGCTAATAAATGTTCTGATGTAGGGGTGTCCATGAAGTCTCTAATTCAACTGTTTAAACATAAATTGATTTGGATTTTATTGACACACTATTCTTATTTTCAGTGTGGCTATGTGAAATTTGAAGCTGGATAAGTTACGAAGAAATTTTTTACTGTAATTTCGATATTTCTATAACTCTATGCAATACTAAGGTCTTTTAGTTCATCATATTAGTGTCACAGAAGTTTCTTTTCAAAAGATGTTAGTAGTTTTTTTGGGTTTTTTTTTTAAGCTAACACTTGGGTAACTCAACAAAGTGGTAGTCTTTCAGCCCCAACCCGTTTTTTTTTAATTTTTTATCATTATTTTTTGTATATAACTTCAACTGTATATAGCAATAATTTCTGTCTTATTCTTACATGTTTTTGCTTTCTTTTGTTTTTCCCTACTGTTTCTAAGACTGTTTCTCTGATATTTTCTTGTATGGGGGCTACACTTTCTTTCTGCTTGTATGATTGGTAATAACAAAAGGACTTCAAATGCCCTTTTACAACTTTATGAGAATTTTTGCCACTCGGGTATTTGAAAAATGTTTGTTTATTATTGATCCTGTGAGCATGAATGCAATTTCCAGTAATGAAATTGGAAGTATAACATGATCGAAAGATCTATCAGATATTTCCTTTCAATGATCCATAAACATCACTGATTTTCCGTAATCAATGATTCTAAAACTCTGCTGGTTCATCCATTATGTTCTTCGAACAGGTCAATTAATAATTCAAGAAAACACTACTGATTATGCACATTTCACATCTTTATAGCATCAGGACTAGTAGAAACTCTAATGGATTGTCTCAATTAAATATGAATTGAATGGTTAAATGCAATACACTGATATAAATGAATCTGATACAGTATAAATATCCTATCTTTCTCAGATTAAAAGATGTCTTTGACTATCTGTTGTTGGGTAATCAGTGATATATATGTAGAAAATTTCAGAAAATTTTTTGTGCTGCAATGATTTTTTTTTTTTTTTTCTATTATTATTGTTGTAGAATATTGGTACTTCCGTTTAGTTTAATTGATATTCTTCTTACTATCCTCGTAGAGAATTGAATGTAATTTCTGGTGTAAATTTTTAAAGACCTTCTTGAAAATTGAGGATCCCCCTCCCCCCTGTAGATTCCTTGTCAAATAATTCAATTTTGAAAATTCCACTTCTTGTAATGTCAATCCAAACACCATAGGTTTACCCATAGAATCCTTAACCTTAACATCATGCCTTCTACCTTATCAGTGCCTCCATTTTAGCCCCGCTCCCTTCTCGGTTCACTTTACTTCCCAAGTTTTATGGAATCCCCTCAGAGGGATGTCATGACTGCTGAGGTTTGGTATTCATGATAGGCAAATATAAACATTTAGAACTTTTTATCACAAACTATATATTATATCATTACACTGATTCCTACCCACATTCGATTGTTACACTTTCAAAAATAACAATGGAAAAGTTTCCTAAGAGGGTAGGGATAGAGAGGGGAGAAAAAAAAATTGTACTTCTAGAGGGTTTGGAAGATTTTTCGTGTATGAAACCATCTATGATTTACAAGATGTAGATAAAATCATGGACAGGCAACTAAGTTTAGAAGGGATAAGGGAGAGAATGAGAAGATACAGGCATAAGGGAAGAGAATAGCAAAGGCATGAGATGATGGATAATCTTTGTTATAACTCCACGAATTTCCAATCGTCTTAATCCAGCAAAGAATAATAAAGCTGTCAGATTACCTGAGTTAATAGCTTTTAATCTTTTGTTACAAGTTTTTCCTTAATCTTGAAAAGGTAGTGAGAATGTTTGCCATGAAATGTGATTGTGATATTGTTTGTTTTTTCCTGTGCAAGAGGTGTGTGTGTGTGTGTGTGGCTTGTACTTGGTGTTTGTTTTGAGTATGTAAGTTCTTAAATTTAGAAACATTAACTTGTATTATTTTGAACCCTATATAAGATCAATTGCATTTTATTTTTCATTGTAATTCATTTAAAAAAATAATTTTTGCACAATGATATCTTCATCTATACATTGCTTTTGGAATATGTGCTGTATTCGATAATGGTTTAGTGAGTGTACTGATCGAAAGTAGTTAAGGTTTTAAAAACTTGGAAATCTGTCATTTGAATATGCACTATGTATCGATGGTAATCTGAAGACCAGTCGAATGTAATCAGATTCAGATGTTATTTATGTTTGCACGGCATTTGGAACATGGTGGAAAAAAGAAGAAAAAAAACTGGACATTGAGTGGAAAGCTATGAATATAAGAAATAGATAACAAGGCTGCATTTTCATCTGGCATTTCCACTCTGATGGTAAACTGACAAAATCTGGTGGTATCATGAGGTACTGCTGGGATGAGTAGTACTGATGCTTTGGCCTTGACACCTTGCCTGACCCCAGAGTCATCATCTGATGAGGGCTTTGTTGGCAGTACAGCTGTTGTTATTATTGCAGCAGCATATAAATGGAAAAACAAAATATGTAAACATTGTATTTATATAACCTGTGACTCGTCAGATTTATTAGACAAATGTAATTATTAGAATAAGTAAAAGGATATAGTGGTACATGTGTTGAAAAACTTGCTGTTCCATTCCTAATATTGCTGCCCTGGAGGGGATGTGCTGTCTGCCAGCAAAACCAGTGGTATCCTTTCTTGTAAAGGACATCTGGTAAACATTCATGACAAACTGGTCAGCTGAGAATATCATCTCACGGTAGCCCCACAAGTCACCTGATCAACCAGCTAAGTGAGCTGAAGATTCCGCCATGTGTTTCCACTTGCTCCTGGCCCCACTTGGGGGGCTACAACTTTGAAAATTTGTATAAGATCACCATTAGGCACCCTCTAACAAAAAATTTCTTTTTTCTTTCTTCTCTCTTCTCTCTCTCCTCTCCTCTTAAGTGCTTTTTTTTTGTCTCTATTGTCATTTTTGGACCAACAATGCCCAAATTTTGTGCTGGTATTATTATTTTAAAGATGATTTTTAGATAAAAGATCTATTTTCTTTTAGTTCTGATATACACGTGCAACCGTGATTAATTTTGGTGAGATATGAATATTCTGTGTATTTGTTATCTGATCTTTATTTGAAGAGGTTTTGGGGGGGGGGGTGTCTGTTTTTTTACTGTTTGTTTTTCCTGTTTTTTTTTTTTTTGTTTTTTGTTTTCTTTTCTTTTTTTTCCCCCAAAACATGGAGTGATATATAAGTGATATGACAGTAAGGATAATCTTTGGTGTTTTTTTTTTTTTTTTGTTTCTTGTTTGTGGGGTCTACCTATTGAACCCTTTTTTTTCATCAACAAAATGATTATTTGCTGTGTATTTGTCAGGGAAACTGAACCTCTCCCTTTTTTAATTCTTTCTTCTCAATCTAATTTAATGTTCAAATAAATAGATAAAAATTTGAAACTTCATTTAAGCCCACCTTGAATGTCCAATGAGGAACACTTACAAAATGGAGGAAGAACCCAAAGCAACTTTTCAGAAAATAAAAACAAAATTTGTTTCAATGTGAAAATGTTTTTAATAAAACTTTGCGTCCACTTGGCTAGTTCGAGTTATTTTGTTTTGTATCTTTGCCTTTCTCGAAGAGGCTCCATCCGTTAATGATTCCATCCCCATATTGTTTTTCAACTGTTTCAAGTTGAATTCACATAATTTGGTTTTGAGATGCAACACTAAAACCGGCTTTTTAATTTATTATTCATTTATATAATTACTTTTTAACAATATTTGTGTCTGCAAAAGTTTCCATTGAAAAACTTATTTGCAATACAACAATGATTGAAATTGATTCTTGGATGAAGTATTGCAACATTATTGTTGACTCTTATTTGGTTTTTGTCCTTCATCCTTACTTTCAGGTGCTTTTTATCACAATTTTAGAATCTGACCATAATTCACCTGCACAATTGGAAGATAAAGAGCAAGCCCGACGTGAGGAAATCCCCTTATGGAATTCATTCTTATTGATTTGATCAAAAGAAATAAATCAAGCAAATAATCACACTAGGTTGGCAAGCTTTCAGTAGAGCAAGCTTGACTTGTAAGAAGAAAATGCCACGAGTCTTCTAAAGAAGGGTATACAATCGATGTATCCATCTGATGGTCATATATGGAGCTGGAACACAATCAAAAAATTCACCTTCAAACTGAGAAGCATGTAACGTGCAAATGAGTATCATGCTCAGCCTCAACTGGGGAGATCATTAGACAGCACAGTATATAAGGGAGGAGACAGGAGTCTGGGACATCATAGAAACTGTTAGAAAACTCAAATGGCAATGGGCTGGTCATGTTGCAAGAATGGCTGATAACTGATGGACACCACTACTCAGAATGTGGATTCCCGGAGATCAGATGCAAGAGAAAGTGAGGTGACATGACGAGTTGGATAAATTAGGAAAGTACTGGCTCTGCGATGCCCATGATACTTACCTGGCACAGGTTTCTGGCCCAATCTTCGGAATCAAAGTGTAGTATCTGCTCCACGGCATAGACCGAGGAGTCGGTACTGACGCTTGTCCGTTGAGTGGGCCGGAGATTGTGTGCAGGGTATGAAAGACCGAGTGCGCCGGTGTAAACGTTGGCCAATGAGGTTATACCGAGGCTGCGTTTGCTAAGTGCAACGGGAGGCCTTTGGACTCGTCCTTAGGTTCTCCCATCATTACTCGGCCCAGCTTTCGCTGGAGCCATTTTTTGGCGGTAAGTTACTGTTTCTTCCCACGTTAAGCCTGACCTTGTGTCAGATATTGCTGTGGTGGGACAGTAATTAAATACAAACTTATAGCGACATGAACCAAGAAATTGCCAGCTGTTCCCTCTCACCCTATTACCTTCTCCCTCCCTCTCTACCACAATCTCCTTCTCCCTCTCTCTTTCTCCCTCATCACCCTTCTTCCACACTTGTATGAGGTGTCATGTCTCTTTCTCTCTCACTCTCTCTCTCTCTTTCTCTCTCCTCTCTCTATCTCTATCAATCTATCTCTCTATCTCCTTCATCACACTTGTATGAGGTGTCATGTCTCTTTCTCTCTCTCTCTCTCTCTCTTTCTCTCTCTCCTCTCTCTATCTCTATCAATCTATCTCTCTATCTCCTTCATCACACTTGTACGAGGTGTCATGAGCCTCTCTCTCTCTCTCTCTCTCCGTCAATTTATTATTTATACAGCAAAGTTTGTTTATTTTGGGAACATGAAAGAGTGGTTTACCCTGCTATTTAACCATAACAATGGAGAGAAGAAATGGATTCATGCCTTTCTTATGGGCATTAAGGGCAAGTGAATGCTTACTGTTACAATTGAAGTTCAAGCATTGCAGATCCACTGTCTGGGCTGTTAACCATTAGGCCAGCCACACATTTGAGTGATGCGGGGCTTTAGTTGAAACTGGCTTCTATCCTTGAAGACTGTTCATGACTGAATTAAAGTTGAATTTCTCATGACAAGACATCACTGATAGCAAAAATAGAATCCACAAATGAATATTTGAACTTCAATTCCATAAGATTCACAGGTCTGGTTAATCACCTAATAGAAACCAATACATGACAAACTTCTTTTGGTAGTATGCAGTGTTTTGGGGGGATCAATAAATAAGTTAATTTGGCATTTTGTTGGGCAGTGATGATTGAAATAAATATGAATAGCTGCTGGACACTGATGAATCTAGCATAAACTTACATTGCAAATTGAACCCCCTTCTAAAAACCCGATTTCAGGGAGGAATTTTTTTAAAAAAACAAGATTTTTGAAGACAAGGAGTAAATGTTTAAATTCTCAGCCCTCTCACTCTATTGGTGTAGCATGTAAATATGAAACATAGCCAGCCACAGCCACTCGAAAACTTGAGAAACCTGTGTGGACATTTTAATACTGATCAATGTCTTTAGCTTGACACTTAGTTATTAGCTGAATTTTGAACTGAAATTTTCAGTATATAATGTTTATGTGTGAATAATATTCACCATTGAACTAAGACCATTCATTTACAAGGAAGATCAAATTTATTTTTCAATGTGTAAAATTAATGTTTGTTTGTTTTTGTTTTTTTTGTTTTTTTTTGTTTTTTTTTTTCTCTGCATTGATCTATGGACTTGTTCCACAACTCATATTGAAGGCTTTCAGGAATTAGAAAAAAAAAATACCGTAGTCTTATCTCTATCTGGTTGCAGTTGTTGTAATGTAAGCTACTTGGCATATTTAACCGACTCTTATTTCTCAAGTTTTTTCACTTAGTTACATCGGAATGGATAAAAATGAAAGTTGTTGCCAACTTTGAAAAATACTTTTTCACACCATCTCAATACAATTGAAGAAATTTGTGTGTGTGCATCATAATTACTCGATAACTGGCCATTGTATGAAGTTGACATTTGCAAGATATATCATTCAACATTAAAGGCAATTTTCACAATTACCTCCCTTACATTATGTTTATATACACCATATAGTTGTCAATGGAATTTTATGGAAGGATGGACAATAGGCTTAGAAAAAAAAGTCGGAATTCGGGAGTGGATCCATTGACGATTATCTTCCCTATATCCTAGTTAACTGTTGGCAACCACAAAATACCTGTATAGGTTCTCAGTCTGTTCACACTGTATCCCTATAAATTCCAATTGAATTGTTGAAGATTAGGGAAGGAGTGATTGAATTTTGGAGCGGATCCATAAAAAATTTCCCTCCTTCCCTCCCCTCCCATCTTACATTGTAGCTATTTGTATTAGTGGATAGGAAAGTACAGGTGTGTTGGCCCCATCCTACTGAATAAATGAGTATGGGTCTGTAACAGATTGATTTAAAACGATAATACATTTACCTGATCACATATGATTCTTCCTGATCAGTTCATTGGAACATACGTGTGCAGGTAGAATCCCCAAGAAATTTAGTCAGGTGAGAAAATGCTTCATTAGGAGATAACACCCAAGTCAGATATTCCTGAATCTTTTATCCACAGCAACAAGTACATTCAGCAGATATTTATTCTGAGAATAACCACATCCAACACAAAGGCAGCTGTTGTTTTTATTTTGTTTTGTTTTGTTTATTTATCTCTTGGGGGGGGGGGGGAAAATGTCAAGATTTTGATATGCGTAACCCTAGAAGACAATGAATTTTGCATCTCATTCTCCCTACAGCAGAATGTGACCTTTTCCAACAACTTTGTGCAGCTACCGTTTCGCCCATGTATGTACACATTCATAAACACCCACTTACTAAGATAAAAACCAACATTTTGGTTCTATGCTAATGCAGGAAGTAAGGAAACCATTTTCAACTACATATGAATAATATCGACTTATAATTGATAGTTCAATGTAGATATAACAAGTAGTAAAACAACTTTAAATGCACATTCACTTCTTACTTCTTTTAATGAGAATTATAATCGAATCATATTATTTTATACTCATTTCAATAAATATATTTTGTTATTTTAAATCATTATTTTTTATCTTAATTCATTGCGGGCACATTTATCTGCATCTTTCTTAGTGTGTTTATTTGACTTTACTAACCAGTCGGTTGCCTTCTTATTTGTGCCTACTGCTATAAAGAGAAGAAAGGGTTTAATCTTTCTCCTCTCAACTATCAAGTTAACTCTTTCATCATTTTCCTAAACAGACAACTAGCATTATCAAGTGCCGCCTTTGAAGAATTGACTTTTCCATTGTAGATACGACTACCAATTTGACACTTCATACAGAATAGTAAGATTACAATCCAATAGTAGTTGGTTAAATAGTTAATTATTTAATTGAAGTCAAATACTAATAATTAGATAGTTGTCTGGAATGACCAAAGTGTACTGTGGTACAACTGGTTTGGAGTATGAGATATGAATAAAGCAATATTACTATCTTAGAAGAAGGACTACACTTCTTTTTGTTGTGACTTGAAATTCAATGAAGTCAAGTCCAGGAAGAATATTTGACAAATGTACCTGTTTTTCTTGTGGGTAAATATGTCTCTATGTTAGTGAATACTTTTTAGTTGTCTGTTTTTTTTGTTATTGTTAGCATTACGTTAGAAACTTAAGTACTTTCAGTGTAGTTAGTTTTTTAATTGGTAGTAGTAAGCTCTTTCTTTAGACATGGCAGTAGTTAGGAGATGCTGTAGTCACAAGCTGCTTGGTCAAGGAGAAGTAAAAAAAACTCACTGGATTTGCCCCAAAGCATGACTAACCTTGAGATGCTGACCTTGGCACTAACTTCCTTGTCTGAATGTTAGCTGTCTAGACAAGCTGGAACGTAGATCTAAAAATAGACCAAGGAACCCCTGTATTTTAGCAGGTGATAGCACTGGTACCAATAGGCAATCATCATCACTGGGAGAGGGAGGTTATGCTGAAGATGTTTTCTTTTCCACAGGGTACAGCCTAGGCGTGTCTGTGTTCAGCTTTCTGTTTTAATCTAGTTGCTGGGAATTCCTTGTGTGGGCTGCCAGCCCGAAGAATTCTGCAGAGCATTGCTATGAGGAATTCATGAAGATCAAATTATTTTACTAGCAATGGCTCTTTAGACTTATTAGATGTGTACTAAGCTTGGTACAAGTTAGATAATATGGTCCCTCCTTCAGAAATAGTAGTAAGGCTCCATTTTGGCATCTAATACTCTGACATTGCTAAGAATTCCTGTCATATTACATTAGGGTTGCTTGTTAGGATGATTTATTGTTTTTTTGTGTGGAGGGGGGGTCGGGCTCTGAGGCCCCCCGCCAGTTGTTCATGACCAGGATGGTATGAAAATCATAGTTCCAGGGGGACATCCCCTCAGTCTGCACCTGCCTATTGCACTTGGAGAGGTAGGGTCAGGAGAATTGCCTGATGCCTGAGGTGTCCCAGTGGGAAGTGCTGAGGGAACTGGACAATTTTTATCGCTGGCCACATGTATGCATGTTGGTTCCAACACCAGTGAAGAAGTTGATAGATACTCGATAGGGATAAGGGGAGACATAGATGTATTATACGTGGAAGAATAGAAAGAAATTCAAGGCAATTTCCAGGGGCATAGAGATTTCGGGGCCTGGGGAGGCTTGACTCCTTGAGGGCCACCAACATTTACAGCAGGGTTTTCCCAACCTGGGGGCTGTGAGCCCTCTGATGGTATTTGATAGAAATTTATAAAGCTTTTGGGGGCCCCTGGCAATTTACAACTGCCCTGACTCCTTTCTCCAGCTACGTACCTGGCTATGTTGAGAGTATATTATGTTACTCTTAGATCTATTCATTTGGCAATAGAAATATGATTGTCAAATCACCAAGGCCCACGATAACAAGGGGGCTTGATGGTCATGCCCCCCCCTCCCATAATTGACATTCTTTCCTATGCAAGGACTCCATATATGATTCTTTGTCCGTCTCTATTTCACTGTTTGAAAATCAACCAAATGGATGGGCTTCATGAGAAACAATGCAATTTCTTCTTTTTTATGTCAATCACTTGAAACGTCTAGGGATATTTCAACTGTTCAACTCATCATTTCTATTCTGTTAGCTTTGTGGGTATCACTGTGAAACTTGTGTTAGTTATGTTTTGTATTAATAGAGGTTATATTTTGATGGCATGGAGAATACATTACTCAAATAATGATTGAATTCTTTCACTGATGTGACATTAAATGTCTTTCCAAGTGTTCAAACTTCTTGATGTGATGAATTTGTGGCACTTGCTTTGATGATGATGCAATTTATTATTTATAGCTTTTTTATTCATCCTATTTTTCCTCTTCTGTTTTGACTAAGGGAGTATTTGAGCGTGTATTTGTGGTACTTGTTGGAAATGTTATATTATTCTCCATCTGTTGCAAGCTTGTTCTTCCTTTCTACAGTCAAAAATCTGTTAACTTTTTAAGCTCATGCAATTCATCAGATGGCATAAAGCAAACTTATCAACCAACAAAAGCCTTTTCCATTTCCAGAAACTAAGTTTGGAATAAAAGACAGTTTGCATCAGTCTAACTGGTTTGAAATATTTCGATGCTACCATTACAACCAAGAGAGAGATTCCTTGTTTTGCTTCTGTTGTTTAGCTCAAGAAAGGAAGGGAAATCATCGAAATGATTAGAATAAACACCCTGCATATATCAGATAAGGTTTTCTTAACTGGAAAAAGGCACCAAAATGTTCATAGACCATCAAGCTGTATGGTGTCACAAATTCGATTGAGGTAAGACTTGACCAACTAAGTCAAAGAAACTTTGCCAAGTTGGAGACTCTTCTCAATGGCATTCAGAGCAAGCAATACGGTAATGAGAGGAATCACGTACAGGAGATTTATGAAAGCAATATCAATATTAATGTCTTGGAAATGTACAGACAAAAGGGCAGGATTATGGAGCACCCAGTAAGTTGAACTTTTGACCTTATAGTCTCTGAGAGACTATCCATCAATCTATGGTTGGTGCTGGTTCGATTACAATGGTGTGTAGTTGAAGTCCTCACGCTGGCCACGGCTGCAGCTGTTTCTGCCCAGTCTGCACCCCACATATCATGGGTTTCTGTGTCAGCTGTAGGGTGTGTTTCGTTTGCAATATGTGTAATAGTCTTACAGGTGACAAACAGCTGATGTGGAGTCCCTCATTTGATCCATTTCCTATAGAGGGCGATTAGATAGATTCATGCCTTTCCCGGAAGCTTTAGAGGTAAGTGAACACCATCTGTTTTGCCTAGTCCCGCAACTGGTCGACCAACCTGCCCTTTCAATGATGCTTAGTGAAGGTGACGTGATTCCTTACACGCCCACTGATGAGGGAACGTACACTCTGTCTCCGGCTTTCACTGCTGCATCAAACCCAACCCAACTAATTGTCACACATACCTTCTTCGTTCTTACTACTACTAATACTACTATTGGCGTTGTAATCAGTCATTCATAAAGTTGAGAAGCAGCAGTAGTGGTTAGACCACTTACGAACACTCCAGTGAAAGCTGTAAACAAATTCAATTTACCACTGAACATCGTTTTGGGGAGTAAGGAAAGCTGTTATTACCGTTTTGGAAAACAAAAACATTTCGTCGGGCAGACACAGAAACAGTTGGGGAGTATCAGCTATGAAAAGTAGAGTCGTGAAGTGAACATTTATTCGAGAATGTTCTTCTAAATTGTAGAATTGGGGCACGTGGTCGTGAAAATGAAAGGAAATCCCCTTGTACGTAATAAAAGCCCGTTCATGTTAATGTTCAAGACTAATGATTGGAATAAAAACAGCTTTTTAACTGGGACAGAAGAACAATTTCGTCCTACTTACCTAAAAACAATAACTAATGGACTTCTTCTCAACTAAAAAAAAACTAAACAAAGCAACCAAGAAAATTAACATCGAATAAAGAAAGGAAACCTTAGTTTTGACTGAATTTATTTAAAAAAACAACCGCACAGATGAACTTACTGTCATTCAAGGGAAAAAAAAAACTTTTTAGAAGGTAAATTCTAAATCATTGGTCGTGACGTTAAATGGGAGAAAGGTCGTGTACGGTGTCAAAGTACAATTAATCACACGATTGTTTAAGAGAGACGACAAGCATTAAACAAAAAGCTTTTACACTACTGTGACAAAGAAGTAACTCTGCAACGATAACTGAACTGGATTTACCAAAGCAAGCCACAACAGTAAAATAATGATTAATTCTTCTATCATTTTTGGAACTTTTTTATTTGCCATTCTTTGGATTGTCTCCTATGTTTTCCGGCACCGTGTAAAAGTTAACAAATGCAAAAGCGTGACTAATCTCGCTGGAAAAACAGCAATCGTAACAGGAGCAAATTCTGGAATTGGATTGGAAACTGCTCACGAATTATATCGACGTGGTGCCAAGGTGATCATGGCCTGTCGGAACCCAGATAGGGCCAAGAAGGCAGTCGAACATATTATTTCGACAACTGAAAAAACACATGGCTCTGAGGAGGTAGGTGAACTAGTTGTACATATACTTGACCTTGCATCTTTGAAATCAGTTCGGGAATTCTGCGAGCAGATTAAAAAAGACAAACTAAAAATCAACCTTCTGGTGAACAATGCGGGTATTTACAACCATCCACCCCAATGTACCGAAGAAGATGACCTGGAAATACACATGGCTGTCAACCATTTGGGCCACTTCTTACTCACCAACCTCCTGTTGGATACATTAAAATTATCAGCCCCCAGCCGTGTTGTAGTTGTTGGTAGCGTATTATATCCCTACGGTAACATCGACTTTGAAGAATTGAAAAAGGGACAATCAAACCCAAATAGTAATCGTGCTTATATGAACAGTAAATTGGCGAGTGCTTTGTTTGTACGACATTTCAATACGAAGTATGAACCTGCGGAATCTGGGGTGAGCATCTTTTACGCGGACCCAGGAATTGTGTTGACTAATATTGATCGTCACACTATTCCTGGTTTTCTCCAGGATTTCTTACACCCCATACTTTCTTCGGTTTTTAAATTTCCCCGAGAAGGATGTCAGACTGTTCTTGAGTGTGCCTTGAGCGAAGAGGTCGAATCAGGCTGTTATTACAGCGATTGTACAAAACATGATTGGAAAGAAAATGTCTTAGATGATGGAATAGCTAAAAAACTTTGGGAAAGAAGTGAAAACCTAACTGGTTTTTGTTGAACTGGTCACTATGATTGTCTTTGTGTTCATTTTCTATTTTCATCGCTTCGCCAGTACAAAAAGGTGGTCCCTATTAGACCTCACTCGACGTCTCATTGATATGCGATCTGTCGAAAATTTATGAAGCGGAGCAGTAATTATATATATTCACTTCTGTTTTTATTTCATGATTTCTATCAATTCTTTCTTGTTTTTTGAAATTTTATTTATGTCATTTTTAGCATGTGTGGGTGGGTGTGGAATTTCTACACTCGAACCTCATATATAATGATAATAACAATAACGATACCGGTAAGCCCGGCCGGTTTTGAACTAAAAGTAACACAAAAAGGAGGGTCGATGTATTTTACTATTAATTTTGAAACAGTGCTTCGTTTTATTTATGAAATTTTTTACAATGTTTATTGATATTTAACCAAGCCGGCTTGTTGCATAAGCGAACTAGTCAGCTGCTTAGCCCTCCGTGACTAACAGTTGACCCCTAGAGCAATGTAGCCCCCTAAGGGCGCAGACCTTTATATTATGTCTCACACTCACCGACACGATTTTCGTTGAAACCTGTTCTCTCCCACATTTTCAAATGAGAAACATTTCAGGATTGCATATGATTCACCCCAGCCGTATTTCAATACCGTAAACTACTAGAAATGTTCCCCCAGGGCCAAAAATGAAAGATCACCAACTGATTTACTGGCGTTGGCATCTTACTTGCTGAGGCCCCTCCAAATCGAATTCTGCTCAGGGCACCATAAGGGGTTGAGTCGGCCCCTATTTGATAAATCCAATCAACACCTCAGTTTTTTTACTGTCTCTTTTGTTAATTTAATAAATTGTTCAGATCATGGTTGAGTTTTATTAAATAAACGGTGAGTTGTGAGAATTTCTCCTTTTTTGAAAAAAACATTTTTTTACAAATTACAAAAGAAAAAGTTCTATTCTGTTAAAAAATAAGTTGCTTTGAGTTGCCCCCTGGAAAATGTTGCAAAATAATTGCTTCATGGTCTACTTTTCTCAACATTTCGCTCTGTCACTCACATATATAGACGGGACTATTGAAGGAGAACCATTTATATGCGACATAGTAGCCAAAAGAAAGAGGAAAGAAATTTAGAAGCGTGTAAATAAGTAATGTAATAAGTTAGATAAGCAACTGTAGAAATACCGCTACAGCAAAGTACTTGTTACGAAGAGAAAGTTTTTCTAGTTTCTACTCGTATTTTCTCGGTGGGGATTCCCCCAGCAAAATATAGCATCTGTCAATACTACCGAAAATGTGTACACCACTATTTAAAAAGTAAAAACATTAACAAAAATTCGAAATAAAATAAACTGTTCTGTTTATTACGTATCCTAATCTTTTTTTACAATTGAATATGTGCTGATGCAAGAAATATTACCACTGTTTCATGAAGAGCGCGTCATAAATAGTCTCACAAGTGACAAGAACTTGTTGTGGCATCTCTCAATTCATTCTGCTCTACTGGGCAGTAGATGAGTTCATACCTTTCCCAAAGGAACAATAACTATTTCGGCGTAAGTAAGTGTTTGCCCCACTCAACCCCAATATAAGTTTGTTGAAACTACTCTTACTACTACTACTACTTGTGTATCACTTACTCATTCATGGAGCGGAAGCCGACTGCGGCGGTTGTGTTTTTGACGATCCAACGGGTCTAAATACCATCAGCCCGAAAGAAGCTGAAAACGAATTTAATTTTCCCTTATGAAGATGACAAAACTCAAAAAAGTTTCATAGAAAAACTGAATTGAGGAGTAGAAACATATGTGGTCACGAAATCAGATCGAAATGTTGCTCGCTGAGTAATCCTTACGTATGAATTACTGTAAACCGTACAAAACTTTTCAACTGATACATATAAACTATTAACCTTACTCACTATCAACCGAAAAATATCTTATCGAAAAAAAAAAACAAAAAAAAACATCTATTATTACCGGATTTACTAAGTTGAGAACATCTCAGGAATATCAAGATGAACGACTAACAATAAACAATAAGTGTTTGCACTACTGAAACGAAGAAAGAAGGAGCAAAGTGGTAACTACATTGGATTTACCAAAGCAAGCCACAACAGTAAAATAATGATTAATTCTACTATCATTTTTGGAATTTCTTCATTTGCCATTCTTTGGATTGTCTCCTATGTTTTCCATCACCATGTTAAAGTTAACAAATGCAAAAGCGTGACTAATCTCGCTGGAAAAACAGCAATCGTAACAGGAGCAAATTCTGGAATTGGATTGGAAACTGCTCACGAATTATATCGACGTGGTGCCAAGGTGATCATGGCCTGTCGGAACCCAGATAGGGCCAAGAAGGCAGTCGAACATATTATTTCGACAACTGAAAAAACACATGGCTCTGAGGAGGTAGGTGAACTAGTTGTACATATACTTGACCTTGCATCTTTGAAATCAGTTCGGGAATTCTGCGAGCAGATTAAAAAAGACAAACTAAAAATCAACCTTCTGGTGAACAATGCGGGTATTTACAACCATCCACCCCAATGTACCGAAGAAGATGACCTGGAAATACACATGGCTGTCAACCATTTGGGCCACTTCTTACTCACCAACCTCCTGTTGGATACATTAAAATTATCAGCCCCCAGCCGTGTTGTAGTTGTTGGTAGCGCATTATATCCCTACGGTAACATCGACTTTGAAGAATTGAAAAAGGGACAATCAAACCCAAATAGTCATCGTGCTTATATGAACAGTAAATTGGCGAATGCCTTGTTCGTACGACATTTCAATTCGAAATATGAACCTGCAGAATCTAAGGTGAGCATCTTTTACGCGGACCCAGGAACTGTGTTGACTAATATTCATCGTTACACTATTCCTGGTTTTCTCCAGAGTTCCTATCACTTAATTTTTTCATCAATTTTTAAATATCCCATAGAGGGATGTCAGACTGTTCTTGAGTGTGCCTTGAGCGAAGAGGTCGAATCAGGCTGTTATTACAGCGATTGTACAAAATATGATTGGAAAGAAAATGTCTTGGACGATGGAATCGCTAAAAAACTTTGGGAAACAAGCGAAACCCTAACTGGTTTGTCGTGCTGATTATTGTGAAATGTCTGCAGCACATCATATATATATATAAGTTTTCAATACTTGGTGTACATTGTTTTCAATACTTGGTGTACATTTTTCATGAATTTCCCTCTTTTTGTTCATTTACCCCTACTTTTTCCCTGTAAGATGAAATTGAAAAAACAACAAAACAAAAAACGGTTCTGATAATCTCAGGTTCGTGTGTGGGTGTGTGAATTTTTCACACTAGTCCGACCGGTTTGTGATTAAGTCGTAATTATTTACAGTAAATCATCTCTTGATTTAGTGCAAAATGTTATTGAAAATTCGAAATACGCCATCTGTGCCATTTAGTTAAGATCAAAGAGTAGTATTTGTTCCTCTCGCGTCAACGAAACATGACATTAAATTTCCGTTTCCAATTTTAAATGTTATGATTGTATTCTAATTGTTTTCTTATTTTTTGTCTTGAACTGTACAAAACAATTAATTAAATATTACAAATGATACCTACACCTAAGGATGAATAAAATTCATTTCAAAATTTCTGTCAATTGAAAAAAAGTTCTCAAATCGAATCAAAATTTACGAAGAAAACAATCATATACAAAAAATGCCTCCAAAAAGATCGAAATGAAATTTAACAATTATATTGAATGCCAGATTGAAAAAAACAAAAAACAAAACACGATTTTAAAATCGTAGATTAACGTTAGTGTCGAATAGTGACGTCAGCTTTCCGTTGTAATAGCTTTTAGGATCCAAACAAAGTTTAAACGAGCCTCCAAAATAGAGTCGATGTGATTATATTTATTGTTATAAAATTGTTCCAGAGAACAATCATATTTCGGAAAGCCACTGTTGTAAATTTTATCGTTTTCCTAAAAATCCACTTCAGAAGAGATAGACTTATTTTTTCAGTTAGGTAGGTATTTTAACAATTTCGTGACACATGACAGCACGCGTTGTTTAGTTAGAGAGAACATAATTTTTCTGTTAGTGCGATCAAATAGTGTGCAATTCGTATATACAAGCATACATCATAAGAATCAGATAAGTATACAATATCTAGGGCCTCAAATATCTTGGGTGATCAAACATCATAATTCTTTTCTTCTTTTTATATAATTCACATCTGTTGATACCACTACATGGTACAACTCCAATGTAGCATCTAATTCCATGGTCTGACCGCGACCATCCTATTGAATTTTCTAATATTTAATCTACTTGTATTTACTCCATCCTAAAATTTTGGGCCTCTCTATCCCTTTTACTCCATCCTGGTGAAAAACATATTAGGGTCTGGATTTTAAATCAAGTTTAATCTTCAACATTTGAATCTTCTCTAACGATTTTAATTTTAACTCATTTAACCCAACTTCACAAAACTTTTCAATTTTGGTACTTAGTTATTCGTCTTCGGTTTTTTTTTCTTCAGAAATTATTTAACTTACTATGAGTACCTAGAAATCATTAAATTGAAAGAAGCATAACTTTAACATGGTTAGGTTTTATCAATCAAAACTTGAGAAATTAAAACACCTATTTAAAACCAATCTAGTACTCACAGATACCAAAATACTAGTATATCTGGAAGAATTTGAAGAAAAAATGCGTAATAGTTCCAATCGACAAGGCAAGAATACTATATCCAACGAATACTATACTGGAAGTTGATGAAAAAACCTCCAAAATAGTTTTGATCATTTTTTCAATCTTCAAATAGAGAAAAATCTCTAATACTTGATTCGAAGTTATGAAAAAAACTCTGTTCTTGTTATTTATCACTCCATAAAAATTCAAAAAATATATTTAAAAAAATTAAGTAGAAATGGTATCAAAAGAATACTTTATTAATACATATCAAGTGAATTATCAAATTATACTGAAACAAAAACACAATCTCATGAGTTAGTTCTAAAAAAATATTGTTATGCAAAATAAGGAGATTCACCAATTCCATTGATTGTTGACATCTGATGATTTTTTTAGATTAAAAAAAATAATAAAAATACTGTATAAATGAAAATATAAAAGTGGGTACTGCTTGTGAGACCTGATTTACATTTTCAAATTGTTGTAGTGATTAAAAAATGTTACACACAATGTTTGGTGAAATGAAAATCTACTCTGTTCTCTGAGATAAACATTTACAATAAATAATTAGTTTTGGATATAATGTTGTGTAGTATTTACAAATTTACGTTATTATGGTCATACATTTTATTTTTTTTATTGATCTCATTTTGCAAAATTTGTCGTTTTTACAATTGTTGACAATTTCGTAAGTTTAACGTCCCAAATTTACACTTTTTTTCCTTCTCTAAGGCACTCAGTCAATTTTTTTTTTTACTATAAAACGCCGTTGTGCCCCATGTCAATGGCGGTCAGTCTCGCTATCTGCAAGCGAATCTCACTTCCATTATTGATATATGTACGACAAAAAAAAAAAATGATTTGTGTGATATTCTTCATCTTTTCTAAGGAAAAACATTCCAAAGACAGACACGCCTTTCTCTCGTGTTCATCTCGATACTTGACTTGACAATTTATTTTTCATGCTGACACAAACATATTTCCTCTAATAATCCCACCACAATAATAAAATGATTCTACCTGACTAGATTTATAGTGATTTTCATCACAAGAGATACACTTGGGCTCATCTGAAAAAAATGTGATATCGACACCACTTTTTACTCAACTGGGTGGCTGTGTGGATCCGCTGACCAGCATCCATAGAAACATGACGTCAAAGCTTTAGTACTCAATTATTTTTGTACTTGCGTGTACATAATTTTGTTCGAGTTGGGAGAAAACATATTTGACACCATAACACAATTTCTGCCTGTCAAATAATCATTATGCTGACATTTAATCTTATAGAAAAAATAACTTTTTTTATATACACGTATTGCTGTTTATATTTACACTAGAAGTTTACTACTACCAGAAAATATTAGATAGGGCTCCATTTCATACACCTGAAAATTCATCAGGTTACATCATAGTCTTAAAAAATGTTCACTTCATTTCTAACATGCCTAGAAGTTATTTTTTAACTGAATGGATACGGACTAAACCTCCCTCCGAACAAAAATTTATTTATTTTTTTTTTTCATAAATTTAAATCAATAAAGGTTAAATGTGATTAAAAAAACACATTTCGTGACTTGTCACAGGAAGAATAGGTTTTAGTAATAATTAATTAAAAAAAAAAAAAATAATCCGAAAATATACAAACTTTTCTGTTGCTTGGCTTCTCAGGCCATTAACTAACTGCAAAGATTTTTAGTGGGAATCTAAATAAACAAGAAAAGGTTTTAACTTTTAATTGGACATTTTCAAACACTTGACGTAACAATGTTATTTTAGTTTCATTATTTTTATTTAATGGCAAATGAAAACTTTTAATCCTTGTTTTTAAGTAGGCACATAATGGCGTTGGATTCAGTGGGGGTTTATCATATCGCTGTATATTAGCTGTTACCGTGTCACCATTTATTACTTACTTTCCTAAACAACCGTGCTGTCTCTCACAACTATTGCAGCACTACGAAGCACCCAGAGAGCGCATACCTCCGCCAATGCCATTGACAGGAGGTTGGGGCTAATTGCGCATGGATCCGACCCAAGATTCAATTACGTCTTCCGTACCCTATAAGGCCACCCTTCTTATAATTTGTTTTAATGTTTTGTTTTCTTTTATTTTGAACAATTTTGAATATCAAGCAAAACGTTTTTCTGCTCGAATTTCGATCCAAATGATGTAGTTAATTTTCATGAAAATTGAAAATAAAATATATTTGTATGCTTTTTATTTGTTATTTATTAATTTTGATTTTCTTCTCTCTCTCATCCCCTCTTTCTCTCCTTTCTTTCTCTCGTCGCCCCTTTCTCTCCTTTCTTTCTCTCATCCTTTTCTTTCTCCCCGTCTCTCTTTCTCTTATCCTTTCTCTTCGTCTCTTTTTCTCTCATGCTTTCTTTCTCCTCGTCTCTCTTTCTGTCACCCCTTCTTTCCCCTCTCACTCTTTCTCTAATGTTTTCTTTCTCTTCGTCTCTCTTTCGCTCGTCCTTCTTTCTCTTCGTCTCTCTTTCTGTCACCTTTTTTTCTCCTCGTCTTTCTTCCTCTCATTCCCCCTTTCGCTCCGTCTTTCTTTCTCTCACCCTTTCTTTCGCTCCGTCTTTCTTTCTCTCACCCTTTCTTTCGCTCCGTCTTTCTTTCTCTCATCCCATTCTTCGTTTGTCTCCTTCTCCTTCTCCTGCCATGTAAGTTAGTTGTAATTCTAACACTCACTATTTACAAACAAGCTGAAGCAACACTTTGGCTCGAATTTTCCAAGTCCCATTCGGCTTTTCTCCGTTCGTGACTTCTATTACAAGACATTTGGAGTCGACTGAAGATAGCAACCCTGAATGTTGCGAAAGAGAATTAACAAAATAACAACTGTTCTTTTTTCTATCGGTAATAGTGAAAGCTATTGTACCCATCTCTGTGGTTTATTTTAAAACAACTTTTCGGTCGTTGCACCCCACGGCCTTCCTCGGTTGTAAACGTCGCGTTTAAAAAAACCCAACCAAACAAACGAGAAACAACCTAGATGAGGTTTATAGTCCGGAGAGATCTATTTATTGCACGATTCCTCGTCTGAAATATTCAAACAGAACTTCGTGAAAGCTAATTATACGAACATTAAAGCGCAATCTTTTCTTATAAAAAAGACATAAATTCTCTCATTTTTTTAATTAAAATTCCTTCTATCTTAATCGTGATTCCACGAAGTAGCATGCGTACGTAATCGGAAATGAATTATATGACCCTGGTGAGACTCGCATCGTTCACCCTCGGGCACCCATTTTAACGTGACATATGCCTTATCAATTGAGAATTTCAAAACATTATTACTGCTAATACTACAAGTACATTGCTAATACTAAAGAAAGATGATGGTGGCGTCTCAGGTGTTTGGAGAAAATAAAGAATAGCTTAGATTTGAATGAGTGTAGCCCATGGCTTTCGTAGCCTAATCGATAAGACAGCTACATTGGAGAAGCAGGCTCCCTAGGATGGGATTTTTGAATCTCGTCAGAAGTTCATTTTTAAAAAAATTCTTGCTGACAATCGTGGAATAACCATCCAAGGGTTGCAATAAAAAGCAACTGAAATTAAGATCAAAGAAATACTTGTCAAAAATTTATAGCTCTCCATCAAAGTGAATAATTCAACAACCGTAGCATCAGAATTTGAAGTCATGAGAAAAAATACTTAAAGATGCTCAGAGTAAATTCTATTTATGACATCACTGGTGTTTTTTCTGTGGAAAACATCTAAAATTGAGTTATAAAAGAAAGGTCTAGAAATATATAATTTCTATTATTATTCGGACTATCCTCATCTTTGTTGTTTTTCATATAACGTTTCGGTTTATTCGGAGGGGAGTGTAGTCTATATACCCCCGTTGATTAAATAAAGGGTTCAGTTCGTTACTTCCCTACAACTACCAGATGATACCTGATGAAGGCCGTAGAGTACAACGGCCGAAACGTTGTATGAAAAACAACGGAGATGAGGATAGTCCGAATAATAATAGAAATAATAATAATACCTCATCTCAAAAATTCAGAGATATAGAAATATATAGATAAGAAACCCGTCAAAATAAGGCCCCTAAAAGTAAAAGTTTCTTTTTTTATTTTAAAACAAAACAAAAAAAAACACATTTTTACGAGGGGTCTTGTGGAGTATTGATGCCTATTTTCAAGTCTGTAGTCAAAACGATATGACCAGGGGCGCTGAAACTCACAAACAAACGTGCGTATAAAAAGGATAGAACCCCTCGACATCTTTGTCTGTCACGGTTGTTCGCTTGACAGTGCTCCGTCTAAGAAGGCCTACCACGAAGAGTCATTAGATTCAATTCATATAGTTATATTCTCTACTACTTCTTTTGTAGAAGTGTATCGAGTTAGTTTGAAGGACGCTTGCTGGTAAAGCTTTTGCTGCCTAATCGGTGATGTGCTGACACGATGAAACAGGCACCCGAGGACTTAGAGATGTGAGTTCAAATCTTACTGGAAGTTTAATCTTTATTTCTGATTAATGTCACAACGTTTATAGAATAAAAACGATCCGAGAGTTGCGATATAGGAAGAGGATAAGATGAAAGAAATTAGTCAAAAATAATAATGGTTACGCTTCATCTGTGCGGATAAATAATGATAGTGCATTTTTCTAAGAAATTCGGACGAAAATATGTTTACAAAACTGATCAATCATTTCCCCCAACCCCTGATCAAAATTTTCATCCACCGATGATTCATACTAGAGATAGCGTCTGAAAGGAAAGTATTTTTAAAAATCCATTAATGTAACACAACTAATTTTCCTTCAAGAATTCGGTTCTAGTATTTCAAAAACGACTCTCTAGAGTGGGCTGCGTATCACGTGTGACAAATGGTTGCAGTTAGAAAAAAAATACACCATAAGAAATATTTAGAAAAATGTTATCCATACATTCCGCTCTGGGGATTTCAGTATGGAAAATGGGTTGGTCAGACGCGATAATTTAAGCATACAACCAAGGCTTATGTATCCACACTTTCAAATGAAATGGAATTCCCATCCTTCAATTTTGAAATTCCCCACCCACAGGAGGAATCCCCCCTCTCCCACTTGAGAGCCACTGCTCTAATGTGTGTCAATCAAATACTGCTTATATAGTGAGTACGAAAGAAAGTTATGATTCTGTTTCTCTTTGGTAAGTCGAAACTTTTTGGAGCATGATGTGAATAGACATCGAAATATTACCAAAATTATAAACACATTCTTGATTATTATTCAAATAATAATTATATGATGCTTTTTGGGTTTACCTTCGTCTTTCAAGTTTGCTTGTATTTGTACTGATATAAGTCAAGTTACTTTAACTTTTCATCTTGCAGGTGAACTTTGTCAGATTTATCTGCATGTGCGTTAATATTTGTGTGTGCATGTGACGTCACAACAAATACATGTTTCCCCCACTTTCCGAAAGTACAATATACTTTTGAAAACCTTTTGAAAGCTAATATGGGGTAAAGCGAAGAAGCAATTACCATTAAGTTAAATGGATTTTTTCTTAAAGCTTCCCTGGACCATAAAATTGATGATGATGGTATATATCAGGCCGAATCGTCAGATGTTTGGGTGGTGGGAGTTACAGTAGACTGAGGTGTGGGAAGGAGAAAGGCAGCGTGCCTGCAGCCCTTATAATAGTTCGGCGCAAAACAAACGCTGAACGGTATTTTCGCTTTTCGCCTTTTTTTCGTAAACTTGAGAAAGTGGTGTAACGTGATGTTCCGAAAAGCGGGGGATACCTGTATATCTACTTGTACAAGGTGAGTAGATATTTTCAAAGAATGCCTCCAAGGCTGAACCCTTGCAGTAAGTAGTGTGCGCTGATTTGTAACCGCGTGGGAACTCTTTAATAGAAGCATGAAGTAAAGATTTTATTTTGATATAAGCACTTGATAAAATTTGTCGCCAATCTTTTCCTATGATCTGTTGTGTATAATTTTTTTAGATGGCGTCCAAGTTGTTTGCTAAAGACATATAATGAACATTACTCGTTCATTATTCACTCTATTATTTCGGAATATCTAATATGCTTGATAACATATCAACATTCTACCTCAACCTGATCACTGGAAATGTATAATTTTCAAGATGTTGTCCAAATTGACAGCTAAATTAGTTGATTTTGTACGAAAAACCCATTGTATCTCTAAAAAATCACTACCAAGTGTGCCCAATGATACTAAAAGTTTACTACAGTCTGGAAAGGTATGCTTTCCAACTTAATTGGCAGAGATAACATGAAGTTCTATCAGAATTCAAAGGGTAAACACCTTGCTTGTTTTGCACGTAAGTGTATCGAAGTTGAAGTGAACACAATAGTGTTGTAAATGTTCGTTTCTGCGTGGCATAATATCCACATTTATATGTATGTGTGTGTTTGGGGGGTATAACTGTTGTACGAAAACTGACCCCGAGAGAAAAAGACCTTAAACGTTGTAGTAACAGTCGTCTCAGCAAGAAAGAGTTGATCGCGTGATCAGCTGCTGGCAAAAATGCTTGAAATGACAATCGAATGGTGCTGGGTCGAATGTTCATTTAGAAGGGGTTTAGAAACACTCTAAGTGGAAGATGCTAAAAGTGAGTCCATTGTTAGCAATACATACCGTGTCACCTCGAAAAAAGACCAGCCAATTTCTAATATATGAAGCTGAATCCTGACTGTGCGTTGGCTCCCAAAAGGCCTTTGACGGAATAATGGTTTCAAATTTGACACTTCGTGAGATCTGAGAAAGAACTGTTACTCAAGCCAAATGGTGAACCAATAGAGCATTCTATCAGCAAATGTAAAGAATGCACAATCCGTAGTGAAACGTCAACGTTTGTACGATGGATTCTGTTCGAACGGAAAGTATATGCTTAGATACAGTGAGATTTAATGGGCCAATGGCCTCAATGTAATCACACTATATTATGTTATTATTGATTGGACAGCGATATTTCTTTTTTTTCTGATTGGTTGAGAATTCATGAATGACGAAATTCAAATTCTTGTAAGCTATGACCTTCTTTTGCACAAAATTTACGCTCGAACTAAAGATAGCTTTAAGAAGTCCGTTATACCCCTTATTAAAGCAGATTTATCTGACAAGCTTGAGACTGGAGCTGATCCAGATATCTAGAACTTCCAAGATCCTGGACCAAAGCCTAATATATACTTTAAATATATATATATATATATATATATATATATATATATATATATATATATATATATATATATATGTGGCACAAATCAGGCGAGCAGTATAACATAATATGATAATATATCAATAATATAAAGCCACCTCTGAAATGTAATGGATTTATTTCATAAAGTGCTCGATACATATAACATTTTACTCATGGAGTTGTTTTAGAATAGAGCTGGAAATAAACCATCCACTACCACACTGACAATATTCTAACCAAATTCCCAATAAATAGACCAAAAAGAACATAGACAATCATTCGCCTGATGAGACCCAAAGAGGGCTGAAACATGAGCTAGTTTGTGTAATGAATCCACAATCTACTATATATATTTATATATATGTTATTCTTATCGGTGAACGTACCACTTTATTAAAATTCTATTGGTGATATTTCGTACTTGCTGATCAACGCCATCTTCAAATTGCAATAGGAACGTTACAATATGTCTTGTTAAGAATTGTTTCGTCATTCGCATAACGCTGTTGTCAACTCACGAGCAGAATCCAAATTGAATAAAGTAATTCGATCGCCGAAAAGAAAGAAAAATAAATGTATGTACTTATTATTACCGTGCTACAAAGGATGTCATTAAAATTTGAAATATATAATAAACAATGGAAAATAAAGAATCAAATTATCTTTATAAGCCACAAGTAAGTACACTTCATCAATCCACTTGAAACATAGAAAATAAGATATAAGATACATGATCAGAAGTTAATGAAGAAAAATATAGAACGAAACAGTTTATAACATTTACATATTAATAAAATTCAAAAACAGTTCAATGAATACGAATCGACTTGAAGATATTTGAAGAAAATTCAACCATGTTACGAGAATAGGAGCAAAGAGGAACTGGATGGGAAATTGCAACGAAACCTGACGGACTAAAAAATAGCTGTTATTTGGTAATTCCGATTTTCTGGAAGCCAGATAGGTGGTCTGGTACAGAACTATTTTTTTTGAATCAGGATTTTTTTAAAGAGATATAATTGGAGAAATCAGAAAAATCAGTTTGTAAGTGATTCGCTCAATTCCCACAGATGCTTCGCATGATCATCGTTCAAAGCTTTTTGGTGCCAACGTTTTCGCCGACAATGTTCATAATAGAATCCACTCTCGTCTGAAATTTCCTCAGAAACAGCGCAGTAGATAATTGTTTGTGAACCATCTTCTGCATTCTGAAACATCGGCATGTAAGGTTGTAAATTCCTTATAAAAGCCGGAACAGAATGCTGTAAAAGATTGGTTCTCACTATTCCTGGGTTAACACAATACACAGATACCTCACTACGATCGACACGTTTGCTCAACTCCCTAGAAAACAATGCAAGGGCCATCTTACTGTTACAATATGCCACAGTCCTATCGTAGGACTTTTCACAGTTGAAATCGTCGAAATTAATGTTGCTTTTGGTGTAGAGAAAACTGCCGACATTAATCACTCGACTAGGTCCTGATTTTTTCAGAAGAACCAATAGGGCATTTGTAAGCACGAAATGTCCGAGATAATTCACACCCATCTGCAGTTCGAATCCATCTTCCGTTTTCATGTAAGGACATCGAAAAACTCCAGCGTTGTTAATCAAAATGTCCAACCTTGCTTCTTCCTCGAGAATCTGCTTACAAAAGTCTTTTATAGACGAAAGTGAAGACAAATCCAGTCGCCGGACAAGTACTTCGTTGCCGGATTTCTCTCGGATTTCGGAAGCGCAATCTTCGCCCTTTTCCAGATTTCGACAGGCCAGTATGATTCTAGCACCTCTCATCGAAAGGTTAAGGGCTGTGGCTTTTCCAAGACCGATATTAGCACCGGTAATAATTACGGTCTTTCCTGTAAGTTTTGCTTGACTTGTACACCTTCTCCGCTTCCTTTGAAGAATGCAACAACCTAACCAAATAAGAAGTGAAAGAATAGTAAGGATGATAACCCCAAACGCAATGAGTATTTGCCAGCGTGTTTCCATAGTTGGCTTTTTTTGAGTGAGTGATAAAAATTTATATTGTAAACAGTTGTGATAAGAAATACACTTTGACTTATACTGACATAACGCTTTCGTGGATCAAATGTTTCCAGGGAGCGGGCAGCAGTTCGTGGTAACAGGGGCACGCTTAGCTTCGCTCAGTGGTGCGACGTATCGCGAGGGAGAACTTCAATTATGACGGGAAGATTACAATCAGAGGACAATTAAAGAAACATTTAAATATTCATGTGCAGAAGCCAGTAAATGTATCCTGATTTCATGTCATCTCTCGTTGTGTTCAATGCGGTTTAGTATAGTGTCATAGCATTTACTTGTAAGATGTATATCTAGTATAACAAATGAAATATCTATTTTTTAGATTCCCGATCATGGATAGATGAATGAATCATGTTTTTATGCAGCTGCATTTTTGTTTACTTTCCGAATCTTCCATCGTCTAATTCTCAAGTGGTTGTGTTTTATGTTATGAATCAAACGCAGCTAGGAGTTGTTTTTTTTTTTGTTTGTTCTTTTGTGTATATCTCATATCAATACAAACATTCAGTGTGGTACAAACAAATTTTTGCACCATACGTGCGAATCAGATGTAAAACATTTGGGAACCACTGGTTTAGCTTAGGGTAGTCCATGGAGATAACGATGACCTCCATCTGCTCCTGAAGACTCGTCGTCGCTTGTTGTTGTTGTTGTTGTTTATGACTTCAGAGTCCAAATACAGAATCCCAGCGTCTTCTCTCCACGTGGAGCATGGAATTCCATGTTGAAAGGGGGTCGTGTGCTATATTCTCATAGCACGGCGTCCTACATAGGCGTGGGTACGTTTGGATTCGAAGGTTGTATAATTCATCCAAGTTTGACGCAACACTACACGGTCGAAAGCTAGGGTTTTAAAAAATTTTTGGAGGGTATTTCGCATCGCCTGAGGACGGCATTAAGACGGTATTTTTATAATTTCTTGTAGCCTCCACATGAGTGCTAGCCTTCGACTATATCTCCATTGAATAGTTCTCTTGCAATGCGGGTGATAAGGAGAATATTCAGATTGTGACCGCTTGTGATAAGAAACACACTTGACATTTATTTACATTACACAAATATGAAGGGAATGAACAGCTGTCTGTAGTATAAGAAAACGACTTGCAAACTAGGCCAATTTGAAGGTTGCTATTACAAATACGCAACCAGACCCTTGCTTCCCGTTTTTTCAGTTTCTGGAACACGCCTTGAATAGTAATAGCTGAACATATGTAAGATTAGTTATTAGCACATATACACACAGACACACGTCTCTCTCTCTCTCTCTCTCTCTGTGTCTCCCAACTTGAGTACATCAATGTCCGTAGCCTGATGATGAAGAAAGCATTTATTTTACAAGTATTTCCTCAACACAATCTCCTTCGTTGTCTTTGTACCTATTTCAGTGGAGAATATTCATAACGAAAATCGAACTTGATACAATGAAAATTAATGTACCCATGTTTACGTATACAAAGGTAGATTGATATTCTAGAAGCAAAAAGTATTCTTATCTGAATAGTCTCTTCATATCTGTCTCTATCAGTCTAAAAAGGCTGAGTCCAATCATTCTCTTTTGTATATAAATTGGATGTCACAAAGTACGAGCTACTATCAAAAACCTGTTTTATGAGTTAAAAGAAAAATGTTTTGTGATAAAAAAAGATCTTATGGTCAAATTTTATCTTTGAAGAGCCTAAAGTTCAAACCTCAAACAAGATAAAATCAACAATATAACACTTGATAAAAATGGTCTCAAGTTATCTAATTTCTCAAGTATTTTCTACATTATCTTTCATCTTGACAACGCTCTGGGTCGATATACTCGTCGACCCTTGAAGAGAAAGCTCTGTCAACCGGAAATTGAAAAGTATCCCCCACCCCAACGAGACGTACACTCATATCCAATATTAGAATAACACGTCACCTTAACCAAAAAGGCCGCAGAAGCTAACGACAGAACCCAAAGCTAAGTTATATAGCCATCCTTTCTCAGAGTATTATTCACGCCATATTTGCTTGTTTACTACATAGCAGTAGTAGTCTTATGTTATGTGAATTCTTAGATAAAATATTTCATTATTCATTATTCATTCACAAGGTTATCTTATTGTTGCTTTTTGTCACAACATCCTAGGTCGATACACTTGTAAAGAAAGCAGCGTAAACTGGAATAGCCTCAGACATAAGCTTGTACCCAACATCATGAGAGCACACCTGCAATGACCAAATTGGTTAAAGCAACGTATATGCCTCAAGCGGAGAAAAGTTCCAGAAAACTAGAGCACGGTAATCATAATGCTGTTATATGAAAAAAGGAACCTTAAATATCTAAACAACTACAAGCCAATAGGCTTTCTCAACTGTATCTACAAACCTTTTACTAACATGATCACCGACCGAATCACTAAAACGCTAAATGGCCATTTCCGTTCGCTAAATCAACTAAAAGAGAAAGCAGGAGAATATAAAATGCTATTCGCTATAGCATTCATCGATTACAAGAAGATGCTATTATACAACAAGGCGTAGACCCCATATGTTTCAAAGTCTTGCAACATATCTACCGACACCACAGTTTAGCATAAAGTTCAGTTCGGAAAAGGGATAAAACAGGACGATGCCAACTCACCTATACTCTACACAGCCTGCCTTGAGTCCGAAACCTAGACTGGGCTAATAAAGAAATCAGAATGAATAGAGTAACCCCTGATTTGCCGACGACATCGTGTTTTTCGTCAAGAACTTTTGTGATCTTCAAATAACACTAGACAAACTGAAAGAAGTTGATCTTCACAATAAAATATGATCTTCAGTAAAATAAACGTCATGTACAACTGACATACTGAAGACAAAAACACAATCATCGAAATCAAGACCAAAGAGCAGAAGAAAGTCGACTAATACGTCTACGTAGAATAATGAATCTCCATGAAATCCTCGAAAGAAGAAGAAATCAAGCGAAGGTTCGTGTTAGAAAGGCAAGTTTTCGGTAGGGCAAGCTCAACCTTCAAGACCAAGAAAATCCCATTTGTCCAAAAAAAGAAGGGTATACAACCAATGCATCCTCTCGATAGTCACCTATGGAGCTGAAATGTGGAACCGAATCAAAAGACTGACCCTCAAACTGAGAACCATACAACGTGCATAGATGAAAATCAAGTTCAAAATCACATAAAGAGATCACGAAGTACAGTATATCAGAGAAAAACAGGAATCAGAAACAACAAAGAATCCATTAGAAAACTGAAATGGCAATGGACTGATCATGTTGCAAGGATGTCTGAAGATCGCTGAACATCACAACTCACAACATGGATCCTCAGAGATCACACGAAGAAGTGTGACCGGCAAAACAAAGATGGCATTATGAACGAGACATGTATAGAAAGTATTGGTTACGCGTCGCCCATGATAGAAAGGTCAGGGGAGTGTCTATGTCCAACGATGGACGATAAAAGACTGATGATGATGATGATGATGAAGATGATGATGATGGTGATGAAGTCTTTTCCCTTTACTTATCTGAATGAGACAACCAAGCCCCCTCCTAAGTAGTGGTGGACATGCACCTAATTTTATCCGTGGGAACCTTCTGATATTATTCTAATAACCCTATCTTAATGAAGTCAGCAACAAAATAAAACTTGTAGAAACCCCCACTGTCTGAAAGGTTTGGAGAGTTGTGATAGAAAGGGGAAATACTTTGATGATTAAATAATCATATGAAGTTATACGAAACTTGCCACCACAGTCAATAATTGAACAACCGTAGCGTCAAAAATTGAAGTCACGTAAAAAACAAACAAACCTCCATGTATTTATTTTATTAGTACCTTCATTTTTTTAAATTGTCTTTGAATCACATTTGGCCGGTATAATCTTTGGCATTTAGAAAAAAATCCTGGCTCATGGAATTAAGTAGAAGAGTTAACGATAACCTGCCATCACTGTAAATGATTCAACAGCCGTGGTATCAAAATTTGGAGCCATGTAAGAAAATTCCATTGAAGAATAAATATGGTCGGTATAAATTTCTTTTATGACATTATTGGTGTTTTCTATTGGAAAACATCTAAAATATAGCGAAACAAAACGTCTAGAGATATTTAGTTAATGAAACCTGTCAAAATAAGGCCTCCTAAAATGTAGAAATGGCTTCATTTCTTAACAAAAACATTGATAGATGAAAACATTTTTTACAATGGGTTTCGTGGAGTATTGATACCAATTTTCAATTCTGTAGACAACACAGAATCGTCAGGAGCGTTATAACACACTGAAAAACGCATGTTAGTATAAAAAGGATAGAACCACTCGTCATCTTTGTTGGCTACAGTTCACTTAGCAATGCTTCGTCTAAGTAGGCCTACTAGGAGTCATCTGACTCTCCAGAATCTAGATGTTATTAATAAACCCGTCAAAATTAGCCTATGAAGGTCAAAGAAGCTTTTCTCCAAAAAATCGTTTGTTTGTTTCAGCCCTCCTATCCATACCGGTTGGTCTACAGACCTGAAATTTGGCATCAGTACTCCACTAGACCCATCCTTTTCACATTTTTTTTGATTTTGGAAAAAAATTTTTTTTCCTTTTAGGGACCATATTCTGGAGGGTTCATCAATAACATCTAGTTTCTCTGGAATCTGAATGTTTTTTTACTCTATTATGGATGCTTTCCACTGAAAAACGCCAGTGAAGCTATAAATAGAATTTATTCCGGCCATGTTTATTCGTCAATAGAATCTTTTTACATGACTTCGAATTTTGACGCTACAGTAGTTCAATTATTTATGTATCTTTCGATCTTCATTAACTTTCTCTTATTCGTTATGTTGGTCCTTGACAATGTTCTCTCCAAGCTGTTAGGCTGTATGGCTGTGCAAAAGGAAAAATATGAGGTCACTCAATCAGATTTTAGTGCTGCACACGATATTACAATAAACAGTAATGAATAATTTCTGTTTTTTTTTTTGTTTTTGTTTTTTGTCTTCAGGTGATGAGTGGGTTTATCTTCGACCATCGATAAGGGGAAGGCCTATCTCTGCTATCGTCCGCAATATGACATCATCTCCTGACAACTACGGATTTTTTACACTGATTACGACCAACAACTATGTTTAGAACAAAAAATCAACCACATCCGGTATTAGACAGTAGTATGCGCACGTTCTGGACGATCGCTGAGACAGGCTCTCTCCCATCTCGATTGTCCAAAATACACCCAATCATCACCTGAAGACGACCGTTGGGTACAACGGCCGAAACTTTGTATTTAAAAATGAACCAAAACGAGGACAAAAATCTGCACAATTTTTTACATAAATGAAAATGAAGTAAAACCAATACACCGAATAAAATCTTTTCGTTTATATACACTTTTTGTTGAAAGTAACTAAACTTTGTTACATAAGTTTTAGATACAAAAAGCGATGATTGTCTCGGAAGTTAAAATATTTTCTGCATGCACCAACTCTTGAGTTTCTCGCAAACATTTTGGTCCAACCTTGGCCATAAAAAACTTACATGTAACACTGGCAGAGATCGAAGATGACACCGGTTTCAGTTCCAAGTCGTGTAAATCTGTGGTGCTCGCTACAGAATCTAAAGTCATAATTTGCACTTGACTTGGATTATAGTGACAGTGAGTTGCGCTCGTCGTTGGTCTCACTCTTTCGTCCCGGTTTGCCTGGGTCTAGCGGCAACATATGGAATGGCTGGGGGGCAGACTGGGATGCAGGCATGACCAGGCACCATGAGCTCCAAAAAGCGTTGGTTTGGAATCAGTCTCCTAGATTGATGCCATTTACCTATCAAGGGGAATAAATGATGAATCCATGCCTTTCCCAAGGGTATTAGTGTGAAATGAATACAAACTGCCTCAGCTATAGGTTGAACTTGGTTCTCATTCTCAATGCCGTGAACCGTTAGGTCACACAACCTCCATGTAAAAAAAAACACAGCATCATTATTCAGTTATCAGAGTATTCTCCCTAATTAATTCAATTTTCTAATTTATTTCTGAACCCATACTTGGATGGACGTGCAAACTTCTATTGTCTCATAAGTATATTAAAACCGTTTGACTATAATCGGTGCAAATATTCTTTTTTAAAATTAAGTAACGTTATAGATATTATCATTCTATTACTAATTTCATTCTACCTTATTGTCGCTTTTCATCTCAACACATTGGGCTTATATACTTGACATTATTACTATCTAATCATATAATGAGCTTCTATGCAACTTTTCTTTCTTTCTTTACTTGGCTGTTTGTGCTCAAATGGGATGATCTCTTTGGTTGATCTACCTTATCACATAAGAATAAAAATTACGTAATAGAAACTCTTAAGATTTTATGTCTGATCAGCACTCATTAAAATAGCTTGGGGCGAGTTGCGACAAGGAAAAATCTTGAAATTGGGATATTTGAATCATTAAAAATATATTACCTAATAAAACAGCCTTTAGCCTCTGTGCTGATCTATATAACTCTTCATATAACTCTCCGTATAACTCTCCTTGGAAGGGTATATTCTAATGAATATATAATTGGTATGTTGCTTTCTACTCACTTGGTTATACTCTAGTTATTTTATATCAGTTTTACTTAAGCTTATTATCGTTGCTTTTTTATCGTAACATTCTTAGTTGAAACAGTCTTCATGATTGCAAATATCTTATTATTAGTTTTGCTCAATCTCATTATCATGGCTTTTATCACAACACTCGCGGTTTATACGTTCTTCGCCATTCATCATCATCATCATCATCATCATCATCATCATCATCATCATCATCATCATCAGTCTTTTAACGTCCGTCGTTGGACATAGACCTTCCCCGGGATTTGCCACACTTCCCTATCATTGGCGTCGCAGAGCCAGTACTTCCTGAACTTATCTAGCTCGTCTCTCCATCAAACATTTTGCCGGCCTCGGTTGCGCATGTGGTCTCGGGGGATTCATGTCGTGAGTCGCGATGTCCACCAGTTGTCTGCCATTCTTGCAACATGGCCAGCCCACCGCCATTTGAGATTTTTAATGGATTCTATGATGTCCCTAACCCCTGTCTTTTCTCGGATGTACTGTGCTGTCTTGTGGTCTCTCCATGCATTATTCTTTCATGTGCACGTTGCATGGTTCTCAATTTACGGGTCTGTCTCTTGGTTAGGTTCCATGTTTCAGCTCCATAAGTGACTATTGGGAGGATGCATTGGTTATACACCCTTCTCTTTAGGATTAATGGGATCTTATTATTTCATTACGGCTCTTACTTGATCTTATTATTTTTGCTGTTTACGTACAAATCATTATTGGCCAAATATGATTCAAAGACAATTTTAAAAAATGAAGGAACTAATAAAATAAATACGTGACTTCAATTTTCCACGCTACGGTTATTCAATTATTGACTGTGATGGCGAGTTTTATCTTTCATTCGTATAACTCCATATGAATATTTAATCATCAAAGTATTTCCCCTTTCTATCACAACTCTCCAAACCTTTCAGACAGTTGGGGTTTCTACAAGTTTTATTTGGCGCTGACTCCATTGAGATAGGATTTATAGAATAATATCAGAAGGTTCCCACGGATAAAATTAGGTGCATGTCCTCCACTACCAAGAAAGGAGCTTGGTTGTCTCATTCTGATAAGTAAAAGGAAAAGACTTCATCATCATCAGTCTTTTATCGTCCATCTTTAGACGTAGACCTCACCCAGGATCTGTCACATTTCTCTATCATGGGCGTAGCAGAGCCAGTATTTTCTGAATTTGTCTAGTTCATCTCTCCATTTTGTATTATGTCGGCCTCAGTTTCGCATGTGATCTCTGGGGATCCATGTTGTGAGTTTTGATGTCCATCGGTTGTCTGCCATTCTTGCAATATGACCGGGCAATTGCCATTTAAGTTTTCTAGTAAATTCTATGATGTCCCAGACTCCTGTTTTCTTCCTGATATACTGTGTAGTCTTGTGATCTCTCCATATGAGGTTGAGCATGATTTTCTCACGCGTGCATTGCATGGTTCTCAGTTTGTGGGGCCTGTCTCTTGGTCAGGTTCCATGTTTCAACTGCATAAGTAAACATCGATAGGATGCATTGGTTGTACACTTTTTAAGGTTAATGGGATCGGCTTGTTTTTGAAGTTTGAGCTTCCCCCGCCGAAGGCTTGCCATCTTAGAGTGTTCTTCGCTTGATTTCTTTTTCTTTAGTGCGTTTCATAGAAATTTGTTGTGTTGGTGGATATAGTGGTCTTCTTTCTCCTGTTTTGCATCAACGATTTTGACAGTTATATCCTTATTCTTGATGTAATTGTTGCATATGACTTTTGTTTTACTGAAGTTAATGTGTAGGCTGACTCCCTTGCTTTCTTCGTTTAGTTCATCTAGCATTAGTTGGAGGTCGTGTAGGTTCTCTGCGAAAAGAAAGATTTTTTCAGCAAATCTGAGGTTGATCAGATATTTGCTGTCTATTTTGATTCCTCTATTTTCCCGGTCCAGGTTTCGGGAGATCATCTCGAGGAAGGCTGTGAAGAGTTTGGGTGAGCTTGTATCACCTTGCTTTACCAGGAAACTCATAGAAAAGCGCAGAAACCCCAAACCATCAACAACAAGAGGAAAATTGAGGAGACCGAACTGAACAAAACAATTAAAAAAAACTAAGAGAAAACAAAAGAAGGTATACGACAGCAATCATCGAAACCACTCTCAAAAAAAGCCAGAGCTTTAAAGCAATAAACAAAGCTCTCAGTATATGACAGAAACAAATAACTAGCATACTCTAAAATTGCAATCACTACAAGACTATCATCTCCTTCATGGAATCCATGATCCTTCATTGTGAAGGCAGGACTGCCAACATTAAGGCTCAAAATATACCGAGTCCATCATCATATATCAGCCGATACAATGATAACTAATAATTATAATGTATTTATTGAAAACTTCAACAGAATGTGAAATGAAAAAAAACAATGATATATAAATCAGGAATGTGTTTCTAATCATCAAATTGTATTTTCATTTCTTAAATGAATATCAACATTTGCTCACTAAAGTTGAGTAGACCACTCCTGACGTTTATCAACCCCCTTTTGACCCTCAGACATTTTTCAACCACTTGGATAGTTCCATCGAAGGAGACGATATAGATCACTTTGGTGACCCCTGCACCAAACTGTGCATTTGATTCCATCATAACAGGGGCGATGTTATAATTTCCTACATTTTTGACAATCCTTTTATTTATATAAATTCATGGGACAGATAGGAAATCATTGATATACTGGGTGTGGGTAAAACCTCCCCGCAGAAAACTTCTTTTTTCAACTGTGTATCAAGTTTGTAGTTGGAAAATGAAAGGCATTGTTCAATCTGTAGTCACCTCACCACAATCAAAAAATACTGGGTGTGTGCAAAATCTCATCATGGAAAACTGTTTTTATTTTTAACTGTATTATTAAGTTCGTAGTTTAAAAATGAGAGGCACTTGAATACACCTATTACTGCAAGCGGAGTTACGGTTTAATTGACGCATTCACATAGATCGTATTTCCTATTGTGTTTCCTTTCTACATTTTCCATAACGTGATTTTCAGATTGGTTTATGAATGAAAACTAAGATTGAATAACGATAATGTCGTGAACTGACAATCGTACTATCGGTATTAGGAGGTAACGACGCGGACAATGGAATCGGCGACTCGAATTCTAACTACCGTCGAGGATGCCTTCGTTCATATTGCACTAACACCTCTAAGAAAGGTATAAATCCATGTCTTCTATACCGAGCTAAGGGTATAATTACAGGGTAGATTGAGATCGCAAATCTTTGGAAGGCAACCAGTCTAGAAAGAATCTCGTGGGAGTATGGGTCATAGTCTTCAGAAGAGGTGATTAAATTTTGGGGTGGATCCATGGGTTTTTTTTTTACATTTACCTTCACTGCATTGCAACCATTTATCAAAAAAATATCTCCAAAGGCTCTCAATGAATTTCAACGAAATATTCTGGGAGAGTGGACCACGAGACAAGGGAGAACTACTTTAAGTTTGGGGTGGATGTTAGATTTTTTTGATTGAGAGATCTTTTTCGTACATTTATCCAATCACTCATTTGCATCCATACAATATCACCAAAAGTTCTCAATGAAATCCAATGACTTTTTTTTGGTGGGTAAGCTATGGGCGAAAGATGAATTTATTAAATTCTTGGGAGGATCCAGGAGCTTTTACTGTAACCTCAAATGGATGCGCTATCTTAGAGCTTTCTAGTATTTCTAATTAAAAGAAAGAAAATACACCGAGTTATAAATAAATCCTAGTTTTCGGTGAGTAAAAATGCAGGAAAAATGTCAATCCTTAAAGGTCAAGTCACTGTTTCTGACATAAATATGCAAGGAAGTCGGATAATAACTGGGTTACTTGAGTCAATGGATGCAATGTGAACTGGGATTAGCTCAAATTGTGGTGTCAGCTGGAATGTGAACAATTAATTACTAAACAAGCTATTTATACTATTTATTAGTAAGGGATTTTTATGAATATGAAATGCTTTTAGACGGAGAAAGAGGCAAACCTTTGGAATAACTTTTCCCAATATAGGTCTGTCGAGAAAGTATTCAGCAAATTAATATTAACGAATAAAGAGAAATAGCCTACGTAAGGGAGTGGCAATTTCGTCCCTTCAAAGTGCTCCCTTTCAACCTCAAAAACTTATCTCAGCATCCTTTTTACTTTTCAAAACAGTATGCAAAATCAAAGTCCTCAGTCGAGTCGCCACTAGTTGTCTCATCACTTTCTCCATAATCTCATCCAAGGTCTGAAATCTCCCCATTTCAACAGTCTCTCAGTGGCCTCTCACTGTCGACTGAGTAACCTAAAGGAGGATTTAATCATGTCAAATGCGCAGTAAGATCTTTGCAGCTTAGTTACCAAGTTACATCAAAGGTGTGCAAACACTTTTCGATATATATATATATATATATATATATATATATATATATATATATATATATATATATATATAATTATTGTTTTGTCATCCACAGAGAGCTGTTTCCATGTATTACATCTCTTCAGTGTGGCTATAGACTTTCCATTATCCCATCCAGGATTGAAAGCTTGCTTTCAGACCCGAAGGCTGATATCCTACCTCTGGTACGGAAATGGACAGTCAGTAAGGCTGAATTTAAGCGATATATTTATTTACGCATAAATTCCCCATCCACCAGAATGCTCTATTCATATATATATATATATATATATATATATATATATATATATATATATATATATATATTGTTTGTTTTCACTATTTGTGGGAAATTCATATTTTGGAAAAGGATCATCATATATGAATAACAATAATTCATTAAAACAGAGGAAATAAGAGTAAGCTCATTTGAAAAAAATGCTAACACATAGCATAGAAACATCAGGCCTCAGTGAAGTGATCCACATGATAACATTGTATATAATTCCATAAAACAGAGCCGATTCATAATTTTATTATATTAGTCGCACACTACAAATTATAGATGGAAGCCCTCATCGAAAATGAAATAAGAATTATCGAAATATCTCCGAGGCGCAGTTTGGCAAAATGGACGGAAAGAGAGAGTCCAGTTCTGCGGCATAGTTACATCATATATATATATATAACCCAGGAAGAAATGCGTGTTTGGGAATTATGATTTCTCGATGAAGTCAAAGGTACTAATCACTGTAACTTGAAGCTGTAGCTCATTGAGAATTTTCAGCGATATTGTGTTATGTACATATAGCTAAGATGCTGGGCAGGTAACAATGAAAAACTTCTGGATCCGCCTCAAAATGTAAATAATTTTTTTTAGTCCGAGAAAATTTCAAAGAAATTCACAGAAAACTTCTTTTGGATATTATGTTATGTACACATAATTACGATGCATGGGAGGTGACTGCGAAAATCTTATTTTTATGAACACTTCTTTAGTCTCTCCACAAAATTTCACTGAAATTCATTGAGAACTTTTGGTGGTATTGTGCTGTGTACCTACGATGCAAGGGAGATACAGGTGACTGTGGGAAATTCTTGGATCCGTCTCAAAATATAAAAACTCCTTACTTTGCCCATTGGACGCCTTTCCACAAGATTTCAGTAAAATTCATTGTGAACTTTTGGATATATTGTGCTACAGCACAAGGGAGGTGACTTTGAAAAACTTATGGATCAACACCAAAATGTTAACATTTTTCTTCGGCCACTCTTCAACAAAGTTTCACTGAAATTCATTGTGAACTTTTGGAGATATTGTGCAGGTACACATAGTTACAATACAGTTGGTGTCCGTGGAAAATTGTTGGATCTGCCACAAAATCTAAACACTTCTTTCTCAATCCATTGCACATCTTTCCACAATTTTTAATGAAATTCATTGAGAACTTATAAAACTATATAGAGCTATGATGCAGAGGGTGACCGTACGAAATCCCTGGATCCATCTTCATTGTAAATACTTATCTCTAAGCCCATTACCCAGCCTTTCACAAAATCTCATCGAAATTCATCAAGAAATTTTAGAGGTAATATGTGGATCGTAAGTAAAGACCCAGTTTCGCATTGTGAAGTAAATTGGCCTTATAAAACATAATGTAACGGGGGAAACCCACCAGTTTTATAAATTTCTCCAAGTTAAAGCGCTCTAAAGATGCGTGGACAAAAAACTTTCTGTACAATTTGTGGCTGGGGCTAATGGCATCGTTCAATCGCTGTACAATGAACGATTATACATAATATCAATGAGAAAAGAAATATAGTTCCATTGAACATAAGAAGAAAGAAAATGCGTAAAAAGCTCCATAAAGGTAACAATTAATTAATCATCTTAAATCTATCCTTCACTGATGCTGATGCATTCCCTTTTTCTTTTGTTGTGATGGCTGTCGTTTGTGTTTACTGATGGATTCGAATATTAATTGATTATTGAACTCTTTTTATTTTCGCGATAAATTTCACGGTAGCAAACGTATGTTTTCATTAGATCTGAGAGAACTTTTGTCCCCCTTTTATGATTCAGATTTTTGCATTCAAAAATTTTGATTGCCTTTTCAGTGTATTTGAAAGCTTCATTGAGACCTTTTGAGCATAAGAACCGAGTGGGAGCTGTGGTTTCAGCTATTTCATGTTCATCTTGTTCTTCAAATTTTCCCATTTCAATCAATTCTCCTATGGTTATTTCTTCCTTATCAGCGTTGAGCAACTCATTAATGTCATCATTTGAAATTTCAAAATTCATGCAGTGAGCAAAGCTTACGATAGCATCACTTTTGGTTTTCACGATTTTTGTAAGTTCGTTAAGCCTTCCAAAATTTTCAAAAAGTTGAGGGCAAAGATTTTTCCAAACCCCTTTCATGTTCTTTTTTTACTGATTTCCCCTCAAGCTTATTTCTGATCTTAACATATGATTTAGAAAAAAAGTCTAACGGTTTTGCCGTTTTCTTATTCTTTTATGATTTCTTATGTTGTTTCCTTATCATCGATGTTTTCTGATATTTTTGCTGTGCAATAAAATGAATAACTCACAAAAAGGTATGCAAGTCTCAGCAGACAATCAAAGCTTCATGAACGGAAAGCTCAACACAGACGGCAATGAACACTGTCAGAACGGCTAGGAACTTATTAGTCAAAAAACCGACTCGAGGCTATTTTATAGACAACTATACAATTTTGATCAATCACACTCAAAACAAATGAGTAAAAAATCCCATTCGTGGACTTTCACTCATCAAGTGCATAGATGGTTCTCTCTCTCACTCTCACACACACACACACACATACACATACACATTCACCTTTTGCGCTCACAACATACGCCAAGGTAAGTAATAACTTATAAACTTATTCTCTGTTGACAGATACTAAGAGAAGACCGTAGACGGTTGCAACACTTTTTTGCATTTCTCCCAGTTACTCAGAGACTATTCGAACTAGAACAACAAAATGCATATATATATCAAACTTACATACATCTGCTAATCAACCATGACATTTAAAGATTATAACATATGACATATCATTCATAATATTTCTTTGAATGGAAGAAATCGGATGTTGCAATAGACCCCAACCCTTGGGGCAATTGCAACGCTAATAAGGGACGGTTGCAACGTGTTGAAAATGCATCAAATTTACCCTGTTTTTCAATCTCTCTATATTCCAGAGTTAGGCAGAAAGAATGGAACAGTTTCCTAAGAAGCATACAGACACCCCGAAATAACACGGCTAATAGGCATTTAAAACTATTTTGAGAACTAATTTTTAAAAAACACAAACATCCCAGAAAGGCACAGGTAATGAATGTTTTAAAACTTGTTGCAATCGTATCCAAACCTATCAGTCATTAGAGACCGCCATGTGCTAGTTAGACGACCTGACTTAGACATATGCTAACCATGTCACTTAGAAGTCAACAATGATTCAAACAAAGTTTGATTAATTCGAGCAAGCAGTCAAGACAGTATGACAAAAATACAGCTCATAAAAATAATCATTTTCGTATCACCAAAACATGTTTTTTCATTCAACGTAGCAGCAGATGTTAAATGCTTCTTCTGTCCTCCTGGTGGAGAGACGGATCTAATTGTTCAGGCGCAGTATGAGAGTCATCACTCTAGCATGTTGCTGATTGGAGAAACAAGAATTGCAGCAACCTTCCCAAGTCTTTCCCATATACGAACTTGTAACAGTGCTATTTACTTGTGAACAACTTTTTACTGTGCATAAATTGAACAAAAATGAGATTTCATATATTTTCCATGAAATTCAAAATGTTATTTTAATGTAAGGCGGAAGTTCGTAAAATGAGGTATACCTGTACGTATATTCCCAAACCCATTTCCATAACTTATTCTAAGTTTCCTGTAAGTAAAGATGCAGGAAGAAATGTCAATCCTTAAAGGTCAAGTTAATGTTTCTGACATAAAAACTGAAGGAAGTCGGACAATAACTAGGCTACTTGAAACAAGGAAGAACCAATCTTGAGTGGGATCAACTTGAATGTTGTAGTCGACTGGGATACTTACTATTAGTAAGACTAAGACTGCTATATATACAATTTATCATTAAGGGATTTTTGTATATACGAAAAGTTTTTAGTCACAGGCAGGGCAAAATTTTTGGAATAACTCAGTCCCATTTGCGATCAGATATTGTTTAATGATTTTGTTCGCATAGTTTATCTGTTACAATCTTAAAGAGATTATTCCTTACACAGTTTGTAAATGATTGGAGTAATCTTCCTATCGTAGGAGCGCCATCAATCAACATTTTCAAAAATAGTTAAGACAAAATTTGGGAAGACATCTATCATCACATCACGAATTAATTGAATAATTTATGTATTGTATGTACGTTTGAGTCCACACATGTAGGCCTCAGTATTTTTTGTTGAATATTATTGTCCTAAACATATAAGTGAGACGTGTATATTTGTGTCTTTATAAAAATATAAGTGGAAAGTGTCTGTGCGTTAGTATGTCTGCCTGTCCCGCTATAATAAGTATCTACATCCCAATTAGGAATGCTCGCTCAATGGGCTTAGGGGTGGTTTTAAACAGATGATCTTGAGAAAAATATTTTTTAAAGTTTTTTTTTTCAGAATATAACTATAATGCCAAAGTGGGACCTACTTTCCGTCCATATACATATCTTCTTATTCTATGCATAATTTTTCAAGGGGTGTATAGTGAAGGGAAACATATACTTTCATGGGTCAAAAGTGAGGAAGACTTTTTAAAAGAATTAAAATCAAATTAAAAAGAGAAAAAAAAGTATTTTCAAACGTTTTAAAGTCATTAGTAGCTAAACAACTGCGTCATGAGAATGACAAAAACGATTCTTAATAAAATATTTGCAATGCTTTTGTAATTCTATGTGAGAACGGCGTTGGTAACGAGACCGAAATATTACCAATAGAAATCAAATAAAGTAGTACGTTCGTCGAACAGAAAACCACACACACACACACACACATATATATATATATATATATATATATATATATATATATATATATATAAACTAGCCAAATAATCCAGCTAGAATTATATATCATTGATCGAATGTCCACATTTATTAGAAAAAATTATCGAAATACTTAGTTAAACTTATAGAAGATTACTCTGACAGAAAAATAAGACAGTAGCTCATGCATATCACTAGAGAACGACCTTGGTGGCCAAGATTGTGGAATCGGCTTAGTGCAACGATACTCTCACTAAGAAAAAACAGACAAAGGAAAAAAAATCATGAAAGCACGTATGTACCGGTTGCTATGCAAATCCCCACACAGCCACAGGTATTGAAACGATGGTCAACTCGCTATACATACACATATGTTTACTTAGTTAAGGTGATCAAATTATCAAAATGAATTAAATACCTAACTATTTAACCAACTAATATTGAATTGTAATCTCACTCGTCAGTATGAAGCGTAAAAATCAGTAATGATATATATCACGGAAAAGGTGATTTTTTAAGCCTGTCTGCTGATGATGCTAGACGTCCATTCAGAAAAAAATTAAGAAAGGGTCAAGAGAGAGATTAGACCCGTTCCCTAATAGCTGTAGACACAAAAATAGTGTAGCGCCCCCTATACGAAACCCTTCTTTTAAGTACAAATAGCAAGGCAGCTGACCAGTTAGTGCTGTCAAATCAGAACAGTAAATGCACGTTATTATGCATTGAGATGGATGCATATAAAATGTGCATGCAATGAATTAAGATGAAAAATTAAGATTTAAAGTAACAAAGAATGTATCTATTGAAACGCGTACAATGATTTAATTGTAATTGAATTTGCTTTTGAGGTTGTTTTACTACTTGTTAGAATAATGTTATCAATAGTTCAATGTAGATATAAGTGCATAGCGTTCATATGTAGCTGAGAATGATCATATGCATTCGTAGGAAGTAAAGAAAGTGTTGTTTTTTATGTGAGTACATGGATGCTTTTGCACGTATGTGAAATGGTTGTTGCGCAAAGTTATTGGAACAGCCACATTCTGCTAAGCGTAGAATGAGAACAGGACGAAGATTGAGATATGTACGCCTCTCTTATAAAAGATGGTAAAAATAGGGGCCTGAGATCCAAAATTCATTGTCGTTTAGGGTGGTCTGTATCAAAATCTTAACATTGATTTTCTCCGAAACGAAAGTTGTCCTTTTACAGACTTCGTGTCTCGGATGAAGCTATTTTCAGAATAATTATTTTGATGCACATGTTGTAGATGAAGGGTTTTGGAATATATAACTTGTGTGTTCCAGCAAAATGTGTTATCTCCAAATAAAACGTTTTCTTACCCAACTGGATTTTTTGGCATTGTACCTGCCGGTATAATCATGCGTTTTATTTAACTCGTGAGGAAGGAAAATGTGTTGTTAGGTAAATGAGTTATTGCTTTAAATGATCGGAGACATCAATCTGTTGCAATAACTATCTCTAGACTGATATAGGATATCAAAATATGGATAACGTTAATACAATGAATGAAATGAAATGACAATATGACTTGTAGGATATGCAATTAGGTTGAAATTGCTAAGCGTCTCTGTTATATAATTCCGTTTTCAGAGTATCATTTGTAGCAGTTGTAAAATGATAAGCAGTGAAAGATAGATATTTTGAATGTGTGGTGCAAAATAAGATGTAAAGATCCTGAAAAGAGCAGTTGTTCCATTTGAAGCAAATTTCTGCATACAGTTCCCATATTTTTTTAGAGATCATATCTGATGCTTGAATTGTTTATGGTCATGCTGTAAGTTGGCGAAGTTTCTCTTGAAAACAAATCCGTAGAAAATGGTCGTTGTCATTTGTGTCTTTGGTATTCAGTGTTGGAGAAGTTGATTTGAGTTGCAAAGTCCGTTGTAATCGAGTCAAGTTGACTCCTTGAAATGCATATGCCGTAATTTTGGCAAGAAGTGGCTAGTATAAAATTGGTTCTTTTACGAGTCACTGTTTGTCGAAAGGGCGAAATGTTTGGTTGTTCTAGTATTGTTAAATTGATGCAAATGTCTGAATATCTACGAGTGTGATTTTTGCAACCGTAAAATGTTGCTGAGTTAGCAGATTGATTTTTAAAAACATCTCCTAAAATTCGATTACTAATATTTTTAAAGAAAAAAAAATAATAGAAGAAGAACGTTCAGTGAAAAGTTAAAAACTTTAGAGAAGAAGTGTATCGTGTCTGAGTTGATGATAAAAAATATCTAAGTAGTACCGATTTTGGAGCTAAAAATATTTGTGCGATATGTAATCCTTCCGCTGTAGTTTGCTTGTAGACGTAGGCGGAAAATTTTGAAAGTTTACGGTCGAGGTTTTGACTCCACCATGAATTTGTAAGATATTCTATTGTCTTATACTGCATGTTTTGAACAGATATCCAGAAAAGCTGGGACCGAAAAGTCTTTGTTCATTCAGGTGGCAAAATAAATGTGTTAAAACATTTATCGCTTTGAAATGTTGCCAGAAACTGAGGCAAATATTAACAATGATTCAAAAGTCTTAATAAAGTTTGATGGAGGTATGTATCTGTAGTGATCAAAACTCAACGAGAAAATAAAATATAACTTTGTTTAACATACTACAAACGCATACACTCTCTGTCTTCCCGCTGTCTCTCTCTCTCTCTCTCTCTCTCTCACACACACACACACGCACACACACACACACACATACTCTCATTCTTGCATTCGTCTATTTACCTAAAAAGATAATAACAAAATTTGGAAAGAGAAACACACCTGAAAATTCGCTACATTTTTCCTGAAATTGCAGAAGTAAGTCAGTGTAGGTATGTTTGTGAAAAGATACTTGAATAAGTTGTTCCGAAGTTCTCTGTTGCGCAGTAGTTATTGCACTTGGATTTTTTTTTGTTGAAGAGAGCTCGTGTCGACATTGTAAACATTTATTTTTGAATGAAAAATCAATCCGTTACACTTACTAGTTAAAGGACCCGTCTACATCGGGTTGAATATTTAATGGATAGAAAAAAAAAGACTAAAACTTTCGGGCTAGTACTAAAAAGTTTCCGTTCACTTTTGATCTCTCTGAAAAGGAAAGCCGTTTCCCTTAACTTTTATCCATTTGAAGGAGGGAGAAGTTTCTCTCAACTTTTGACCCTTTAAAGAGGGGAAAAGTCTCTCTTCAATTTTGTCCATTTAGAGGAGAGGAAACGTTTCTATTCATCTTTGACCCTCTAAAAGGAAAAGGTTTCCCATTCATTTTTAATCTCTTAAACGAAAAAAAGAGTTTCTTTTTCGCCCTAACATTTTTTTTAAAAACACCGCAAACGTATTGGTGTCGAGATGTGCTGACCAGCACACGCGACCCAAACATGGCCATCACCGAAAAGGATCGATCTCACGTGTCCACTTCTGGTAACCTCAGATCATTGTGTCATACCACTGGTACGTAATGTGAGAAATCCATTCCCGGGGTCTCTTTTGTTTTTCAAGTTCATTATGAGGTCAGAAATAACCTTTTAGATACTTTCCATTAAAATCACCATAGTTACAGTTTTTAATTTCATTTAATCTCTGTCTTGGAACGAACAAACATACATATTCTGATAAATAGATACCTAAAGATACTTTGGGCTTGGCAATAGGTATTACATATTTACGATAGGCAGTATCAGGCCTCTGTGCATTCATTTAAGCTTTAATTGTAATTTTGAGTAATGGTTGGGAGGAGAGTGTATGGAGGTTTGGTGCAGTGGTCGGAGGAGGGAGAGGGGAGAAAGAAACAGGGAGAGGTCACATGCACAATTGCATCGAGAAACAACAGGTGATACCTGTTTAGACGGTGATAGAAGAAAGGGATTGTCGGGAGGAGAGGTTTATGGACGAGGAGGGAAGTTGAAGGCGGAGCAGATGCATTAGTGGGAGCGATAGGGTTCATGGAGGGAAGGGATAGAGAGACAGAGAGAGATGTTGCACGTGCAACTTACAGAGAATCAATGGGAGACACATGCGGAGACCTGATGGTAGGGGAAGGGTAGTGTCAAGAGAACAAGTGACAGGTGGGAAGGGCAGAGGGAAGGTGCGTTATGACACTAGGATAGGTAGGAAAAATGGAGAGGTACAGAAAGATAGAAAGAAGTCGCATTCGCATCACGGAGAAGTGGTAGGAGGGAGGGAATGTTGGGAAGAGGAGAATGGCACACTTTCCTACAAACCTCCTGCCACTAGTCACCTCTTCCTCTAATACTCCCCTCTACCACCACGTAACTTCATGTATATCCCGTTGATTCTCTATGTGAGTTGTGCGTGTGGCCCCATCTTTCTCTTTCCCTATCCTCCCACCATACGCTCATCCCGATTCTTCCTTTGTTCCCTCTTTCTTACAAGTATTACTCAATATAGCACTAAATCAACGATGCTGCACAATGATAAAGGGCCTGATCCATCCATAAAGATGTAATATGTATAGTCAATAATACAGCCCAATCTTATCTTTAACCATCCCTTCACCAGAGTATATATGTTTGTACAGAGATCGAATGAAATGATAATTTTAATTAAAAGACCTTAAAAGTGATTTCTGACCTCAGAATTAACGTGAAAAGCAAAAATAACACTGGAAATGGATTTCTCATGACAAAATACATATTAGACGATAATCTGTGGCTACTAGCAGTGGAGACATGAGATTAATACTTTTCGGTGATGGTCATGTTGGGCTGGGTGCGTAGGCTAGCCCAGGTTGACGTCAATTTGTTCACAGTAATCTTTATAAATGCTATGGTTATGTCATATGTACGATTTTTTAATGATTTCTCAACCAGCTATAATAAAATGTAACATAGTTGTTTCCAGCAACCTAGAGTTATCCCTTTTTATATTTACTGTGTTTTGTTTTAAGAGCCATATCTGAAATAAACACACGGGTTACGTTGATTCAATTACGCTAGGTACGGATATCTGTATAATTTTTTCCAGGCGTAAATAATCGCCCTACTAGTTATTTAATTCTAGTTAATACCCGTGAAAAAAAGATAACGGATATATTCGAATTTCTACGAAGAAATTTTTTTACAAAGAAAAAGAGGATATGGTGGATGATTGTGATATTTATCAGCAAAAAATTTAACCTTGAGTGGAAGTGTCAAGTGTCAAGTGTTACGTGCAGCGAATCAAGAAAATCACACCTTCATTATCAGAGAAGATTCTCCAAATCTTCGCCAGGAATTACTCAAGGGAGATAATCTATTTTCAAAATTGCAGAGTTATTGTTCATGATATCTTTTATATTTATACATGCTTTTTCCTTTGGTTTATTAACTTTGAAATTTAGTATCAACATAAGAATATAAAAAAATTTGCTAATTTCGTCCATGAAAGTTTTTTTTTTAATTAGCTTTACTTGTGTAACTTTTTTTTCCTGTGTGTTTTTTTTCACAACGGTATAAGCGGCCCGTTTCTCGAGCTGACGATATGGAAGCGACACTTTGAAATCTCCGGTAGAAAAGAAGCTCTTTCCCCCAAACCACAAAATGGATTCAATATCGGAGCAATCTCGGAATTCCTGGATAAGGAAAGGTAATTTTGAATTCTGATATCCATAATGATGGCTTAAAAGTGAGTTCAATGAATTAGATCTCATCTTTCGGTTCAGTTCATGACATTCTGCCGCTGTATCTTGGTGGTAACTATCAATAAGGATTTGCGTTTGATTTCTATTTATATGGAAGACCAAGTTGACCACTTTAGACATATTCCAAATGTTTGAGTGATCGGAATTTTTCTCTAACATTACTAATATTCATAAAACAGAAGTATCAATTCTGGATTTTTTTCTCTATATAATTTATCGTATTTATTGACCCCCCCCCCCGAGGCATTGACTGAACAAAAACCCAACGATTTTGTTCACTTTTTTTTGATTGACATACTAGCAAAATCTACCGCAATATTACATTTTTCTTTCTTTGCTTCTTTTTAAATCCATAGATAATATCTTGGTGCCCTTATAGTTTTCTTTCCCTTCATTTCTATTCCGTTCACATGAATACGCACACACACCAACACCCATGGTTAAGTTATATATAGGGAGTAAATGATGCACATATTTGTACCTATAACAAGCTTTTGTACACATAAGTTTATTTTCCGGGATATTAAGAGAAAAAAGTTTTTTTTTTAGTTCATTTCTATTCATTGTTATTTTTTAATTAGTTCCTTAATTTTGTTCTCCGTTGACGTGTAATCGTCATTATTTATTTGCAATGTTAACTGCTCATTTATGTCTGATATGATTTTATTTCTTTTTGGCCATTCGTAGTCAAAGTCAAAAAAACGTGTCCAACGCCCTTTTCGTCGGTTGTAATTGAAAAGTATAAGTCCGGTTTTTCTGTCAATAATATTTATCATCGTTTTGGTTTATATACTTAAATCTTGATTCTTCATAAAATTACAAAATTAACAATCTCTAACTTTGTATGCTTAGATTTGTGAGGTAAATTCTGAAAGTTAAACGTGGTTCATTCGTGCAGCAAGGCGGTCAGACCAATATTGGCAATTTCCTTTCACAACAAACACCCTTGGGAAACCGGGGGGTACACGGCCGAAACGTTGTGATAACAAAGACGAGGAATTCCATCCAAACCACTTACAATAATTAAAACAACCTAACGAACCAGATACGAAAAGAGTATATCCAGAAACGGTGCAAGCATTTCATGCGCCCTAGGCGAGATATGATATTTGTACTCCTAAGTTAATACTATCCTTTCAGTCTGGAATGCGCCCCTAGGATCCTTGCAACCTAGGCGACCGCTTAATTCAGCTCTCTGTGTGGCCTACAGAGGGTGATAACTAAATAAAGTCCGATCGTATCTGAACTTCCCCGATCACACCTGATCAATACCCCTCCGACGGGGGGGGGGGGGGTGAATCTGCGCTGGGGTTACGCGTGCCTGTCTGGACCCTAAAACCAACTGCAGTAATTACTAGAAGGTGCCTCTAACCAATCGGACCTGATCACACTTGTCCAATACCCGAATCTGTCCGTACTGTTGAGGAATGTGTACAAACCTACCAGGGGATCACGCGGGCCTGTCCAGACTTTCAAACCCCGATCGGACATCTTTTAGATTAATCCTATTTCTAACGTCATTTCAAAATATTTATTTGATAATTCGCAACTTTAGGTTAGATAGAATGTACACGATCGTCTTGTTAAAGGTATTTTTGTACCAAGCAGCATTTAGTTCACATAAGCTTTGTGTCACAGCTCACAAGACAGACGTTTTATTTTGATATTATGTTGTTTGTTTATAGTTAAACTAGTTTTCCCATGTTTTCAAATATGACGACATATATCAAATATATTGCATTACGTAGATAATAGAGATTTGCATTGCATTGACTTTGGTAAATAGCATTCCGTTGACCACGAACGAATTTAAAAAAAGATTGATCTTATTACTTGGAAAAAAATATCTTATTGTTCTTCAAATAAAGCATTTTTATTTTTCATCAAAGCATTGATGGAATTCTATTTCACTATGTCAGTTACACGAATGAAATTATATTTTACTACATCAGTTACATTCCTTGGTGTGGCAGAAGACATCTACACACAGCTAATTATTATGTGAGGATAATATAGATTTGCAATGCAGTTAGCTGGGTGAATAGTGTTCTGTTGACCATAAACGTTTTTTTTTTTCATTACTTTTTATATTCTTCATTATTCCTTAAATTTGGCATTTTTATTACATCATCAGATCACAAAATTCTATTTTACTACGTCAGTTGCGTCCCTTAGCGTGACAAATGCACGTTGTTAATTATTATGTGCGGATGCTGTTATTTACCCACAATTGAAAACTTTTGATCTTTTAGATACTGATATTCATGACTTGTGGAAATAACGTACAACATTTTTTTTGCAGCAATCTGTTATAAGGCGGGGTGCACTCTCTTCCTCTTTCTCCTACACTCCACTTTCCTATACCTCCTACCACCTCAACCTCCAATGCTACTTCAGGGTCTGGGAACACTCAAAATCCTTCCCCAATTATTTATTGATCGAAGTTACTTCTTCGCTTGATGTCATTCTGGCTTACAGAAAGTTTTTATAGGAACAATTTACTTTCAGATAGCAGGCTAGACCATTATAACCTCCAAACTACTGTCTATAGTTTTAAAAAGGGTCATTAACATTCAAAAAGTTTTTCAAATGATGGAATTCCTTCTTGTAGATCGTGTTGTTAACACAATGTTTTGTTCAATCAATTAAATGGCCCAAGTAGCAAAAGGGTTAAGGACCAATAACCCAATTTTGCCCTGGGGCCAGGATCACTGTCTACCCCAGGTCTTAATTCAAACTAAACAAAGCTTTCAATTTAGCCGTTAGCAATGCTTGTACTTGTATTAATTCCTGACCAGTCAAGTGAGCTACAGATTCTTCTTTTTTTTTTTTTTGAAAATTCACATGAGTATGTCACTAGGTAATATCTAAAAGCTTTTTTACTTTTTTTGTATTTTCAAAAAGAAGGCGTGGGGGGGGGTTGTCTCTATCATCATTTTGAGACCAACAATGCCCAAATTTTGTGCTGATATTTATTTCAGATAATTTTAGATAAAAGAAAGATCTATTAATTTGGATAATTTTTCAGATAATTAATTTTGGTACACTTGCGGGCTATGGTGATTCATTTATGCAAGGTTCTGCTATCTCTTTTTTCTTGATTTTCAATGCTCACTATACAGATTGAGTGCTGAAAGTTGTTCAAGGTCAAAAATTGTAAAATCTAATGATTAATCATCAATTTTTTCCCCCTCCCTACCAGAAATATTTAGTTTATCAATTCAGAAAATGACAAGAGTTGAACGGGGAAGTTGGGGTGGAGTCAGTGAGTTGTGATAAGAAAAGTCAAAACCTTCTTCAAATACAATCTGAGGACAGTTGATTGGGTTTGCTTTGACTTGATGCATCATCATAGCAACAAGGGAATTTAAATGATGCATTAAATATTGGCAGCTGCAAGTGTATTATTCGTAACCCTAAAATTAATAAAATTTTAATACGTACATTATTTTTAGCTTTCAATTTCAAAAGCAATGCAAATTGAAGATGGATTGTTGAAAACAACCTGATTAGATGAGATAAAAAACTGAAGCAACAAATAATCCAACTATCCAGGGAATTTTTATTTTTCCTATAGTATCTTCAAAATAACAATTAATTGATGGTAACAGCTATATCATTTTTGATTCACCCAAATATTCCTCAAAAGGTAAATGTAACCAGTGCAATGGGGAGTTGCAGACTGAGGTTTTGATTCCCCTGGAACCATACATTTCATTTTGGGGGCAATAGGAAAATACTGCGCCTGCCTGAAACAAGGCTTCAATGCTTTATTTTGTCCTAAAATCCAGTCTGTTCAATGCAGATTTTCAAGTATAAAAATGTATTGTTAGACATTGTAGTTCGTTTTGAGCTCTGTTGTATTTTTAATCTATCCTCAAATTTTCCAAGGAAAATAACCGTTAGTTTGGAGATTCAAAGAGTTTTTTGGACAATTGAGCTCCTTGTTGTTTGTGCTGTTAACACTGTTTCGGCCGATCCTTTGTAAGGCTTTCTTCAGGTGTACTCTCCAAATGCGACGGCGGTAAACAGAATTTTTTTTCTCCTATGGTAGCAATACTTATAACATAGGGTGTTTTCTTCTCCTTCTTCGGCCTGGATTTCCATACCACGTTCCTGTTGAGTAACAGAAGCCACATCAAGTTGAAATCCGCAAATCTCTGACTTCTACACTCAACTGACATGTTGATGCATGCTATGTCTTAGATTTTTCTCTGTTTTTCTGTTCAAAACCTAATTTAAATCAATTTCGTCCAAAGAACGATCGTAAAGTAATCACTCAGGATCAAAGTCTACGATCTGCATGGCTAACAAGCTTTTCCATCTTATTAGCAATGATCCGTTTAGTTGATCATGTTAGAAAGCGTCAACTAAAACTGTCGATAGGTTTCTACAGTTTTTAAGCTGATCTGCACACCATGCCAATGGAGCTAGTGGGCTGACACATTCAAACTGCCAAACAAGAAAGCGAGAGAAATAACTTATTCACTGATCACCACTTTTTCCTATTTTTTAGTTGATCACCCCCAACATGGCATTCTGCCAACAGACATTGGTCATGTGACGGTTTCTATTGATTAGCTAACCAGACCTGTCTAATTTTGTTTTATTCTATCACATTGATTCATCATATAGTTCAACTTGATTGACTAATTAATCTCTATTAGTGTAAATGACTCCTTCATTTGATCTATCTAAATAGTTTTAAAATGCTCTGCTAAATTACTCGATTAACCTACAAACATCTAGTAACTCGTAGTCTGCAAAGTAATTTTTACTAGATTAACAATAAAGAAATTACGAGGAGCTGTTATTTATTTCAGTCAATGAAATGGCATTTGTACCTATGCTGCTTGTTTGTATGTACAGCTATTACTCTTTCCAATTATTATCAATTTCTCCTTTGATGTCTTCTCACACCAATAAAATCTGCTGATTTATTTGTTTTAACATGTTATTGAGTTTATTATTCCTTTCTTCTTTTAATGCTTCACCACTTACAAAGTGGGTATAGAAGGCGAGGAGTCAATTGCTGCTCACAGGAACTAAAGCATTGTATCTTGCAGCTGTAAAATTTTTCTCCTCTCTCTCTCTCAATTGCAATGTAATGAAGTAGTGTAAAAATGGAAGAGGGTGCTTATGCTTGAATACTTGAAAAGGAAACTCTACCATCACTATATCTGTCATTCATTCATACCTCTTCTCTAACAAGTCTGAAGCCTAAAAATTTAGCTATACTAGTAGTAGACCACAGGAATCTACACAGCAAAAATAATCAACAAAAATAACATATATATTTGTTTCATTTGCTTTTGCATGTTTTTGTGAATAAAGATATATTCCACAGGTAATAAATTTAATAACATTATATACTTTAATTGCAGAAATATATATGTGAGAGTAATGATAATATCTTAGTTGTCAACACCGGAATTTTCACAGGTCCAGCGAGATAATTACCAAGACAATTAATGATTAAAAATCATCAGCATATTAAATATAAATCATTTTAATCAAATACAGAGAATATTGTTAATATTTTCTAGTTTTGCCTTCGTCTTGATTTTGTTACTCCTCATTTCTGTTATCAAGTCATCTTAGATTCTACAACTTTTACGTTAGCTGTGTGAATTAGGGATAATTAATACTAGACTTCATACCCACCCTAATGGGTCGAGTTAATTGTTGATCAAAAAAAGAATATATTAAAATAGAAAGATAGATAGGTGGAAATCTGACTGCAATTCATTCCACCTGTTAGCGTTGGTATTTAGTCTTGTAAGTTTGAATTGAAAATCAAACCCCCAGCCTCATATTTTGGGGGGTGATTTTCAAGATCTGACTTGTTAAGAACTTTTCCTATTGATCAGTTTTTTGTATTTGATTTTTGTTTTTAATTGAATCGTTTTATATATATCTTTGATAGAGAAGCAGAAAGTAAGACCCTATAGCCTTAGAAGGAGAGAATAAGATACAACCTCCCTAAGAGTCATAGTAAATTCCAATCAGTCAAGGAAGTGGCCATAGAATATATGACCATTTTAGAATGAGTTTGAATAGGAAATTGAACCTCCCACCTTGAAATGTCTGGTCCATGGGGTTGTGATGAGTAGTTTTTACAGTAGGCTATCACCTATGGATAGATGGATGAACATTTGGTGAAGTATTATAAGAAGATACCTTTTTCTGTTTCATATATATTAAACTATATCATTTATATTAATGTAATGCATTTAACCATTCAATTCATATTGAGTAATTGTTTGATTTAAGTTTCTAACAGTCCTAATGCGTCATAGATATGAAATGTGTATAATTAGTTGATCAGAGGTATATTATTGGTCTCATTGCCTCGCCCCCATACTACCACAGGACAGTTGGGCCCTTCAAGTAACATAAGGTTCTCTTACAATAGGGATATATATCCTTACCATATAGTGGTGACATAGCATTGAATTTTATGACAAATCTTTCACTGCATTGTATTGGTCTCATTGACATCAAGTTGTATTTTGTAACAATCAGAGCAAACGTCAAAAGACGATTATGTTTGTTCGTTTCTGATGGAATTACAAGTCCGTAAAAGATCTGGGATCAGCAAAGCAGAGTAATTTTATCACGAAATGTGCAGATTTCGAATGTTGGGGTTGAGACATGAAACGGTGGTAGATGAAGGTGTAGCTGCTTGGCTAAGGGTGGTCTTTCAGCATGTAGCCTCACCTCTCCAGCATTCAAAATCTGCACATTTTACACCTCTACTTGGTTATATTATTAGGTAGTCTCTTCGTCTGGCAAAATGGACAATCAAGCATGGTTCGGGAATATTGGGACTCGATCCCAAAATATTAGGCTTTCCAGTCTTCATTTTTTTTTTTTTTTTTACTTATCACCGTAGCCCAACAAATGATCTGCCCAACCAACCAGCAAAGGGGACGACAGATTCCTCTCTCTTTGTTTGTGTATATATGTCCCTGTCCCTTGGCACTCCTGGACATATTTTTGGTGCTACAAAGCTTGAAAATTACATCACTAAGCGCTCTCTAAAAATATTATGTTTCATCAGTTTTTATCAAAAAAGTGCTTTTTGGTGTCCCCATGGTCATTTTGGACCAACAATGTCCAAATCTTGTGCTGATATTTTCTTTTAGATGATATTTGATAAATGATCTATTCTTTCAGATAATTAGTTCTAGTACATGGCTACTGTAATTCATATATATATATGCTGTACGGATATTTATTCAAGTTTTTTTCTGCTTTCATTTAAATATCAAATAGCACTCAACAATACTGTCTTATTTCTTCCAGATAATCCAAAGCATGTGTCCGAACGTCACAAGGACATGTATGAAGATATCTTGGATGACCGAAGATCATCCAGTGATCTCCGATGGTCTACAAGAACCCGAGAAGACGTGCCAACCTATCGATATAACACTCCTCGAGCACCAGCTGATATCAAAAAGCATGTGTTGAAGAGTAAAAGAGTTCAGTATGTGTTAGAAAAGGTAAGTTTGCTTTATAGAAACTGTCGGTTTCTCTCAGTTTTCAACTTGGTTTGGCTGGCTGGCTATGTTTGTATCACATATACAGGTTACATCATTATAGTTAAAGGGCTGAAAATTTAAACATTCTCACCTTACTATGTCTAGAAAAAATGATTTTTTGTTTTTTTAAGATTCCCTACCAAAGTAGCTTTTTAGTGGGGGTTCAATTTAAAATGTAGGTCTATCCTAAATTGATCCCTTAGTTTGTTTCCACCTTGAAAATCAAGACTTATTTAGCAGTCACTGCCCGAAGAAAAGGTGAAAGAAGTAACATTTCCATTGATTACCCCTTTTTCCAACAAGACATGCTGCCGAAAGTTGTTGCTTATATGACGGTTATTATTGATTACTAACCAGACCTGTTGTTGTATGTTTTCTAATCAATGCCATTTCAATTCTATTGAAATAGATTCTCACAGTATGAAGACAATGGAAGTGATTCTGATGAACATTCCCTCATAGTAATCAGGGTTTGAGTGAATAAACCAATTGGTGATGGGTATCAACTGGGCATTGCTTTATCATTATACACTGATTTACTCAGAATAATGTCCTCATCTTGCTAGTTATGGTCATAACGTTTCAGCTGGTAAATGTTCTGGCTTCTTTCAGCTGTCTGTTTTGGTTGATAACCATCTGGAAATTTCATATTTTCTGGGAATCAATCATGATAAAAGATATCCTCGCTGATGGACAATAGAATGAGAATCTGAATTGAATAAAAGGTTCCCAGAGGTTCAAATTCCCAACAAATACTCAGCTTTTAAATTCATAAAATTTAGGAGAGAAATTTATCAAGGGAAATAACTCTGGATTGAAATTATCCTCCCTAGGTGAATTTGAAAAAAAATTTATATTCAATTCACAGAGGAGTTCTATTATTTTGAATTCTATTCATTGAAACATCTATTATCAATACAAACTATCCATGAATTTAACAGTCAAAGAGTACTCATTTCAAAACTAAGTTTGTAGTTAGACAAATTCGTGTAGATTTTTTAAGAACTTGGTTACTGGAAGTGGCCTAGGTGTTGAAAAATCATTAAAAATTGGTTATAACTCAAACGAGTGACTATTACAAAAAATAGCAAATTGTGAAAGCAGTTAACTATAACCCTAGAAATCAGTTTTCTTTGTTTTTTAAAGGTGTTGCCAGATTAAAGGGTTTTCCTACAGGACCACGATTATCATTCAGTGTGAATTAAACTGGTGTAAAAACAATGAAAACTCCAAAATAGAAATTGGGTGATGAAAGCTATATAGACAGAAAAGAAAATTATGTAAAGAAATCTATATAGTTGCAGGAAAAAAAAATTGATTCCTGGGTATATAGTGTACTGCTAACAGGATTTACAATAAGCTACAAAACTGATTGAAATGATTAGTTAATAAGGAAGTTTCATCATTAAAACAAAGTATGTTTCATACCAACTAAACCAGTGCATCTCAACAGGAGCCATGTGGCCCTCTTAGGCATCCTGTCATATTTTGAAGGGGGAGTCATAGACTGATATAATAATGAATGGATTTCTTTCTGACAGTTTGTTTGTGTTAAATCTGTATTTGACAGGAACAAGTGAAAACTGAGGAGGGATGTTGAGTGGGCCATGACCAAGAAAGGTTGAGAAAGGTTTCCCTGGTCTGTATTGTTTGTAATGTGAATTTATTTCTCAAGTAATATTAAAGAGAAATAAATTGAATGAAATCATTTTAATTTTTATTCTAGTCACCATTCTAAAAATTAACAAGGTTGTCCAAAGTGATTCTTGATTTATTATTGAAGTGAAAAAAGAAATTCATCTTGTTTAGTAGAGAAACTTTATCTAAGGGAATTTTTTTGTGCTTGTTTTTTTTCAACGGAATCTTTCTAATTTTGTTTGTTTTTCAGTTGTCGCAAGAATCAGGGACGTCCATTGCTGAATTGACAAATGAAGCAGCTGTCATTCTAGACGAGATGGGGCACAATATCAACATGGGGGCCATTCGGGGATTTTCTTTTTTTCTCGTCAAAGTATTCAAGCAACTTTACAATCATATCTATGTCAATGAAGATGGTATACAACAGGTAAGTCTCATGACATGATAGGTTTTATCTTTTATTCACTTAAAAGCCTATTTGGGCTTTTTTTCTTCTGTGAAATGTAATTTAGATGAAAGAAATCATCATCATCATCAGCCTTTTAGGGTCCGTCGTTGGACATGAAGTGGTCTGGCGAATCCAGGGTAAGGTTTATCGTGGGTGTCACAGTGCCAATACTTTCTGAACTTGTCTATTTCGTCACACAATCTTATATTTTGTCGGCTACAGTTTTGTATATAATCTTTGGGGATCCAGGTTGTGATGTCCATCGGATGTCTGACCAGCCCATTGCTATTTGAGTTTTCTAATGGATTCTATGATATCCCTGACTCCTGATTTTTCTCTTATATACTACGCTGTTTTGTGATTTTTCCATCTGGTGTTAAGCATGATTCTCTCCAGTGCACATTGCATGGTTCTCAGTTTGAGGGTCAATCTTTTGGTTTGGTTCCATGTTTCAGCTCCATAGGTGACTATCGGGAGGATGCATTGATTGTAGACCCTTCCTTTTGAAACTAATGGGATTTTCTTGTTTTCAAAGGTTGAGCTTGCTCTTCCGAGAGTTTGCCATCCAAGAGTGATTCTTTGCTTGATTTCTTCTTTCAATGAATCTCTATAAAACCTTCAAATGAAAAGATTACTAAAAATTTATAATGGTTGACAATGCTTCTTGAAATGAAAAAAATTCCAAAATGATATCACTTTTACTTCAATTAGTGTACCTAAAATCAACAACAAATATAGTGCCAAGTGATTGGGTAGGGGATAAAGGATTTAGATGTTAGGTCTTGTCAGCCATAAGAGCTTCAGTAGGTTAGTCAGTTCAAAGAGTGTAGTACATAGACAAGCTTCCTGAAGTAAAAGTGGTGTAAACAGGGCACTCCCCCATCAATCAGTCCTCAACAAGGGTTAGGGTTTGGAATTTGGAACCTTATAGTCAAACGACAGTATAATTATTTTATGTAAATCTGAATTAATGTTTTAGTATAAAAAGGCTGTCTTATTACTCACTTGTCACTCCCAGGTCAGGTCATGTATCTCTGTCAGCGGTCAATGGCACCATCTGACATTCATATGGTGGGTGGGATGCCTATCACATAATAGGATTGCTATGAATATGGTGTCCCCCCCACACACCGAAAACTCACAATGGTCGCTCAAGCACATAGTATATGGTATATTGGGCATTTTTTATCCTATTTATCCTATAAAAATTTTACTGTTTTATTTCTGATTTTGTCTAGGTGCGAAATTTGCTCAAGGACTATCCTGTACTGCTAATGCCAAGCCATCGAAGTTACATGGACTTCCTCCTGATCTCATTTGTTTTCTTCCATTATGATCTGCCACCCCCTGCAATTGCTGCTGCCATGGGTAAGGGAACACTAGTCTAAACTTTATTTACACAGCACTGGACCCTTTATCCGGCAAGCTTCAGACCTGAGGTGACCCAGAAATTTGGATTAAGGCTTTATATATATATATATATATATAAAATGTGAAATAAATAACAAAAACTATAGAATGAAATTGTATTTGCAAGATGCAAATGGATACCAAACTAACCCTATGCCCAAAGATAACCTATGGGCATAGGGTTTGTTTGCTTTAGCTCTACAGTCTTTGCTTCAACTAAGTTTCATCTGGTACTGTAGACTCTGATAGTTTATTCCAGTCCAAGATAACTCTAGTAGAAAAGAAATGACTACAAACTCCCGTGTCTTGGTCATCTGGAGACAATTCAACCATGTCATGAAAATTAAAACAGGAGCTGAGTGGTGAACTACTATGAAGCTTGCCAGATCCCAAACTAGTCAGTTTCAAAAATACTGTTTTTTTTTTTGTTTTTTTTCGGTAATTCTGTTTTTGTGAAAGTCAGATAAATGGTCTGGTATTATATTTAATTTAAAAAAAGAATATATTTTTTACACTTTATTGTTATATAGGCTACATGTGTAGAACCAATGAAGGTCTCTGACATGTGGTAAAAATTACGTCTAAGACTTTGAACACTCAACTCCAGTTCTTCTCACAATGTTGTCCAATTTTGATTTCTGTTTTTCAACATTAACAAATATGGGTCTATTTAGTCATTTAAAAGAAACTGTGACGTAACCATCTTTTGGCAGCAGGCCATGTTGAGGTGATTAATCAAAAATTGGAAAAAGATGTAATCAATGAATAAGTTACTCCTCTTGTGTTTTGTTGGGCAGTGATCACTAAAAAGTCTGTATTTTCAAAAAAAAAAAAAAACTATGCTTGAATGCTGCCAGGCACAAACCAGGGGTCAATTTAGTGTACCCCCCCCCTTAAAAAAATAACTTATTGGTGCGGACTCCCAAATACAGAAAAAAAAAGTTTTTTCTTGACATGATGAGGAGTAAATCTTTTCAGCCCTCTAGCTCCATTGGTGCAACTTGTATATATGATACATACATACATAGGCAACCAGCCAGACCAAATTAAAGACTGAAGAAACTTATTCAGACAGTTTTAGTTGATGTTTTTTTAATGAAATATTGATGCGTTTTTTGGTATTTCATTGCTTATCTGCATAAGCCTCTGTTCTACCAAAAACCGTCTTAGACTGTCATTATAACTGCCAAAAATAGGTTTCCTCAGTTTTCAAGTTGGTCTGGTTTTTTAATCAAGTATTGATTACCTACAAGTGTGCATTCTCAGAAAAACTTCTATCCTTAAATATTTGGTAATTAACCGTGTCCCCTATAAGGGCGTGATGTGACACAATGTCCATCCAACGTGGAAGCCCATATACATACGTACAAGTAAAGACAGAAATTGTCTAGTCCTTGCGACTGATGCCACGATTATCAAAATACCTTCAGACTTTTTCCCTTATAGTGCAATGAGGAGGTGCTGTCTCGGGGTCAGACCCGGACTAAGCTTACCTTGCCTATGCTGCATCCCACCCGAAGATAAGAACACCACTGAGGAACAGATGCAATATTACTCACTGATTCTTGAAAATCCTTTGAATCTATTTAAAAAATCTTGTTTGGCACTGCATAACTTCCATATTGAACACAACATACCTTAAACCCTTATTTACTCGAGCTATTCTTCCACTTTCTCCATTTTTCTTTTTTTCATGTCTTTAAGATTTCATGAGCATGAATTTTTTTGGTTGGCTGCTGAGAAATTCCGGTGCCTTCTACATTCGCCGTACGTTTGGTGCTAACGAACTCTATTGGGCAGTATTTACTGAATATGTCCAGACTCAAATTGCCAACAGTGACCGACCAGTTGAATTCTTCCCTGAAGGAACGAGGAGTCGAACAGCTAAATCCTATTGTCCAAAATTTGGTGCGTATTTTTTTTATCATTCTTTATATTTGTGATCATAGAGAGCATAGACGATATATGATAAGTGATCATGCTGTTTATATAATTACATTTAATTCTAGTTGTCTCTATGTTATTTTAAATTTCGATGCTTCCTTTTTTTTTGAATAAACTATTATTCAATTATGCTCATATAATATACCATTTCAAAGTGTTAATTTTGCAAAAGCAAATATGAACAATTTTGTTGTATGTGCTTGCAATATCAACTAAGTATTTGGCCGGGGGACTGTTAACAAACATACAGCTCAACATTGGTTTCAAAAATTTCGAAATTGAGGTGAGAGCCTTGAAGTTGTAGACATCTGTGTTTGATGACATCCAATTGAGGGCAATTATTGAGGTGGACCCTTGCAAAACAATTCGAGAGCTCGCAGAGGAACTAAATGTTGACCATTCAATAGTTGGTCTATTTTTGCACCAAAAAAACCAAAAAAGCTTATGTTGTATAAATGACCCCGAATGAAAAATAAAAAGGCTTGCATGTCATGCAAATGACCCTGCGGACATTGAACGAACTAGGCTACAAAACTCTACCTCACCCAGCCTACTCCCCAGATCTCTTTCTGACTAATTATCCCTTTTTCAAGCATTTCAACCACTTCCTGCATGGGAAGGTCTTAGAAAATTGAGCAGCATCTCAGAGCACCTTCGGAAAACTCAATGGTTTCAGTACCCAAGATTTCTATGCTTCTAGAATAAATGGACTTGTTTCTGGTTGATAGAAACGTGTGGATTCTGAAGGTTCTTATTGCAATTAATAAGTTTTATTCTAAGCCAAGATATACTGCTTTAAAGTTGATGGTGAAAAACTGCAGTCATTTTTGCATCAACAATGCATAATTGATATTTAATCACTTTCCTCAGCTGAATTCATTATTTTATTCTATTTTAATGAATGACTTCAAAACTCTAGTCAAATCATGCCTCGGTTTTTGTTATTCATTTTCCCTCCTTTTTAATGAAAATAATGCTCAGAGAATGGAATGTCAAAATCAAAAAAATGTTTCTGCTTTCTTATCATAGGCATGTTATCCGCAGCGATTGAAGTGTATTTCAAAGCCAATGTGTCTGACATAAAGATTATCCCCATCAGTATAAGTTACAGCAAGATACTGGAAGAGATGCTCTATGCATATGAATTACTTGGTGTGCCTAAACCTAAAGAATCAACCTATGTAAGTAGATCTCTCACTTTGAAAATTAAAATGTCCATTCATGTAGATGAATATATTCATTTGCTAAATCAAACGGTTCTTTGAAAAAAAATTAGAAATAATTGATATCTTTTTCCAAAGTAAAAATTCCTGCTGGTTTTATCTGCTAAACAATTCTTGTTCTGTGTTAATTTTCTTTTGAATTTTTTTATCTTCCCCAAAGAGAAGGATTGTGTATATGAATTTTGATTGGTAAACCTTTTGTTCTCTATATCGGGGTATTCAGAAAGTAATTACGTATATTCATGTTTGGAAAGTAATCATCTATTTTCAAATCACAATTGTCATTTTTGAACTTTCCAAACCACAGCTGGCATTTACAAGCCTTCACTGCATCAGGACATGCTTCAAAAATGTCTCTCATTGCCTTCATAGCAATATTACTCTTTTAAAACTTATACAGTAAGCAATGGCAAATATGTTGCTTGTTAAAATCACTATCCTCCATAGGATTAAACTTTACTATGCACTCACTATAAACAACACTGTTGGATAGAGTAGATAACGAACTAAACCCTGACATTATTTTGTACCATTCAAACCTGATCTTACCTCGGTTAGCTTTTAATATATAGCTATGTAATTACTTTCCGAACATGATAATATATAATTACTTTCCGAATATCCTGATATAAAAATAACTGTATTTGTAAATTATTACTTTGCTACTTTTTATTCTTACTTATTAGAAAACTCCTTATTTTCACTTTTCATTGGATTCATTTCAATTTCAGGGTTTGTTTCAAGCAAGAGGTGTGTTATTTAATGATTATGGCAGTATCCATGTTCACATTGGAGAACCAATTTCTGTTAGTAATTACTGTGAAGGTGTCATAGATCGGTCAATTCACAACTTACTTCCAAGGTAAGTCACAAATAGAAAGATAGATGAAGGGCAGGTATAACTCACCCTTGGGGATCAAATGGCTTTCCATCCCATCATTCTGGTCGAAGATCAAATCTAACCCTTAAACTCATCCTTCACTTTCCATGATCATTTGGCACCATATTTGTTATTGTTTTATGTAAAGGTTATAGTTATGGTAATATTATTAAACCAGTGTACACCCCCGAAGTGGCCCATCAGACCAACCAGCCATATAGGCTACAGATTCTTTTCTCTTTGCTCATCTTTGTGTATCTCGAGGCTGTTCTTGTCACATTTTTGAGGCCACAACTTCAAACATTTGTCTGAGTACACCAGAAAACTTCAAAAAAGTGTTTTTTGTGTGTCTATGGTTATTTTGGGACCAACATTTTGAGCTACAGTGATTCATTCATGTGAGGTAGCTTCCAAGGTATAAGGGACATGAGTTCAGGTCTCACCTTGAGTTTATTCTTTATTTTTCATTTCTGATTCTGCTAAACTTTTTAGAATTTGTACTAACAGCATTTATTTTATTTTGTAGATTTATAGGAGGCTTATCCGTCGATGAGCAGAAGCTTGTCTTACAACTAACAACTCAAGTTGTTCTGAACCAACAGCGACATTTTGTTATCAATCCTTGGTCAATGATTGCCGCTGTCCTTATGCAGAACAAAGATGGAATCTCGGTTAAGCAACTTGTTAAAGAAGTTGAATGGCTTAAAAGACAAGCATCAAATCTTGGTGCATACATTGACTGGCCGGGTAAGCCATTTGAACCTTTCATTAACCTTCTCCCTCTTTTGTTCTTTAAATCTCTATCTAAATATGATTATTTTAAAAGTAAGACTGAGGATGATATAAGCAACAAAAAACGGTGAATACTAAAGCAAAATATGACTCATTTGAACCAATGACTTTTTTCCAGGGATTTATGATAATATGCCATTGTTAAAAAATTTTTCTGGTTTCATGGTCACCAATTCAGTAAAAACTCAAATAGCTTCCCTATCGGATCACCAAACCCCTCACAAATGACCACCCAATCAGCTAAATGTGCTACAGATTCTTCTCTCTTTTAGTGTCTGTCCCTGTGGTTGTCTCCAGGCACCTCTGATCATATTTTGGGGGTTATAATCATGAAAACTTGCAAAAGTACTCCTGTAGTCACTGAAATATTTTTTTTATTTTTTATAAAAAGGGCTTTTTGGTGTCTCCATGATCATTTTAGTTAATCTATTTAGAAAAAAAACTATTTAACCTCTTCATTAAGGATATGAAGTTCAAAATGCTTGAAAAGATGATAATTTGTCTGTATGTGTGAGCACTAAAGCTAAAGAATTTTATAGCAATTTACCATTAATGGATTGTTGGAAAGAGTGCAATGCTTTAAATGGGTCATATTTTAATTGAATATTTACCTTCTTTTTTGTTGTTGTTTATATCATTCTCCATTTTAGTATTGAAAAAAACGACCTTTCATACGTAACAACCAAATAGTTGGTTGCTGACGAACCAGTCGAATGAATTTCTGTGTATTCTAGGGAGAAAACTTTTTTTATGTCCGTCATTTCAATTTGGAATCCAATTTTTGGTTCAATGCAATGCCCCCGCCACTGGGTTTTTATCGAATCACCGTAACTTCACAAATCCCCAAATCAATTAGCCGAGTGAACTAGATTCTTCTCTTGCATGCGTGTGTTTGTGAGTTTGTATGTCCGCATGCTTCTGGTCACAATATTGGGGTTACAACTTTGAAAATTTGAACGAGTGCACCACTAGACACCATCTAAAAATGCTTGTTTTGTTTTGTTTTTTAAAAGTGCTTTTTTTTGTCTTTGGTCATTTTGTGACCAACAGTGCCCAAATCTTGTGCTGGTATTTTTTAGATAATTCTAGGTAAAAAAATCTAATTTTTTAGTTAGGGTTTTAGAAGATTAGTTCTAATAAAGGTGTGGGCAAAAGTGATTCATTCATGTGGATATTTATTTATAAATCTCTGTGGCTGTAGGTTCAAAACCTGTCCTCGTCTTTGATTTGAATGCAAACCGAAGGTTGTGAAACCAAACTGACTACAAATCTTTTCCTCATTTGTTTATTTCTGTAAACTCTTGTGTGGAGCATAGAGCTGAAACCACACTATGCCAGTAGACCCAGTTCTGGGGAACTCCTCTCAGCTAGGTCTGTGTGAGTGTATTTTACTTCACTCTCGACTGGTGTTCCCCAGGTTTGTTTTGGTCTCCCAACTCTTCTCCTCCCTTGTGGATTTCAGCGCAGGGGCTTTGGACATTGTCAGCTGGTTTACGTATGGTGCATCCAATCCACCCCCACCTTTTCCTTTTTTCATTCTGTTTGATTGGGTTCTGATTGGTCCTCTCCGACAAGTTGGTATTTGGAATCTTCCCAATCCACCTGATATTCAGGATGTGTCGTAGGCAGCTGTTGATAATATTGTCACTCACTATCTATGTCTCATATCTATACGGACAAATTGCATTGGACACGACTTCTCATAGGATTATTGAAATCAAGCGATGTCGAGTCTGATCATTACCCAGATGGGAATACCGAGAGCTGTATGTAGCAACAAGATTGTTATGCAGCCATCTTAGCCTGTTTCCTATTAACAGAGCTTCTTTCTTAGCTAGGACTGGAGAGTACTCCCGGTCCCTTTCTCAAGCACCAGATGCTCTGTAGGGAACACATGACAGTGTGCTTTCCTAGGAGCAGCCATACTCATATCTAGTCACAGTGATCACTCAGATCCATACACAAGACCTGCCTTCATGTCGTTGAGGATTCTGATCTTATTTTTGTGGGCCAAATTGATTGCGTATTGTATCTTGTCAATATGGATGTTCTGTGTTCAAAGTTGACCTAGAGAAATGTTACTTACTTTTCATGTCTAAATTCTTGTCAGGGCATGAACCAGCGGAGACTGTTATCCAGGAAAGCCTGAAAATACACAAAAACCTGGTCACCGTGAATAGTGTGGACATAGTGGAGATGCGGCAAGTTGAAATGAAAGGATCTGACCGTTTAATGGACACAGCAGCTCACCACCTGATGCTGGCGTCCTACCGCAATCAACTTATGCACGTCTTTGTCCGAGTGGCTTTAATCACTCTACCTATCAATGCATGCACACAGGACACTCTTTCTTTGGGTATGTATTTTGATTTTTTTTTCCTTTATTTTTTTTCTTCTTTTTTTTTAATCAGAATTTTTTATCTTTAAATTCACCATTTGATTTCAATGGAATTTTGTGGGAAGGTGGGCCATAGGCTGAAAAACAATCGATTAAATGTTGGGACAGATTGAGGAATTTCATAGCTATATGTGTACACAATAGGTACAAAGATTTTCAATGAATTTCAATTAAATTTAGTGAAAAGGTTGGCTATGGAGTTTGTCCACACGATATCTTCAAAAGTTCTCAATGAATTTCAATGACTTTTTGTGGAAGAGTGGGCCATTAAATCTTGGGGCAGATCCAAAAATCTTTTTACAGTTACCTCTTCTGCATTGTCGGGGTGTGTGTGTATATATATATATATATATATATATATCAACATTTTTCATTCAGTTTTCAGTGACCATGGGGTTGGCAGAGGTTTGCATTCTCTGAGTCCTTTCAAGTTTTTTTTCATCTTTTTTTATATCTGTTTACATGGATTCTAAATACTCTTGTTATGGTAAATGATTCCTTGGTTCACAAACCTGAAAAAAACATCTGATATTCCTTACTTTCCTATTTCATAGATGATCTCTTTGAAAAATACACATTCTTGGAAAAACTTCTTAGTCGAGATTTTATCTTCCTTCCTGGGAACACAAGACAGGTAAGAAGTTTGACTCTTTTCTGCAATTCTTTCAACCATAGAACATCTTTTTTTAACGGAGATATTTTCTCATTATCATTTAGCCAACAAAAAAAAATGATTATTTGAAAAAGATTTTCCAAGGTATTAACTAAAAAGATCTGTGATTCTATAGATGAGAAACTAGAGATACTTAAAATAAAGAATTACTGCTGAAATAGGACGATAAAAAAGATTGGTAGATACAAGAACTTTAAAAAAAAAATTACATAAAAATATTTCAATTATTGTGTTTTTAAAATTAGTTTGAAATAAAAGACAAGTTAGAATTTATCATATTTCAGTGTGTGGACATTAGAAGTTATATTATAATTGCCTGGACAGCTTTTTATGTTGAAATAAAACATATTTTAGCTGTCAAATATTAAAATTTCACATTTATGTGTTGAATGTTAAATTTAGCATCTTTTTGTGCTCTGGCCTTTGAAATTGGCTTATTTCAGTGCCTGGACAGCTTTTAGAAGCATCGGGGGAGAAATTTCTTATATCTCTAGGGTGATTATTGCAACTGTATTGTGCAGTAATATTATTGTGAATCATAAATAAACTGATTTGGTACTCATTTTTTTTCTCTCTTTGAATGTATCTTCTTTATTGGTTGCCATATTTCTATTTTCCTCCAGGATTTTGAGCAGGCCTTACTGGTTTTAACTCACACATGTGGAGTTGCAGTACAAGACAAAGCTGTTCAAATCAAGACATCCACCAACAAATATACAGTCTTCTTCAGTCACTTGTTTGAACCTTTTTTGTTAGGATATTGGGTGAGTACTTGACCAAAATCTCTCTCAATGCCATTGGTCTATTTTTTTTTCGAGCTGTTCCTCAATTTGGTTAATTTCCTCAGTATTTGAATTCATTAATTTTTTTTCATTGACTTCTAAATTTGATAAAATGAATTCTTTGGATTGTCATATATTTATGTGCTAACTGTAAAACAAAATATACTTATCTATCTGTGTGTTTATATACATATATGTATACATTATTTCTGACCAAACTAGACTACACAGATAGTAACACCTCCTCTCCCACTAAACAACCAAATAACACAAAAATATCCCCATTTCTTTCCTCAACCTCAAATATGTGAACAGCAAAATTTTCTCTGTACTGCTGCAAGTTTTTCTCCAAAAAAATGGTTGGCACCCATAAAAATGCATCAAAACATACCCATGGAATAATAAAAAAATTTTGAGATGTAACACCTGCTTTCTCTCAAGTTTTTCTCTTCACCTTCCAATTGTCACTTTCATCAACATTCTGTCGGATCATTTCACATCCACAAAACAAACATATATATATACATATATATATATATATATATATATATATATATATATATATATATATCATATATATATATACATAATCATGAGCTATTTTAAGTCCATCACTAGACAAAGGCTAACCTCATGTTTTACCTGTAGATCTTCATATCTCACAGGGTTCCCACTTGCCAGGGGAAAAATAAATTTCTCAATATCAGGGAATTTTACAAATTGTCAGGGTTTTTTTGAGATTTCCAAAAATAGTTAAAAATGTCAGAATTTCATATATTATCAGCTCTCCTTTTTTCTTTTTTTTTTTTTAAATACTTTTTAAAGGCCAAATTCCCCCTGCCTGTAGATTTTGAAGAAGAAAAAGTTTCATCAAATAAAACTGGAAAATTTATAGCCCTTTTCAACACTCAATGTAACCAGTCATAGGCCTTCTCAACGATATGGAATGCACGCTAATTCTTTGCCCTTCAGGTTTTCGATTCCAGTGATGTATAATTTTGGTTCTCAGAGATCTAAAGGAATAGCCAAAAAAAGCGTTGAAATATATTGTCAGGAACCCCCACTCCCATGTGATGAAAATCCAGAATTGGAGGCTTAACACAGTCAATTCTTAATCGTGGAATGCCCATTTTTAACATTTGAAATTACAAAAAAAGTGTATTGTAGCTTTGTTTGCTTTGTTTTTTTAAAATTTAAGTATATTCTGCAGAATTACAAGTTGATGCCACATTTTTGATGTGTTTCTTTTTTATATTAAAATGAAATGGTGGCTAGGGGCGAGTAAATAGGAGCTAGGAGGCCATCAGTTACCCCATGTTGACTTATCTCTTGTTAGCAAAGTCTTAAAAAATGTCAGGGAATTTTGAACACTGGCAAGCTGGTGAGAGCCTTGATCTCATCTCTTCATCTTTTGTCTGATCTTTTCTCACTTTATTTGCTATCAATTGGCCATTATTCAACCAATCTTTTGCACCATCAGTTATCCTTTCTTCTTGCTATGTGTCCTACCCATTTGTATCTTTGTTGCATTATCACTTCTGTAATATCTTGTCTACATTTGGATTCATGTTGAGCTTATTTGGTTATTCACACTGCCTTCCAGAACTGTAAGGAATTTTTTTTTGTGTGTATGTGTGTGTGTTTTTTTTCTCAATGTCTAAAGATCATTTTAGTATGGCCGTTTTATTCCTTAACTCCCAGGTGCTGTGCCAACATTTACTGTCCCTACCATCCATCGCCCATGATAAACCAATGGCTAAACCTGCCAAGATGATCACAAAAGAAACTCAAATGGTTGTGGCTCGTTTACTGCGTGAACAGCTAATCAAACATCCCGAAACCCTGTCTCTTGATCTGCTCAACAATGGACTGACGGCTTTGTGTAACATGAATGCATTACACAAGGAGAAGAGGTATTTAGACACTTTCAAAACATTAAAATCTTTGAACATTCTATGCTTTGTTTTCAAGTTTGTTTTTTTAATTAATATCTATCAATAAACTTATAGTGGCCCAAAAGTCATCTTTCGAATTTGTTGAAATATTGCATACCTTGTGGAAGAACAGGTTCGGAGGTAACTTCACAACTTGAATGTGTATCTCCCTTGGATAAGACATTTTCTTTTAAGCTCAATTGTTATGTTAATTAAGAGCCCTTACACTGACCATAGCAACAGTTTTCCTGCCAAGGTTTCACGTATCTGAAAATTTTCTTTGTCTCGTAGTTCTCAAGATTTTTAACGTGAATGTAGACTTTAAGATGACAAGCACCCAAAGTGGCATCACTCACTTTACCACATACTATTTTACCCATAGGAGCCAAATTCATGCCTTTCCCAAGGGACCGTTTCATTTTGTTTGAAGAGTGGAATATGTTAAGAATATGTGTTCTCACAAATAGGTTTTTGGACTTGCATTCCTTATGAAAAAATAACCCAAAAAACGTCATCATTAAAATCAATTCTCGAGAAAAAAAATAGAAAGTACGAGAAAGAAAGAGAAGATAGCAAGAGGGAAAGAAAGTAGGCAATGCATTGTTTATATCTAATGCATACATTTCACACACACACACACACACACACACACACTCACTCCTATATATATATATATATATATATATATATATATATATATATATATATATTTACAATTTTTTCATTCCCCAGTGAATTATAATGGGTTTGAGATGATATTTGTTTTTTGTTGGTTTTTTATTTTCCTTGATGCAATGATTATTTATTTTTCTTTTGAGACGTTTTTAGGAGGATTAGCTTGAAAACTCGATTGGGAACAAATAGTTCTATTTCAGAAACAAATGTTGACAAATTCTGTCAAAAATCATGTAAACAATGTTGCAAGCTTTTTCTTGTTTATATTTTAACATTATTTTGATTAATCATTTTATTTATAATCATTCATATTCCATTCTGAGGTCATCAAAGATCTAGTTTATTAAACAGAAGTATTTAGGTATTAGTTAAGTACTGGTAATCACTACCTCTAGGCCTCCCAAAACCCAACCCTCTGTGGTTAAAGCTACAGGGTGTCTTTTTTTTCTTTTTCTTTTTTTTTTTTTTTTCAAGGAGTATTTTTTAGAAAATAATTCACTGTATATGTTGGAAAATATGAAAATAATAATTAAAGTTTTGTCTTTAAATTTACATAGAATATTTATAATATCTTCCTTAAATCGTTTTACTTTTTGATCTTCATTTAGAAAATTTTTCATTTCTTTCCTCTATTTTTTCAACATCTTTCTTAGAGTCATAGATGATAAATATCAATTTCTTTAATGTGGACAAAAACAAAAAGTCATCTGCGAATAGACATTTATGAATTGTTAACTTTGATCCAAAGAGGATTTTCTTTCTATTTTACCATATATAATTAGCTACTTCTACTTTTATTTGGGCCATTTAGAAATAAAAAAGCAACTAAATAATTTGAGCTTAAGGTAAAAAGTAGTCCTAAAAATTAATAATAATGACTTATGATTCTTCATTGAATAAAATTGAATGAAAAATATCTTATTTAACACCCAGTTATGTTGCTGGGCCTTGAACCCTTATGCTAGGAATTGTTTTCATATCCAGCCTTGAAAATTTGAAAAAAAATAAGATTCAACTTTTTTCCTAGTCATTTGGATCTCACTCTTGTATTAGTATCCAAAATTACTTCTGATTATTTTTTAACTTTTTGTTTCCAAAACCTTCAGGGATGGAGCTGTTTACATGGCACCAAATACTGTGGTACTAACAAAAGTAACTGAAAGTATTGGTAAGTATGCAAGTTAGTCATTTGGAATACTATTTATTTCTATGATGCATGTCAACTCCTTTTATAAAGGTTTTGAAGTATTTGTTATCATTGAAACAATGACCCCAAATAGAAAGTTATATAAAAAGCAAATGAAATTAACATGAATGAATTCAATGAAAATATGTTACAATGCTTCATCCAATAATAATAAAGATTGATTTATTTATGAATACTATATCTCATCTGTAAACAACGAAAATATGACACAGATAGCCGTTTGTAGGGAGTGAGTTTAGAAGTGGGAGTCAGCTTCTGCTAATCCATAAAATTCTTTGTGGACGATTGGTAAAAGCAGCTGGGTGTAAACTAGATTCCCTTTAGCAATAAGGATGTGAGTTTGATTCTCACCGAAGGCTAATTCTGTACTCCCGAATGTGTTGCTATTCGTTGCCATAGAGACGATGGCCTTAATCAAGAGTTGTATAAAAAAAAAAAACAACCAAAATTAAGATTAAGGTAAAAAACATGTAAAAAATTTGAAAATCTCAAGATCAAGTTCACCCTAGATTGTTGGGGTGCCATGCTGAGTATTTTTCCCTTCATCGCATTGCTCATGGCAATAGGAATTACTTGGCAGTGCCCATCTCTTCTCCCAATAACATGTGACCGTTTGTACTGGGTAACATATTGCCAGCAAGCAGCAATCCTTAATAAGACCTCTTTGAAGTTGAATCAGTCTGCCTTGGGCATTACACCCCTTGTTTAGTATCAGACTTGTAAATCTCCTAGACTGGTTGCTGAGCTAGGCTAAAGAGCCCAATCTACCCTCCTATTTACCCATAATTTGGAGGAGACCAAGGTTAAAAAGCCCAGTTTGCCTTATTAACTAGTTCATCAACATTTTTACACAAGGCAAATTATGCTGACAAATCAGCCTATGACGTATCTGCACAAGGACCTACAAAAGCAAACCGTGGATTTAAAACTATTTATTAAGATATGAAAATCATAATTAATTTTTTAATTGAATTTTTTGGAAATCATTTTACCTCTGTAGTTCAATTTGATAATTTGAACTACGTCTAACTATGGTATTGAGATGATTTATTATAAAAAATTAATATTATTTTTGAGCTTGTAGGTATTGACTGCTATTTATTTGTTTGATATTTCCATAATCGTTAGATTCTCAAATTTTTCTCTCAATAATCATATTACGTAATGTTTTATTCAAATTTTTTGGATGGATCCATACCCGATTAGATATTTATACTTTTATTCAGGCAACATAAGAAATAGAAAAGCAACTAAAAAAAATTAAGCTGGAGGTAAAAAGTGTTTATAAAATTTATCAGTAATGATTCAGAATTCTTCATCAAATTAAATTGAATGAAAAATATTTCTTATTCAACCCTCAGTTATATTGCTTGGGCGTTGAACCCTTTTGCTAGGAATTGTTTTCATGTCCAGCCTTGAGAATTTAAAAAAAATTTCAACTCATTTCCCTAGTCAGTTGGCTCTTACTCCTGTGCTCTCAATTATTTCCCCTGACAAACTTTGGCTGTGGTATGCACTTTCAGAGAGATTTCTAGTTATTCTATATAATGTTTTATTTAAGTAAAACCCTGCATGTATAAATTTTGTTTTCTTAAATTTTTATTAAATATCTACGAAAAACCAAGGCTTTGGTTACTATTTATTGTTTCTCTTTTTTTCATTCCAGCTCAGCACATTGAAGTTCCCACTATGCCAATGGCTAGCATCAATGTGGATACCAAGACTGTAGTTGTTAATGCTAAATTATAAGAAAACAACTCTACTCGGCTTGTTGACTCATTCAGTAACAACCATGATAACTTCTTTATTTCACTAAAAGAAAAGGACAAAAGAAATGGTCGAATAACAAATCTAACAGAACAGAAGTTCTATTTTATCGAGTTGTTTTCTTTCCTGATTCAAATCAGCCAATCTAATCTGCTCAGCTTACACTATTATTATGAGAGAGACATTTTGGGATTATATTTTTTGTTAACTAATTCTTTTTTTTCTATAACTTCAAGAAGAGTCATTAAGATTCCAGATTTTATTTGGACAATCGAATCACGTCTTCTCATTCTTGATGATGTCAGCACAACTTTTCAGCCAATCCATTCATTTTTCAGCCGTGTAAGGTACACAGACGTAACCATACTGCCAACCAAATGCCTCGGATATTCCAAACAATATACTAGCTTGACTCATGCACTTGGATGACGAGCCAATATATGCAGCTTCCTTTAACTTCCTTACTTCCAACAGGAAATGTTGTGTTGACAATTTCGAAGATAGGAAGAAGGAATACAATTGTCCTAATGAAATTTGGAAGATTCTTTCTTGTTTGTTTGTTGTTTTTTTTACTTTTTTTGTTATAGTGGAAAAAATCTCAGTTTGCTGTTTTTTTGTTTTTTTTTCTTTTCATTGTATGGATGCAATGGAGTAAATGCTCCTCCCCCAGAAGATACTTGACTCATCTCAGTTGCTTGTGTGACATGAGGCAATGATTTTGTCCCCTATCTCCCAAACAATCCATGGAAACCCAATCATTGAAGCATTTATGAGGAGTAGATTCATACCTTTCCCAGTGAATTCAAACTCTTTCAGCTGGAGTTTGAACTCTGTTTGTCAATTTCACTCTCTATGTTGTAAACTGTTAGACCACCCGCACCTCTCGAAGGTATTAAGGGACAAATAAGAATCTATTTAATGTCACTCTCCCCAAAAGCCCTATTTCATGATCTCACAATTGTAAGAGTTCTGTTAGTATAAACACCAGATCTTTACGAAGCTTTTTCCCTAATAAATTGCAAAGTTGAGAGGAGTCTGTGCAGATAGTATAATGGTTAGCATGTCTGCCTCATATGCAGAAGTATCCAGGTTTGATTTCCGGGATAAACAGTGTGGGGAAACTCTTAGGCCAAATTTTCCTGTGCACTCAGCAGCTGAGTTCACCCTAAGCTGTGTGATTTGAGTAGCATAAATTAGGATCGGTGTCTCTCCCTTCCCAAATCAAAAATGTTAGCGAATGAAAGAGGAGCCTTTGCTCAGTCTCTGACTGTGGTCAAACTATGATGATTTTGATGAAGAAGAGTAAACTCTGCTTGGTTCGGCACAATAGGACAATGTTTAAGGCAATAAATATGCTAAAATACGACTAGTGTAGACCAGTTATATTCTGTGATTGTGTAACATAAAGATTCCTACATCAATCACATGTTTTAAATTAGCATTATTAATTCAGGTATTCCTTGCTTTACTAAAGTTTGCTTAATGCCACTCGGCTTTCAAGAAAGACCTCAAACAACCATAGCTTTGGACTGCATCTTTGAGCATCTGTGCTTTAATGTATCTGAAAATCCTAAAGGAACTCATAAGGGTGTCACACTTTGTGGAAAACTGGCTAACATAGAAGGTTATTTTTTAGGCCTGGGAACGCTCAAAGATTTTTTTCCACATAAATTAATGATAATTGCTTCTGTGCTTAATGCCATTTCGGCTTATGAAAGATTTGGAATAGCAAGAGAAACCAGTATTTAAAACATTAGAGTATCATATCACCTCTCAGCACCTCCCCATTATTTGTTGTCTACAAGATTTAAAATGATTTTATCAATTGAATCATTGTAGGCCCACAAATGGCCAACCAACTAGCCAAGTAAGCTACAGATTCTTCTCTCTCTCTCTCTCTCTGAGTGTCTGTGTTCATGTCTCTGGACACTCATGGTTACATTTTTGAGGCTAAAACCTTGAAAATTTGCACAAGTACACCACTAGGCAGAACCTATAAAACTTCTTTCCAAAAAGTGCTTTTTGGATCCCTATGGTCATTTTGGAACCAACAATGCCCAAATCTTGTGGTGATATATTTTTTAGATAATTTTAGATAAAAGATCTATTTCTTTTTAATGATTTTAGATAATTAGTTCTAGTTCACACATGTAGTATGACAATTAATTTATGCGAGGTACGGATATACTATTAGTGTATCAATCGGTCACAACCAAGATTATCTTATTATCCAGATCTGCGAGCTTCATAACCATTGCAAATAAGTTTTTCTACCAATCTCCACAAATTGTTGACCATTTTTAAATGATCTAATTACAATTATTTTGCTACCACTGTCTCAGATGAAATTATTTTCCAAACATCATGTACAATACTGTGCCATTTATCCATCAAACTTGGGACCAGAGGTGACCCGGATTTCTGAATTTTTCAGATTTCTAGACCAAGGTTTATTATATGCTTGAAATAAGCAATGAAAAGTAGAACAAATTGTTTTTAAATACAAATTGATGCACCTCTAGATCAGAGTCAGTTTGATCTTTATTACTTCCCTTAAAATTTAAAAATATACAAAATAAAATAAATGATGAAAAGTAAGCAGAGAAAAAGGAGAAGAAAAATTGTTTATAATATCAAGTCACTGTAGCCCCCCAAATGGCCCGACTAACCTGCCACCTGGGCTACAAATTATTCTCCCTTTGAATGTCTATGTGTACATGAATATATATATTCCTACATGTGTGTGTGTGTGTGTCTATTGGAGTTTTGGGACTACAACCTTGAAAATTTGCATGAATACATCACTAGGCACCATTCAAAAAAAGGTTGTTTTTTTTTTTAAAAGTGCTTTTTCGGGTCTCTATGGTTATTTTGGACCAATAATACCCGTATCTAGTGCTGGTGATACATTTTTTTTTTTTTTTTTTTTTTTTTTTTTTTTTTTCCCCAGATAATTTTAGACAAAAGATCTTTTCTTTTCTTTTCTTTTCTTCCAGATAATATCAGACAGTTTTTTTAGGTAATTAGGTTTGGTACAGGTGCAAGCTACGGTGATTCATTTATGTGAGTTACGGATACATATAACAAATTAAATCACTTGAAAAAACGGGGTCTGTTCAATCAATATCAGTTTAACCGTGCCACAAAAATTATAACAAAGAGCATCCGAGCAGTAAACTACGGGTATGCTATACTACAAGATCTTCCCGGTGCAAAACTGGCCAGTTCACAAAAATAACCAGTTTTTTGGTCATTTTGGGTTTTTTGAACCGGATAAATGGTCCAGTACTGTGTATAAATGTCTGTTTAAGAATCTCAAATTGTCACAAAATAATTGTATTTACCTGTTTATGCATCTCACTTGATTACAAAGCAACTAATTCTTCATTGCTAACATTAATTGGACATTTATTCCATTAAATCTAAAAAAAAAAAAACAATTTTTTTTTTTAACCTTTTATTTCTTAAAATTTATTGATACCGGTAATTTTTCTTCTTTTTTTTTTGTTTTTTACCTTTTCTCTGTATTTTTAGTGTTTTGATTTTTAAAAAGAAAACAATATTAAATTGTTCTTTTTTGTTTGAGGAAGGAAGAGTTTTTGTGTGAATATTTGCATGAGCAAAGTGGACATATTTTTCTATTTTTTTTTTTTTTCTTTTTTCTGCTGATCAAGTGAGAAAATTTATTACATTATCATAAGTTGTTTGTGAATTTAAAATCAAATTGTTTTTTTCTGCTATTGTTTTCATCTGACCAGGCACAGGGACAGCTGTCTCTTTTACCTCCCTGTTAATGCTGAGATTAACTGTCTTGCTATTTATCCATAGCGATGAGGAAATTAATTCATGCCTATCCCATGGGTATTGGTACAAAGTGATCATGAGCAACCCTGCCCGAGAATTGGAGTCCGTTTGCCGATCCCATTTTCAGTGTCAGTAACTGTTAAGCTACCTTGCACCTCCCTATGCTTAATATAGGTATTAGAAATAAACAACTATTTGGAGACAGAAAGCCACAGTCAAGGACATAGGGAATTTTCATTTGGAGCATTTGCTATTCTTTCCAGATCAATGCATTTTAAAAATGTGCTTGTGTACAGGGTGAGCATAAAATCCTTCCCTGATTGAGAACTATCACAACTTGGAAATCATACTGGATGTTTTGAAATCAGGGAAAGAGTTTATGATCACTTTCTATATGTATGTGTGTGTTCATATATATATATGTATGTGTTGTTGTAAGGTTGACAGTGTAGAGAAGAAAAAGACTTGAGACTAATTAGTATATCTCAATTTCTTTATTAGATTTTGAGATGTACTAAAGAGTCTCAAGTCTTTTTCCTTTTGACATTGTTAACCTTCTTGAACATTCTGTCGGATTTACATCTAGTCTTCTCACACACATACACACACACACACATATATGCTAATTTTTGGAGAATCTGTTGCGTTTCACATTTCTTGCATTTACTGTTTTGGAGTTCTGGTGCTGGCAGATGATATTGCCTTTGATTTGTATAGAAGTATTCACTCTACGAGTAGACCACTAATCTGTTATTAACCTCCATCTAATGTTCACAGAAGAAAACATCTGAATTTATATGAAGTGGGTATTGGTTAATAGGGATGTAAAATTGAGCTGTTTACCTAGGTTTAAATAGGAGGAATTGCTAGCCCCACACCCAAGATGGATGGATAGCTTTACAAGGCTAAAGGGCTCCAACTGCCCAGCTATTTACCAATAGCTGGCAAAGGCGGGGAGGGGATGGATTCATGCCTTGCCCAAGGGCATTAGTGTGAAGTGAACAAGCAGCCTTGGCTGATTCTTGCTCATTCCATTTTATATACCGGTAACTGCTATGCATCACCAAATTTGAGCTCTTGCATTTCCGACCTTTTTTGTTTCTACCTCAATATCAATGGGGTTGTTTTCTAATTGAAACACCCGTGAGAAATATATTTATCATTTCTGTTCGAGAACTGATCTCAAGCTTACCGCCAAAATAATTCAAAACAAGAGTGTACATTTTTGTTTGCTCGAAAAAAAGAACAAGCCGTTTAATAATTTTTCACTTTTATTATTGTTAAATGATGAAGAATATCTGAACTGAAAGAAAAACAACATCAAAATGTCAGCTTTTATGTTCCAATAACTGTTTCATTCTCTACCTTTTTTGCTATATTTTGCTGACCGTATATGTCTGTGTATAAAATGATTCCCAGAATTTCCATTCAAAATGTAGTGTTTTATGTTGTTCACCATTGTCATTGGTGACACTCTAACCTAACCTTTTTTGCACAATGAACCTGTCTAATATTGATAACACTCTTGCGTACTGGCTATGCTAAGTCAGCGATAAGTCATTTATAATCAGCTACTACACTCAATTTCATTTCTTAAATGTTTTATTGAACAAATTTAACATGAAGATCCAAGGAAATGTTTGTTTTCATTTTACAAAGAAAATAAAATGATATTGATATTTTCTTCACAAATCATCAACCCACGCTTTGCAGCCTGGTACCAGTCCTTGGCATAGTGGTTAGGGATCACTGCTCTGAACCACATTATGTTGAAGTTAAGATTCTATTTGTGGTGTATAAAATGACCTCTATCTAGTTTTTGAATGATTTTTTCAAGGTTCAAATTCTGTCTTATTCACTGACATATACGGTATAACAAACTGAACTTGTCTAAACTGAAATTGCTCAAAAAGCTACTTAAAAAAGATCTTTTTCAAATTCTTCTTCATCTTCATCGAATTGTCAAATAGAAAGAAAAAAATGAGCTCCAGGGATCCAATGTTTCATTTCACTTTGTTTTTGTTTTTTTTATCTGTCTTCCTTTCTTTTTTTTTCTTTTTTTTTTCTTTTTACGCAAGTATTTACAGGTACACAATCTCTTCTTCCCAAATCCCTGGGACTAGAAACTTTTTTGAATTTGGAATATTTCAGAATGGTAGTACAAATACCCTATCTGTGATATTGTTTATTGATAGAAATATTAACAATTATGATTCAAGAAATAAAGTCTCTTCAGAATAAATGTTGAAAGTCTTGACTAGTTGACAATTCTCACTCATTCTAAAAGTCTTTCATTACTTTGAATATCTAGTGTACGATTATTACATATATAATCAATAAGTCCAATACAGTCATTAACTTTCATCAAACTTTTAGTCTTTTATTGTTATTTTTTTGTAGCTTATATCAATATTTTCACCACTTTGTTTCATATCTAATCGTATACTAATATCCTCACATTTCCCTGGAACACATAGTTTAAATACTACTTGTAGACCAAAAACTTCTAAGGTTTTGATGCTGTGATTCTTGGTCTCATATCATCACGGACACTTCTTCAACCAGGAGTAGATTGAATATTTCTTGTTCTTTCAGTCCCTCATCATCATGGAGGAAAGGTACCCCATTCTAGAATTGCCCTCCCACCAACATTGCTTGTTTTCATTGGTTCAAGATTTCATATGATTTCATCTACATGAGCCAAACTTCCAATTCCATTCCTTATAAAGATGGCAGTGTTGTTTTTTGCAGCTTGCTTGACAAAGTTCACAATTTCTGGTATTGAATCTTTATTTTTCTTATACCACATCTTCACTTCTCAGAAATATGAAATGATCAAAGGTGCACAAATTTGAATCTCCACCAAAGCGGACGGACTTTCTAAGCTGTCAGAATGAGGAATCATATGAGAACTGTGCAATAATCTAAGTGGAAAACAACTCAAACTTTTCTCTGTGGGAAAAGAATACCATTAATTCCATTTCTATTGTTTGGACAATTTTTTTCCACTATCCCATTTGTGGGTGGTATGAGGGTATCTTATAGGCAATATGGTTTGTTTTTTTTTTGTAGCCGAGAAGAAAGTCGTCAATAAATTTTCTGACACTAAAAATTTTTGGTACATGGTCCAGAGAGAGAGAGTCAGAGTCAGAGTCAGTCACTTGCAATACCTGTTTCATATTTAATATCTTTGTATTAGGAACACAAACAAGTTCTGGCCATTCTGAAAAGGAATCCTTTGAAACAAACATCAATCCAGATACAAAATCATGTCATCCTGATAGACTATCATATTTTTCATATTGTTCCCAAAAATCTTTTCTATTGCATATTAAAAAATGGCAAATGCGGTTCTTAGGCCACAAGGAATTTGTGTCCCTCTCAACAAACCAATTGGTGTGTTAATGGTAGGGATTTCTTTGAAATCATTATCTATCTGAATTTGGTGATACGCACCTTTTGAGGTCAAATTTTGCAAAAGGTTCCATCCCATCCAATGAGTGGAAGGCAGATTCAATATAGGGGTTGGATAAAATTTTTTATGATTAACACCTTCCTTTTAGTCACTACAATTATGTAAATCTCTTTTTAGTTTATCTAATACTTTAATAGGTGATGCCCATTTGCTATGGCTAGATGGAACACGTAATATGCCTTATTCAATCGTTTTTCATAATTTCACAATTACTGGTTGAAAAAAAGTGGATTTATAGTTTATAGAAATCGAAGTATAAAGGGTATACATTTTCTCTTAATTTGATACTGGTTTCATAATCTTTTCAGTGTCCCTGTATCTTCAATGTCAGTTACAAATAGAATTGATTAATCTTGTGCTATTAATATTAAGTTCATCAGTTCCGCTAAGACTGTGACTTTTATAGTAGTCTGTGACCACTACTTGGATAATTTCATATCGAGTGTCGATTTCTAGTATGCCTTTAAAATAACCCAATGTTTTTATAGTTGATTCATCAAACTCACAAAGCTGCTGATGACTTTTGAAAAGTTTTGGCAGACCAATGTGTACCCGAAAGTTCTTAGGAATTTATATAATTTCACTACCAGTTTCCACTTGCATAGATAAACTGAGTTAATTCAATCAAACTAGAGTTAAGGCAATTTTTTCTTTGCTCTGTAGTGTAAATATACTTGTTCCTGTGTCAGAGTTGTTATCATTAATTTGTGTAACCTATTCCACACTTTTCTTTTTGAATTCCCAAACTGGCTTGGCTGAAAATGGTTTGTTTTGTTGCACGTTTTGCATACTTTACCGAATTCAGGACATTTCCCTTCAATAAACACGTGTTCATAACCACAAAATTTGCATTTAGAAGACTTCTTCATTTTGACCATGTGATAAGCATTGACTATTTTTTGCTCTACTTCATGAGAAATATCGACATGGTATCAATTCTTGTTGTGTGAAGTTCGCACTTGCATAGAGTGACTCATTTCTTAACTGTATCTGTTCTGATATTTTTTATCTGTCAGACATATTATTATGTCCTCAAGGAGTCTCAGTTGTATCAAATCATCTTCAATACTTTGCTCAACTTGACATTAAATTTTGACTAGTTTTCACCCTCATCTTAATTTCCATTGTTTTCATACTACTATTTTCAATACGGGACATTGTTTTATAGTAATGAATAACTGTGCATTTAGGAGTAGAGAGTTAGCCCAAATTAAAAGTTGTATAAAAGAATCAACTGAAATTAAGATAAACGCAAAAACTAGTCAAAATTATGTTACAAAACTTCAACTAATGATAATAGTAACTCATTAAGACTTCCAGATTCCATACGTAACTAACAAAAACATGGAAACAACAGTCTTTTGTTGGGAGTTAGTTCAGAAGTGCGAGTCAGATTCTGCTAATCCATGAAAGTGTCCATGGCCAATAAGTAAAAGTGGCTAGATGTAAACTAGACTCCCTATGGCAATGAGGGTGTGAGTTAGATTCTCACTGAAGGCTTCCTCTTTACTTCTAAATGCTCTGTTATTCATTGTCATACAGACAATGGCCTAAAGTAAGTTACGTAAAAACAACTGAAATTGAAATGAAGGGAAAAAAAATAGTTGAAATTTGATGAAAACAATTTGTTACAATACTTCATCCGATAACTATGAAGATTGATTGAACTTGGAATGTGGGGTCCCGTTACAAGGACAATGTGCAAATTTCACAATAGGTTCGGAGGATTCTTGTTGCAGACTCAAAGCTTGTTCATTTAGCAATGACCAACTTTCTTTTTGGTCTCATATTATCTACCATCATCCCCTGTATTTCATCAGGACATAATTCTTCCAACTGTTTCGGTGAACCAATAGCGAGACCTCCATTATAGTATGACAATCAACTTTTGATAAAGATAAATCAGTCATCTATTTCAGACTGCCATTCATTTTTTTTTGTTCTATTTGTTGTAGTTGTGGTAAGATAATCAGCTGTTTCTTGTGCATGACAATCTAATGTTTAACTTAGAGGAGACGTACCAGAAATGGACTCTGTGTTATGAGGAGTATTGAGGTTGTCAGTAGGAGTCCTGTCTTCATTTCCATCATAATTAATCAAATAGCATATACCCATAAAAAATGACAGGGTTATTTTTGTGTAGATCGGCACCAAGGAGCCTAAACTTATTTTATTAGGTAATTTATTTTTAATAATTCAAGTATCCTAATTTTAAGTTTTTTTTTAAAGTCTCAACTCAACATTAAACATTTCTCTCTATCACTTACACACACTTTTTTTTCATCTTTTTTTAGTTTCAAATATCCAGTGGTTTTGTGACATACCATTATTGTTATGTCACAGCAGACCATTTCATTATGATCCAACCCTTCAATTGTTTTGGATCTTTTTAAAAAATTTTTTTTTTCAGTTGTGTTAATCTATTTTACATGGATCACTCGGACAAAACAGAGATACGCACAATTATACTACTAAACGTACTAATTTGCGTAGCTTCCTGCATGAGTTGGTACTGATTCTGCTGTTTTCAGTGTGATTCTCTTTCAAATCTTCTTTCTATCTCTCTTTCATAGTTTCATGAATTTTCTTCATTTTATGCTATTTAGAAGTATTTTTCTTTGTTTCTGTAATATCTCTCCAATATTCTCTTGGAGGATAGAATTGGCTTCGTTCCTTTCCCCTGTCACAACAAGAACAACAATCCTCACCTAATTTAAGGGAGTAAACTGTTTGTCTGCTTGCCACATTAAACCCATCCGGTATATAAAATTAACATTTCCTTTGTATGATTTGAAATCATAACCAAGTGTTGATGGCTCCCTTACCAATTGAGCTAAACTGACAAGTCTTGCATATCTTTGCATTTATTTATCAAAGTTGTAATAATCATCTTCGATCAGACTAGAAGTATGAGTAAATTTTGATCCTGCAGCAGCCGGGCTTGTTTCCATATGTCAATACAGGAATCCAGATCCTGTGACTAGAGATCCGTGGAAGCAACTGAGTTGTAACATTCTAGGATTCGTGTCTCCATGTAAGCAAGGTTGTCCAGAATCTTGACCAAGCTGAAACCCGAGATAATTGTTGGGTATTCCGGACCATTTAGTCTTCTGAATTCTCCAAGACACTTAAACTCAAGAAAGAAATGACTTCAAGTTCAGTCAAAACCGTGATTCCCTTTAAGCTGTGTACATGTGTGTGCCCCCACATGTTTTGCAACCTACGCACAAAGGAAATTATTGTGCGCATGAAATATTTGAAATTCTGTAGATAGCATGCAAAGTTTTTATTGAACAAATACTGATTCCATGTTTAATTCTGTGCGCACATTGTCTTGTCACCAGAAAAATGACTTAAGATCTTTAGGGGAGTAAATAAAGGTTGAAAATCTTAATATCAAAAAGACAATTCTCACTTATTCAAAGTAATGAAAACCTCTTAGAATGTTTAGTAAACAACTATTGCGTATTTAATCCATAAGTCCTATACTGTCATTACCTTCCATTCAACTACAAGTCCAGGGAAGATTCTCTAGGGTTTTTTTTTTTTATTATTCTATTAGTTTTTTTTTTTTTTTAATCTCATATCAATATTTTCACACCTTAGTAGAAAAAAATAAGCGAGAAAATTGATCAGAACCCTCTGATATCAAATAGCCTAACACCAATCTGGCGACTTCTGGGGGTAAGAGTAATCGTTTTGTGTTCATGTCTCTTTTTCAAGAATAATTATATTACTGTCCATCATTAATGATGATCGCAAAAACGAATCTCTTATTGCCTCCTTGTTTGGGATAATCTCCACAAATCATTTCTTTCACTGATGAAAAAAACAAACAAAGTTTACGAAATATATCATGTTATTGAACTGTTTATTAACGGAACAGAAATATTAAAAATTACAATTCAAGAATTCCTTCCAGAATAAATGTTGAGAGTCTTATTCAGCAGATAATTCTCACTTATTCAAAGTAATGAAAGCCTCTTAGAATATTTAGTATACAACTATTTTATATCTCGGAATTTTTGAGATGAGGTATTATTATTATTTCCATTAATATTCGTAGAGTGCAACGGCCGAAACGTTGTATGAAAAACAACAAAGATGAGGATGGTCCGAATATTAATGGAAATTACAACTATTTTGTATATAATCCATAAGTCCTACACTGTCATTGACTTCCATCCAACTTCAAGTCCAGGGAAGAATCTCATGGATTTTTTCTTTTATTCTATTATTTTTTGTTTCTCATATCAATATTTTCACTCCTTGATTTTGTGAATATCTCCATAGGTTGAGAATTAAGTCAGTTGTTGGGTAATAACAATGTCTCTGCAGTGAATCTTGTGAATGTTCACTCTGAGACACAGACTAAATTAGATAAAAGATCTAAATTTTTTCTTTTTTTTTTTTTAACCAATTAATTTTGCTACTTGCTCAGGCTACCTTGATTCATTTATATGAGCCACAAATATACTCTTTATTTTAAAGTTCTAAAAGAAAATAATAATGTACTTTTTATTTCTAAGTAAAAAAAAAGAAAAAAGATCTTGCGTTCTGAGCATTTTTTTTCCATTGAAAAAAATTCTGTTTTGGAATATTTTAGTTTCCAATCTTTCAGATAAAATTGTATACCTGTATTTTACTTGTATTTTTTTTTCTTGTTCTGTTGATTTATGTCAAAAATAGAATAGAGTTGTCTCTCATCTTTTTTGAAATACAGTTTGCAATTGATAACAGAGCTTTTAAAACTTTTTGCCTGGGTGACTCACTTTTCAAAAATAGTTTGTTTTTTGTTTTTGTGACTTAGTTGGCTTGGCTAATTAAACTCCAATTTTATGTTTTATTACACCAACAGCTTAACTGTATCTTTTGTAGAATGTATAAAATTATACCTAATTTTGTGACATGCCTAGAGATTATTGGCAACACACTATAGTATCATGACTTACAGTTTTGGAAAGCTTTTGATTTATGTTTTGAGGTTCGGGGGGTGTGTGTGTGTGAAGAAACATAAACCGAACAAATAATTGAATTTTCATTGCTTTAACATTTATGATAAACAACAGTTGCTCAAACCATTGTATCCAAGAATTTCAAAGTAAGTAATATAGTTAACATTAACAGCTAATTGTAAATACAAGGCAAATGAACTTCCCCAATATTTCGCTAAGATAGTGGTTACCAAACCCGTGGTTTGAGACCCAGAGGAGGATCACAAGAATACTTCTGAGGGGGTCACAGAGTGGTTTGAATAAAATAATGATAATGATAAGGATAAGAAAAGAAAATATAAAAATGCTATGAAAAAAGAAAAAATGTTTGAAGTAAAAAATATTGCAAATACATCTCCATCACAATTTTGAAATGTAAAGCGTCATTGAGACTTTGGAATATGAAAATAGTTGTGAATTTTAAAGCATCAATGAAAACTCCTGACATATTCCAGTCTATTCATGCCAAATTCTTATACTTGATTATTGAATTTAAGTAAAATTCAGTAAAATTTATTGGATAAAACTAAATGAAGAAACACTGGAATTATGTTTCTACCTTGAGGGTCTCCCTGCTCCCAAAATTCTATGTCTTGGGTCACAGTCAAAAATTTTGGAAAATTAATGGTTAAATACAAGACAAATGAACTTATCAGAGATTTTTCTTAAATTTCATGATGATTTATTTCAGGTTTGGTGAATGACAGCTGTCGAAAAAAACTTCTTTTATTTGGTTTTTTTTTTTTTCATTTTCATTTATAGATGAAGCTTTTACTTTTCACTTTTATTGATATACATATATATGCACTGACATATAGAAAGCACCCTGTTAGGTTTTTGGTATTATACAGAGGTGAGCACAGCTAATAAAAAATGCTTAATTGATAAACGGCTAAAAATTTAGTGGAACTGAGGATAACTGCTAACCTTTATTATAGGAATTTAGCTTTGGTCTGTTTTTGGTTTAAAGCTCTAAAACCCTTAAAAACAGACCCAGAGAGCTGAAATATTCACATGTAGCTCAGACACAAAGCTTTACAAAAATGTGTAGCATACATCAGATGTTGATCAAGGTGTAAATTAATAATTAATCCAACAAAATAAAATTAAGCATTAGTTTACATTCAACATACAGTTCTATGTCTAAGCTACAAGATATAAAAATTTCAACTCTCTAGATCTGTTTTTGAGGATTTTAGAGCCAAAATAATGTAGCAAAGCTAAGTTCATATAATAAAAGTTAGTAGTTACCTTTACTTCCACTAAATTTTTAGTGGTTCATCACTTCAGCATTTTTGTTAGCTGTGCTTACTACTGACCATGTACCATTCATATGTAAATTTGCCTAGACTGTTAACCAAGAGCGATTTATAGATCCAAAGCTTGACCCTAAATCTAACCTTCAGTGTTGGGAGTGCAGTGTAATTTTGAGGGTCAGATTTTGAAAAAGAATGTGTGTATTATATGCTGTAAAATATAGTATTAATAGATAATGAAAAATCTCTATTATTAGGATCAATTTATGAAAAGTATAGCATTTTTTTAGATGATGGTCATGGCCAATTAGTATTGGATGCACTATTTGTGTGATCACCAAAGTTTAACAGAGTTGAGTTGGCCTGGTTAGTACCTTGCTAGGTGACCTACTAGGTAGACTAGATGCCACAAGCAGCCTCCCGTGGCCATCCCATTAATCTTCCTTGGAGGAGACCATTCTCTGCACTATGCTCAATTACACAAGCCAAAGGCCCCACCTCTCCTACCCTCTCTCCCCTTTGAACCTTACAACCGACTTGGCTTCAAGCGACAAGATATTAAATGAATTCTAGTTGATTTTTTCATGACTCTTTGAGCAATCTTCTGTAAATGAGTGGGCATCCAGGTTCCTCTAAAAGACCATTTTCAGCTTGGTGCTGATGATTGTGAAGGAATCTTTCACCTGCATAAAAATGGGTTTGAACTTTTGCTCAACCAAAAATCTATTTGTAGAATTGGCTTTCATGTTTTGAATATAGAGAATTCCCAAAATAGTTGGAGAAATTCTTACTTTTTTCCTGTGAGTTTGCGCCCCTTCTCGAAATTACTTATGCCCCCCTGGCGTGGTGGGGGGCATGTTCCCCTGTAAATATTCACAAGCATTTCTGATCTGTAAATTTAAATGACTTTTGTTTTTATGCTTGGTAATAAAAATTTTTGAAAAAATTGACCCATTTGCTGGACTAAAAGATGAATGGGTTTTTGGTGGACTACTGCTCACTGCAACTTCCATTTGCTGGACTAAAAGATGAATGGGTTTTTGGTGGACTACTGCTCACTGCAACTTCCATTTGCTGGACTAAAAGATGAATGGTTTTTTGGTGGACTACTGCTCACTGCAACTTATTCAAATCCTGTAAATCTATATTGAGTTTCAGTCGATGGCTCACTTGTCATGATACCATTGGACACCATGTAACACAGCCATGCATGTGGGTCAAGTTCTGGGAGTATGGAGGTAACTCAATCTGGGCGTAAGTCAACCATGAACCTTAAAACTGTACATACTCCTGTCTAAATATCATTAGTAATAGAATGTAAATACTCGTCTTCCAATTTAATGACACGCCTTTTCTTTTCTGCATTGAAGGGTGGGGAGTTGTTCACAGGCAATGATACGGTATATTTTCAGATCTAAGGCAACGAGATACACGCAAACAAAAGATCACACGGTACATAATTTCACGCTGGCTACTGGTATCCCGTATGCTATCAAAACTAGAAATCTGTTGGTCAATGCAGTGTTCTTTTTTTAATTTAAAAAAAAATTCCATCAGGCCATCAAGGGGACCTCTGATGTATTTATGATCTGGCATTAGTTGGTTGGGCATAAGTCAATGTATGACTGCATAGACTTGTTTTTTTTTTGTTTTTTTATTTTTCAATAAAACTCCCATCTTATAGGCCAGCAAATGTGATAAATGATTTTGGATTCTCTTTTTTGATTGAAATTAGCTGAAATTGAAAAATTTACTAAACCAGAAAAAAAGTAAAATTATATAAATTTTTGTAAATCATTGTTTTTATTCATAGTTTGAGTTTTGAATAAAAGGACAAAATATTCAGAAAATATGTGTCCTCTTGCTTAATTTATAAACAGTTGCTTTCAAAATGAATTGACTTATATATTGAATTGACTTTATATTCTGGTACTAATATATCACCAGATTTTGCATTATTTTCCATTTTTTCATGACATGCTAAATAATTTAGTTATCAATTGTTTTTTGTTTTTATCCTATAATACCATGCAAGGTTTTTGGGGCACCAAAGATGATTTTATTATCGGTATGTCAAACCTGATGGGAACCATCCCACTGGTTTTGTGATCAGAGTTGTCTGTCTCTTAAACTGGTTGCTAACCATAGGTTAAGAGCCCAGTCTGCCCTACGATTTACTCATTATATAGGTAGGGGTTGGGAGAAGAGATGGTTCCATGCCTTTCCCAGGGGCATTAGTGTAGAGTGAACACAAATTGTCTCAGCCAGAGTTTGGAAGTTGGCTTGCCGATTCCATTCTCTGTGCTGTTAACCAATTGGATTGTGCTTTACTTATTTATTTTAAGTTTCCATTTCTTGTATTGAGACCTGAAGACAGAATGTGAAATCTCAAATTACAATTATGGGGATCTTTTTTTTTTTAACTCTTTGAGGCAAATTTTTTTACGCTTTTTAACTACTATACCCCTGAAAATGTTTTCAGATTATTCTATAGATTTTTTTCTGAGTTGCTCAGATGTATGCCCCCTCCTACAGTTGTGAGGTCTGCTGGTCCAACACACCGTTTCTGGTACAGAACAAAACAGTGAGACACAATATCAACCTTGATGCTCCTATAGATGTATGAAGATTAAAAGGTGGTATTAAAAATGACCCAGTATGTAGATACCAACACTTCAAATTTAACCTAAGGTTCTTCAAGGAAATCTAGGTGAAAATGGCACAATTAAAACCCTGATACCTTTACCCTAGTCCCCTAACCATAACCCAGGAATAACTTTACCTTTAATTCTTACACACTATCTGCATTCATTCATTCTCAGAACTTTTTTTCAGTTGTGTCTGTACATTTCTTTAAGAGACTTTTTGGTTGGTTGGTTGGTCCCAGTGATGTCGAACAACAGAAATAGGAAGGAAGGAAGAGATTTATTGTCATATAAAAGTGCAATGTCATTAGAATAATATCTATTCTGATCAATTTTTTTTTTACGAGCTGGTAATGATGTCATGATAAAATGTCCATGGTCTACTTGTTTGTTTTTTTAAAAAAGTCAAAAAGGGCCAAATCATGCTCAAAATGTCAATTTACGATTTTTATTGAAAATGATTCTAACAGAATATTTCCATACTGCAATATTTTACTAGTATGAGAATCAATTGACTCAAAGAAAGATGATTTGCTTGTCTTCCTCCCCCATCTCTGCCTACTCATCCTCCTTCTGTCACAAGTACCACAGAAGGTGGATGCATTGTTGAACTTATGGTTCTTGTTTTACATTATTAGCAGTGTAATTAGATGTGTCATTTTTTCCTAGTTTTTCAGTTGTGCCATATTTTACTGGGCACTGCGTCATGGAGTTAATTGGTAAGAAAATGAGAAAAGGCTTCATTAGTTGACACAAATCTACCAATACACTGTTTGTCTCCTGGAAGTCATATTTTTTTTCATTTCATCATTTTTTTCATGAAAGAAAAAGTTACGGGGATCTGACAAAGGTATCAATATTTTTTTTAGTACGTTTTTTTAGATGTATCCACTTAAAGGATACTTTTCCGATTAGTAGATCCTCACTATGTTAAATATCAATTTCCTCAGCTGTATCATGCTGGATTGATATAAAACTTGGTCCAGACCTTCGGGTGAACCATCATCATCTTTCTCCTCCTCTCCCTCCTGCTGCTACTACTACCATAACTAGTAATGCTAAATATCAATTTTTTCAGTCGGATCATGTCAGATTGATATGAATCTTGGTCCAGACCTTTGAGTGAACCATCCTCCTCTTTCTTCTTCCTTTACCTCCTCCTCCTATTACTACCATGGATGGTAGATGCAACATAGAACTTATGGTTCTTGTTATTATAAATTATTATTGTTTGTTTTTCTTTTTGCATGTCATTGGAGGGAAAATTCTTTGAAATAATAAAGCCTTAAAAATCTGAGATTTTTGTTTCATTCTTAACCATTGCAAATGCTTCTCCACCTGTGGTCTTTTGATTTTATCTCTTGAAATTGACAATAAAATTGAAAGCAAAACCCAAAAATTTTTACTCACGTAATTTTAGGAGTAACTAGAGATTTTGGGGCCCAGGAACTTGGCCACCTGAAATGCTCCCGCCAACATTCAGTCAGATTTGTTAGAAGAAATGCACTAGGTGAACTGTTATTCATAAATCTTTTTTGGGGCCCCCTCCCTTTGGGGCCAGGGTTGTGGTTTCAAATCGCCTATCCACCCCTCCCTCAGCTACGCTTCTGTTAATAATGGAACCAGACAGTCAATTTTTAGACTTAAATCAGAAACCATCAACCAAAACTGTCAACATAAGCTTCTTCAGTTTTCAAGTTGGTGTGGCTGCCTGGCTATATATCAAATGTACAGGCCACATCAATGAATTTGACAGAAAATTTGAATATTTACTCCTTATTATGTCTAGAAAAAACGTTTTTTTGACTCCCCCAGGTCTTCAGTGGGGATTCAATTTGCAATGTAAATTTATGCTTAACTGATTTTGTGTTTTGCAGTGTTCATGCTTATTTTTTTGATTACCCCAATTTCCATTTTTTTTAATTGATCACTCCTACCATGGCATGATCACGTGACAATGTCTATCACGTGACTAACCAGGCTTGTTTTTTGTTTTTTTTCAATTCAATTTTATTTTATAATTCGTTTTCTCTTTAGTTTGTGGTAATGAGACCCACCAACCCTGCATTGAGGGCGAAGTTGCCATTTCGTGTGGTATCTTTAGTTAGCAAGCCGTTTTTGTTTTTGTTTTTTGTTTGTTTTTGTTTTTTTCAACATTGCAACTGAGTAATGGGTTCGATCCTGTCACTGGGCGTCCTATACTTCTCTAGTGTTGTTCCTCGCCATTGAGCCAATCCCAATAAATAATAACTTAAAGTTGGGAGTTAAAATCCCCTTTGCTGTGAAGTTGACATTATCAGTAAATTAATTTCATCGTAATTTCGATTGAATTTACGAACCTTTTTCAAAAAATGTTTTATGAATTAAGTATTGCGTACAGACAAGTCGACATGGCATGCATATAAATTAGTTAAGCCAGTCAACCAATCAAAACTGTTTGTTACAACTGTCGCTATGGTTACTGCTTATGATTATCAGACAATCGAACTGTTAATCTAAACAAGAAATTCATTTCACAAAAGTTTTTCTAATTGTATTTAAAAAAAGAAATGTATTTTTGTTATTAATGATACTCTATCATCTTACCGTTAACAACTTTATTTAAATATCGGAATCATTTAATCCAGGTGGTAAGTAATTAAAATTTATTACTCGATAACAAAACTGATTGGAGTTCGCTAAAATAAATCGAATAGCAACTTCAAATGTAAATATTGTTATTGATGCAGGGAAGATGGAAAATTGTTGAAAATCTCAATATTACACTTTGTATTTTAAATGATGATTTGACAAAATTTCCATCTTCCTCAGCCGGCAAAAATAGCCTACTATTTAGTTAGTGTCCTTGAGCTGGCTATGGATTCATCTGTTCTTGCCCAGACGGCGATTTTTTTCTGTGTTAAATTAAAAAAAAACGAATAACTCGACTAATTTGAAGATTGTATTTTTATTAAATTCAACTGCTGGATATGTTGCATTTAATGTTTTTGTCAGTAGTGTTTACAGTTGTCAAGATTATATAAGTCAAATTAATTACAGAACAAATGAAAGTACTTAACTTGTCATTATGGTGATGGTAATTTCGCCTCTGAAAAATAGTTCCTAGGCCATCCATGTTCAATTTAACGCTGGAAAGGTAACAATCGCCATGGAGACCCACATTATCGCAAGTTTTCAATCTCAACTCCGGTTTGTGAGATGAGGCGACAAGCACCTGAAAGTGGCCTCGCTCACTTCATCCTGTGCTATCTTACCCGTAGCTGTGGGAAGATGTGGATTCATGCCTTCCCAAGGGCATTAGTCAAAAGTGAAATCAAATTGTCTTCTGTCAGGGTTTAAACTCGGTTCACTGAATCCATTCTCCATGCTGTTACATAGCCACTCTTGCCTGCTTTTAAAATTCGGATGGAGATTCGGGGTCTGCCCCGCCCCCTCGGATAGAGCCCAATGAATTTTTTTTTCAAGTATCTGAAGAAATATAGGTAAATACTAGAATGATCTCAATCATAAATTAACCTTAAAAACAAAAAGGTGATTGTTACCCTTTCCACGTTAAATTCAAGACTTGGACGACGTAAACTATTTTTTCAGTGACAGTTTGTTGCTTTCATTTGCCTTTACAACGTTAATTCTAACACTAAACATTACTTATATCCTACGTAGTTTAATTTAATAAAATACAGTTTTAAATGATCAAGTTTTCTACTTTCATTTTCTGCTTTCGCTCGAAAAAAGAAAAATAATGAAGGCAAAAACAACCCCCCCCCAAAAAAAATCTTCCATCGCCTTTTGTCCACCCTTTCACAAAATATCATTGGAATTCATTGATAACTTTTGGAGATATGTGGACAAACATGAAGTTTTGGCGATATTATGTGATTTAGACGTATAACGAGCATGGGAGAAGTAATTGTGCATGAACCCGCTCCAGAATTTAATCAATTCGCCCTTAGTCTATAATCTATCCCTCCAAAGAATTTCATTGGAATTTGGAGAAATCGCATGGACGGTCATGAGCATATACATAAATGTGATCCAAAAAAAAGTAAATAAATAAATAAATAAATAAAAAATTAAACAAAAGACTGGAAAAGGATCTCACAACCAGAAAAGAATTCCTGGATCTGTCCCGAAATTTCACCAGATTTTTCTTAGCCTATCTCCCACCCGTCTACAATAATTCATTCAAATCCATTCAGTTCTTACGGATATGTCATGTGGAAAGACGAGTAGACGGAAAAATGCGACCAAATATATATATATATATATATATATATATATATATATATATATATATATATATATATATATATATATATATATATATATATATATATATATCTTCCCAACTTTATTGATAGAGTTGAAAGATCGTGTGATTTAATATTTAATTTTAACAATTAATGTCTTCTTCCCGACTGCTTTTTAGTTTGACATTTCCACCATGGATCCCGAAGAACAACTGGAAAAAGATCAGCCGAATGTGAGCGATGGTGTGGAAATCCAACCAGAAGTCACAATAACAGGTCAGTTTTATACGGCTTTCCCCCGCTATCCGAAAGTCACCATCATCATTATCAGCATCATCAATAACGACAACGACAACACCTTTTTAACCTCCGACCTTGGATATAGACCTTTCCCAGGACTCGCAAAGTTGTGAGTGTAGCGGTGCCAATATCTCCAGAACCTGTCCAAGTCGTCACGTCATCTTATATTCTGCCAGTCACTATTTCGCATATGATCTCTGGGGATCCATGTAGTGAGTCGTGATGTCCAGCGCTTGTCTGACATTCTTGCATCATGGTCTACTCATTGTCATTTGAGGTTTATGATGGTTTTTTTTCCTCTCTGACTCCTGTTTTTTTCTTCAATGCATTGTACTATCTTGTGATCTCTCCGTGAGTGAGATGTGAAGCGTGACCCTCTCTCGTGCACGTTGCATGGTTCTTACTGTAACATATCTACTGCCTCGACAGTTCATTAATCAGTCTACAAAAGATTTGGAACCTTTCCAGCTCAAAAAAAGAGTATGACAAGGTGACACCAACTCACCCAAACTCTTCAGAGCACGTCTGAAAATTATCTCCCGAAGCTTAGACTGAACAAATAAAAGAACCAGGATTGACTTATCTAAGTAACCTCACATTTGCTGACAACTTCGTTCTATTCTTGAAGTAGAATAATCAAAAAGAGAAAAAATTCGTTAGCTGAAATGACGTAATGTAAAGAAGCAATTCCCATTATTTTCATGGGATTTTTCGAAGCATTCCCAGACCCAAGAGGGTGATGATGGTATGCTGGGCAGTTAGTGTGTTGGAGGTTAGTGTGTTGGGTGGTAGAGTAGATTAGGTTGTAGGAGAGAGAGAGAGAGAGAGAGAGAGAGAGAGAGAGAGAGAGAGAGAGAGGGGGGTGGGTGTACGCTGCATCTATAACAAATCACTGCAAAACAAACGCCGGAAGCTAATTTTACTTCCATAAAGTGTGTGAAGGGGTCTGTACATTTGTTTGTTTTTTTTGTTTTATATTCTCGTAATCTGCACATTATGTTGTTTTAGGAATTGTGTGGATAGAAAACTAAGACATGTACCTAAATTGAACAATTGTAACCAAAAGTGACGAGTAATTCTTCACCTTCAACATCGAACAAAAGTAATCTGCTGCGGCCCCGAGATTTTAGGGGGAAATGCTTATTTTGTCTCGTCTTGCGTGATTGAGTGTAGTTTAGAGATCGGTCCCCTCCTTAGGATGATTTATGGGAGATTGTCTGCATGATCCCAGCTGCTTATGGCACCTGGTATTCCCAGACGGTCACCCATCTATGTACTAAACATACTCGACGTTGCATAACTTCGATGATCGAGCGAGAACCATTGTATCCGACGCGATTTAGTTGTAACTAAATAAGTCAGACTGGTGTGGTTTTTATGTTTACTAAATATCAATAGCAGGCCTGTGGTTGGTATCATCCAGGTCTGTAACTCATAGATCTTTCTTCTTTTCAGGATATCTAGATTATTGGTAATCTTTTTGTACTAACATTATTTATTATTAATCATGATTCCCCCATATCATTCAAATTGATTGCATAAGTCTACATTAACTAACAGTTCTATTCATCTTTAGTTTTCAAATATTCAATTCTGACTTTGTGAAATAATGTGAAAAGAATAAGAATGGGTAAAATGAAAATGTTTATTTTAAACTGAATAATTCTTTCGTTGCCTATTGTTCATTCTTCTACAATTTTCCACAGAAATTCACAAATAACTTTTGAAGATGTAACGTGGACAGTTATGAGCTATACAAAGAAGTATTTAGAAAAAACGGGGATATCTCTAAATCGAAAAAAAATTTCTTGATCCTCCCCCAAGTTCAACCAACTTTTTCCTACCATATTGTCTACCCTTCGATAAAATTTAATTGAAATTCATTGAGAAATTCTGGAGATACCATGTGGACAGACAGATGTTTCATTTGAAAAAAAGAATCACCAAGACACTAGAGGAGAACTTTTCAGGCAGTCTTCTTAGTGTCACTCCCTTTGATGGTGTCCCCCGGGGCGGGTCGCCAGCTTGATCTGCCACTGTTACTTATATAAGCATAACCAAAACTAATATAAGCATAACTAATGAAAATATTGAATATGTAAAAGTTATATACTATAAGTAACACCCTTTTCTTTAATATAAAACTACTGAAGAATTACAATTTTGCTTATTTGTACGGCGATTTTAAAATGTCTATTCTTAATTCTTCTTTGAATGATCCAGTCACTCCAGTTACCGAAAATGTACCTTCTCTGGGTGATGCACCCACTGAAGATGTACATCCTACAGGTGATAAATCCACTGAAGACCCACTTGCTACTGGTATTACATCTGCTGACGACATACAACCTACGGGTGATGTATCCACGGAAGACGTAAATCCAACAGGTGATCTTTCCACGGTAGCCGTACATCCTACGGTTGATCTATCCACAGTAGACGTACATCCTACGGTTGATCCACCCACGGAAGACGTACATCCTACGGTTGATCCACCCACGGAAGACGTACATCCTACGGTTGATCTATCCACAGAAGACGTACATCCTACGGTTGATCTATCCACAGAAGACGTACATCCTACGGTTGATCCACCCACGGAAGACGTACATCCTACGGTTGATCCACCCACGGAAGACGTACATCCTACGGTTGATCCACCCACGGAAGACGTACATCCTACGGTTGATCCACCCACGGAAGACGTACATCCTACGGGTGATCCATCCACAGAAGACGTACATCCTACGGGTGATCCATCCACGGTAGACGTACATCCTACGGGTGATCTATCCACAGAAGATGTACATCCTACGGTTGATCCACCCACGGAAGACGTACATCCTACGGTTGATCCATCCACGGAAGACGTACATCCTACTGGTGATCCATCCATGGAAGATGTACATCCTATGGTTGATCCATCCACGGTAGACGCACATCCCACGGTTGATCCATTCACGGAAGACGTACATCCTACGGGTGATCCACCCACGGAAGACCTACATCCCACGGTTGATCCATCCACGGTAGACGTACATCGTACGGGTGATCCATCCACTCAAGATGTCATTCCTCAACAGCAGTTGAACGAAAATGGAGAATCAACTGTTGACCGAGTCGAAGTTCCTGATACTTCTGCCCAAGAAGGAGAAATGCTCCCCGAAGAAACTGTTACAAAACAGGATATGACAGGTCAAGGAGAAGGCCCTCGTCCCGAAGCAAAAGGTTAGTACCTTCTTCAATCATATGAAGCACTTTAAAGTAATCCATCTGAAGCCTCATCAAACTGTACTGTATGTTATGAAATTGTTCTAAATCCAAAAAAGACACATTAAATATTAAATCACATGAATCCTTTACTTGCATAGTAATCAAATTCTTTCATTCGCTATACATCCGGGTAATACTACAGATATCCGTGCCACACACAAATGAATCACTGTAGCCTGTGCACGTACAAGAATTAACTGCAAAAAATCATCTAAAATTATCTTATCTAAAAATAGCAGCACAAGATCTGGGCATCGCTGGTCTCTAAATGACCATTGAGACCAAAAATAGCATTTACCACCCCCCCCCAAACCCCAACCAAACAAAAAAACGTTTTCAGATAGTGACCAGTGTTGTACTAATGCGAATTTCCAAGGTTATAACTTCCAAAACATGTCCAGGAGCACCCAGACTCACACATACATAAGCAAATAGAAAAGAATCTGTTGCCCATTAAGCTGGTTGGTTGGGTGGGGCATTTGTGAGATTACGGTGATTCGATATGTCTGACATTTTAGTTAAAGTATTTCTTCTTTTTCTCTTTTATTTTTATGCAACGATTATGACTTCAGTTTCTTCTACCATCGTATTTAGTAAAATAATAATAACCAACCATTACACATTTTGATTAGGATTTTTAGTATTTTCTCACATCTGAAAATCATTTGACTGTTCTTTATCGCAACTTGCTCAGACCGTCAGTTTACAGCAGTGAGCAAATGGCACATGTCATCAAAAATAAGGAATAAAGAATAAGGCTCGAACTTGCGTCCTTTTTACCAGGAAGCTGCCTATATGCGTTACTGCTCGACCGAAAGAGCTACTAGGGTTCTTACGGCTTTCAGAAGATTAAATTTAGGCTACCATACTTTAAAATCGTGGCTGTTAGCATTTGATGGTGACAAACGAAAAATACCAGAATCCTCTTTTTAGTGTCTATATATTGTGAAATACTTCAATACTATTCAATAAATTTTAGATAAGTTCGGTTTTTGTTTCTTTAAAAAGATCATCTAAGATATTTTTTTTCACTTTGGCTCGGATCAGTCGTGTCCCGTCATCTGAGGAGATACGACACGAATTAAGCGTGCCTGGTGCCAGGGAATCCATGTCCAAGGCAGCATCTTCCCACGTTAAGCTCGACCTTGTGTCATATTTTGCTGTGGTGGGACAGCGAATACCCCCCCCCTCCCCCAAGGCAGCATCTCACACTCGCACTGACGTATTAGGGACAGAATTACGCCCGGACGCCTGCACAAAAAAAAAAAACCCCAAAACAGTGAGGCTGGACAATTCTTGTTTTTACTCGCTCGTACGCGTATGTGAGGACCTACATTAAACCTGACCCTTTTTCGTATTTGCCCCTTGGAGAAACAAATAAGTACAATTTATTTTTATTTTTCATTTTTTTCCCCTAATAAACACCGTACAATGTTTAGTTACTGAGATAGGAATTATCATAACTCATTTATTTAACAGAACTTCAGACTTCGCCTTGGCTGTTTTTTTTCAGTCGCGGTATTGGCCATTGAAAAACGGAGGGTACTGCGACCAAAACATTGTAACTATAAAAACAACCAAAGTGAGGGCAACAATAAAACAATGCATCAACGTAAACTTTTTTATAGATTAGTAGTTACTTATTGGAGTCCCACTTTCGTCATCGATAGAAGACAATATTCTTCCAGCTCTTGCGATTCCATGTACCAGTCTCTTTTATAGGTTTCCTCTTAGATTCCAATATCTTGTAGGTGTATTATAAGTTGGCATTTTTGTGAATCCTGGTTTTGTTGGTTTTCCACATGTCTCACACATTAAACAGTTTATTTTGTATCCCTTCAATCTAACCTGTTTTCTAAAATATAAGATATGCTAAAGTAACTGATGCTATTGTAGTGCCCCCTATACTTTTAGTTAGGAATTTAATACGAAACTCTTCTTTTAGCTAGATATACAAAACGTCACTTCCTCCGACGATCCCTATAAAAGCCCTGAACGCACATGGTCCAATGCTCATTAGCTCCAGCAACCCTAGCTGGTTACGCTTGTAGCCCCGGCCTCTGCAGCCAGCCTTTCTCTCTCTTTCCTTCTCCCTGGTCCAATGCTTATTGGCGCCAGGACCCCTAGCTGGTCATGCCTCTGGCCCCAGCCTTCGCAGCCGGTTACTTTCCACTCTCTTTCCATCTCCCCAAGATTGTTGTCATTTCGCCGACCCACTGGCCGATCCGATCTTAACCACCATCTTCACTTCGGGAAACACGCATGGATAAAACTCCGTGTTCCATGGCTTTCATATTCTGATAGCGTCTGAGAATAGCCCCCAAGTTAACCCACTTACTTGGCAGTAAGGCTCGCACACTGAACCCGGTTTCCACGTATAATCTTGGAGTTATCCAACCATACGGAATCCACGCGTTTACTCAACTCTGCTCCAACTCCGACGCCAGTACTATCAAGACAAGAAAGCTCCCACCTTTCACCATCTCTTCATCTATCTCTTCTCCTAACATTACTTCTCACGATCGAACGTATTTACGTTATCCTTACATGTACCTCATCTTTATTCTTGTATTAAACGTACGTCTCTTGTCTGGCCATAATATTCGTATGTGTTCATTCCTTTTTGTTCCAATGCGCGTCCAACTGAATACTTGGCGTGCATTCCATTCACTTCCTAACATCTCTTTTCTACCTCCACTAGAACAGGGCCGGTGCGCTACACATCAACCCATGAGGACCAAATCTCCTCGTCTCTCAAACAAACAATCCATCGCTGTTCGGATTCAACAGAAGATTCTACGCACTGAACTATTTACTTGTTTCATTTTCAATAGAAGACAATGATACTCCATCTTTAGTGACGCCTTTCACTGGTCTTTTTCAGCTTCATCGGTCGTTTGCTAGTATTCGAAATATTTCTTCATCATTTACCTAGTTCATCTTCAGGTGGCGATGTTAGTTATGGCTCTGAAGGTAAATCTGGGTGTATTTGTAGTACACCTATCTCAGTTTGGGTTTAGTACTACTGGTAAGGTTACTCTAAGTTTTCCTCTAAATCCCTGATGCTTTTCCTCGAAATAGAATTTAATCGCCATACTCGCTGGTATTGTAGGTGTTCTTCAAATACGACTAAAAAGCATCCGTCTTGATTCTCTGTTGGTGAGAGGTATTGGTTTCTCATTCGCCTTCTTATAGAGAAACATATTTGATATCTTCGTGGGATAATGAATACCTAGGATGCCTCTCAGCTGTTGTATATGGGTTTCACAAAGATCATATTATATTAGACTATAAATGCATTGTGATTTTCGACAAAATCACGTCATTACTAAGACTCAGTCATTATTATTGGTAAGAGTCACAAATTACGTCACTGTTGAATCGTTCATTACATAATCGCAACTATCACAAAAGGGTTGTGGAGAAATAAAAAGGTTGTGTTTTAATATTAACTTTGTTTCGGATACTTCAGTCTCTTCTTTTCGTCCTCGATGTAGTCACGACGTTTTGACCGATTCATTTGTACAGCTTTGTCACTTATACCTAAGAATACAATCCTGCAGACATTGTAGTGGCCATTTTGAAACAGTAAAGGTAACGACAGCAAAAAAAAACAAAAAAAAAACAAAACAAAAAAAACAAGACAAAACTTTGGCACCCTACTAGGTAGTGCGATTAGGGATGTAGTTAAATTTTGTGGAAATACTATTTATAAAGCTCTTTAGGGGCTAGGGGCTTCCTTTGGGGGCCATTTAAAATTGGCTCCACCACTTCCATCAAATATACCCCTTGAGTGCTGCCCTTAAAAATAAGTTCTAGGATTAGTGTTATGGTTGGTAAGATTTAAGATTAGTGTTATTCTGCAACAGCAGCCATTTTAAACCGAGAAAAGTAACGATTGCCAAAGTGCGGTTTCTCCTACAGATCTAGTATTATTGCTTTATTTCTGCATCTCCAATGACTGGTACTGTGCTTCGGTCAAGTCACATGGCATGACAGCCTATACAAAACCATTGTGCAGGGTAAGGTCGAGGGAGGGCACAGGTGAGGAAGAACACTAGCCACTAGTAAATGAAATTATCAATGTTTAATATGTGAATCAATACTTTGACCTTTAATTTCTAGGTACTCCGATGGATAAAGAAGAAGAAGAGATGGGAGAACTCAATGAAGAGGAAGCAATGAAAGAACCTTCTGAATTTGAATTACCTGACCTAGATGCAGACGACATATCCAATCCAAATGCATATGTCACAGGTTCGTATTTACACAAATATCTTGAATAATGCAGCTTTGATTAGTGCATGTTATGATTTAGTACGGTCAAAGGGTAATCCTTCGAAATGGGTGCATTAAAACGTTATGCAGATACTTTACGAGGGAGGTAATTTCTCATCAGACACTGCGTGGCTAGATTTTTAAAAAAAATGGCTATTAAGTAGATTTAATTTCCAGGTAACGAAATGACACTGATAATGATTGAGAAATTAAAAACACTAAACCCAAACCTACACACTAACCCTAACCCCAGACCTACTAAGGAAACCCTTACCCCAGACCTACTTAAGGAACCCTAACCCCAAACCTACCAAGGAAACCCTTACCCCAGACCTACCTACTAACCCTAATACAAACCCTACCTTCTGACCCCAACCTAACTATTCTTGACTCTAAAGTAAACAGTGTTTTTAGATCGAAAATAATATTATATGATAAACAGTAAAAATCTAGCAACTTTCAGTCATCTAAAATGGCCATGCTAATCATGTATCATATCTATCTGGATAAGCTCTTTTGCAAAATATTGCCATAACATTTTAATTCACCTATTCCAAAGGATAATCTGGTTAAGGTATTGCTGTACTAATTAATAGAACAAAGTATAAGCTGAAAAAAAAGCATAAAATTATAGTAAAGAGTAAAAAGTAAATCATAGTAAGACCTTGAATGGTACAAAAAATTATGGAATAAAATTAACTAATTAACTAATCAAGGTTTGCCTGTACTTTTTCTTTAATTCATTCACTGCAAAGGACAAAAATTTCAGTCATTGTGGCTTTATGCCTTAACTGCGAATGACGGAAATTTCCACAAGTCATGCAATTGATACTTCCACTTAAGGTTACAGATTAATTTTTCTGTTTATTACTATGTTTCTGTAACTACTTAGCAATAAACAATATCACCCATTGGACAGTTATCTGCTATCACAGTATCAAGGGCTTAAAAAAAGAAGGTTCGAAACTTCAAGTATCCTTGCTATTCAGAGAAAATATCCAGGCAAACCTGTATTTTTAGCATTTAGTTTTTTTTGACTGTTCAACGAACTACAATAAAAAAAAAAAAATTTTTGAACTTCAAAAATCATGTTTATTTTAAATGGATTACATTTATTTTAAAACTAATATACAGTACAAGTCTATCAACAATAATCATGTTTTTTGATTGCTGTGTGGTTGATGATGGTATTTCACTAAAACAAGATTACGTCAGGTCCAGAGGGAACACTGCTGCAGACCCCCAAGCATCATTTAATGGACACTTAGTGGTCAGTAGACCCCTGTTTCAGAATCGCTAACCTGAGGCAATCCTCACGGATATGGTGGCTAGTCTAAAGAAGGATCTGTTCCTTACAGAATAGTTAAAAAGTAGGGATCTGGATTATGCAATAGGCAATATTATCCATTTTCTCAACATTTACTGACTCTCAAGTTTCAATTTTCTGGATTAGAAAAAATAAAACAGTTACGAACTCCCAATTTTTCTGTGTAATCATTCAAAGAGTTGCTTGAGTAAATTTTCTTGGAACTGTATAAGTTGTAACCTTGTACCTTGGGCCAGGGTTTCCCAAACTGGGTTCCACTGAACCTTTGGGTTCTGCATAATATCTTTTTGGTTCCATAGCTGTTTTCAAGAAATAGACTATTCCCAGTTTCGAATGAAATAATGAGATATTATAAGGTATTAATGCAAAAAATCTAAATGTGTCCATTTTACCAGTTTCAGTTGTTGGTTTTTATCAAGAAAGCCATGTTTGATATAGAATCAAGACTAACTTTATAGATATAAACATCTTTTAGGTTCCAAAGTCTTTTGCTCAGTCTCAGTGGTTCCGTGAGTGCAAAAAGGTTTGGGGAAACCCTGCCCAAGGCTATTAACTTGTCAATCAACTCTTGTGCTATCACTAGGGGGGGGGGGGATATGCAACTTCTTCCTCTATGAAGCTCAACCTTTACGAATTCTTTCCATGCTCCGCACAAGACTAGACTAGATGAGAGTAAATATAGGGAGGGAGAGTGTTGGGCTAATCTCAGCAGTCGAAATTCTGATTTGTACCTGGGCTTGAACACTGAAGACTGGCACTGGTGAATAATGCACAACTATCTGATCCACCAAGCAGATATATCGTCTCAGATTATGGCTTTTTGATGTTCTTTATGTTTGTCTTAAATGATTCTTTTTTATTTCAATTTCAACATCATTCCAAAAGAGACATTACACTCCCTTTTTCACATATGTTCTGCTATACAAGATTCCTTGGCATCATGTCAGATTATGGCTTTTTAATGTTGATGTTTTCTATGATTGTCTTAAATGATTTTATTTTTTTTTTCAACCTCATTCCACAAGATACACAAGTTACACTACCTTTTTTTATATATGTTCTGCTATGCATGATTCCATGGATTCACCTCTGATCATGGCTTCTTGATTTTCTTCTAGTAATTTACGGTGATTGTTTCAATCCCTTCAAGACTAACCAATTAAGGTGCCTAATGCCTGAATTTGAATGTTCAAATAAAGTTCTAAGAGAAATTTACACAACACCTATATCCTATCAGTCATACAAACCTTGAGATATATAGTAGTGGGCACAGCTAACGAAAACACAAGACTGGTCAACTACTAAAATTTAGCAGAAGCAAACATAATTGGTAAAACTATTATATTTAGCTTCAGTTCATTTTTTTCAAAATCATCTTCAAAACCAGAACTAAAGAGCTTTTGATTTTTATATGTTGTAGAGTAGATAATAGAGTTTTCCAAAAAGGTATAGCTTGTCAATATCAAATGATACAAACAAAAATAATGAAATGAACAAATGAAATTAAGCATTAATTTACAGTTTATTTGAAGATCTAAGCTACAAGATATTGAAATTCAAGCTATGTCTGTTTTGAAGGGCTTTAGGGAAAAAGCATGAACTAAAACTAAATTCTGCTAATTTTTTTAGTTTATCAGTTTAATCTTCTTGTTAGCTGTTACCACCCCTGGAAAAATATGTGTCCCAAGAGTCTTCTAATGGTCATATCATCCACCCAGCAGATGGATCCCCTCAGGCTATGGCTTTTTGATGTTCTTCGAATGTAAATGATTTTTACAATTATTATTTTATTTGACCTCACCCCAAAGGGGGAATTGCAATCTTTTTTTAAAATATATGTTCTGCTATGCCTGACTTTATGCTATCATCTCATATCATAACTCTTTGATGTTCCTCAGGCCTAATTTCCTGTGATTTACTTAACAACTTTTCTAATGCTTCTTTTCTTTTTCTTTCTTTTCTAGTGAAAGTGAAACTGTTGCCTTCAAACCAAGTTATTACTGTGGCCAGTAGGTTGGGGCAGACAGTCAGGAAATTAAAGGAGTATTATGCAGCTGAGTTAAAGATGCAGCCAAATGAAATTCAGTTGATTTTTCATAGTAAGATATTATTCTTGATAACATACGTGTTTTTCTTAAATTGTGAAAATATCCCGGGCTAGTCTCTGCTACCTTTCGTCAGTTAGTGAAGTGCAGTGCTGGTCAGGCTGTAGTTGGCTGGTATGCCAATGCCGATGAGGACATTATGGAATGACTATCAGTCTATCTTTTGGGTTATCTACTTGATGTCTCTTGGTATGTCTATTTGTATAGTTTCAACAAAATTCTCGAGTTGAAACTATGTCTTTCAGGGTATCCATTTGATGTCTCTTGGTGTATCTATTTGTATAGCTTCACCAGAGTTTTAGTTTTCTGGGGTCAGGTCTATTCATGGTGAGAAGGAATGTGGATTCCTCAGCAGTGTCCTGGCAGCTTCTCTTCTGCTGCTACTCAAAAATTGGTGGCTTACATGATGGTTGGCTCCCTTTGTGTGTGGGGCTGATGGCTGATGGGTTTATGATTGGTAAATATTGAAATTATGCTGACTTGAGTAATTTACCTTCGGTCCTCACCAAATTTGGGAATCCATAATTTTCC
>OY735234.1:35329674-35542174 GCA_963457665.1 Thysanoteuthis rhombus | reverse complement strand
TGAATGAACTTTGTTTCATGAACTTCTGCCCCAAATCAATGATTGTCTGGAAAGTGAAAATATCTTCCTCTTTTTTAGTTGCTCACAGGTATTTTCAATCCTGTACAAAACTTTGAAAAAAAACAAAGGGGATATTGCTCATTAGATCATCAGGGTGGCATCATGGTTCTCCATGGCGATGAAATAAAAAGTCAGAATTATTTGAAAAAACATGTTTACTGCTTTCTCTTTTCTGATGATTTCTGGCAGCGGATGGCGAAATGCGTACACTTACAGTGGAAATTGAGAAGCCTCGCAGAAAGAAACCGTTTCTTGGTGGATTTCGGCATAAGGTCAATGGGACTGAGTTCCATAATGCTTCGGTCCAGACATTAGCTAGACCCCGAGCCTGGCCAGTGATTCCCAGGTATACTAGATCCACCCAGACAACTGAGGTTTACAATAAGCTAATGCAGACACCACAAGATACTTCAACCCAGATGACCAAAATTGGATGCTTTGTGTCACTGAACACAGACAAATTAATGACCCCAGGGGAATACTTTACTGCCCAGCAAAAAGAAGATCTTATTCTCGAAAAGGTAATAAAGCTTGTCATCATTATTAATTTTTGACTACAATTTGTCATTTTCTTTTTGTTCTTTTTTGAAGTTGTTTTTTTAAAAATCAAAACTCAACTCAGGCCATCAATCTATGGCAGGGATCAAAATTGAAAAATAAGCTCGAAGTGAGGTTCCAACTCAAGTCCCTCTGGCTATTCAGGTTAAGTCAGAAATGTTTAAATTTTTAGCCCCCTAGCACCATTGGTGTGGCCTGTTCGTGTAACACATACATACATAGCTAACCAGACTCTCTCAAAACTGAAGAAACCTATTGTGACAGATTTTTGCACCCCTCTAGAAAAGTGGCAGTGGATGACCCTGGCAGCATGTTAGGGTAAGTTCCATCTACCCGGTGTCTTATACTTATTTAGGAAAAGCCTATGTCTAGCAATAGGACCTTAATAAAAGGTTGATAAAAATGGCGAAAGAGCTGTAAGAAATCAAATGACTAGAACAGTGAATTCAACTGCCAAGAACTGAAGCCATTGTGAGAGACTTAGTAGAATAGATTTGTGAAATAAACTCCATCTAAATATATTTGAGTTAATCTTCATATAATTATTAGCCATTCAGTGGACACTATATAAATTTATTCATATAGCTATATCCTTCTTTACACATTGTTTGTTTGGATTTTATAGTAGCAGTAGCAGTAGTATCCGAAATAGTCCTAAGTTGTCCAGATTATTGAGATGGAGCATTTTCATTATTAATAATTTTTGGCTAGGTTTTCATTCTTCTTATTTCTAGTAAGCATAATAATCTCAAGTTGTTGCAAGTTCCAAAATAGAGCATTGTCATCTTACTATTATTTTCCATATGTCTGTCTGCCCGTCTGTCATTGCATATTTTAAGGACAGCTAGAACTAAGGCCACCAAATTTTATGTAGTTACTAATGAGACCCTGGAACATATCATTATATTAATATATTAGTCTTGAAAATTTAAAAAAAAGTAGTTTTTAGTGAGAGGTTTGATTCACATTGTAAATATAATGCTAAACTGGACCCTTACTTTGTGCTGTCAGGTTCGCAAAACCAAATCTTCATCATTTTGCTTAACTGTATAGGGTAAACATCTAGCTGAAAATCCTGTTCATTAGGTGCATTTTCAGCTAGTTGAACGACCATAGCCAGCAAAGGTGGCAAAGAGTTCTACCCCTTTTGTGTTTGAGTGTTCCAGCGCTCCTGGCCATACTGTTTTGTCTACAGACTTGAAAATTGGCATCAGTACTCCACTGAACTCCTTCTAAAAGCATTTTTAAAAACATTTTTGGGAAAAGAAGTATTTTTGTCTTTTTTGGTCTTATTTTGATGGATTTATTGATAACATCTAGATACTGGAGAATTTAGATGTTTTCAGATGTTTTTTTTCTTTTCTTGTTTTGTTTACTCCATTTTAGATGTTTACCAGTGGAAATAACACCTGAACTCTCCAGAATCTGGATTTTTTTCCCTCCATTTCAGATGTTTTCCGCAGGAAAACGCCTGTGATGTCATAAGAAGAATTCATTCTGACCATATTTATTTTTCGAAGGAATTTTTTTACATGATTTCAAATTTTGATGCTACAGTTGTTCTATCATTAACTATGAGGGTGAGTTATCATAAATCTTTCACTAGTTTTCTACCCTTTTATTTTGTGTTTTATTAGGTGATTATCTTGCAAACGTATTTTCGTCGATACCTTGCCAAAAAATATGTAAGAGCGCTGAAAATGAAGAGAGACAGGCGGAGAGAATTTGAGAGAATCCAATGTGTGCAAAGGAAAGCCGAGAAAGAAAAAAGAATCAAATCTGAATTCGAACGACGGATGCATCCACGAGCGAAAGAAGATTTCGACACGCTCTATGATGCTTTGGAAAGTGAGTTGGATTCAACTACTATTATATATATACATATATGTAAACAAGGTTTAGCTCAATGGTAAGAGCAATGCTATATTGAAATGTCTACCCTATCAGTCGCAGGTGCAATTCCTGCAGCAGCCCTTATTTTCTTTGATTGTTTATTCTTTTTACGTTGTCTAGGCCAAGTCAAACATTATTCGTTTAATGACGGGAGATCATCTCAAATGAGAGTTTCTATGTAATATTATGCAATTCATAATCATTCTGTTGGATCATACATATCTATTTCTTAACACATAACTATCGTGTTGAGAGAAACATATAGACCGGCTAAAAACAAGATGAGAATTTAGAGTGAAAACAGTTATTTAGGCATTTGCATTACTGACAACTGTTTATCTCAATGGTAAGAGTAATGCTACATTGAAGGGGCTACTCTAGCCGTGAAAGGTTTGATTCCTACAGCAGCAGCCTCATTTTTTTTAAATATTCATTCCATTTATGTTGCCTGGGCCAAATGATACTGTGCAACGATGGGAGTTTCTATGTAATATAACACAATTTATGATTAAATATGTACATATGCATAAAAATAAATATACATAGACTAGAAAGCTTTACAGATTTAAACACTAAATACATTAATGTATATCTGGGGGTGTCATTGTCTCTGGCCTCTCCTGGTTAAATTTTTAGGGCTACAACCTTGAAAGTTTGCATGAGTACACCAATAAGCACCATCTAAAAATATATGAAAAAAAATTTTCCATAAAAGAGTTTTTTGGGGTTTCTTTGGTCATTTTAGACCAACAATACCCAGATCTTGAGCTGGTATTTTTTTTTAGACAATTTCATCTAAAAAAATAATTTTTATGAGATAATTTTAGATAAAAGATCAATATTTTTAGATGAACTTTCTTATAATCAGTGCTGGTATTCATTCTATACATGATTTTTCAAATGATTAGCTCTGATGCATGCACAGAATAATGTTGATTCATTTAAGTGAGGATATTGGCAAGAAAGAAAAGGTTCCCTCTGTATTTTAGAAGAATCTTTACCCAAATGCTACATTACTTTTCTTTCTTAATATGAATTATATAAAAGTAATGTATGTCCGCATCTTGGTTATCATGTGCAGACCTAGTCACCGTACTTGGAAAACGATAAAGATCCGTTAAAAAAGTTCAGAGATGTACAACCAAGTTAGTCTCTGATTCATAGAATATTAGTTATGATGACAGGTTGGACAGCATTAAATTGAGTCAAATTCAACAGCATTAAATAGAGGAGAGATCAGGGTAATTTGATAGAAATTTTTAAAAATCATTCATGGTTTTGAATCATTTGACCCTTTTTTTCTTTTCTTCATTTCCCAGAATGGCGCTTGGAAGAAATTGCCCGTATCAATTCTACTTTAACTGGCGCTGAACGTAAGGCAGCTTTATACATGTTATTGAATCAAGAGACAGAACACTTGGCTGCTATTGGAAGGCACAAATTGGAGGCCGACACTGAAAACAGAGAAAATAATATTCAAAACTTCCTGCAAAAGGTTACGAGTTATTTCATCATTTATGATCAAATATTGAGAACAAGGTTTTCTTGATGTCTTTTGTCACACATGACAAATTTGAATGGTCTTGGGACCAAATCATTAACTTATAGTGTTAAAAATAATCAAATAACTTGAAATCCATTATCTAATCAATACGGATTAAAATACGTATTTTCTATGTATCATTCATGTGTATTTATGTGGTACAATATCATTTGTGGGTTATTTTTTCTAAATTTTCCTTCAGCACCAAATAAATTTTTGAAACTAAATAGCTTTGTTCAGTACCAAATTTGGCCAATTTTAGTCTTGAAAAATACCAAATATCATGAGCTTATTTTTTTTATCCTGACAGATAGTGGTGAGTAAACATCTTGTGTCAGAAATAAAAAATAAGTTCTAGGTGAGACTTAGTACTCCACTAGACCCCCTCTAAAAGTGGGGCCTCATTCTGGTGTTTTTTTTAAATTAAATCTTCATTCTCCCAAAACTAGATGTTTTTTTTACATGTTTTTGTGTAGAAAACTCCAGTGATGTCATAAATAGAATTTATTCTGACCATATCTATTCTTTGATGGAATTTTTTTTGATGACTTCAAATTTTGACGCCACGATTCTTCAATTTTTGACTATGGTAGGTCCTCATCTTTATTATTTCTTTCACATTTTGGCCAATATGGTTTCCAGCCTGGCTGGGATGGATGTTGTATCAAGTAATCTTTTTGTATTCTCAGGGCCTTTTTTCATCTCCTTCTAAAGAGGAATGATTCATAGATATAAGCATTAAGGAACACTAGTTTGAATATTTACAGAATAATGAAAATTTCAGTATTCCAGACAACACTGGGAAGGCTGTAGAATGTACCGTCTGGAATTGTTTCAAAATAACCTTGATGGGAGATACTAATCTAAAATGAAGTGGGGGTTCTTCAACTATCAACAGTCACATATCCTTTTTATTAGAAATTTTTAATCTTATTTCTGATTCATATCTTATGAAAAGTAATGTATCCCCTAACCGTGTTCATGGTCTTTGGGGGTACCTCTGATGATTTCACCATGGGTGCATGAAGAGTGTGACAGCTTAAGACAACCTATCCTTCTTCAGGTTAATTTTTGGATCAGCATTGTCTGTCTCTTAAACTGGTTGCTAACCTGGCTAGAGAGCCCAGTCCACTCTGCTATTTACCCATAGCTGGGTTTAGTAAGACTCATACCTTTCCCAGGGGCATTGGTGTGGAATGAACACAAACCCTCTCAGCCGGAGTTTGAACTCGACTCACCAGGTCCATTCTTTTTGCCATCAACTGCTTGGCCACTCAATACAAACACATTTACTTAATCCCAATTGCTTGAATAACTGTTTTTTGTACAATCTTTTATTCAGACTGCTGCACCGAAGATGATCAAGTCCACTTATGACAATAAACCAACATTCATAGATACACCGTACACTGTCCGAGCTAAAGAATTAAGGGATATTTATAATAGCCTCATAATGAAACATCTCACTCAGGATGAACGACTTGATATACTTCTCACCTTGAAGCACACTGTTACTGTAAGTGTTCAAATTTGAGATATCGTCTGATTCTTCCATTTTTAACATGCCAACATAGTCGCAAGCAAGTACTGTTTGAGTGGTTTCATAGAATTTTGCCAATAATTTCAAAATTTTGTGTTTTATCCTAAATGTATCTAGCCTCATATAAACTCATATTAGAAGCTATCTGTTTGTTCTGAAGAGAGTAAGTTTCTTTGTTCAAAATGTAATGTAACCTGTATAAAATCTTAATCATTACAGAACACATTGAAAAGTTAACTGTTTTAATAACATCCTTAGTGGCACAGTAATAATAAATGTATAAATATTTGTTCTTCTTTTTGGCAAGCATACTACTTAATCTAATTTTTGTTAATTAATTATTAATTAATTGATTTTATCGGTTATATTTTGGCCTTGCTGGTCAGAAAGAGAAGGACGACTAAACTACTGCACCACGAGAATAAAATAATTCTCTGCAACAAATGTTGTGATGTTCCAAATTTAGTTTGAAAACAGCATTGACCAGAAAATAATAATCACATAAAGTAGCATATTTGTCAAGAAAGAAAAAACTAATATATATACTTATTGGAAAGTTGTACAAATCTTCCTGCTTCTAAGTGAGTAATATCAATCCAAGTGAAATCTTTAATATTCTTGTTTGTCTATTTCATTCTCCTTTACAGGAGCATGATTGCAAACTGACCCATGAGATTCTTCAACTGGTTGACCGAGAAGCAGACCTACTCGTTCGAGGAATTTCGAATGAAAATCTGGAAGGATTGCGCAAAAGAATAGCCACTCTCTACTTGCAGTACCTCAAAACACCTAAATTCAACCCTGAAGCCACCAAATTCATTAGGGTAAATATTTTACAAATTTTTATCTTAAAAATGGAGATGGGTTGGACTCTTAGCGAGACAAAAGAACAAATGATGAGGCAAAAGACAAACAAGTTGGTGCCCACGGGACAGTAAACACATTAGGAAGAGACCAGGAACAAGATGGAGGGATGAAATAGAAAGCTCTGAGGGAGAGATATGGCAGTGGTTAGCACAGTCATAGTCGTCAAGGAAGGAGATGAAAAAGGCCTTTGTTCAGCTGTTGACATAACAGCTGATCTTGATGTATACAGGGTGTCTCAAAAGTTTCTATTTCACCCACATTCTTTAAAACAAACAAGGAATTTTTCTGAAAATCAGTCCACCTAAATTAGAGTGTTCATTCATAGAATTTTTCCACAATGAACTATGTATGAGCCAACTTCCTTGTAGCAATTTAGCCAACCCAGCAATTGACACTGGCGTTCCCGATGTCTGCAAGCAATTCGAGTGGAATATTTTCACAACAATCTCTGATTTTTGCCTTGAGTTCTTGGAGGTATCCTATTGTATTAATTTTGCTCTCTTGATGTAGTCCTTCAAAAAGATATTGTTAACACAAGACTTTGCACCTTGGTTTGAACATAAGTGTCATCTCCGTATTAATAGGGATAAATAGGGAGCTCAGAAGTAAAATGATATTGTTATTGTTATTTTTTGATATATTGATATACAGTAAACCCTCATAATAATGGACCTCGATATAAACAATTTTGGATTTATCAAAGAAACTTTTTATGAATGTGGCCTCTAGATGAAGATCAAAGTGTGGTATCCGTTCTTCCCATGTCAATGAAACATAAAGGAAAATAATTGATATAGAACTGTAATACAGTCTAAAATTGAATGTTAGGTTTTGTTAACAAGAGAAGATCAGGTACTACATTTTGATCTTGTAGTATATGCCGCAAGAGGCTGGACCACAAAACTAGGATTGTTTTAAAAGTTTTCTTTTATTCATTATTTATCAAATGATGTGAGGTAAGATTTGAAAGATAACAAGGGGCATCTGAACTGCCTTTGGATTTACTCATAACCATAATACTTCAAAGCTGAAGTTTTAAACGATAGAAAATTATTTTACAAGTCTATTATGGCAGGCTACTCAACACATCACAAAGTCTGGTCCCTTGCAAACACGTATCTTTGGAATGGGCACTGCCCTAGTCTATTCCAAGCAATACCATAGGTTCATGGTCGACTTTGCGATAGATAAGCTCAAAAATATTAGCTTGAGATCAGCATCTATCGTAGTTGACAATTTAAATCATGTAATCAATAATAAAAAGAAACGAGGATTTAGATTAAAATGAAAGCCAGTTTTACTTTACTTGGAACAGTTAGTTCACAGCCTGCCTCAAGATCATCTTCCGAAACCTAGACTGGGAGAATAGAGGAATCAAAATAGATGGCAAATATCTGAGCATTCTCAGATTGGCAGCCAATATCACCTTTTTTGCAGAGAACCTTCCAACCAATGCTAGATGGACTAAACAAAGAAAGCAAGAAAGTCGGCTTGCACATGAACTTCTGCAAAACAAAGGTAATGTGCAACAATCATGTTGGAAATAAGAACACACTGATCAAAATTGAAGATACAAAACTTGAGAAAGTAGACCATTTCATCTACTTAAGACAACGAATCTCAATGGAACCCTCAAAAAAAGAAGAAATCCAGTGAAGAATCATGAAACATGGAACATAATCAAGAGACTGACCTGCAGACAGAGAAGCATGCAACGTGCTCAATTATGCTCAACCTCACATGGAGAGATCACAAGACAACACAGTATATTAGGGAGTCCAAGACATCATAGAATCCATAAGAAAGCCCAAATGGCAGATAAACAATGGACATTATGACTCACAACATGGATCTCCAGAGATCACATGTGTAACCGAGGCCAGCAAAATACAAGATGGAGAGACAAACTAGACCAATTCAGCAAATATTGGCTACACATCGCCCACAATAGAGAGGTGTGGCGAATCCTGGGGAAGGTCTACATCCAATCACAGACGATAGATGACTGATGATGATGATGATTGTAATGTCACCAATGTTTTTTTTTCTTCTAGGTGCCTCAAGATCCAACCCAAATTTCAGGGAAGATTTATTTCTGTACAAGCTGCAGTAGTTATCTACAGTCCACTGAGTTTCCCCTTAACGTCAATGCCCGCAATCCTGGCAGCTGTCAGCATTGCAAAAAGAAAGATAATCAAGCCCGATACAGGATTGACTACAGTAGCTACAGGCACATGCTCAAAGTGCTCAGATTGGATGAAGAACAACACAATGATGGTTCAACAGTTGCTTTCATCCTTCAGGTAACATCCTTATTTTTTCTTGTTTTCATTTCATCATTCCTGCTGGTCAGTGTGCAAGTATTTTTCTAATTAGAAAGAAATTATGATTGTTTCCAGACTGATATTTTTACAACTTTTAAAAAGGATCATAAATCTTTTTGAAACTGAAAGCAAGCACTATATATCCTTACCTCACATAAATGAATCATGGGAGCCCGTGCATGTACCTACCGGAACTATGATTATCTAAAATTATCTAAATAAATAGATCTTTTATCTAAAATTATCTATAAATACCAGCACAGTTTGGTCCAAAATAGAGACTCCAAAAATCACTTCTTTGAAAAACAAAAAAAATATTTACAAATGGTGTTTAGTGGTGTACCCATCTGAATATTCAAGGTTGTAGCCACAAAAATGTGACCTTGAGCACCCAGACACACAGACATATAGACAAGCAAGGAGAGAAGATTCTGTAGCCCACTTCACTAGTTAGTTAGGCAGGCCATTTGTGGGGCTACGGTGGTTTGATGAATCAATCATTGGAGCCAGTATAACATTTTTGAGAAGAAGATGTCTAAATGACAAATTTAAAGTTTTATGCAATCTATAATCCAATTCTGCTTGATTCTAATTGTGTTCCTATGTTACGATTTCAGTTATAACATAAAGGAATAATTAGGTAGTTTAATAAAAGGGTAGAAAGAGAAGAGGAAGAAAAGATGATTAAGAAGTTTTATAATAGGGTAGGAAGAGAGAAGACAGGAAGACAGGAAAAATAGTTAAAAGGGTAGGAAGGCAGAAGGCAGATAAGATTCTTAGGTGTTATAATAAGACGGTTGGAAGGGAGAAGCGAGGAAAAGAGTTAGCTTACTGCAGGGTGTGGGAAGATTTTTGAAAATGAAACTAATCCATGTTTGTATAACATTTAGAAAAGGATATGGATAGGCAACAAAGATTGGAAGGGATAAGGGATTGAGGCGAAGAGTGAAAGAAGAGCAGAGGCATGAGAAAATAAAATTATTTTAGTTGTCAACACCCGTGGAATTTCCATGGATTCACTTAGTTTATCCTGAATCAGAAAAGTGATACTGAGGAGAAAATTACCCCGAAACAAAGGATGTTATGGTTCAGCAGTGAGCCTTTTTAGCCCTGTTGGTCAAAATTTGAACTAAAAAAAAATGATCCCATTATTGAAGTGTAACTTAAGGATATATTTCACAATAAGTAACTTCATTAAATCTCTAGTTTCACAATCAGTGTAGTAATGGTTAACAAGCTTGTGATACTAACCATCACTACTGTAATGAATTTGATTCTCATTAACAGGAATCAGACAGGACAACCATGCAACCGATTATACCATTAAATATATTAATTTGTATATATAACTTCTATATGGATTGATTATCGAGGACTTGTACCAGTAAGTGGAGAAATCTAACTAAACAATTGTCATTAACAGTAATGCAAGTGGGTTTTGATAACTGGGTATAGAAAAAGGCTTTTCTAATGATCACTGCCCAAGCAAAAGGCGAGAGAAGTAACATTCATTGATCACCCCTTTTTCCAAATTTTTAATTGATCATCCCCAAAAGGCCTGCCGCCAAAAGATGTTGGTCACATGACGGTTTCTATTGAGTGACTAACCAGACCTGTTAATTCTAAATGTTTCACCTTGCAGGAAGCAGACATACGTTACCTGGTGGAGAAGATTTGGGGTAGTGAGAGCATCATCAGTAACTCTAATGATCTCTACGACTTGGTATTAATCCGTTGGGATCCCGATATTCCCTGGTCTCCATGGAATTGTCTTTTGGTTACAATCGAAGAAGCGGAAAAGCATGGAAAACTCTCAAATATTTACAAGGTAAGATGTATTGGATATAATGCTTCTCAAACAATAGTGTGCTGCAACGATCCTCAAAGCATGCCTTTTGTTGTATATATTGTATCTATCTAATACCTATACTGGAAGATCCGATGAGAATTGAACCCAATAACAGCTGCCAACAGTATTGGCTTGCTTTAATTGAACTTTACTAAACTGTCTCTGCAAGTTGATCTCAAAGAGAAAATTATGGAATAATCCAATATGTCTACCCTACGGTTATAAAGCAATGATTATTATATTTTTCAAGTTCTAATTTCAAATTAAATAAAGCCATCATTTATGATAAAGAATTTGTTTTTATTCATGACACTGTGCAATCTTGTCCAAATATGCAAACATGAATTCCAAGCATTGAACATACGGGTATTATGTCTGTCCCACTTTCACCACAGAATTGCCAATCTTGTATTCTTATCACTAGATTGTGAGATTCCAACTTTTATAAGAGGAACTAACTGATATGCTTAACAATCGCACACATCGAAGGAGCCCAAAAGGCTCCCAAATTTCTTTTGCAGTTCTCAACCTCTTATTTTTGTAAACGGTCCTCAGCCAAGGATGTGGAAAACTCTCCCGGTGCACTCAGCAGCTAATTGAGAACAGTCTAAGCTGTGTGATTAGTGTATAGACATGCTTTAGGTGGACTTCCATCCTACTAAAGGATTGGTCATTAAAACTTGTAAGAATAAAGTCCTGGTCTTGACTTGAAACTTGCTGACACATGCAAAGAAGACCAGGATTTTGTCACTTGCTGTTCTTACTCCAATGGGAATTGTCTCTTCTGGGATGGAGGCTTCACCTTTTTTACCCACTGAAATATGATTTCACAGCAGTAGTAATAATCTGTCAAACATGTTAACAACTATTCCATCCCTAAGTAACTTTATATGAGTAGTTAGAAAGCATAGTTTACTCACAAACAAGGCCACTAATGTTGAGCACCAAGTGAAAACCCAATTCATTGAAGTTGTAATGGTCTGCAAGTTTTTCTCTATGTAGTTCACGTGAAGACCTTTACAAAATGCAACACTTGGTTAAATGTTGGGACTTATTGACCATTTTTGGGACCTATACATTGTTGGTACTTAATGAATGTTGTTAGGATTTACTGAACTTTGTTGGAAATTATTTAACAGTGTTTGGACTTATAGAATGTTGTTCAAACTTATAGAAAGTATTTGGGACCTGCTGAATGTTGTTAAGATACATTGAAAATATTTGGGATCTGTTGAACGTTGTTGAAACTGATTGAAAATATTTTGGACATGTTTAATATTGTTGGAATTTATTCAAAGTATTTGGGATCTATTCAATGTTATCCAGACTTATTGAAAGTGTTTGGGATCTTTTAAGTGTCGTTAAAACTTATTGGAAGTATTCTGGACTTGTTAAATGCTGTTGGAACTTATTGAATATGGCTAGGATTTATCATCTCATTGATTATTTTCTTTATTTGCAGGACTATGGTCAAGTGTTTATCAATAAAGTCCAACTGAAACACCAACAAGCCAGGAATTATTTCTCTCGTTTACCTGGCACCGCCAAAATCCTTTACAAGCAGCAGACTAATTTGGTTATCGACTGTACCGATAGTAAGAAAGTTTCCAAACAGAATTCTTCCTCTACTCAAGAAGGTGATGAAAAAGTTTGACCGAAAGAATATGTTTGGTAGCATTTTTAGGTACAGTTGTACTTTTTTTGGTGTATATCAACAAGAAATTTTTCTGAGATAAAAATATTTCTACTGTGAGGGTATTTCTGTAAAGTTGAGGAATAAAATGTTGAGTATCTTTTAAAAATGGTGTTTTTTCATTGAAATAATTTTGACTGTTATTTACCTCCATCTTAGTTCTTTTAGATGTTTTAATCACAACTCAACTGGAGCCATCACTCTATGGCCATAAGTGAACCATACAGATCAAGAGTAAAGAGTAAGCTTGGAAATGAAGAGTAAGTGAGAATCCCAGAGGATCATGCCCAACTGTTATGACCACTTAACTACGAAAGCTTCATGGCCAGCAGAAGTCAAATTTTAACTCTTATACCAAATATAGGCATCATGTTTTTTGGTTGTGTGTTCATATCTATTTTACACAGGAATATATCAGTCCTTGAAATTAGACTTTGAGGGTATAAGTTCTGAAGCAGTGTCTCTTGCTTCACCAATTACAGGTGAATAAGAAAAGTGATGCCCAAGCCAGGACACTTTTGGTCTATTAAAGGTAAGCAATAATTATAGATAGCTGTACCTTGCATAAATGTATCGCTGTAGTCTGCTTATGTATCAGAAGTAATAATCTAAAAAATTACCTATAAAATATTTTATCGGAAACAATCTAAAGAGTACCAGCAAAACTTTTGGCCATTGTTGGTCCCAGAAGATGACAGAAACCCCAAAAAGCACTTTTTCTATATTGTAGCCCTCAAAGCATAACCAGAGACACACACACACACATGTTGACAGGTAAAGGGAGAAGAATCTGTAGTCCATTTGCCGGGTTGGCCGGATGAACCATTTGTTGGGCTATAGTGATTTGATACACATATCATTTTTCTGACTAAGCTGTGGTTTGTTTGGCACAGAGCAACAAACTGCTTATAGTACCTTGTGTCCCCAAGTACTGACTCAACTGAGTACTGATCAGGCTCGATGCTGCTTAACTTTGGAATCTAATAAAAACCTATGCTTTCACAAAAATTTGACCATGAACCCAGTCTGTGATGAAAAAAATTGAATTTGAAACAACAATGGTCAAAACTGATCAACAGCCTTTGATAGTCACTGATCTAATTTTCTCAAATACGGGGTCTCGTGTATATTGCGACACCCACATTTGTAACTAGGAAGCAGTCATATATTAGGGTGTTTGTTGAGTAAATACGCATTTTCGTGTTTGGAAAATGATGTATCTATAAATAAACTAACGCCATTGAAGTTTAATTGAATACTATTAATCAATAATATAATCACCATCATTTATCAATGGGAACAGTCAAACAAGAAAGATAATTTTTGATTGCTTATCAAATAAATTCTGCATTTTTCAAATTCTTTTTTTTTCCTGTTTGAAGTCTTTATTCTCCATGGGGTTGAACTTTACTTCACATTATAAGCAACAGATTGATGGATAGAAAAGATATTCAACTGAATCCAGATGTTCTTTCATAACATTCAACCTTGGTCTTGCCTTCGTAGATTGGCTTAGAATTTATTCCATCAAATATGTAATTACTTTCCGTACACCTTAATATTTAATCCTCTTATTTAATGTGATCCCAGAGTTTAGCCATTGTTATTTGTATTGATATATACTGGAGATTTTTTTCACTACTAGCATACATCAGTAATATAATTTTCACTTTTTAAGCTGCAATCTTATAAACTAATTATAGTATATTTCGATGGATAAGACAAAGCCCCGATTTTAGTCTGAACTTTTAGTTTGATTTTAGTTCAATTTTTAGTCACTGTTTTCTATCTGGCTTACAAGATGACCCCCATTTTTTGGAGTGCTTTTTATTTATTCTTCGAGGTAGTCCTATCCGCTAAAATATATAGAAATCACTTTTAAACAATAGAGTGTGTAAAGACACACTACCAGCATGCTAACATAATCAACAATTGCCAATGGATGTATACACTTTGCCTCAAGGTCGCTGCACGTACAGTTTCATAGCTACAGGCAACGCAGTACATAAATTAGTTTTTAGATGTCTTGGTACAATTTCCTTTGTTTTCACAGATTTGCAACATTTATATCTGTTTCTAAAGTAAGCAACAAACGGTCTCAGCTCAAATTGGGGCATAGATTTTGCAGTCATGTTGTTGTTTCAAATCTGTTCACACATTTTTCGTTAAATCTTAGTTGAAATCTGAAGTTAGAATTAGTCCGAGTTAAATCTGGCTCGAATTTACTCAATTTTCTGTTAACAAAGATGCAAACTTGCCATCAGAGTCAATAATCGAACAACCATAGCATTAAAATTTGAAGTTAAGTAAAAAAATTTCGATTGAAGAATAAATAGGGTCAGATGCTGACTATATTTATTCTTTATTATCTATTTATGACATCACTGGCGTTTTCCACTGGAAAACATCTAAAATAGAGTAAAAAAGACAACTCTCCAGAATCTGGATATCATTATAAAACCTATTGGGATGAGGCCCCAAATAGCTTTTTGTCCAAAAATCAAAACAGAATTTTTAGAAGTGATCTAGTGGGATAATGATACCAAATTTCAAGTCTGTAGACAAAATGTATGGCCAGGAGTGATGGCACACACAAACGGACAAGCAAACACATACACATATAAAAGAAGGATAGAACTCTTCAGGATCTTTGAAAGCTACGGTTGATCAATTCTGCATGTTTGTTAGTTCGCTATAATACAGCAAAAATGATTTTGTTTTTTTTTACTCTCGAGTATAATTTTGACTCAGACTTTTTATGTCAAATTTCTTGCATTATACATGAGTAAATATGGTATTTTTCGCATCTCTAAAAATATTCTTTTTGGGTCCCTAGCCTGGTGTTATGGTTAACAAGTGAATCATATTTAAACACAAAAACTTCAGGTTGCTGTGCAAAATTTCAAACAACTGTGTCTGCGAGTATGGCTGGAAAAGAAAAAGCAGTTCAGACAAGGTTGGACACATGAAATTCCCAAAAGAGAATGGAAGGGTCTAGTTCTTTGAAGGAAGAGAAATTGAAGGACCTCTACGGCAGGACAGATATGGAATCAAATGAAATTACCCAGCAGTGTGAAAGTCATTATCTTCGAGCCCTAGTTCCGCAACCTAAAAAATTGGATTTGTCAACCAAATTTGGTCCCATCGATGACAGTAAAGTCCCAGTCATCATTGGAACAATACACATCCAAAACATCCAGAATACACAAAGCAAAAGTCCAGTCCAATGACAATAACCAAACTAAGCACCACATATCACACTACCATTTTCAGATGTATCCACGCATCTCTATTAGACACTTTTCGGATGAGTGGTTACGTTGAACAACAGAAAAAGGAAGGAGAGGTTTTCGTGTTTTATATACCAGCTGCTATTATGTCATAAAAAAGGTGTGACTTCATTAAAAGATGACACATCAAACGTTTGTTCTTTCACAGTGTTGCCCAATATTGTTATTAATAACTATGACTGTCTACAAAAATGGCTAAAATTGGCTAAACTTTTCATTTTCCATCTATCTTTATATCTGAAAATGTTATATATATTCTTTTAAAGCCCACTCATCATATGAAGGAACCATATACTAAGAGTCCAGAACAAACTGTTGACAAAAATTGTATACTTACCTTAATTTTAACTTACTAATTGTTTTTTCCTTTCAATATGGTGATATAAAGAGCATTCAGGTTATTTCATCCGTCTATTTTTATTACCTGAGCAATTTATCATAATTCATTTCCAGCTTGCTAGGCCCATCAAAGCTTCAGCAGAGCCCTGTTAGCTGTACATTTATGGAACATGTTCTGAACTATGTTCGTTGCCAGCCTCTCATGATGGTAGACGAGAGGTTGGACTTTCCCCGGATGTCTATCTCCTGGACTGGTAGCCAACCTAAGCAGACTGCCCAGCAATTTATCCATAGCTGAAGTGGGGGGAAGGGGAGAAGAGATGAATTCATGCCTTTACCAAGAGCAATAGTCTCAGAGTTTGTTCACCAATTCCATTTCTTCTAATTGATTTGCAGCAAGAAGAAGCAAATGTTTTTGATGAAAGAAAAAATAAAAACATTGAAAAACATTTTTTAAAATTTTTTTATTCAACTTCTGAATTTAAAAATTTTTTAAATTTTTGGTCCAGTCTTTTAAGTGTATCAGGTTGGCCAAAAAGATCGTTAAGCATTTGTTGTGAGATGGCATTAGGAGTGCTTAGTTTTGACTATTGTATTTCTGGCATCAAAAGCTATTTTCCCGCCCCAAATAAATCTTGAAAAAAAATTTTCCCTGCATCCTAACAGGATGAAGGATATCTTTCTACCCTATTTTTATTATTTTTCTCCCCCAAATTTTGCAAGTCAAAATCGGCATGTGTCCTTGATGCCAGGAAATGACATTCAAAAAGATTGTTTTTGATTGCATTGTCAGTGGTCATATCTATGTGCTGATTTCCTATAAAATGTCAAAATTAATGTATTTTTCTTTGTTGATTACAGAAAAAATAAGAAACATTTTTGGCATTTTATGGCAGAAGAACAAAATAGCACATACGTATAATGTTAATGTTGAAAATAAATTTGTCTTATTTTTACTTAATGAACCAACCGATCTTTTTGGCAAATCCATTTTTCTTTTCTTTATTTGCATATATCTCTTAACTGTTTCGAAACTCCAGGGACATATATATCCCAAGACTTCTATAATTGCTAGGATATATACATCGCGTAGATCTCTTTTTGAAGTCAACTGGGACATTTAAATTCAGGCATTAAGCACCTTAATAGGTTAGTCTTGCAAGGATTTAAAGCAAAAATAAAAAAGTCCACATATGAAATGTTCAATAATTTATGGCTTCCTTTCAGATTCGCATGTTTGCAGAAACTGATACTTTTGTGGAAATCGGGGAAGTGGGGGATCAGTTTTGTTAAATAATCATTGTTGTTTTGATCCCTCCTCCCTACTTTGTTAAAATAGACGACTAGATTTTTTTTTTTTCAATGATCAACATCTTGTATCTAAAAAAACAGTAATTGCATTGTCATAATTCCGAGTCCACTGATAGATTTATCAGTTCTGTTAAACAAGTTTCTCAACCCCAAACCCTTGAGTGATCTAAAATCTGAACCTTTACGACCGAGTCGAAAGCAAGTAGAACAGCTTGCCCATCACTTGCTGTAACTCCCAAGGTCCGCTGCAGATATTTCCAGTCGAAACACATGGTCGGTAAAATTTATTTACCATAGCAACTGTATTAAGATAAGAACGGGTTACCATATAGACAGAAATAAAGTAGAAATAATCACTACCATTCACCATTTCAAACAACCGTACTGTAAACACTGAAATACTGAACCTGGTAGTAATGGAAGTGGGGCTACTTTATTCTACTATCCACAATTCAGTTTCGGGTGCATCGGGAAGACATTTTTTTTTTTTTTTGATAAGAACTGATTTTTCTTGGAGTATTTTTGTTTCAATTTTGAGGAAATAAAGTGGGGGATCAGTTTCATATGATAATCATTCTTGTTTTGATCCCCCACTTTGTTAAAGTAAATTAAAGCTAATATACTTGAATCAACACTTTAATATTTAGGAGGAGGGGCAGGCTACTTATAAGCCAGCATATGAAGCACTTCTGAGGCGATTTAGATCCTCACCGGGTGCCTCACAATTGTGAACTGGTGCCAAGCTAAGTTGAGCTTACTTAATAAGGGTACTTGATTGTGAAGCAGCGGGTAGCAAGACCATTACACCAGTAGTGAATTTAGTTATCACTGGGTGCCCACTATTAGTAAATACCTGGGCAACTTGCCATGAAGCAACGGGCACCTGGATCATCTCTAGGTAGTGAGCTTGATCCACGCTGAGTGCCCCAAACTTGTGGCTATGTAGTCTTTCTGCACAATGAGAGCACAGTCAGTCCTTTTTACCAAACTCCTAAAAATCATTCAAGCCTCTGAAAAATCAGTCTTATAACCCGTGCTTGAAGGTGTGATCATGTCAGGAAGAAGACATCTCCTGGTTGAGAGTTGCTGATAAACAAACTTATGAAAATGCAGTCAAGCTTTTTTTCCTAGAAGCATTATTCAAATGACTAGTGGACGTGCGTCAACAAAAATGACGGCATATATGAAATTGACATTTTGTTAACGTCCTTACTATTACTAAGAGGCTTTGACATGCGAATCTTAAAATATTGAATACTGAAATGTTTTTGTTTAATCTATTTCATTCTTACAGTTAGTGTAAAAATTTTACAGTTTAATATTCAATTGAATGGGTGTGTAACAGAAAATAAATATACTTATACACGTCGTGATGATATTTTGTTAAGTCCTTACTATACCAACTGTAAAAACACATTTCAGTAGTCAATCAAATTTTTATATCAGCATACTGATATATGTACTCATTAACCCATTTTTTTCCCTCTTCGGGGTGTTACAGACAAAAAATAAATATACAAATACACATGGCATAGCAGATTATTAGTCTTGTAGTTGTGATGCCTTAGTGTAGCGAAACTCGTACCTCTAATAATTTGGCATTCATCTCAGGATTGTCTATACCGTGTGGTTCTTAATCTTTTCACTACTCCCCACCCCGAAGTTGGATCTGGGCCCCCATGCCCCCCATCACATCTCAAACTTCATTAGTTTGAGATTGGTACTACAAATCAATCAAAAAACTAATTTTAGTATAGTATGTTCATCATCATACTATGGAAACAACTTGTTGAGAGAATCCCCAAAATAATTAGAGAAATTCATACTTTTTCCCCAGTGGGCTCACCCCTTACTTTGAATGCCCCGATTAATGCCCCCCCCCCGATTAAGAACCACGGGTCTATAATTACAGGTGGGTTGTTTCCAGTTGCCCTCTGAATATCAGAGACAGTGTTTAATAACTGGAAAAAATGGTTACTTTCTTTTGTTGTTGCTTTTTGTGTTTTCCCTCGATTAGAAAGTTCCACTGTTCAAAGAAGATTTCTGGAAAGCGCCGATGCTGTCTAAAATAAAAATTCTGAAAAGAAAAAAAAGAATTGAAAGATAGTTATTGGAAAGACATGGGTATTGGCAGAAAAAATTGCCAAGACTGAAACTCAGTTTTGTCAACTCAAAAAATATTTTTTAATAAGTTTGACTTCCACAAAGCTAAAAAATGAAAGATAAAAAAATAAAATAAGACCAAAAATAATCAAAAGATGCTAAAAATGGCCCCAAAACGGTCAAAATGTTTAAGCAACTTTAGCACTAATTAAGTGATTTTCGCATCGACAAATTTTTATTCGTCAAAGATGGAATTCAGAAGACAGTGATATAACACCCATGAAAGGAAGATAGAAAGTATCATGTGACCAATATCTTCTGGTGGCAAGCTGTGTTGGGAGTGATCAATTAAAAATTTGGATAAACATGTTGGTCAATGAACAAGTTACTTCTCATGCCTTTTGTAGGGTTGTGATCACTACGAAAAGTCTGAATTTAAAAAAAAAAAAACATCCATGAACCCCGCCAGATACAAACTATGGAACCAATTTATGATAAAATTGTAAATTGAATCTTCCTCTAAAAACTTATTTTTGAAGAGCAGAATTTAGAAAGGAAAAAAAAAAGAAAAAAAAAAACCCTTTTTCTCGACATAAATAAATGTCCAAATTTTCTTCCCACTCATTTCCACTGGAAAAGCCTGCACACGAAGTGAGAATTGTGATTAAAGGGAAATAACCTATCATCGGAAAAAAACAGAGTTATTTCCCCTTGACCGAAGAAGTAGTCATGTGTTCGTTGTCAAATGAAATCTGACGCTCTCCCGGTTCCAGCTGCGATAGAACTCACACTGAATTAATACTCAGAGAATCTTTCTTGTTTTTCTGTTATTTCGATTGTAATTTTGCACATTTTTTCTGGGGGAAAGCAGACAACATGACCATAACAGAGCAAAGAAAGCATGGGGTTATCAGGGTTCAATGTTTTGCTCCTGATTGCGATTGCAATTACAAATCTGATCATGGCTATTGCAAATATTACAGATTTCCTAAAAACGAGAGAGGATACAGACGTTGGAAGGCACCAGTGAGGTAAATACATTCTTAAAACTTTGAAAGAATATTTTCAGGCTAAAATCGGGCTTTTTCTGAATCAAGATAACAACAAAACCTGACCAAGTTGGTTGTATATAGTAGATGAATAAGAGGCTGTGTTTAGTGTATTAAAAAAAGATGCTGAATTTGAATAAAAAAAAAAACTAATGTTAGGATGTAATTCTTTAACTTTGGAAAAGACAAGATTAAATCAATTTTATTGATTCTTTGTCGTTATTATTCCTGTCTCAATTTTTCTGTTGCTGACTTACAATTGCGGAAAGCACACTTTCTTATACACTGTGTAAATGAATAGTACCTAAAATAGAAGCCATGGAATTTCTAGATATAGAAATATAATTCCAGGAATGCTATGATAGCATGATACATAGATAGCCAGACCCACTTGAAAACTAAAGAAACCTATGTTGTTCTGGACAATTTCTCAAAAACTGAAAACTTACTTGGCTCTCTCGGCCATTTCGTTGCCACTCCATCGGGGACTGTATGGATAATCCTTTTTGGATTCAGTGTAAGGTTTGCCTTTCGATTCATGGTAAATCGATTGAAATGTTAACACAGGTTGTTCTCGAGGGAAGTACAACGATAATTCAGCTAGAAAAAAGAAAATATACGAGTAAGTTTAATTAATTGACACATAGAGGTTTTTCTGTAAGTGCAAAACCTTATTAAAATAGATCTAAGGTAGGTATATGCGACCAAATCTGCTGCTGATATGTGATGAAACCATGTATGTTTTGACAATGAACATTCCTTCTATACAAACAGACGTTTTGTCAAAAACATTTTCGGCAATGGACATTTAGGTTTTACTTATGTATATTCATTTTTGTAAAATATTTCTAATTTCATAATACAAAAAAAAATTAATCATACATTGATTTGGAGCAAATTTTATTATTTTTCTTATTCTGGGTTTTAATTTCTGTACATATATTGTCCCAAAATATTTATATTTCATATTGAAATAAAATAAAAATTAAACTTAATCATATACTGGAAAAAAAAAAAAAAAATGAAATGAAATTTTCTTTAAAACTAACTGAGTAACCCAACCATAGAACTGGTACTTGGCTTATATTTTCAACTATTTAACGGAAAAGTCTAGAACAAGAAAACTAATTTGTAATTTTAAGACCCTCAATTTTCCTCTGAAGGTAAAAGTAATGAAAAATAAGGTTTTGGTTTATACAATTTAATCACAAAAATCCCAAATAAAAGTTGAATATGTATTTTGGGCAAATATGAGAAAAAGATTGCAAAATTTCTTTTAATTCAGAAGAAAAAAAAAAAAAAATTATAATAGTTATTTCTTCTTCTTCTTCATCAAATAAGTCAAATGATACATGATGAGAGATTATTTCAAATGAATATAACGCATTCATAATATTTCTGTTGGATTATATATCCATTTCCTAATGATATTATTGTTTGCATTGAGAAACAAATAGAGCAGATATAGACTGGGAATGAACAAAATGAATTATGAGTTAAAGCAGTTATTTGGGCCTTTGCATTACCAACAGCTGTTTGGCTCAATGGTAAGAGCAATACTATGTAGAAACAGGTACTGTATCGATTCATACAGTAGCTCCATTTTCTTTATATGTTTGTTCTATTTACGCTGTTGAAGCCGAGTGATAAATAATGAAAAATCATTTCAAATAAAATTCTAAATCAATATAATGCATTTATAATATATATATATATATGTATATATATATATATATATAAGTATATATATATATATATATATATATATATGTATATATGTATATATATATATATATATATGTATATATATATATATATATATGTATATATATATATATATATGTATATATATATATATATATGTATATATATATATATATATGTATATATATATATATATATGTATATATATATATATATATGTATATATATATATATATATATGTATATATATATATATATATGTATATATATATATATATATGTATATATATATATATATATGTATATATATATATATATATGTATATATATATATATATATGTATATATATATATATATGTATATATATATATATATATGTATATATATATATATATGTATATATATATATATATATGTATATATATATATATATGTATATATATATATATATATGTATATATATATATATATATATATGTATATATATATATATATGTATATATATATATATATATGTATATATATATATATATGTATATATATATATATATGTATATATATATATATATGTATATATATATATATGTATATATATATATATATGTATATATATATATATATGTATATATATATATATATGTATATATATATATATATGTATATATATATATATATATGTATATATATATATATATATGTATATATATATATATATGTATATATATATATATATGTATATATATATATATATGTATATATATATATATATGTATATATATATATATATGTATATATATATATATATATATATATATATATATATATATATATATATATATATATATATATATATATATATATATATATATATATATATTGATTAATAATGAAAGAGAAGGAAGAGAAGAAGAGAAGAAAATAAAAGAGAAGAAGAGAAGAAATTGAAAGAGAAGAAGAAAGAGAAGAAATTGAAAGAAAAGAAAATAAAAGAGAAAAAGAAAGAGAAAATAAAAGAGAAAAAGAAAAATAAAAAATAAAAGAGAAAAAGAAAAAGAAAAAATAAAAGAGAAGAAAAAAAAAATTTTATGATATAAATGATGTCAATAAAGCAGTTCTAAAAGAAATGAGGTTTACCTTGAAAGATGAAAAAGAAATCATTCCACTCAAAGAGGAAGGAAATCCTTGAAAATCCTTCAGCATCGTATTCCAAAAGGGATCTACACATTCAAGGGAGAAAAGAAATGAAAGCTGTAAACTTTACAATGTTCAGTCAATCAAGAATCATCGATATAATATCCATACCAGAACTAATTACCAGGAAAAAAATTGATCTTTTATCTAAATTTATCAAAAAAATAAATACCAGCCCAAGATTAGGGCATGGTGAGCCCAAGATGACCAGAGAACTGCCCCCCCCCCCCGAAAGCGTTTTTAGATGGTGTACTCATACAAACAAGGTGGTAATCCCCCAAAATGTGACCATGAGCACCTAGAGACATGGAAAGACAGACAAGTAAAGAGAGAGGCATCTATAGCCTATTTGGCTGGATGTTTGGGCAGGCCATTTGTGGGGCTATGATGATTCAATAATTGTATTGTCAGTAATGCTTGCATCAATTTCTAACAAGTGACAATTCCTTTCTTCTATGTTTTTAATGCACAACATACAGATAGAATGTTGAAATTTGTGATCAGAAATGAAGACAAGCTTTACTGAGTGAAAAGACCTTTAATACATTAAATCAGGAAAAATGGGACTGTCAAAGGTCAGATCTGACCATTGATAGCCCATTTTCCTGACGTGTTACAAATAGAATAAAGCTATTGCATATATAATGTAAATTTACATAATACAAATGATTGCCTTATCTAATCAGTAACACTTGCCTTCAATCCTAATCCCTTCATCCTAATTTACAATACACAAATATCATGGATGATAGCAGAAAAAAAATTTCAAGACTGAAATACTGACAAATTCCTAAGGTTTGCCTGATTCACTAAAAGAGAGAAACCAAAAATAACTGAATTTCCTGGGTGACATGGTTGTTAGTAGAAAAAATTACCAAGACTGAAACTCAGTGTTGAAAACACAAAAGATATTTTTGTGCTGATATGACTGCCAAAAAGTGCTAAATAAATTTTAAAAATAGCCTTAAACACCAAAAAGATGCTATATATGGTCAATAAATGGCCAAAATGTTCAAGCTCTACAATATCAATTCAATGATTTTCGCACTGCCAAATCTTTATTTGTCAAAGACAAAATCCTGTTTGAAGATGGAGATTTACTAACCATGCAATATACAGATTGAGTGCTGGAATTTGTTGAAATAAATATCAGGTCAAAAATTGCTGTGTTTATCCACCAGACATTTAGACGTCACAGCGTCAGATATTGGAGCAGACATGTAATTTCAAATCTGATCATCAGCCATTAGAATTTAGTGTTAATGTCCTTTGGAAAGGCATGTAACTGAAAACGCTCTCCCATGCAAAACATGCACGCATAAATATACCCCAATTGATAAAACTACATTTCAACCCGACTAAAAGGAGTGATATTCCTTACACAATCTATAAATGATTTCAATTTTCCTCAAGATATCCCATCAGCTGCATTAGGACAATCATTGCTTTCATCCCCTTCATCACCATCTACCAAATATCTCAACTCACAATCCGATTCACTACCAGAGAAAGAAGACCCAAGACAAATAAATTTTCCTGCAAGATGTATTGTCAACCATTCTGAATTGGTTGAGGAAATTTTTTCTTTTTGAATATTCAAACGGTAAAACTTCTGATTATTTTTCTGTAAAGGATCAAGAATTCCATTAACTTACCTTGCAAAATGACTCAGAAATGCAGCAATATACTCTTTTCTTTTCTCGTACCCTTGTACAACTTGTTCAACCTGAGACAAAAAAGAAAAACAAATAAATATCAAAATCAGAAGTTCAACCAAAGAGTGTCACTTTTCCTTTCACTTGGATTTTTTAAAAATAAAAAATCAAATAATCTAGCAGAAATTTATTTCTTTTAGATTAATTAATCTAGAAGAAATAACTTTCGTAAAAGAGTGTTCACTAATCTAATAAAAGATTACTTTTGTTTTTTCCCCCCAACCACCAGAAATATTTGATCTGTTAGGGCAGAAAATGATCAAAAGTGAAGACATTGCAAGCAATTCTCAAAGCTAAGACCCAGTTAACTAAGCTGTGTGGGATCTGGGACTGTTACGGAGCATTCCATTCAGTTCCTGAAGGTCCCATTTTTTCAACTTTTTGAAATGCCTTGTGATGATTTTGATATTATCACCGTTCAAGTCCTAAAGTCTTCAGAAAGTGCTTGAAACATTGTCCGTGGGTTTTTGGCCCCCTGCTGTCAATTATTCTTCATCATTAAGAATGGACTAGGGCCTCCCACAAGGTTTTTTTATGGGGATTCATGTTTCCAGACAGCTTGCACTATAGTAGGGTCCGCTCTAAATGCTTTGTGTTGTATTCTAATTTGAAATTGTACGTGGAAATTAGTTTAATTTCTTGGATAGACACCATTACGATTAAGTGCTTAGAAACCTCCCAGAATAACAAACAATATCTTTACTAACATTGAATCTGCAAAAAAAAAATATACAATTAATAAATCTTTCATTTTCAGCATTATTCTCTATGATGTAAGAAAAAAAGAAAAAAAAAAAGCAACATCTGATGTGTAACAACCTAATATTTGGACCAGTATCCTCACCTTTGTTGTTTTGATCGTAGTATTTTGGATAAGAGTATTAGTTCAGATAATTCATGGAATAATGACAATTCTTCATCTGGGAATTTCAGACAAGTCTTACTTAGGTACCTTAAAGTACCAGAAACACTATTATTTGAAAACTGAATAACAACAGGTCAGGTTAATCACTCATGAGAGACCGTCACATGACGAACAGTATGTTGTGTTAGGGTCGATCAATCAAAAAATTAGAGAAAGGGGTGATCATTGAATAAGTTACTTCTTTTGTCTTTTATTGGATGACTATATAGTCTGAATTAAAAAAAAACAAGCGAGCAAATCTAGGAACCAATTTATCATAAACTTACATAGCAAATTGAATATATAAGTATATGTGGTCATATTTGGGTCTTACTTATGAATCTATACATTTATTGTCTCAAGATACTTATACTTCATATTGCTAAAAGAAATTTAACTTAATCACATGTTAATCCATTAAAAAAAAAAGTGAAATTTTAATTTCATTTAAATCTAGCTAAATAACCTATCCATAGAACAAGGATTTGGCTACTAGCAATAAACACAAGATGGTGAATGAAAAATGACGGACAAAAAATATTTTCTTACTTTGTTTTTTAATAATTGATTAACTTTTGGCACATAGTCAATGAGGACCCCTCCATTAGGAAAAGGAGGAATTCTCAGATTGGCAGAACCTCCCAAGGCACTGGAATGGAAAAAAAATTAGATTCTTGAAGCACTTTCTCAGAGAAAAGATAGAAATATCTTTCATTGATTATTAATAAAAACATGAATATGATACATCAAGATCTTTGCAAAGTAATTACGTATTTTTGTGTTCAGAAAGTTATTATGTACCTTTGGGTTCAGGAAGTTATTATGTATCTTCAGGTTCAGGAAATTATTATGTATCTTCGGGTTCAGGAAGTTATTATGTATCTTTGGGTTCAGGAAGTTATTATGTATCTTTGGGTTCAGGAAGTTATTATGTATCTTCGGGTTCAGGAAGTTATTATGTATCTTTGGGTTCAGGAAGTTATTATGTATCTTTGGGTTCAGGAAGTTATTATGTATCTTTGGGTTCAGGAAGTTATTATGTATCTTTGGGTTCAGGAAGTTATTATGTATCTTCAGGTTCAGAAAATTATTATGTATCTTCGGGTTCAGGAAGTTATTATGTATCTTTGGGTTCAGGAAGTTATTATGTATCTTTGGGTTCAGGAAGTTATTATGTATCTTTGGGTTCAGGAAGTTATCATGTATCTTTGGGTTCAGGAAGTTATCATGTATCTTTGGGTTCAGGAAGTTATTATGTATCTTTGGGTTCAGGAAGTTATTATGTATCTTTGGGTTCAGGAAGTTATTATGTATCTTTGGGTTCAGGAAGTTATTATGTATCTTTGGGTTCAGGAAGTTATTATGTATCTTTGGGTTCAGGAAGTTATTATGTATCTTTGGGTTCAGGAAGTTATTATGTTTCTTCGGATTCAGGAAGTTATTATGTATCTTCGGATTCAGGAAGTTATTATGTACTTGATTGTTATAAATTATAAACTAACTAACTAAGGCAAGATAAGATTTAAATAGTACGAAACAATGTCTGGATTTAGTTTGTTATCTCTTCTATCCAGCAATGTGTCGTTTATAGTGTATAGTAAAGTATAACTTCAAGGGGAATAGCGACTTTAAAGAGCAACATATTTACCATTGCTTACTGTATGAATTTTCAAAGTGAGATACTGCAATGAAGGCAATGAGAGATATTTTTGAAGTGTTTCCTGATGCAGCACAAGTTCTTAAATGCTAGCTGTGTTTTAAGAAGTTCAAAAATGGCAATTTTGATATGAAAAAATGTAATTACTTTCTGAACATGAAAATACAATTTACTATATATGCTGGACTATAAAAAATATAGGTTACAGGGATATTTGGAGAGCTACTGCTCACTGCAACTCATCTAAGCTCCATAATTAGGTAGGGTGATTTTTCATCAAGAAAAAAAAAAAAAAAAAAAAAAAATCCACTTTGGACAAATCCCAATGGTAAAGGTTTGATATGAGAGGAACTGACACAAAAAGTTAAATGCCTTAAAATCATTTAAGGCAACATTCAAAAATCATCTTCTAAAATGCATGAAAACCCACCTTCATGTTCAGTGTAAGAGGCTTTAGAAGCAAAGGAAGGCCTTAACTACTGAATTGAGGAATAGGAAGGTAACTAAAAATACACAAGATAACATTCTTATCAAATTGTTAATTAAGAGAGAAAAATATATAAAAACTATAAAAACTGGGACAGGATTATATAAACATTTGTGCATCAAGTTATTTATTCTATGGCACAGAATACCTCGGTCTGGTTAATGTTTGGGGAAACACCGCAATGATATTCCATAACTTAAATATTTAACTCTATGAAGTAATTTCCTCAAAGAACAGTAAAAGCTAAGAATGAAATACTTTGAGGAAATTGTTATTACATCAAGTCCCAACTATCTAAACTTGTCCAAGACGATGCTTTAAAAATCAACTTACCCAATTGTCCATATTGAGCTTTGGGAGACGGATTCTTAGTTATAATACTAGCATATTTGATGCAGTGAAATATTTGTGCAGTTTTTTGTCTTAAATGAAATGACCATCTTATATACTGGCATATATGGTAGGTCTATTGATTGAATGAAGAAGAAGGATTTCTGGATTTTAAAAACTTACTTTTCAACTCGTGGGGATAAATGTAATTGTGGATTTGCAGTTGAAGCCCCTGGGTATGGAAACATCACCAACAGAACTGCACTGTCCTCTCCAGGGTCATCCTAGAAATCAAAATGATGCAGATCTTGAAGGATGAAGGAATGTAGTTTCATAGCAAATTGTCTATTATTTCAGTCATGTTAAGTATGATTAAAGAGTTTTTTATTTTTATTTTGCTTGTCCGTACACACTAAGCCAAGGTTCTAATAATGATTATGTATTAATGACCCATCAAGTTGTATATAATGGTCTAGAGCAGAGATTTTCAACCCTTTACATCTCACAGCATAGAGATTGAGGCACTAAAATGGTCAAGGGATACAATCAGTATTTAAGGATAGATTTGATCATTTAAAAGAAAATGAATAATTATATATTCATGAATTGAACAAACTAATCATTTATTAATTTTAATGCCAAAAATATATTGTTGATCATGGTTTTCAGAAGATTTTGAAAGTTTTGTGCATATTTGTTATTACAACACATTAAAACAAGATGTCATTGAAAAATATGCTATTCATTAAAAAATACTGAGATCAACATTTCTACAATTCAGGAGAGAATTTGAAGCTGCCATTTGGGCCTTTAACGAACAACACATTTATTTATTCATTGCTTCACTGGAAAAAAAAAAAGAAAAAAAAAAGCATTTAATGCCGTCAAAACATATCCATGTTATTTTTGTATCCATACTGGGAGCACTATACTACAGCCCTCGTTTGAAGAAGGAGTAATCCTCCCCCAAACTTCTGCAGCACACCTACAGATGCTTTATGGTACAGTAATGTGCCATGGCACATCAGTTGAAAATCGCTGGTCTAGAGATTGAAAAAACATAACAGACGAGATTTCATCAAGGGATCAGTGAAAAACTTTAGGAAGATAGTGAGAAGTCATATTCTTACGATGTGAAAATATTTAAGAAATGCTAGAAAATATTTCAGACATACCTTTGTCAGATAAGAAGGTATCCGAGAAAAATCTACAGACATTTTGATTAAAAAATGTACAGGACCAATACCATTATTCTGTGACGGAAAAAGAAAAAAAATTGAGACATTGGAAGACCATTATAAAAATGACAATTAAATGGAAAGAAATTAATTTATTCAACTGTCGACCATAAAAAAACCCAAGATGATTTTCGTTATTCCACAGGGTTGGCCCCAAATCACTTTCTTTAAATTACCAATGTACACGATTCCTTCAATTTAATGGATGTACTTCCTCAATTTAATGGACGTACTTCCTCAATTTAATGGACGTACTTCCTCAATTTAATGGACGTACTTCCTCAATTTAATGATGTTAATCTTTAATTAAATGGATGTAATTTTTTGATTTAATAGATGTTAATCTTTAAATGGATGCAAATTTTTGATTTAATGGATATAAAGTTTTTATCTAACTAATTCCTCAACATAATTCAAGGCCTTAGAATAAAGCTATCAATGAACTGTTTATGGGAACTTGTAGAATGTGGAAAAGGTTTCATCTGGGAACTTTACAAAATGTTTATCAGCATTTTGGAGAGATACTTGAGTTAGTAATTGTGCACTAACACAACAGGGTCATGTAGAGGGTGGGTTAGAAAATAGATCTCTTACGCCTAGAAACAATAATAATACAAAGATATCTGTACCTCGCATAAATGAATCACCATAGCCCACACATATAACAGAACTAATTATTTGATAAAAAATAGATCTTTTAACTAAAAAATAACCACCATAAGTTTTGGGCATTGTTGATCCAAAATGACCATAGTGACCATCAAAATTACTATTTTGAAAAAACAAAAAAATATCTTCAGATGGTACCAGAAGACTCACACACACAATTAATAGAGAAGCTGGAGGTTTGGGCTATTTGTGGGGCTAAGTTGATTTGATAACTAGGACATCTAATGTAGTCTGATAGCAAGCTCATCTTAGAAACCATTTTGTACTGTAGTGAGTTTGATTCTCAATGGGTGTTACATTACACTAAGTGTAGCAAATATATGAAGACATCTCTCCTTATTTCTATAATTATTCGGACTATTCTCATCTTGGTTGTTTTTCATACAATGTTTCGGCGATTGTACTCTACGGCCTTCATTAGGTATCATTTTGATAGAATATCATTTTAATAGATCTTCAAAGTTGTAAAGATAATTAATGGATGTCCTACGAAATAAAGTAAAATATCCAACCTCCATCTTTGAGACGTGCATTTCCACTTCTTCAGGTTTGATGTCCGTTTGTTCCAAAAGTGATTCATATTCGAACTTGAGTCGATAGTTAGCTTCTACCAGTTGCTGTTGGTAGTGCCGATATTTCTCCAGGAGTTCTTGGAGGACCAGTAAAAGTGCCGATGGTTTCTGGTGGTCCCAGTTAATCAAAGACTGTCAAAAGAAATTGCCATTCATTTCAACTGAAGAATCTCAAAAAATTGGCAGTGTTTTCAGAAAAAAAGAAAAGAAGTTTAATGAATACATTAAAAGCATGAAAGTGTAAGATCCAGTGATTTGATTGTACAGAACCAGATGATTAATCTAGCAATCCTTGGAATGGGAGGTGACCCAGATGTCTGAACTAAGACTTGAAATATAGAGTGGTACCTCTCCTAATGAGGACAATCTGTTCCACCAAATGTCTTGTCAAATGAAAATTCTTTGTGAATAATTAAACCTATGGGATTTCAGTAATTCATTCCTAAAACCTTGATAATAACCATGTAATAATGTATAAGGTAAGGACACCACTCCAAGTGGATCAGTGTTTAATATTACAGTAGTGCTCCTTAGTTTAAAAAAAAAAAAACATCAGGAATTATTTATGAGGTAACGGAAAAGAGAATCTACTAACCATATTTGAGTTTTTGCTAAGGCTGCCTAATACACACTTTGCACTAATGTCCTTGAGAAAGGCTAGAATCCACTCCTTCTAGTGTAAATAGAAGGGTAGTTTGAGCCCTTTAGCTTTCTTAAGTAGTCCAACTCAAGCCTGGATAAAAGAGGAGAGTATGGAGTCAAGCTAATTACTCCAAGCCATGAAAATCTACCAGCTATAGTAACCGCAGCAGCGTCAACCCAGCAATTGTCTGCAAACAATTTAAAACCATTTTTTCCCTCCTCTTTCAATGTTTCACTATGCATCCACTAATTATGGAAAATTTAATTCTGAATGGAGTTTCTTTCTTGTTGAAATGATCACAACTTACCTGGATAGTTTCAAGTTCAGGTGCAAATCCCTTTTGATCTGCATTGAATATAAAATCTGGAGGTTCCTCTGGATGGTTACAATCGAATAACACTTCCCCTTCAAAAGAACAGACAATAATTACAAATCCACAGAGTTTTGATTGATTTCATAATCAAAGAAGTCAAGAGCAGCCATTTTGAATCGGCTGAAAGTGGCTAGTTTTAAGAAAAGTGAGGTAATTAGTATGTTGGAAGATTAAGAATGCTATTCAAAAAATAGTATTTTGAAAAATTTCATTATTTTATTAATAAATGATAAATACATTGTATGTATAAATAGATATTTCTATATAAATATAAATGACAGCATCTTTAAATCAAGAATAACATTATTTTAAGTTTAAATCATTAGATTGAGAAGAGTGCTATTTGCGTACATTAATATCTGATCAATAAATTGTATATTTATACTTTTTGGAGCCTTTGTATGTTTTTTAGAGTGTATAATGTTACTTGGAAATGAAATACCAAATTTTAGCCATATTTTGATCAATATAGCCACTTTTAGCCACACAAAACAGCCAATTAGAAAAGACTGTTTAAGAACTGCGTTTTGCCAAAGATTGCTGAAGTCATTTATGTGTCTTTAGACTTTTATTCTAAAATATCTATTCATTCGTGAAGACTAACTTGTTGAACATCCACAAATTACCAATACACACTTCTAGTGAATTATTTTAGTTTGTTTGGTAAAATACATTTTCATAATTCTCATAGTTGGGTTGTTTTACAATTTTCGGTATCATCAAAAACAGCTATTACCGAAGTCATAGTTTTAGAAATACAGGTACGACTGACTTATGACCTCCCAACTTATGACAGTCCGTACATATGATAAAAATATGTGTATTTAAAGAAAATCCATGTAAATATGATAGTCACACTCCTAAATTAAAAAATGCAAGAAAGTACATAAATTACAATTGTACATTGAAAAAACCAAAAAACAAAACATAAATACTATGTAAATACCATAAATATATATTATTCTCGGTTGTACCGGTGTTGTATATATTTTTTTAACTTAACGAAACGATATTCTACAAATGCAACACACAATGATGGAGTGGAATGGGTTAAATTTTAGAACAGGGAATGCTATGTATGATACACATTTTTCTTCAGAAAAATATTTTAAATTATTTTTGTCATTATTCAAGATTTTTCTTTTAACTTATCTTTCATTTTGAAAATATGATTACATATTTGTTTTCTGTTTCTTTTTTTAAAATTTGTAGGGGAAGAAGAATGAAGGTGACAATGCACTAGGTTTTTTATGGTGAAGCTTAGCATACAAACACTTTAGAAAGAAATTTGTCTGGCTTATGACTGTTTCTAGATATGACCTGCCAATCGGAATGGAACCTGGTTGTAAGTATGGCAATTACAAGTGTAATTACAGTTTAGAAACACAAAATTTAAAATAAACTTAGTATAAACGTAGACATACCTTTTCACAAAGTTTGAACAAGATAGAACTAAAAATAGGCCCACACGAAGAAATTTGAAATATAAAACTAACACAGATTTTCAAAACAGAAAGCCATTTAGCTAAGTACTTCTTGGCACATTTTTCATGTTAACAACTACGTCCAAATGTTTACTATAAAAATAAATGCAAGAGAACCTATCTCATCCACTTTTTATGAGGTGTCGTCCGTCAGTTTTCACAGATATAAAATATGCTTTGAAGCAATTCTCTCCAAGTTCACATTTTAATCCTTCTCGTCTCTAACAGCAGGTTTTAATTACATGTTCATTATTGTGCTTACTATAAGCTTACTATAAATCACTATTATTATTGATTTTCTGTAACATGTAAGTTTTTAAAATCATCAACAGAGTATACAACCAGTGCAACCTCCTGATAGTTTCTTATGGAGCTGAAACATGGAACCTAACCAAGAGGCTGGCCCACAAACTGAGAACCATGCAACGTTTACGTGAAAGAATCATGCTCAACATCACATGGAGAGACCATAAGACAACACAGTATATTACAGGAAAAACAGGAGTCAAAGACATAGAAACCATTCAGAAACTCAAATGGTAATGGGCTGGCCATGTTGCAAGAATGGCAGACAACTGATGGACATCACAACTCACCACATGGATCCCCAGAGATCAAGTGCAGAACTGAGGCTGGTAGAATAGGAGATGGCAAGACGAACTGAACAGGTTCAGAAATTATTGGCTCGGCAACGCCCATGATAGAGAAATGTGGAGAATCCTTGGGAAGGTCTATGTCCAATGACGGATGATAATAGACTGATGATGATGGTAAATATGCATGTTTCTTTCATTTATCAATTTCGTTTTTTTTTGTTCATATTTAAATGATTATATCCATAAAGAAAATATCTGTTTTGCTAGTATTTCCTTTGCATGTGTTTTTTTTGTAATATTTGATCACAATTATAACAGAAATAAAAATATGCACACTTCATTTCAATGGAGACCCAAAGTACTCAATTTTTACAAAGAAATATATCTTGGCAAAATCATCTTTCAAAGGCCAAACAAAACCATTGAGAACAATACTCATTCTTAAGATGTAGTTTAATAAGTAGAGAAGAAAGGGGACAAGAGAAAAGAAAGTTAGTTGGTTTAAAAAGAGGAAAGGAAGAGAAAGGAGAGAGAAGAAATTCATGTAGTTTGATAAGTGAATATAAAGGGAGAGAGGAAAACATTAAGTTAAGCAATAGTTCACTGAGTGGAGTAGGAAGATTTTTGTGTATGAAACTAATCCATGTTTGTATAACATTTGCGTAAAAATCTAGACGGGCAGTGAAGATTGGAAAGGATAAGATAATGAAAAAATATAGACAAAAGGCGAGAGAAGAGCTGAGGTATAAGATAATGAATAATTGTGGTCGTCAACATCCATGGAATTTCCATGGGCTCAGCTAGTATTTATCATTACTTGATTTTCAAAATACTTACAAGTAACAGAACATCCACCATAAGGTAAGGCTACTTTGAAACGATCTCCCTTTGGTGCTAATGCAATACTGGGACAACTGAAAACAGAAGAAACACAGATGAAAAATGTTTATCAAAATTATTGATCAAATTCTCATTTGGAAGAAAGAAAAGACAGATGAAACAACTATTATTATAATACATGGAATAAACTTCACTTTTTGAATATAATTGAATTTATACTGAAAGACTTGCAGACTACAAAAGGTTGTTTGTACTACATTTTCATGCAAAATAGAGGAAAATATTTAGCACTAAAATATACCCATAAAAATGACAATGTTAATGTATGGATCAGCACTAACAAGCCTAAAGCTACTCTATTGGATATTTTATTTTAAATGATTTGAGTATCCTAATTTCAAGTTTTTAAAAATGTTTCAACTACACTCAGATGTTTTAATGTGTGATAAATAAAGTATTATGTGTTTCAGTGATATATTATTCATCATTATGTGATAATAGCCTATCTCATTCTATTACCACCCTTTTATTGTTTTAATTAGGTCTGTTAATCTATTTCACATGGACCAATCCATTACAACTTAAGGGATATAACAGGAATCAGACAAAACAGACTTTCAATTATCCAAGCTAATTTGCATACACGGCTTTTGAATGGATAGCTTAATTTTTTCAGCAGATTCACTAATTCCTATGGGTTTGAAGTTGACAAAGATCTGCATGGGAAATGGCTTCTATTTGAATCCTCTTTTTCCTTTTTCAAATTTCTTAGTCTTAAGTCCATTACCTTCAGAGACCAATGAATATAAAATCAAACCTATTGTTTACTGTGAAAAAAAAGCAATTATTTTTCGTTACTCAACTTTAAAAATAATCACAAGGTAATAACAACATTTGGCCATTCTTGAACGGCCATTTTGAATGGATGAAAGGGTCTAGATTTGTCTATGTATGGCTGAAATTTCCTAGGTAAAGTTATACGCCTTAAATCTCATACAAAGGCTCCAAAAATATAAATATACAACATATTGATAAAATATCAGTGTTCATGGATAACGTTATTCTCGATCTTAGCCAGAGATCTAAACTTAAAATAAGAATAACATTATTCACGATCTTAAGATACTGTTCTTCATATCTATATAAAAATATATATTTTATTTACAAATACATAGTAAAATTATATAACGTAGTGATATGCTATTACTTCGTTCGAGACAGCGTTTGTCAAATATTGTTGATGATATACAGTGAGACTATTTAACTCCCTTTTCTTCTAGCCACTTTTAGCCGATTCAAAAGGGTCGTTCAAGAATTACGTTCTTACAAGTTCTTGATTAAATATCATAGTAATAGAATTTAAATTAGCTTCTATTCGTACAATGATTTCTCCTCATTAAAACTTGTTTTTCAAAGTTCTTGTCTAAAATTTGTTAGACGGAGTAATAGTATTTTAATCATCGTCTGGAGTTTAGTCGGACTATCTTTCTTGTCAATGACAATTTTTTTCCAAACATTTTCATTCCAGAACAAACGACACCCAAGGAAGATTGGAGGGTGCACGGCCGAAGCGTTGTGAAAGAAGGAACAACAATCAAATATCCCAGCAATTACAATGGTGGCTGATGACATTAACAGATGAGGCTCAGAAGAAGTAAAAGAATTTAAAGAAACTCAAATAACCAACCTGTATCACCACAATACTCACTCAAGGTAATCACAGGTTGAATTTAAGGTAATTAAAGACGAGGAAAATAGTCTGACTACACCACACATACTATGACGGAAATCAAATATCAAAAATAAAACGATGTTAATCAAGTGTATTGATCATTTCTTTTTACCTGGAAAACACATCTTTGATGTAGATATTTCCGGCACCGATTCCAACCTGTCCTTGTCTGACAAGAGTTTCAACATAATGCACAATAGTTGGTGACAATTGGTTCCAAATTTCGTTATCCATTCTGAAAAATGACAATAATGTAGACTACGCCATGAAAACTATTATTACGGTGTCCGAATTGATAAGTCTACGCTGAAATTAAGACGTATTGTATTTTTGTTATTTTCACATAAGGAATCATCATAACAATAAATATTCAAAATGATATAAAAGGTGATTGTTTTTTTTATTTCTGTACGTTCTTTTGATCATAAATATGAACTCCTTATCACTTTAAATGATTATGGTGAATTCACTTTGACTCAACATAAAATTGAAAGGGATTTGTTTTATCTGACACCGTTTGAATATTTATCGTTTCATGTTTCTGAAGAGTTACATCAGCAAGGTAAGTGGCCTGGTCTTGATTTAAAAAAATGCTAATAAAAAAAGAAAGACGTAAATTCTCAAACAAGGAACAAGAAAAAAACAACAAAAAAAAAACGTTTAAACGAGGGAAATAAATCATTAGGGAATTCTTTATTAGATATTGATTTATTTTATATAGATATTACAAATCCAATTTTATTGTAAAGCATTCAATGAAAATACTAACGACCGGCCTTCAAAGAGTAAAAAAAAAAACCAAGAAAATATTTCTTCATTAGTTTTTGAGTTTTTTTATTGTCTTATTTGTTTCGCTCGAAAAATATATTTTTCACATGAATTTATGTGTTGTTTAGGCTACGTCCTTTTTTGTGAATATTAGTTTGATAAACTGTGCCTAACATTTAAAGGTCATTCAGGAAATAGACTGCTTTTACGAATTTAGAATAAACTTCGCTTGTACAGTGATATATACGGCTATCAGGTCATGAAATATTAACTATTTTACATTTTGGTGTAAGGTCCTGTACAGGTATGTGCCACTTTTTGAAATACCCACATTAGACCTCCCTTGCTGTCCGAAATAGTGTAAAGCGAAGAAGCAATTACTATTAATTCATATAGAAAAACTCCTAGCGTTCCCAGACCTAAATAATAACAAACTTTATTTTCTATGTTTGCCTACCTCGATGTTAAGTAGTGTGTAACATTGAAATATTGGAGGGTCTGGCCCAAATTTTCCATTGATCGTAAAACCCCAATTGATGTATTTTCTGTTAGATCGTGGATGAGGGAGCTTTTTATATTTCCCCCAATATCCCAAAGTTTCAAAAGTTATTCTTAAAAAAGTATCAGAAATGTGTTAAAATTTTAGAATTCTAGTTACCGCTGTTCGTATAGGTGGAAAGGGGAATAAAAATGGTAAACAGTTCAACTTTGATTTTGCATTACTTTTGGTAATCGTTTGGAATAGGTAAGGTTAAACATCATGCCGATTTATCAGATACCGCCATTTTTCAGTGGCCAAATGTACTCGGATTTTTTTAGAAATCTTATGGAAAAAAGAAATGAAAAACTGAACATTTAACTTGGAAGGATATGATTTAAAGTTTGTTACAGTTGTAGTTAACAAGATAAGATAATTTTTGAATCTATTGACTAACCCTAATTCACTTACTAACCCTAACCCCAACCTTACCTATCAAGCCAAACGACTAACCATAACTACCTGTCATATTGGCTCTGAAGTAAATGGTATTTCTAGATTGAAAATAACATTTGATCATTGTTGAAAATTTAGCCACTTTCAGCCATTCAAAATAGCCATAGCGTCTATCTCAATCAACTCCCCTGCAAAATTTTGGTATAATGTTCAATCTTAATTAGTCCAAACAATTACCAAATTTTTAACTAGTGTATATTCTTTCACCAACCTTTACTGATTAATTCAATAAAATGTTTGTGTATGAGATCAGAAAGTTGTAACTATAATCTATTAGAAACTGTCGACCAAAACTGTCCACCAAAACTGTCCACCAGGTTTTCTGCAGTTTTCAAGTTGGTTTGGCTTACTGAAAATTTAAATATTCATTCTTTATTATGTCTGCAAAAAACTTTTTTTGTCTATTGAAAATTCCCTACTCTAAATAGGGGTAGGGGGTTCAATTTGTGGTGTAGATTTATGATAAATTGGTCTCTTAGTTTATGTCTAGCAGTAACCACATTTTAAAAAATTTTTTTTAATTCACACTAGTGATCATTCCCCAACAAAAGAAGAGTAACCTATTCATCGATCACCTTTTTTCCAATTTCTTAATTGATCACCTTCAACTTGACATGCTGACAAATGTGATGGTTTTCTGATTAATAACTAACCAGACCTGTTTTTTTTAATTTATTTTCTGAAATTTAGATAATCAAGTGTCCAGATGTCTGTATTAACAGTCATTACTCTCCGGACCTTAAGGTCTCTGCGGGGATGTAGTATTTTCCAGAATTCAACAGTAAAATACAGCGTAAGTATAATTACACATTACACATTGTTAAACTATCAAGTTTTGACTTTATTTCCATTTGTAACAACAATGACAGATGACAATGACCTGATAAAAAAACTGACATTATGCAGGAATAACAGTGACACAGTGACGTACGCAAAAAAACTGATGATGAATTCATTCCCACTTCTAAAGCCCAACTCAGGTCAACTTGATTTGGTAAAGTTTGCAAACTGCATTTACGGGAACTACTTATAATGGTGCTGAAATGGAACCTATAGTTTTTGAATAATATTGTATGGAAAAATTAATTCTGTTTTGTTTACCTTTTAGATTTTAATGAAGCAAGGTAGTTTGGCCTTAGCACAGCCAAGCTTGTTGCTTTTTTAGTTCTGTTGACTACAAATTGCTTCAGCAATATGAAGCATCTGTTTGACCAATGTAATCATTATTATTGGGTGTGTCCAAAAATTTCCAGCAAGTTTTAAACTGTGTATTTAGTCTTTAGTCTTCAAAAAAGAGTGAGGTAACTCTCGCTCACACCTAATATTTCTTCAATATTTTTACTGTTTGTAATATTTATTAATATTAAAAAAAAAATTAAAATACAAAAATAATACTCAAATATTCTCTAATCTGACATTTGACACAGAAATAAAGAAAAAAGTGAAACTCTTGGTTTGTTTCAATTTGTAAAAATTGCTAGTAACTGTGTCAGATTACAGACCCAACTCATATATATGTATATATATATATATATATATATATATATATATATATATATATATAAATCTATGAAGGTTGTCCCACATGAAACAGCTGATTATGAAATGAAAAAAATATGCTTGGTGACTCTCCTCAGCTATTTTGGGAACATGTAAATTTTGAGTTAGTGCTTGTATTAGTTTCCATAGCATCCCTCAAGTTCTCGTCATCAACAACTGGTTGAGAGCATCCTCAAGGTTCATTACGTCGCACTGTTCTTTCTGAGCAAGTTCCAATTTGAAATAAGAAATTTTCTTTGAGGATACCATCTGCAGAAGTGGGGTATTATCTTAGTTAAACTGATATAATGAATCATAAGTTTAACATTTAAAAGAAAGCCAATCTCATATAAATAGTTGAATTTGTTGAAATCACAATCATAGAGACAAAAACCAGAAAACAGAAATTTTATGTGGGGCAACCTGTTATAAATACAGAATGGATTTTGGTTAAATGGAGCATTGGTTAAAATTAGTAGCCACTTAGTAGGACCAATAAAATGTATGAACAGAATCAGCTTTTAAAATTAGATTGTCCTTTTTATGCAAATTTGTTTGAAAAGACTGATTGCTTATTGGGACTGCATTTCATGGTCCCAGTGTGTTCAGCTCAAGTTGAATCCATTGTATATATATATATATATATATATATATATATATATATATATATTCCCAAAACAAATGTTTAGTACTTTATTGTATTTATCAATTGGGTGAACTGAGTTTACATTTTTTTCTTTTACAGTGTTTTGTTCTTTTGAAATTTTGCACTTTATTTATTATTTTTTTTCACCTTGTAAGTAGTTAGTGTTCTTCTTATTCCTTTATATTATGAAAAAATTTGTACGCAATACCATTTTGTGTGTATCTAAGATTTCATATCCTTTACTAAAAATGATATATATTTTTTTCTGCTTCCTTCTCCCCAGTTGAAATCAGAAGAATCCCAAATCCCTCGGATTACGATTCCCCAGAAAATGGTTTCAATGATTAATAAGAAATTGGAAAAGAAAAAAGAATTGTTGAGGTTGAAAAAGAAGAAACCATTGCGTTTCAAATCTCCTTTGGTGATTTCTTGTTGCCGCCCAGAATACAATCACCATAAAGGTCAGTCGTACAGTGACTTTCGTCCAGAGTTACTTGCTTCTTATGGATGGAAAAACAGAAAGTCTGTAGGTGACCACTTCACTTTGATGGACTGGGATAAGGTATGTCGAGTTACGACTAAAATAACGTTAATATTTTTCTGAATTATAATTTTATGTGCCTTTTTGGGAAATATATCCAACCTTGCAACTCTCAGATGGATCCATCTGTTAATTTTTTAGAGTTCATCTCTCTCCTCTCCTCAACAGTGTTTATAAGTACAATTAGTTTAACCAAGTTGAATTGTATCACCAAATCACTTTTCAGTTTATTTTTCTTCAAAAACCAAATAATTTCATTGCTCCTGACAATACGGTACATTTTTATTTCCCATCTTACTATAAATCTTTCTCTTTGTTTCGTTCAGATCTCATTAAATAGTGTTGGATGCCATAGTACCCCCGTCCCCCAGCTTATCAAATTGTGACAGATTGAGCAATTAGCAGTTAAGTGCCTAAGAGTACATTGATATATTCAGACCGTTGTCCTCATCTTGTTTGTTTTTATATTAACAGTGTTTCAGCCAAGTGTTTATTTATTTATTTTTTTTTGTTCTTATTTTGGCTGTCTATTACATTGTATTGTTGTTATCAAATATGATGATATTATTGTACCAAAAAAAAAAAAAACACAGTTAAAGAAGGCTGGAGGGTACACAGCCAAAACGCTAAAAACAACAAAGATAAGGACAGCAGTCTGAATAAATTGATGAAGGAGTTAGCATTGCCAATTACTTGGCATTTTCATAATTCTTTTTACAAATGGTAGGCTATGACAGCTTCCATTACATAGTATGGATGTCCAAAAGACATAAAATTTTAAATATCTGTCACCACTACTACTGTGTCGTGAGTTCAATCCTCACCTGGTTCCCCCTCACATTGTAGCCTTGTGCCAGACTAAGCTACACTCAGTAAATGCTTTCAATGTACTCATTGGGTAAAATATGCATGTATTTCCGACTGGCGATGATGATCCATGTTTGAACCAGGATTTTAAAAACTGATCTTGAAGAAAGGCAGGCCTTCTCTTAAATGATCGGTGGAACACAATCTTCTTACCTATGCTTTCCTTCTTTCAACTTACTGCTTTACTAAGCTAAGTTTAAGGAAAGTTTTACTGCTTTACATACTACAGATGTTGCAGAAAAAAATTTCTTTTCCCAATATGGTAAGTTTTACAATCATAAGTCATAAGTCAGCATTTAAGATGTTATGTAAATTTTAAGTAAATATCTTATGTGCAGAATATTTTTTGCTTCTGTTTATTTTATTTATGCCAAGTGAATCAATTAATCACTTATAACTGTTGATCATAAGGGATTCAATCTTTATTTTTACCCAGAATTTTTAATCTTAGAAGTGGAATTTTCTTGTAGGGATCATCAGTTGTTGTCAGTAGAACTGTTTCAGGATATTCAAATACAAAGCAGTCATTTTACCACAGCTCCCCAGTGGTTCTAATCAAGCACAGCCTCTTTTTATTCTAGGATTCTTATATTTAGCTTGTTATTTTGATGTAGGATAGTCTCGATATATGTAGTTTGTTATTCTATTTAGGGCATTGTCATAATGTATATAGCGTATGGATACAAAACGTATCAGTGGATCAATTTAGTAATCGGATGATGGGGGATTAGTAAATAGTACTAGTGTTTAGCAAGAACAAAAAAAAGAAGTGAATAGATTGTTACTACTTACTAAGTGTATGAACTGAGAATTTGACTTAAAATTTTGGTTCAAAGAGTGGATTCAGATGATTCAATGCACTAGTGGAAAAGTAGTATTTAAGTACAGCCAATTTTCATACTGATTTGCAAGGATGTTCGAGTTGGGTCTTGCTGGCCAAAGGGTTAATGTAAAAATAATTAAAGAAATTATTTTTTTTTAGGTCATGGCCTACCTGGGGCTCCCTAAATCTGCTCTTGGGGCATGGGGTCTTTTCCCCAAAAGCCTCATGGTTAATCTGGCCCTGCCTATTCCATACTATGACTGTCATCATCATATTTTTCGTATATTATTCTCTATTTCGATATATTTTGTAGTAATTGTATGAATGAGGTTCACCAAAGAAGGGAGGTAACTTCAGTAGGCACAATTATTTAGGCTGCTGCTTATTAATTGCGGGACAAATGAAAGCAGGAAACATTTAAAACTGTGTTTTAGTAATTTCAACTACAAAGGATATGATTTAGTGTTAGGGTTGCAATTAACAAAAAAAAGATTAAACCTTTTTTTTTATATATTTGTAACACTAGAATGAATATCCTGTTGAAATTAATATCGTAAAATGATTTAGTGAATTTTCTATTTCTCTTCTAACAGTATTTCTCCACAAACTCATGTAAATAAGAAGTAAGCAGTCTCGTATTTGTTCCAAACTATATGATTTACGCTTTTATCATGAACCTCTACAGAAGTTACCTCCCTTTTTTGTGGACCTCATCCGAACGATACTCTATTTTGTTTATATATTTTTTTTTTACTTGTTCTTTTGATATATGATCAAATTTATTTTATGGAAGTGACAGGTTTATGCTTTCAAGACCAGTATATTAAGGTGCTTAATGCCTGAATTGAAATGTTTCCGTAGATTTTTGAAAGAGATCTATGGGATATATATATATATATATATATATATATATATATATATATATTCCAGCAGTCATAGAAACCTTTGGATATATATTTCCTAAAAGTCTGGAAAGGGTTTATCAAATTTTTAGAAAAAGCTTTTTAGCTTTTTGTAAGCATATAAATATTACAATCTCAATTTGTTTCTTTGTAGAATCCATCCATTATGTCAGAGTCAGCAAATTTTCAAGACTTTGAATTAAATGAAAATATTATCCACGGCTTGTCAGAAATTGGAATCAAGCAACCAACTGTTGTACAGGTGAAAATTTCATCCTTTTATTAGAAACTATCAACATAGATTTCTTCATTTTTCAAGTGGGACTTGCTGACTTTGTATCTTTTGTGTACAGGCCGCACCAATGGAGCTGGAGGGTTCAAATTTTTAACATTTACTCCTGTATATCTGTCCACTTGGCTAGTGTAATGTTTAGAACATCTGCTCCACACATAGGTCCTGGGTTCAATTCTCGACATGAGTGAAGAGTATGAGAAAACTCTTCAATAGGACTGATTTTCCTATGTACTTTGTAGCTAATAGAATACACTCTAAGCTGTGTGATCCAGATGGAGGTAACCTTTTGGGGGATTTGCATCCTCCCAAGGGGATGGTCATAAAAACTTGTTGGTATTAAGTCCTGGTCTTGACCAGACTTGAAACTTGATAGGATCAGTAAGTTGACATGTGCGAAAGAAAACTGGATTTGGATGGTCAAATTACAATCTTAGTTCATGTTAAACTGAACCATTACCTTGTGTCTGGCAGCTTGATGCTTGATTTTTTTTGTTGTTGAAAATTTGGACTTTTTGGTGATCACCGTCCAACAAAAGGCAAGAGAAATGATTTATTCATTGGTCCCCCTTTTCCAATTTTTCAATTAATCACCCTAGAACATGGCATGCAGCCAAAAGATGATGGTAATATGATGGTTTCTATTGAGTGACTAACCAAACTGGTTTAAATTCTGATCTGCTAATTATTTTTGTATTTCATCCCCGCTTCTTTCATTATATTTCTGTGGTCAGTAATTTTTATTGTAAAATATTTGATATGCTTTTCTTTAGTAAATGAATTCAGTACATTTGTTCACTAACCATTTGAGACTGGAGTATTTAAGAGAAAAAAAACTTTTTTATTCCCAGGTGAGAAAAATGTCACTTTTTGCCTCAGAGATTCGTACATATTATTGTGAATTATTTTATTGTGGTTTCTGAGTGATTTTTGATTTACACACAAGAAAAAGTTATGAATCTCTGTAATATTTCAGTGTTTATTTGTTCCTTATAACCAGGATAACTTAACATCGTGATTAGAACAATTGCATGGAGAAAAAAAAGAGACTTTAATGCTCATTTTTGCACAACAACAGAGGCTTTAATTGAATTACTCTGTTGAAGCCTATTCATCTGTTTGCCCCCAAATAAATTAATGATGGCTATTCTTAGTAGCTTTAGGAGAAAGAAATTTGACATCAAAAGGAAAACTGTCTCTGACTGTTAGAAGAGTCATTAACTCCTGAATTCATTCATGAAAAATCCTGAATCAAAGCAAATAACTTCTGATCAATGTTACTTCCTTTGCATTTTTAGGTGATCTAAAAAAAATTCAATTCACTAAGGAGTTCCATTTGAAAATTTTCCCTTCATTGAAGATTTTCTGTTTAGGAGTAGTTTAAAATGGTTCATAAATTCAACATTCCAACTTTTGTATGGACAATAGAACTCTATCTTTGTGTTGAAAGTTAAGAATGAGGGTTTTTTTTTGTACTCTTACAAAACTTAGATTAAATAAAAAAATATCTCTATTTGATACCCATTTATGTTGCCCCGACCAAATCAGTAGATGAGTTTTACCATAACTTTTTATTCAGACCTGTTGAAAGAAAATAAAAAAGTGACTAAATAAATAAGGTGAATGTAAAAAGTGATTATGAAAATTATTAATAATGATTTATAATTCTTCATTGAATAGAATTAAATGAAAAATATCTTTATTCAACACCCAGTTATGTCAATCAGACCCAGAAATAATAATACTCTTTTGATTGTATTTTAATCTAATCTTTAAACAAATTGAACACACATTAATGTTTGGGGTACATCTGGATTCACATTTCTGCAATATGTACCTATATGTTTTCGTGGACACTTTCCCTGTATCAAGTGAAAGATTTCAAAATAAAAATAGGGATTATTATCATGCATGACCTACCTAGAAAAATTAAAAAAAAAATGATCCAAGGGGAATAACTTTTTTGCCTTATTTGTTGGACCCCAGTCTTATACGAGCATCTTTTTTTTTTTTGATAGAAAAATGTATTACAGTTGTTTGTTTAATCCTCAACTATTTTTAAGCATAACTTTGAAATTTATGCTGTCACCAGACTGATCTCAGTGATATTTAGAGCATTGAAATATAGAGGAAGCCTTTATCATAATTACAGATAATATTATCGAATGGTTATTGTTATCAAGATCAGTTGGTCCCAAACACTATTTAAAATAAATTGAAAATTATTAAATTTTATTGTAATTGTTAAATTTCTTATAATGTTAAGTTGTTTATAACAATAAATTTAATGACATAACTATAATTTTATAACAACTGTTCCAATTTTTATATCCTTTGCTTAATGTTATCAGCTTATTATTATCTAAAAGACCCTGTCCCATACTGATCACAATAAGTTGTTTGTTTGCAGTTTGCATACTCATTTTTTCTTGGTGAATGCAAAATACTGACCTTGTATTTGAAAAAAAAAATCTATTTTCTTGTCATTTAGGCAGAAACAATTCCCAAAGTTCTTGAAGGTCAAAATATAATCTGTGCAGCTGAGACAGGTGAGTTGATTCATTTAAATTCTGACAAGTTTCTGTGAGATTAGGGTTTACTTTCTTCAAAAGAAATAGGAATAATACTATTGAACTCTTTCAAGACCAACATCAAGAACCGAGATAATGGATAAGAAAAAAGAATGAATAACTACCTATAATTTGAATTCAAAATCAAACACTATAAACATTTAAACAAACTCCATAATAGAATGAATCACGACTAGATTTGAAATTAAATAAAATAGAAATAATTAACACTACATATTAAGCTTTGTACATATAATGAGCACCTCGATGTGTACCAATGATTAGCAAGCTAGTATTGCAGACTATTATCATTGTAGTGAGTTTGATTCTCATTGAGTGCACCACTCTTGTGGCCTTGTACCAGAACTAAGTGAATACCTATAAAACTATTGAATCCTGTTTTGATTTCTTTGCAGGCAGTGGCAAGACTTTGTCTTATTTACTTCCAATTCTTGAATTGATAAACAAACATAAAACATCTTTTCCCCACAAAAGCAATGTCCGATCACCCCGTTGCATCATCGTTGTGCCATCCCGGGAACTCGCAATGCAGATTTCGGTGAGTATCGAGAACTCTTGGCAAAGGCCACCTCCATATCATCTATCGTTGACTAGTATCTTCTTTCATTTTATTTTTATTTGCATTTCATCGTAACTCCTCAGGCCATCAGTCTATGGCAGTGAGTAAACATAGTGGATTGAAAATAATGATTATCACTGTTGTTGGTGTAATTCTTACCGAGTACTCCAGTCAAATTCACACCCTTTTTTGCCTCAGAGGAGCCTGGTTATCCATACCATTTGCTTTACTGCTTGAGCTTCAAAAACTTTTACTACTGGCAACTAATAAAATCTAACCCTTGAATTTAGTTGCTCATCATCTCGACTGTGCAGACCATCAGCCTACAGCAGTAAGTGAACAACATGAATAGAAAAAAAAATCAAGATAATATTCCTACTGAAACAACTGGTGTTGAACCACCCTAGCCATCAAAGGTGGCAAAGGGTTCTATCTCATTTTATATTTGCATGTGTTTTGTGTGTTCTCATACAACTGGCCACACTGTTTTGTCTACAGACTTGAAAATTGACATCAGTGTTCTGCTAGACCCCTGATAAAAATGTTGGATTTTAAAAAAAAATTTTGATAAAAAGCCTTTTTGGGCCTTATTTTAACTAGTTCTCCAGAATCTAGATATTTCTAGATGTTTTTTTTTTTTTTACCCTTTTGTAGAAGTTTTCCAGTAAAGTCATAAATAGAATTTATTCTCACCATATTCATTCTTCAATGGAATTTTTTTTATGTGACTTCAAATTTTGATACTACGGTTGGTTAATTATTGACTGTGATGGTGAGTCATTTTCATTCTTTGAAAAAAAACTCATGATTTTGCTATCTGTCCTTGTTAGAAATCATTAACTAAAGCAGTCAACATAGGTTCCTTCAGTTTTTAAGTGATTCTGCCTGGCTGGCTATGTATGTATTACATATACAGACTGTATGAATGTAGCGAGGAGTGACTAACCAAACTTGTTTTATTTTTTTTTTTAGATCCTTACAAAATACTTGTCCAAATTTTGTTCAATAAGGCCCCAGCTTGTACTTGGAAATGTTGAATCTGAGGTAAGGTTTTTGTTTGTGAAACATAAAATAAAAAATGACTCCTTTTGCTACTCAGATAGTTACATATTTTCCAGTGGCATGAGGGTAATGTTGATTTCTAAGCTAGGTAGGCCCTTCCTACCAGGAAGATTGGCATAACTCAATCTTTTTACACCCATTTCTTTCAATTTGGCCTTGTATCATAATTGGATGATCCATCTTACAGACCTTTCCAGGTGTAAAATTTATGAAGGAAGAGAGTATTTTTTTTCTGTAGAAAAGAAGACTTCTCTGTCCGTATGAATGGTACACCTGAAGAAGGCTGGAATGTTGTCATAACAACAAAAGCAATAAGTTCAATATTCTGCACAACTGTTATGATAATAATGATAGTAACTCTTCTCAAAATCATTGGAGAGATCTTTGTACATCTGATGAAGGCTGTAGAATGGATCAGCCAAAAGCGACAAAAAGATTGAGTTCATTGGTTTGAACAAGAAGAAAGTGATTTAGATCTGAGATTATTGATGCTTATGAGTATCTGAGGAGCTCAACTGTATAAAGAACTGCTCAAAATATTACTGATCCAATATTTCCATTTGTAGATAAAATTATGTAATACTTGAAAAAATTTTCTGTGTACCAGAACTTTGATTCCTTAGATGTCTGGTTTTTAAGTGATTGCACCCAATTGTTTTCGTTCCATCTCAATGTGGGTTAACTTGACATAGTCTTATCCCTCCCAAGGGGAGTTGATCACCTCTCCCAAAGCAATTTAAGGGTGAGGCTGTTTAGTTGTAAACTATCATGATTTGGGGTAAGTTAGGGAATTTAGAGAAGACAGGAATCAATTTATTTTACCTACAAACTTATAAAAGGTATTGTCCCTTAATGTGAATACATTAATTTGTAAATTATTTCTTTTATTAACTAAGTTAGAGAAGATATTGTTTACTCATATGAATACATAAATTTTTAACTGCGTTATTGCCAAATCTGTCACACCAGATAAATTTTTGTTGGTATTCCTTTAAGAAGTAGAACTTGCTGATGATTTGAAAAAAAATTTCTTCTGAGTCTGGTGTTGCTAAATTAGAATTTTTTTTTCTTTCAATTCTTTGAATTATGGGATTGATTTCTAGATTTGTGAAGTTTGAAAATGAACACCATCTAAATTCACAATACTGGTATGAACTCTGATGGGTCCTCAAAATTCATTGAATGATTGATAATTTGTGTTGAAGTTCAATGCTATAAATGTCTTAAGAGATCCCTCTATCATCTTCCTTTCTGAACTACTCTAAGTGATCCGGCTTCACTTATAATCCAGGTCAGTGTGTGAGAAATGGAGAAGCAAATAATTTTTTGCTGGTACCAATCATTTGAGTAAAATAGTGGATGTTTAGAAAGCATGATTAATTTGGGAAACGTTTCAAATTTGTTTTCTATATCTATTGTTGAAATAAAATCTGATAGCTTTTTTGAGAGACATTTCTCAAAGGAAATTTGTCAAAAAAATGTTTGAGTCTACTGTGTGTGAATAGTTAGCATTAATTTAGAAATATTGTTACATTCAAACATTTTTTTGATTAAATTTCCTTTGAAAAGTGTCAGCTTTCAGGATTTATTTTTACATGACCAAAAAAATTCATAACTATTTCTTCAAATTATTCATATTTTTACCATGCATGTGCTATTCAAGGCCGTGTTAAAATCATTTTTTCTTCCCCGTTTATATTGGATGTATCAATAACTCTTACTTATTTTATTTGTTTTTTCAATTTTTGTAGAAAAAAATTGTTTTAGATAAAGACATGGATATCTTGATTGCGACTCCAGGTTCAATACGAACATTGGTTTCAAAAAGTAAGTGATTTATTTGACCACCATATTCATTCATGTATGATGGAATCTTAAATATATTCATGTTTAACGTGATCTGCTAGATGATATGATCGTGTATAACGTGATCTGCGAGATATGATTGTGTATAACGTGATCTGCGAGATATGATTGTGTATAATGTGATCTGCGAGATATGATTGTGTATAATGTGATTTGCTGGATATGATTGTGTATAACGTGATCTGCTAGATATGATTGTGTATAACGTGATCTGCTAGATATGATTGTGTATAACGTGATCTGCGAGATATGATTGTGTATAACGTGATCTGCGAGATATGATTGTGTATAACGTGATCTGCTAGATATGATTGTGTATAACGTGATCTGCGAGATATGATTGTGTATAACGTGATCTGCTAGATATGATTGTGTATAACGTGATCTGCGAGATATGATTGTGTATAACGTGATCTGCGAGATATGATTGTGTATAACGTGATCTGCGAGATATGATTGTGTATAATGTGATTTGCTAGATATGATTGTGTATAACGTGATCTGCGAGATATGATTGTGTATAACGTGATCTGCTAGATATGATTGTGTATAACGTGATCTGCGAGATATGATTGTGTATAACGTGATCTGCTAGATATGATTGTGTATAACGTGATCTGCTAGATATGATTGTGTATAACGTGATCTGCTGGATATGATTGTGTATAACGTGATCTGCGAGATATGATTGTGTATAACGTGATCTGCGAGATATGATTGTGTATAACGTGATCTGCTAGATATGATTGTGTATAACGTGATCTGCGAGATATGATTGTGTATAACGTGATCTGCTAGATATGATTGTGTATAACGTGATCTGCGAGATATGATTGTGTATAACGTGATCTGCTAGATATGATTGTGTATAACGTGATCTGCGAGATATGATTGTGTATAACGTGATCTGCTGGATATGATTGTGTATAACGTGATCTGCGAGATATGATTGTGTATAACGTGATCTGCGAGATATGATTGTGTATAACGTGATCTGCTAGATATGATTGTGTATAACGTGATCTGCGAGATATGATTGTGTATAACGTGATCTGCTAGATATGATTGTGTATAACGTGATCTGCGAGATATGATTGTGTATAACGTGATCTGCTGGATATGATTGTGTATAACGTGATCTGCTAGATATGATTGTGTATAACGTGATCTGCGAGATATGATTGTGTATAACGTGATCTGCTAGATATGATTGTGTATAACGTGATCTGCGAGATATGATTGTGTATAACGTGATCTGCGAGATATGATTGTGTATAACGTGATCTGCGAGATATGATTGTGTATAATGTGATTTGCTAGATATGATTGTGTATAACGTGATCTGCGAGATATGATTGTGTATAACGTGATTTGCTAGATATGATTGTGTATAACGTGATCTGCGAGATATGATTGTGTATAACGTGATTTGCTAGATATGATTGTGTATAACGTGATCTGCGAGATATGATTGTGTATAACGTGGTCTGCGAGATATGATTGTGTATAACGTGATCTGCGAGATATGATTGTGTATAACGTGATCTGCTAGATATGATTGTGTATAACGTGATCTGTGAGATATGATTGTGTATAACGTGATCTGCGAGATATGATTGTGTATAACGTGATCTGTGAGATATGATTGTGTATAACGTGATCTGCGAGATATGATTGTGTATAACGTGATCTGCTAGATATGATTGTGTATAACGTGATCTGCGAGATATGATTGTGTATAACGTGATCTGCTAGATATGATTGTGTATAACGTGATCTGCGAGATATGATTGTGTATAACGTGATCTGCGAGATATGATTGTGTATAACGTGATCTGCGAGATATGATTGTGTATAACGTGATCTGCTAGATATGATTGTGTATAACGTGATCTGCGAGATATGATTGTGTATAACGTGATCTGCGAGATATGATTGTGTATAACGTGATCTGCTAGATATGATTGTGTATAACGTGATCTGCGAGATATGATTGTGTATAACGTGATCTGCGAGATATGATTGTGTATAACGTGATCTGCGAGATATGATTGTGTATAACGTGATCTGCGAGATATGATTGTGTATAACGTGATATGCTAGATATGATTGTGTATAACGTGATCTGCGAGATATGATTGTGTATAACGTGATCTGCGAGATATGATTGTGTATAACGTGATTTGCTAGATATGATTGTGTATAACGTGATCTGCGAGATATGATTGTGTATAACGTGATCTGCGAGATATGATTGTGTATAACGTGATCTGCTAGATATGATTGTGTATAACGTGATCTGCGAGATATGATTGTGTATAACGTGATCTGCGAGATATGATTGTGTATAACGTGATCTGCGAGATATGATTGTGTATAATGTGATTTGCTAGATATGATTGTGTATAACGTGATCTGCGAGATATGATTGTGTATAACGTGATTTGCTAGATATGATTGTGTATAACGTGATCTACTAGATATGATTGTGTATAACGTGATCTGCTAGATATGATTGTGTATAACGTGATCTGCGAGATATGATTGTGTATAACGTGATCTGCGAGATATGATTGTGTATAACGTGATCTGCTAGATATGATTGTGTATAACGTGATCTGCTAGATATGATTGTGTATAACGTGATCTGCTAGATATGATTGTGTATAATGTGATTTGCGAGATATAACTGTGTATAACGTGACCATATAGATATATTTGTGTATAACCTGATATTGAGGAAGGCTTTAAAAGAATGCTCCGCATGCAGGTTTCCCTGTCATTAGAGAAATCTGTATCGGATCACTGTTGCCCTATAAATGGCTATCCTGACCAACCAGCTAAGTTGTCAACAGATTCTTCTCTTTTTGCTCATTTGTGTGTGTGTGTGTGTCTCTCTGGGTTTCTTGATCACATTTTTGAGGCTACAACCTTGAAAATTTGCATAAGTACACCACCTGGCACCACCTAGAATTATCTTTTCTTTGTTTTATCAGGAAAGTGCTTTTTGGGGTTTTTATGGTCATTTTGGACCAACAGTGCCCAATTCTTGTGCTAGTATCTTTTTTAGATAATTAGTTCTGGTTTATACAATGTGTCCTTTATTCAAGGTACAGATGTATTTGATTTTTTTTATGTTTTTTTCAGATTTGTCTCAAATAACAACAATTTGGGGGACCAGAATCTATTATATATAAATAAGCTAAAGGGGAAAACATTCATTGTGATTCCTTTGGCACTGGGTCTTTTAGATAACAATAAGTGGCTGATAATATCATGTGATTATGATAATTGACTTCTTCTGTAACTTTGAAATAAATCACTGGAGAAGAAATCTACTTACATAGTGTACAGTGGTTTATTTCTTCATCTCACTGTCTATAATAGTGATATTGATGAAAATATCTCCCATCCTCCAATTGTAGTGATGGACTCTTCCACTAAAATAGATTTAGTAGTTTCTCCCCCCCCCCAATCATCTCGTACAAATTCAAGTGTATCTGTGAATATTTTTGCCCAAATTAATTAGTAAAACCTAAAACTTTACTCAATTAGAACCTGTCAACCAGAGCTATCAAGATTTCTCTCAGTTTTTAAATTGGTCCAACTGGCTATGTACGTATTGCTTGTGAAAGCCATACCTATGGAGCTAAAGGGCTGAAAATTTCAACATTTACTCCTTATTAGATGAAGAATTTTTTTCACCCCCCCCCCCAGGCAGGTTTTTAGTGGGGGTTCAGTTTGCAATATAAGTTTATGTCAAATCAGCCCCTAGATTGCACCTGTTCCCTTTTCGAAAATTCATACTTTTTAGGGATTATTGCAGAACACAAGATGAGAGATGTACCTTATTCATTGATCACCCTTTTTCCAATGTTCTAATTGATTGCTTCTAACATGACATGCTGCCAAAAGTCATTGGGCAAGTGACTGTTTCTATTGGGTGACTAACCAGATCTAATTGTTTTATTTCCATTTCAGAACGGATATGCATTCAAAATTTGATTCAGGTTGTGCTGGATGAGGCCGACACTCTCTTGGATGATAGCTTCTGGGGAGAGATTAAATATTTATTGAATCAGTTCAAGGTAGGTTGAATTTTTAAAATCCAAGACAAGAAGGATTTATTATTGGATTATGTAAAGTTTAGGTCCACTCAGATGGTGTAATGGTTAGCACGTCTGCCTCACATGCAGAAAGATCAGGTTCAATTTCCAGTCCGAGCAAAAAGTGGAAAACTCTGTTAGGACAAAGTTCCCCATGCTCTCAGCAGTGTGATTATGATGGAATAAATTGAGATTAGTGTTACGCCCTCCCCTATTCTAAATAGATAGTAGCAAACGAAAGAGGAGCCTTCTGTGTCCCCTCTGATGATGATTGGTGGATATATATATATATATATATATATATATATATATATATATTATTGTGTCATTCACAGACAGCTGTTTCGATGTATTACATCTCTTCAGTGTGGCTATAGACTTTCCATTATCCCATCCAGTACCGTGAGGCAGAATTGAAACCTTCACCTCAGACCCCTACCTTTGGACTACGGAACTGGACAAATATATATATACTGAAAATTTTGGAAAGGAATCAACCAACCAAGATTAAAACTAAAATTAATCCACCACTCTTGATAAATGGTTGAACCAAGAAACGTGTGTCGGGTGATTTATCTCCCAAATTTTTAGTATATCTTTCTGTATTATATGATTAATGAGCACTTTTTATTCTGATTTTGATCAAAATAATTAAATTTGAAAATTCAACTTCTCTACTTTGTTTTTCAAAAATGTTTATGAAAATTATTTTAGAATGAAGTAGTTATCTTGATATTAATTATATATATATATATATATATATATATATATATATATATATGATGTGTACTTTAGAGAGTGAGACAGACTCGGGAGTGAAGTTTTTGGTGGTAAGGTTTATTAATCCTTATATGTCAATAGTCCATACATGTTTCGGGATTCTTCCCTTCATCAGTGGTGTATATATATCTTTTGATAGACTGGAAAACCTGTGCGTATATATGTATATTTATATATATATATATATATATATATATATATATTCAGACTTTGCTTATTTATTTTCTGCTTTTTTTTGTCTCAGATACACGTCAGTGAATATTCTGATACGATGCAAAACAGTGTGGGAATGCAGATTCTCCTGGTCAGTGCTACTATGCCTCGAAGCCTCAATGAAAAACTGGATTCCATTGTGCCAGTAAGTTTATTAAAATTCATGTCTTATTAAGCATCAGTAAATACCTATTGTTTTGCTAACGGTATACCTAAAGATGTGTTGATTTGTTTACAGAGTTGAAAAGTTAACGCAAGAAATCAGTAACTAAAATTCTTGTATTTATTTTTGGTAAAAAATGAAATTGACACATCAACATCAGTGATAATTGTATCATCAGCATCCATACACACACACTGCAGAATGGCTATTTTGTGTTTGTGTGTTAGCATTACCCCCTGCCTGTCTTTCTTTATATTATGTTACAGATAGACCAAGAGCTCTCAAATTATATTAAGGGTTTTTATTGCCCAACAAGTAATTCTTACTTGTTCAGTCAATAATAAACAGGTGTTAATTTGTAAAAAAAAAAGGAGAAAAATCTTATTGTTTTAAATGAAGATTTCTACTCCTCTTCTCTTTACTAAGTAAAGAAAACCGCATGCTGTAAAAATCTATACTAATCCAGCTTGTGTACTGAAAAAATGTCAAAAACACATTAAAAAATAATGCTAGCTATTTCACGGCCATTTTTAATGGCTGAAAATGGATTTAGCCAAAATGAAAAGTGGAAATGCTTAAATGTTTTGGCCATTTTAAGCATTTGGGTGTTCTTTTAGCCATCCTGGGCGAATTTGGCCATTTATTTTATTTAGCGTTTTTTGACAGTCAAAGTAGCTCAAAAATATTCTTAGAATTGGCAACAGTTCGAATTTGGATTCCTTTCTGCTAACACCCATGTTATAGTGCCCCCCCCCCCCCGGCACCTTGGTGTGAGAGCACTAGAAAAGCTGGAAATGCTTCACTCTCACTCTCCACTGTGGTTTGTTGATCATTTCATAATTTGTTTCATGGTCAAAGCAAACTAATCCAGATGTATACTCAAGTCACATGATTAGTTTGCAGTCTTTATTTCTATTCAATTATGTGTTTTACTCATGTTTCCTTTGAACACATCATATACCAATCTTATTTTTTCTGAGTCATTCGGCTGAAAATATTACGATATTATTAATTAGCTTAATGTATAAAGTAAAGAAGAGAATTTTTGCTAATTCATTTTTCTGTCTCTCTTTTACAGCTTGATTCGTTTGCAACCATAGCTACAAAAAATCTGCATCACATAATGCCACATGTGAAGCAAAAATTCTTACGGATTCAGCCTTCACAAAAACCAGGTAAATTCTTTATAAAATCCTGACAATTTTCATGAGAAATATTATCTTAAGTTTGGGGAATTAGAAGTGATTAATCAATCTGTTCAGCTGTCGAGTTACCTTGCATTTCCTGTGTCTTGTCAGAGATTTTACCCATCTCTTGAAATCAGTCCACCAGGAAATGAAGAACCACATTTTTATCAATTTTTTCTCTCTTTGAAGGAGCTTTTTCATGTCTCAAATTCCCCAAACTCATATATATATATATATATATATATATATATATATATATATATATATGTAAGTGTTATTTTTATAGAGAAAGTGCTTGATATTTTTTCATAAAAATACTGCTAGTATAATTATTATACTTCTGGTTTCCACATTGAATTTGTTTCATGTCTTTCGATCATCAGGTGGACTCCTATTTAATGATTTACTTGTTATTTCGCATGCTTTTGTTCTATTCATGATATAAATGAAATGCTGAACTGGACCCTTAATTTCCTATCATCATATGAAACTGTGGCTTTGGAATATTTTGGTTACTTCAGTTCTGAAGAAATTAGTCAATTTTAATTATGTTCAGGTGAATTTGCTTATTTTGTAAAAATGATATTGGTCATCATACTATGGACAGAAACTGAGGGTCCTGTTCAGCATTATAGATACATGGTAAATTGATTCCCCCTGAAGAAGAAAAAAATCTTCTTCAAAACTGACACTTTTCCAAATGTGATGGAACTATCAATTAGGAGCACAAAAATGCTGTTTAGGGCTTTTTACTTGTAAAAGGAATTAAAAAAAATAACTAAAAGATGGATAGGATGCTGAATAGTAGAAAAAATTAATAATAATAGCTTACGATACTTTATCAAAAAATAACATACTCATGGTCTCCGACTAACATTAGGGTTAGGGACCTAAAATGAGATTGTAAGTAGATAAATCATCTCAAATATGTTGTAGATTTCCTTGTAGCATAAAATAGATTACAGCTATTCATTTAGTTTTATTTGCAATTTAAAAAAAAAATGATTTTAACCTCAAAATATCATAAGTTGAACAATCATAAGTTAGGGACTATGTGTAAATACTTCCAACTATAATTAGGAAAAACAAAATGACCTGATTTTACATTTAGAAAAATGAAGGGGAGAAGTGGAACTCTTTCGTTACTATTACTCATCTCTTTCCATCATAGCTTTTAAGCATCCATTGTTGGACATAGACCTTCCTTAAGAATTGCCAAACCTCTCTTCTCTTTTATTGACACTTAATCCATCTATGAAGAAAAACCCACAAAACTTTTTTTGTAAGAGATCATAGTACCAATCATGAGAACAATGATTTGAGAAAATTCTGACATAAAAATTGTTTTGAAAGTTTAGGGCAGACTGAGGAAATGACTTCTGAGGTCAACCTCACAGAGCCTAAGTCACTATTTGATGTTTTGTGTAACATCCTGAGTGTCAGATTGATGGGTCTTATTTCAGCATGTAAGAAGTGCAGACAAACAGACAAAAGGTTAAGATATTAGTATATATACATATATATATATATATATATATATATGGATGCCAACTAAATGCATGTATACATCTTTTCTTTTTCAGAATATGTTCTTCGACTTGCACGAAAGAATCTCAACAAAAAAGATCCTATTATTTTATTTTGCAAAGATAATTCTACGAGTTTTTGGCTTAGCACGTTCTTTAAAAATAACAACATCCCAAATCTTCTTCTTAATGGAAACGTGTCACACGAAGTAAGTGAGAGCGACGTCTTTCTAAACTATCTATACTATTATTCTATTTGTACGTAAAACTGTTACACTTTCCCGCCCTGGATAAGAGTGTGGTATCTGCCCGATCCACAGCCCTACAGAGCTAAAATAAGTTATGTTAAGAATCTCTATAATATTAGATGAGAAGGGACTGGGAAAAATATGGTAGAGGAGAGAAGAAGACATGAAGGAGGAAAGGTAGGAGATTAAAAAGTTGAAAATAAAAGAAAACTATGTGAAAGGAAAAAATAAATATGTATATCTGTACCTTGTGTAAATGACTCACCGTAGTCCATGCGTGTGCCAGAACTAATTATCATGAAAATTATCTAAAATCAAAAAGACCTTTTTTCTAAAATTATCTAAAAAAAATACCAACACAAAATTTGCACATTGTTGGTCCAAAATGACTATAGAGATCCTAAAAAGTATTTTTTCAAAAAGAACAAAAAAATTATTTTTATTTGGTCCCTAGTGGTGTACTCATGCAAATTTTTAAGGTTGTAGCCCCAAGAATGTGACTAGGAGTGCCTGGAGATGAGCAAGGAGAGAAGAATCTGTAGTCTGCCTGACTGGTTGGTCGGGCTGGCCATTCGTGAGGCTGCAGTGATTTGATAACAGAGATATGAGATAATGGATAATATCAGTTGTCAACACATATGGAAGATCTAATCGTCGGATATATTGTATCCACAAACTTATCATGATGAAGAATATGTAATATTTACTCACCTTTTCTCCTGTGTAGTTCAATGGTCAGTTGGTGTAACGGTTAGCATATCTGCCTCACATATAAAAGGATCCAGGTTCGATTCCTGGTATGAGCAAAGAGTGTGGAAAACTCTTCATTTGGACTGTTTTCTCTGTGTACTCAGTATATAATTGAGTACACCCTTGGGAAAAAGAGTTGTGCACTCCTCTTTTTAAAAGGATAGTAGTGAAATTGGAAGGAGAGGCTTTTGGTTATCTCCAAATGCCAAGTGGTATGGTCTTTGATTTTGGTATGCAAATACATAAGTTGGACATTTAAATGAAAAATAACTGAAAAACTATGCAAATATTACCCTACGTCTAATGTGCAGGTATTAAGGCTAGGAGGGCCATCTACCAAAGACAGTTATGGGTCTTGGATGAGTTGCAGTGTGTAATAATCCTCCAGATGCCCTTATCAACCCTTCGTCCTATATACGAAAACTCTGGACTATTAGGATATGACTCTTCATTAAATGACATTTCGTCAAAAATGCAAAATGCAAATATATATATGAGTGTTTATATGTGTTTGTGATCCGCATGTGTGTATTTTACCTGTTTGATGAAACAACTTATCCTGAACTATCAATTGTTTTTGATAAAACAAGACATGTTTTATTTATTTATTTATTTTTTTTTGATAAAAAAAAATTCTATCTAGGCTAGAGCGACACAGTTTAAAATTTTCAAGCAAGATGGTGGGATATTGGTGTGCACGGATGTTGGTTCTCGAGGCCTAGATACAGTAAATGTAAGTGCTTTTTCTTTTTTTCTCTTTATAAGGCAAGAAAAAGACTCTGCTCAAAAATTACAATCTTTATACAAGTTTTGATGACATTTGACAACATTTGTTTCTGATTGAGTTTTCAAGTTAATCCCTATTAAAATGTCTGGAGCAAAAATAAATGATCATTGCATCAAAAATAAAATAAAAAATATTGCCTGAAATGCAATTCATTGGGAAATGAAAAAGTTGTGAATGAAGTACATACATTAGTTATAAACATTGCATAATCTACTTCCTTCCTGTCTTTCACTTCTTTTCTCTAGAATACTTGAAATCTTTCCAAATTGGGTCCAAAAGAAAAAGTTTTGGGCAGTCATAGACCTGTTATTCCAATGTTATCACTCTAATTCATTTTATTTTCTGTTCTGATAGGGTATCCTAATTTTACATCATCTGGAGACTTGACAATTTGAGAAGCAATATCTGATATAATTTATTATATACTGATCTATTCGAACTAGTGTCATTTTGTTTGTTGAGCCGCAATATTTCAACTATCGTACTTCTCTATTTTTACTTCACACCACTTAATGGTTGAAAGCTATTCAACAGAGAAAGTTCTGATAAAAAGTAACAATTAGATGAACAAGACTGTCTGCCGCAGGGTCAAACTCCACCCCAACTTCTCTTCTGACTGAAGATGATGACTGCAACATTTGTATTGTATAAATAATAAATAAAAATATATATTTTTCTATATAAATGTATTTCTCTGTTAGAATTAAATAAACCCATACATATATGTAAGTTTAATTTTCTTTAATATCCAAGACTTGTCAATTTAGCTTAATCTGTTAGACAGCCTCGTGGCAATCGATTGGTCATGAGTTCAAATCACGGTAGGGCAATGTGGATTTTACGTATCCGTTCACACCCCTAATTTTGGTGGAGATCGTTCTCGTTGTGGAAGAAAAATAAAGTCAATTTGACAAAATAAAAAGACGGGTCTGGTTAGCCACTCAGTTGAAACCGCCATGTGACCAACGTTTTTATGCAGCATGTTCTGTTGGTGGTGATCAATTATCAAGTTGTAAAAAGGGGTAATCAATGAATAAGTTACTTCTCTCGACTTTTGTTGGGCACAGATCACTAAAAAAGTGAATTTGAAAAAAACAAACAAAAACAGGCAGATACAAAATAAGGAATCAGTTTAGCATAAACCTACATTGTTAATTGATCCCGCCCCTGAAAAATTATTTGTGGGTGATATTCGAAAAACTAACAAAAGTTTTTCTTAGACATAATAAGGAGAAAGTCTTTAAATTTTTAGCCCTCTAGCTCCATTGGTGTGGCCTGTATGTATTAAAGATACATAGCCAGCCAGCCTATTTTTGTGAGGAGTTTGATTTATGATGTTAGCATAATGCTCAATTGGGCCCCTTGTGTCGGTTGGGTTAGATAACCCCAAATCTTCATCTTTTTGCTTGTTTGAATTATTTAAAACTTGGGCTTATTAGAAACAGTGCGCCCAAACTGTGACTAAAACAGTCAACATAAATTTCTTCAGCTTTTAGTTGGTCTGGCTGAAGCTAGAGAATGGAAAATTTCGACATTGACTCCATTTTCTCGGGACATAATGTCTGAAAAATCAAACTATTTTAGTGATCACTGCCCAACAAAACATGAGATAAGTAACTTATCAACCTTTTTTTCCAATTTTTTAATTGATCACTCCTAACCTTATGTGCTGCTAAAAGATTGAGTGACTTACCAGGCCTGTTTTTCATCAACGTTTACCTGATCTTCAACTTTGTTTAATTTCCCAGGCTTTAATGGTTATCAACTATGACTTTCCACATTTTGTATCTGATTACATTCACCGTGTTGGAAGAGTGGGACGTGTTGGATCCAAGCATCATTCACAAGTCTTATCCCTTGTGTCACATAAGTGGGAGGTTGATATTGTCTGGCGAATAGAGGTATGTTCCATAATTTCCTTTTCAATATATCATGGAAGTTAAATCCCTGTTTCCAGATGGGATTCTGTCTTTGACGAGTAAAAATTTGGCAGTGTGAAAATCATTTAATCAGTGCAGAAGTGCTTAAACATTTTGGTCAGTTTTTGACCATTTTTGGGTGATTTTGGCTACTAAAAAAAATCATTTAGCATTTTTTGGCTGTCAAGCTTGTGCAAAAATATATTTTTGAGTCGGCAACACCAAGTTCCATTCTTGGCATAATTTTTTGCTCCCACCCATGAATTATATCTGTTAAACTGTTATATCAGTAAAAGTTATTTGAAAGAATAGTGAATATAAATAAATCTCACAAAATTTTTATTATTTTGTTTGGTTTTGACATCAGCCATTTCATGAAGGTGTGAAGAGGAAGACAACGAATAAAAAAAGTAGATTCTCTTTCCTCGACTTCTTAGATAAAGCATTTATAAATTTTTGCAGATGATATTGTCCTTTTCGCAGAGAACCTACTCTACCTCCAACTAATACTAGACGATCTAAACAAAGAAAGCAAAAGAGTCGGCTTACACATGAACTTCAGTAAAACGAAAATCAGGTGCAATAATCTTGAGAATAAGAACATAACTGTCAAGAAAAGATATGCAAAACTCGGCAAGGTAGACCACTACATCTACCTAGGACAACGAATCTCCATGAGACCCTCAAAAGAGGAGGAAATCAAGCAAAGAATCACTTTGGGATGGCAAGCCTTCAGCAGATCAAGCTCAACTTTCAAGAACCAGATGATCCCAATAATCCTAAAAAGAACAGTACACAACCAATGCATTCTCCCGATAGTCACTTATGGAGCTGAAACATGGAACCTAACCAAGAGACAGGCCTGCAAACTGAGAAGTATGCAACGTGCGCATGAGAGAATCATGCTCAACCTTACATGGAGAGATCACAAGACAGCACAGTATATAAGGAAGAAAACAGGTGTTCGTGTCTTCATAGAAACTATTAAAAAACTCAAATGGCAATGGGCAGGCCATGTTGCAAGAATGAAAGACAACCGATGGACATCACGTCTCAAAACATGGATCCCCAGAGATCACATAAGAGACTGAGGCCGACAGAACAAAAGATGGAGAGATGAACTTGACAAATTCAGGAAATACTGGCTCCGCAATGCCCATGATAGGGAATTGTGGCGAATCCTGGGGAGGTCTATGTCCAACGACGGACGTCAAAAGACTGATGATGAAGAGGAATGAGGTAAACAAAATGGCAGAGATGAGAGAGAGGGCGATAAAGAACGAAAAATAAAAGAAAAGTGGAAAAGCTAGAAAGAAAGAGAAACATACAGAAAAACTGTAATTGGTGTGTAAACAAAGAAAATTAAAAAAACGGAGTCTGTGAAATCAAAACAACACGTGTCTGTGTTAACTTTCTGTTGGAATTACAGTGACATCATTATTTCTTCTACAGCAGAAGCTGAAGAAGGAAAGAATGATGAAGTTAATAAACGTGTTTTTTTTAAAGTTTGCATACTTGGTTTTCTTAAATTTTCTTTGACAGGAAAACCGAGAGACTTGATAGGATAAACACAAAGGAAATGTTTAAATAAAACAGAAAGAGAATGGGATAGACAGGGAGTAGGGAGGATAGTGGGAATTCATGAATGTTAAGAATCCGAAGGAACGTAATATTAACGGTTTTACTTTTTCATATTTGTTTCTGATTTTGTAGAAACTTGACTAAATTATTTAGTAAATAAACTGAAAAAAAAATGCATCTCCTTCCCAAGTTTTTCTCAGATCCATGTATTTGTTCTTTCAAATGACTTTTACAAAGGAGATAACTTCTTTCGCGAATGTACAGACCTATTTTCTTTTGGAGTACTGATTAAAAAAAATAAAATGTAAAATGAATAAAGATAAATAAAGAAGGAAAATGTACGAAAAACCGTTTGAGTTTATGGTGCAACACAGTACTGTGTATTGGACCTTAAAAAGTGTTTTCAAAAGTTGGAACCACATTATGGTGAGATCTAAAAGAATTTGAGTATTAAAAGATTAAGAAAAATGAGGTTTAAGGTTGAATTTTTAAGTCCTGAAATAATTTCCTGGTTCCATGATCATTTTGTTTAACGACTTAATTGTGAAAATAGAGCCCAGTCATTATCTGAGGTGGGGACACCTGTACTGACTTGGTAATCTAAAAAATTAATTCAACTATTTGTTTTCTTTCTTCCAGGCTGCTGCTCGGAAAATGACGTCAATTTTTAATGTGAATGCAAATATCAAAAGACTTCATGAGTATCGACATAATAAAATCAATGTTTGAAAAAGTGTTTTTTTTTTTTTCTCTTTTCTTCTAGTTGCAATTGATAAGCCTCAATATTTATAATTGTAGATTTTATGGCTTAAAATCAAATTCTTTGCTTTTTAACCATTCTAAGACTTACGAAGTAAGATACTTGATGTCTGAATTTTTAAAACGGTGTAAAAGAAAAAAAAAAAGACAAAACCGTGTTATTTTTTTACTCTAGCTCCTAAAGAAAACTATTCTTACATTATGTCAAAATTTTTCTGTATTTTGAAGAACCAAAATCGTGATGGACAAACTTGTCACATCAGATATTTATCCTGGGATGGATGAAAAAACTCAGAATTAGCAGATCACACTGTCTACATGCCTTCCCTGTTCAGTCATGCAATGCAAACTGGTATCGGTATGGCTTTGCGCATTTGGAGCCTGGGGATTCGTCCTCGGGCTCTCCCACTATTACTTGACCCAGCGTTTCTATTTTCATTTACATTATGATTTAAAAAAATTTACATCCTTAAAGGATAATAAATCAAATATACAAAAACAATTGATTAATCAGTGACCCACAATCTTATCGTGGTAGTATCACAGATCACGTAATCAATATGCAAACCGTAATCTTCAACAGAACAAAAATCAGAAGTAAAATTTTAATTCAGGGATTTTAACTCTTCTGAAGTTGCTGAAAACAAGGTTTGACTGTACTCGATGAGAATTGCAGTCATAAAATGGATAACATTTACCTTTCTGAAGCCACTCTTTTTACATTCAGAATTTACAATCCTTGTTTGTAAGATTCAAGCCTGAAGCCTCTAATCCTGGCTTATTAACAGGGTTGAAGTTCAATGCTCATAACTTTGGTTCCACTTTGTTTTGCTTGTTGTGTAACGATTTGTAGTTTATATAATTACTGTGCCCGACCACATTAATGTTTAACCAAAATGTACTGCCTTACTGCCCATCCGTCTGTCTGTATGTGACAGCTTGATGTAGAAACTAGGCAACATTACCCCCTGAACTTTTCCATGCGTGTCAATGTGAACATCAGGCAGGTTTTTAGTAAGTTAGTTTTTGAAATTTCCCAAGAATTTTTTTAGTGGGGGTCAATTTATAATGTAAATGTGCTGTAGTGCTCTGTTCTGAAACATATCCTCAAATGCATTCATGTTGTGAACCGTTGGAAAAGAAGTTTGGAGCTGATTCTAATGCACATAATGAACGGTATGTCTCATTCACAATGATTTGATGAAACACAGATATTTGCTACTCTACAGGTCTAAGTAATAAATTAAAATCTTTTTTCTACCTTGTAAAGTATATAGAACTTTTGTTGCTATAAATGCCGAACCATACTGTCATGCAGGATTTGAAAGGTGCTGGCTCAGGTAGCTAACCTGTGGAAAATATTTTCTGGTTAGTATTGATATTGGTGTCTCATTTGGTATATTCGGTGGATTCCTGTATATCTACAGGCTTTTAATGGTCAAGCTGCCTTTGAGGTGGTGCCCCATATGTCTATGAAGCTTCTCCCATCCACAGTGAGATGCTGCCTTAATTAACCATTAAAAGGATGTTGTACTCTAACAAACGCCTGTTGAAAGAAGAGTTTTCACTATAAGCTTTAACTTAGTATAGGTCCACAAGTATGATTTCTTAAGGTATTAGAAAAAGTGTGATCTAATAACAAATATTTCAACTGTACGTGCCAAATTATTAGGCAAATTTAAAATAATTCGATGGAAACATTGGTAACACAGACCTGCGCCAACTTAGTAAAAATGAAGACATTCTGCGCTGTAGTAAACAAATGGAAGCCATTTTGTAATAACGTTGCATTTTATGTGCCAAATCATTTGTTGACCACTGCAAAAGTATTGAAACACGAGTCATAATAGTGATTTATCACAGGCTGAGAAGAATTATATCATCACAGCTTGAAAAGGCAGTGCAATCCTTGAAACAGTATAACTTCTCTGAAACCGTCGGATAGTGAAGAGATACATTGAAGGTACTGGTAGATCATGTAAAACATCAGATAAAGGCAGATCCAGGATAACAGAATAGCGGGAAGTGTCTTGAATTAATTGTGTTCTCAGAAAAATACAGTCCTGAAACTAAATTCGAACAGGTTGAACAAGGTCACATGTTCGAACCATCTTGACGTAGAATTCTGTGTCTTGTTGCTGAATGTGTCAGGCCTGATATTCGACTGCCTTTGAAGCCCAGACAGAAGGCGAAACGTCTGGAAAAGGCTAGAAAGTATTTGAAAATTGACTACAATGATGATTTTTTTTTTTCTTGACGACTGCTGAGATAAATTTGATGGTCCGGATAGGAGGGATGTTGGCTGGATTGTGAAAGAAGGGAAGTGCCTTGTACGACTAACATTTGACAAGGTAGCGGGGGAGTTATGTTTCCGGCTGAAATTGTAGAAGACAATTCGGTTGGACATTGGCGTCGATCAGATACAGTAAAAATAAGGTGATGTCCATCAGTTGTCCGCCATTCTTGCAACATGGCCAACCCACCGCCATTTGAGATTTTTAATGGATTCTATGATGTCCCTAACTCTTGTCTTTTCTCGGATGTACTGTGCTGTCTTGTGGTCTCTCCATGTGAGGCCTAGCATTATTCTCTCATGTGCACGTTGCATGGTTCTCAATTTGCAGGTCTGTGTCTTGGTTAGGTTCCATGTTTCAGCTCCATAAGTGACTATTGGGAGGATGCATTGATTATACACCCTTCTCTTTAGGATTAATGGGGTCTTCTTATTTTTGAAGGTTGCGTACCATCTCTCAATTGAAAAAAAAAACTTTTCCTGCGAACTGAGCATTTTCATCTTGAACCCATCCTCTCACTATCTCTTCTCATGTAAAACAATATAATGCTCCTCTATTCAGGTTGAGCACTCTTTAAGTGAGGTAACTCATCCACTGTAAGCTTATGCAATGCTCTTCCATAGGAATAGAGCACTCCGGTGGATGAGGGATTTCTGTGTAAATAAATATATCGCTTAAATTCAGCCTTACTGACTGTCCAGTTCCCTAGTCCAGAGGTAGGATATCGGCCTGCAAGTCTGAAGTGAAGGTTTCAATTCTGCCTTGAGGTACTGGGAAGTCTATAGCCACACTGAAGAGATGTAATACATTGAAACAGCTGTCTGGGGATGACACAAAAAAAAAAAAATATATATATATTTTAACGTCCGTCGTTGGACGTAGACCTTCCACGGGATTCGCCACACTTTTCTATCATGGGCGTCACGGAGCCAGTACTTTCTGAACTCGTCTAGCTCGTCTCTCCATCTAAAATTCTGTCAGTCTCGGTTGTGCATGTGATCTTGGTGGATCAATGTCTTGATGTCCATCGGTTGTCCGCCATTCTGGTTACATGGTCAGCCCACCGCCATTTGAGATTTTTAATGGATTCTATGACGTCCCTGACTCTTGTCTTTTATATATATATATATATATATATATATATATATATATATATATATATATATAAATACACACAAACACGCGCACATAAACATATTTAAAGATGGCCACTTATTGAGTTTTAGAATAAATAAGCTTTTATCTATCAACAAAAAGAGAAATTTGGTTTTGTTCTTGATATGATATGACGGGAGAAATCATAATTTTTTCCCGAACTTTGAAAAAAATTTCAGCACTTGTTGGTATTTGGGTATCAGTACGGTGGGTGCAGTTTAGCATTACGCGTGTAAGAAAAGGATGAAAAAGTCATTTTGACCACATATACTTTGGTTCGTTTACAGCCAGGGTGTCATTCATGAGAAATATCGTACTTTTCCGATGTTCAGAACCAATGATGAACAAAATTTTTTACAACATTATATATATATATATATATATATATATGGTAGCTGCTTCAACGTAGCGATGCTCTAACCATTGAGCTAAACAGCCGCCGGTAATGTGAAGGCCCAAATATCTGCTATCACCCCAAATTCTCATCTCGTTTATTATCGGGATATTCGTTTTTTCCAACGAGACAATTATGTATCAAGATATGGATATATATAATCTATACATATATTCACTCATATATTTATGTATATTTATATATGTATATAAAATCGTACATAGAACAATGACCACAGATATAGTAATCGTATAAATTATCTTTTATTCATCAATACAAAAGAAAATTTGGCTTTGTTCTTGGAGTGACGTGACAGGAAAAATGTGATTTTTTCCCCTATCCTTTATTTATAAATTTTGTTGGAAGTCAAAATGTCTGTTTTGTGTATCAACACGTTCGATGTAGTTTAGCATCATGCAGGCCCTGAAAAAAATACAAAGAAACTTGTAAGAAAAGGATGAAAAAGTCACTTTGGCCACACATACTTTGGTTTGTTTACAGCCAGGGAGTCATTCATGAGAAATATCGTATTTTCCGATGTCAAGTACACTTAGGACTCAATGTTGCACTGAAATTTTGTCTTGCAACATTTTTATAGAAAGAATAAACATAATAGTCTTATGATTTTATAATGTATCTCCAATAATGTTTATATTTGGGAAGCAATCGTCATTGTCGGCTGGTTTTATTGATTGGAAGAATTACGTTTCATCACAACTAAACACAATCGAAATTCACAATGGATGGGCGTTTGATTAAGATAGTATTATTTTTATAAGCTTCACTGGGAAACCCTTTTGATATATAGTAGTTGTACTTCTTTTGTCACTTAATAACGTCGTTTCAAAAGTTGTGGTCATTTGCGAAGACTGAAAATACCAGAAATATCGATATTAAGTATTTAAATTACTGCTAATCCGTTAGTTCGTCTTGCGTAGATTGCACAAGGACAATGAATTTTTGTGATTACATATTTAAAAATTTAAACAAATCATACATCTGTTCATTTGCTACTTATACTTGGTATAATTTATTATTTTCATTCAGCGATAATAAATTGAAGTTTGGACTACTGTCAACCAGAGATCAGCTTTCTCTGGGGTTAGGATAGTCCTTTGAAAAACGTAAGGTAAATGTCATTATAGAGACGTTATCATGGAACCATGGTTTGCAAGATAGTTTTATAAACCATTACCACTGTGGAAAGTTCGATCCTTAACGAAGACAGGAAATTTATAGCCTTGTGCCAGACATAGCTAAGTTTAGTGAGTATCATTATGGGTGCATTATCAGTGAGCAAAGGTTAGTAAGCTAGTCTCATTGACCATTAATACTGTAATGAGTTCGACCTTCATTGGGGACTCCATAAGTGAGACGTAATGCTACACAAACGTAACTTACGTGATGTATCTTTTAGTATTTATATAGTATTTACTCACAATGAATTATTGAACTTTGGTCTGTACAAGAGATATGAAATGAATGAATGCTTTTTGGTCAAAAATTAAGGTTCAACTTTAATTAATAATGAATTTCACTCGCTGGTGGCTTAATCGTTGACAGTATGAAAAATCATTTGGAAAACCGAGCTCTAACTCAAAACTTTGACTGTTGGCGTTCAATTCGCATAAATGCCCCCCCCCCCTGAGAGGCATGAATCCATCTCTTCACTCAGCCTTACCAGCGATGGATAAATAGTAAACAGACTGGGTTCATGAAGCAAAAGAAAAATAGTCAAGAAGGCGAAGACCAAGTTCTATCGGTCCACTACGTAAGTAGTAGTTTGAACACTAATACAAATTGATTGCCCACCGAAATTTCTGTTCGTAAAACAAATATACATTATATATATTTATACACATATATATGTACTCTCAGCCAAAAGTGATGTCCAGAGGGAATATTCGCATAAATGTAGCATTTAATGGCCATACAGGTTCAATTGAACCATCAACATATGAGGACTATTTTATACAGGCCCCTTTCCGCCTGACAGGTCGTACCTCGAAATGGTCGTAAGTCGTACAAATTTGTGTGTATTGTGTTTGTATGCAGTACTTTATCATTAAGAAAAAAAAAAAAAAAACAGTTCATTGTCATCTTTATTCTTTTATTCAGTGTTGTCATTTTAGGTGAGATTTTTCACTTTTCCGTTCTGTGGAAGTAATTCCCACATTCGGAAAATTAAAAACATTGGACCTTGAGTAATGAAAAGATTTTTTTAAATGCACCTAAATATTGCCAACACTGATTTGATTTCACTTGAAACTTTCAAAATGAAATAGAAAACAAGTACGTAATCGTATTTTTTTAAAGAGAATAAGTGAAATGAATAATGATAAGAAAATTAAATTTTTTTTTCAGAAAATGTTCATTAAAACAATGCATGGAAAAATGTGTATAAAGTGGATTTGAATTTATTTAGCGGCTGGGACAATTTTTGATTTTGACGTTTTCTAATAATTTGTTTTAACGATTTCAAATTTAATTTGAATCTTCTTTTCAGTCCACAAAATCAACAATTTTCTATGAATTTGTTTTATACAACGTCGTCAAGTGACAAAGCATTCACCATTTTCAAGTAAATCCAACAAATTCCACTCTACGATTAAGTGTTTCATAAGTAAAATATCGATTTTTAAAATGGAAAACAAATATACAACATAGGTAGAAGCAAGAGTAATACATATTCATGGTATTTACACAGTATATATGTTTTTCTAATGTACAAGTATAATTCATATGCTTTCTTTATCAGAGCTTATAGACACGTACGACCAAGCAAATGTTTCTATTTACTTACATTTCTCTGGTTCAGGGTTGTATCATTTATATCTAGATGATCTTTCATTCCATCAGAGTTCAGCTGTATGCATAAGTGGTCGTAAGTTGGGGAGGGCCTGCATTTGGAAGAAAACACGTTAAACTTTGTTCACGTATTTTACTGAAAAAATCGTTTGGCAAAAAGTTAAACTTTGGGATGTAATGGAATACAGGTCTTAATATGCAAAGTATGTACAGGAAAACAGTACTCTGAGCAAGAATAAAACGTACACTTTCTAAATAATCAGTGATATATATTTCCTTACCCCCATCCCTTGCTTTTTTTATTTTTATTCTTATTACAGCGGTCATTTTGGGGGCTGTTACTCAACATGGTTTGAATTTGTGCCAGACGTAATGTTTGGCCAAATCTACTTACATGCATTCAAAATCAAAACAAAATAATGAAAATCATAAAAGTCGTCCGTATTTCGGCAGAAAATAATTCCCCTTTATTTTGACCCCTTCAAGAATTATATCTAAAACAATTAAAATAAGAAGATATGTATATTCGTATTTGTATATTGAACGGAAAATAGGGGTCCATTTCAACAGCATAGTTATACTGTTAATAGAACTCCTGCTCGTAACTTGAAAAAAAATCTTTTCAAATGTTTATACTTTGAAACCCCCTCAAGCTGCCTTGATAATGCATAGGAAATTTACTTTAGCTGCAGCCTTTTCTAGTTGGTTTCTCTTGCATGATAGACAAACAGACGTTGTGGTACCTCTCATTGATTAATGCAAATTTGAATCAGGACAACCGGATTCAAATGTGTTTTTCTTCTCTGTCTGGTCTATGCAATAGATTTCAAAACGATTATGAAATCGAATTCTTCCTAGTTTTGAGTTGTCGTGGTTTCTTATAAGAATCATTACGTGAGATTAAACACTAATATATGAACCCAGCTCCGTATATGACTGAACTGTTGAATATAATAATGATAATAATATCAAAAACAATAATAATGATGAATAAGATAATAAAATTATTATAAGTATTATTATTGTTGTTATTATCATTATTATTAATAATAATAATAATAATAATAATAATCACAAAAAATCGTTGGTGTTACAGCAGCATCGGTAGGACAATGTGAGCCAGGCAATAATTGGTAATTGGCTTGTGTTCAAATGAAATCATGGAGGAATATCATTTTTATCAACCAGTAACTTAACAATATCTAGCATACTGATTGCCGTCATCTGGAAAATTCGATATGGTTATTTGTTTCGATTACATCAGGTCAAAAAATGATTTCTCTTACCGTAAAGCAGCTGAACTTGATAAATATCTTTTTCGTGCAGTTTAAAAGTAGAATCTCTTATTACGAAGCTTTCATACATCAGGGCTTTTTCGTCTTTGATATGGAAGAGGCCGAAGGCGTGGCCAATCTCATGAGCAGCAGTTGTCTCCAAATCAATTCCTCCGTACATACCATTAATCCAGTAGTAGTCATGCGAAATGTGGATAATACCAACTCGAGGAAAAAAGGCGTGCCCAAGTTCATTGACTGTAGAATTAGGAGGAATATAGGATGAAAATTGTCAAGAAAATGTGGTGCAAGTGATGGAAACAAAAAAGAAGAGAGAGAGAGAGAGAGAGGGAGAGAGAGAGAAGGAGAGAATGAGGTTCATGAAGATAACAATATATAAAGAAGACGGAGGGAGAAAAAGGAGACAATCGATGAAGAATAAAAAGAAAAAGGGACAAAGGCCAAATGTGAAAAAGTAGGTGAGAGAGAGAAAGAGAGAGAGAGAGAGAGAGAAAAAAAGAGAGAGCATGAACCTGTTTGAAGATTGTATTTTGAAATTCTTTCAACTTACTTTCGAATGGCTACGGACGATGATTCCTCTCCTCGAATGAAATATTGATGTCTGCTGTGCCTGTTGTCTGTTTGAAGACCAATGGGGTCACCTATGCCCACCGTTGAAAGCCACGGATTATAGCATTACTGAAGAAGAGAATACAAGAAAAGTCAATGTTGGACGAAGCAGGAAGCAAATTTACAATAATCACTCGTTTGAAAATGGTGCCTAACTTGGTAATGCTCAAATAGCAAACTTACTTATAGATATTTACAATGTATACTTTAATGTGACGCATCGTCATTACAGTGGGTCGCCCATTACGAATAGAAGAGATTTTACAAAGAATTGTCTCTATGCTAAGCTTACTGATCATTCTTTACAAGAGGCACCTCTGTCGATTTTGACAGAATTCAGTCTGGTACAGGGGCACACTTTCAGAGCAAAGAATTAAACTCACAACGATGCTGAGTCCTGTTGTTATACCTCGCTCTACAGTAGGGATTGTCAAATATTTATTAAAATTGGTGCACTCAATGGGAATCAAACTTACCACATTGGGTAATAGGTGGTAGAACAACTTTGATAGTCAACGATTGCACGGACATTTTACGCATTTTTTGGCAAAACTACGATACCTTTTTTGAAAACGTATTAAAAATTTGGAAAATGTTGTTCTGAAAATATCCTTTCTTTGGCGGCCGGAAAGGTAATAAGTATGAGTTGTAATTCAATTACATTCTAACGGCTACATCGACGATTATGTCAAAAATGACTCATTAGATCAGTTAAGTATCAAACAGAAACAAAAGTGGCAGAATCGATTTTCACTCTACTCGCCTACCATCTGTATCTAATGTGAAACAAGTAAAAAGGATATCTGGAGAAGAATACCCACAGATCAATATTTTTCATGATATCATTTTTATTAATCATTCTTCATTGGCTTATTTCATTGAATAGATCTCATTAGCGTCAAATGATTAGAAGAAATAAACAATCCAAATATATTTGGAATATTACAAAACCCTTTCTTGAACATTTTGTGATTTTAATGATTATAATAAAGAAAAAATTGAAATGTTTTTTGGGGGACGGTGGAACTTCTACTTGCTGTTAATGTTGCTGAGACGAAGTGTCGGCCTATCCATTCTTCAGCCTTTCTCAGCTGTATTTTACGAATGTAATGGTGGTGAAAAGGGAGGAGCAATAGCAGATGCAAGCTTTCAAGCCGCAGAATAGAATGACCGAAATGCCGTTCCCCTAACCCTAAATAGAGGGTGATCTGAAGATTCTCTTAATGACCATTCTCAAAACTATTGACAAAGAAAAAAATAGTAAGTACTCACGTCTGTTTGGCAGGAGACAATGAACTCCATTCAGCGTAATTATGAAGTTTCCAAGTGAGCACCCTTTTATACCATTTGAACCCTGAAAATATAAATGAACATGATACAGAAACAATTGGAATAATCTGAAATAGACGTTATAAAAGTAGGAAGAACATGTTTTACGAATCTTACGTATTGAAATAATCTAAGTGAGTTGAAAATCAATGTTGGCTTAGTTTTACAAGAGCTTTTTCAACGCAGCACAAGGACAAACTGAGGGAAATAAGAGACTATGAAAATAGAGTGTCCCTATTTTCCCAGTTGGAATGGCTGATTTGACATGAATATCTGCTTGTTTAGTGCACATGGATGTGCAATTGGTGTAGTCGGTCGGAATCGGCGACACAAGCTCAAAATCCAATCGGAACTGGTTATAATCACTTTGCACTAATGCCCTTGAAGAAAGCATGAATCCATAGTCCCTTAGTTATGGATGAAATAGCAGAGCAGAGTGGGTCCTCTAACCTAGGGAAGGCAACCAGTCTAGGAGAAATACAACTGATTCAAATAGCAGAGAGCAGAGCTCCCTCAAGGTGGTTGGACACCCAATTGAACATTGTCATTCCTGCAGCTTGTGCAGGCATGTGAATATCAGATATATCGCTGTCTACTCTCCTCTGGCACTACACCCACAAAACGGAAACAGGGATTCTTTCGGCTCCATGATCAAGCTGCGTGTAGCATGCGCCTCTGGGACGTATGACATTCCATTCTCTGCACTGACTAAACAGAAGCCATCAACAGTTCAATGCAGCACAATGACAAACTGGGGAAAAGAAAGTGTTGCTTGATCATATAGCACTAATCTCCAAAGTGAGAATGGCTAATTTGGCAGGAATATCAGCATTGAAAGCCCCAGATATTGCTATTCACCAAGCTTTGCTTAGCCTGACATAGAACCAGCATAGTGGAGCCCACATTGTGGATTGGCGTCACTATTCTAGAAATGTGCTCTGTTGGACAACTATCATAATGATCGACTATATTAGATGGCTGACAAGATACTTCTATTTAAACGTAAATTACTTACTTCTCTATTCGCCCAGTTCTTGTGTCTGGTTGATGATCGCTTCGGTTCCACATTTCCATGAATTCATTTTTTGAACTTCTCTATGGACACAAAAACATGAAAACTTTCAACAAAAGTCTTTCTTTCAGTGATTTCTTTTTACTACAAATATCAATATCTAGTCTTTTTTCTATTGGTAAAGTATTTCGGATTCTAAAAACTGGGGAAAGATTTGCATAAAACAGTTATACTTTCCAGTCTTCCTGAAAGTCTGAGATAATTATCATTCTATGAATTATTTTCCCCTGCTGTTTTTGTTACTTTGATCACAGCTAGCTACATAGAAAGATGGATAGATAGCGACATGAATTATAAATTGATTCAAACAGATAGATAGATAGATAGATAGATATATAGATAGAAATGAATAGACTGATATATATATATATATATATATATATATATATATATATGTGTGTGTCTATATATATATATATATATATATATATATATATATATATATATATATATATATATATATATATATATATACATATATATATGTATAGATAGATAGATAGATAGATATTGATTAACTGGGATGGATGAATAGATATACAAAAATGATGAAAAATAAAGAAATTGACTGAGATAGATAGGTAGATAGAAGAAATGAATTGAGACTGATATGTATGTAAATACATAGATATGTATAGATAGATATGTGCATAGATCCATCCATAGATCAATCCATCCATCCATCCATCCATCCATCCATCCATACATACATACATAAACACAGACTACAAACAGATTGATAAACACGATGAACAGAATGGGGGCAGAGAGAAAAAAAGTTCAGTATAAATTGTAACAATGGTTGGAGCTTCATTCCTTTTGAATATTTCTCGAAGGAAATATCCCAAGATTTTTAAATGTAAGAAGAGGCATAAAAGGAGAGAAAACTACTTACAAAGTTTTATCAAAGGTTGTATTCTCAGTTGTGTTGTCCACTGTACTTTCTTCCAATGATCCATCAGAGTGTTGGAATACCTGTCGATGAACGAAAAGAAATATAAAAAACAAGATTCTTGGGAGATTTGGATATTGTGAGAGTCATTGGCATTTCAAATTCGGACACTGACTCTGAAAGTCTATGCTAATGCTTCGTAATGTCTATGCTTCATAATGACAGGGTACTTGGAACGTTGATATTTACTAAGCTTGGATCAGTGCAGTACAAGTCCAAGTTGGGATTCATGATAATAGGAAGATTGTATAGCGCTAATCATTCATGTTGAAAGAGCCTGTCTAATTTGAAAACCTGCTTTTCTTCATCTACGCAGCTATGTTTAATATTGAGTAAAATAAGAATAGGTAGATTGTGTAGAATCGATTTTCCACACGAGAAAGGACTCCTAAACTGTATCAGAGTTCAACATATAGTAAAAAGAAGATTGTGTAGCACCAACAAGCTTAGTTTACTACGTCACAGTACTGAATGAGGGTAAATAGGGGTAGGAAATTTGTGTTGCACAAATTTTCCAAATCAGATCTTCCCACGACCTGGTAACTCTACATTTGAAATCCTGTTTTATTTTACCCTGGCTCCAACGCCCATCACTGAGAAACATGCAACTTTAACAGCCAACCGGCTTACTCACAAAATATTGATAACAGAGAGGAAGAAAAAGAAGTAAAATAATGAGATCTCTACTCACCCCTGGTCTCCCTTGGGTAAAATCAGAGCATATGAAAATAGCAATGATAGACAAAACACAAAAGAATACGTTTTTCATTTTCGTCTTTTCCTGTGACTTCAGGTAGAAATTACAGAAAGCCCAACAGCAGCGTCGTTTGATATAAAAGTGAAGTATATGGTCCCAAGCTATTCACAATATTTGCTTTCTTCTTTAAGCCATTCTCTTTCTTCTTTGCTTGTTTGTCAAAGTTTGATTTCTCTTCGACTAGTCGATCTGTTTTTATACGAAATGCGTCTCGCTTTCAACCAAAAGAAGGGCTGGATTTCTGAGAAAAAACTCACTCGTCACGCTAGATTAACGTTCAAAGGCGTCAGTAACGGATTATCTATACCACTTGCAATTCTTGTCTGAGCTTGACTAAGTTTTTGTCTGACTTTGCCTCTTTGCTTTCAGCTTCGTTGAATAGATTTCAGATCACCCTCCCACCTGGAGTTTGGCATGAACTAATGCCTTATTAGAAAGAAGTGATCTTGTCATGTAAAATTTCACTTATAATAGTAAGATGATATCTGGCTTTTTCTTTTAAAAAATCAATCAACTCAATTCAGTGTTCTATTGAAAATATAAATGATCAATGCATTTCAATTGGATTTGAGTTTTAAGGCTAAAAATCTTTCAACAATAATAGAATCCAAACTATTTTCTAAGATAGAAAAGATCTTTTAGACGGAAGATGTTCATTGCTACGGCCATTGCTTCTGTCAGATATATTGCTTTTTTCTTTGAGAAAAAATGCAAAAATTCGAGGAAAAAATGTGCCTCCATTGCAGGAAGATATTTGTCTGGTCTCATATTACCAAACCTTCTAGCAGACATCCTCACTGTTTTCCACCGTATTAAAATGTGACTGCCAAGAGTTTCTTTTTGGATAATGGCCGATGATATGTGTTGAATTTTTCCCGTTGCACATCCTTCTACTGTGGCATCGAATCAGATATAAATTCAAAACAATGTGTAGATGGTGATGAAGCCATGATTTTCTGAGGGTTACTCACAAGATATATTGAGATAAATTTCTCTGTCATAGGTATTTTGAATGAAATATTGATTCAAAACACATTGTGAATGGTGCTGAAGACAATGGAAGGAATGGTTGTTCAGGGGCAGCTTGCGAAAGTAACATAAGCCAAGATAACAGAATATAACTATTAACTACTCTAATAATGATTTCTTTCTATGAATGAATAAAGATATATGATAACATGTGAGAAAATTGAATTGGAGAATGAATTTGGTCAGAATAAATTCCAGTTATGGCATCAGTGACGCTTTCATGTTAAAACATCTAAAATAGCATACGAAAACTGCTCTATAAAAATTTGCTGGGCACTAAACAGAAAATGTAAAGAATTTCTTTAAGTTTGATAAATCATGAATAACTCGTGATAATATTTGTGTTATTGATTTATTTTTGTAGACAATATTAATATTATTACTATATTATTAAGCAGAAGCTAATTGGTTATTTGAACGATGTTTTTGACATTAGTTTTCCTCTTGGTCCACTCTGCTGTAAAAGAATTTGATTAATTTTAGTAGATAAAATACTATAAATTATTATCAAGATTTTCTTTTCATTTTTATGCAACAATCTTATCTTCATCATTCATTTTTTTTTTGTTGCTGTATACTGCAATCTTTTTAGACCGGACGAAATTTTAAAAAACATGGAAGATATTCAGATGAATTTAAATAGTAGCATGAAAAGATTGTTTGCAAATTGTTCGCAATCGCTGCACAGTAGTTTTATGATATCTGTGGTTTTAGTTGATGAATGATATACTTCTTTTTTGCTTGCATCTACTTTTTAAAGATCTTTTAAAACGTATTGCAATAGTTGAATATATTATTTGAGAGTTTAATTTTTGCTCAAAACTGCAAGAAAATAGCGTACAGCTGGTCAAAAGGAATAAGAAAATACTTTAGCGTACTCACAGAAGATTTATGAGCAGATTAAAGATTAAGTTTCTTAATCAGTACAAATAGAAACGGTTTAAAACTTGCCTATTCTCTTTTTTCTCAGATTCTAACAACATGGGGATAAAGCATTCTAAAGTTATTTTCACTTGTTTATTCAAAGACATTATTCCGTTTACTGAATAGGAGATTAATTCAGTTTTATATTCAGACAATCGGAAGATGACACTTCTTAAAGCCATACACAATATAAAATCAAGTAGAAAGGATATAGTTAATTCATTCGTAAAATCGCCTTCACTCTTTGATACGCTTTTCCATTAACTGAGGTCACGTGAGAGAAAAAAATCAACACGTCTTCACGTGTAACGTGTTCATTACTTGTTCATTTTCGTGGAAAAATTTACAGGTAAGAAGGTTTCCCCGCTATCCGAAAGTGGCCTTCCCATAATCCTTTCGTAAGTTAAAATGCCAAAAGCGAAGGGCATATTACCATAATCTTACGCTGGAAAATACTTGAGCATTCCAAGATTGGAAAATTGGAGATGTTGTTTGTAGTAGGTACAAGAGACTGGAGTGTAGAGGATAGAAGAAGACGATGTCTGCTGTCTCTGTAAGGCTCACTGCTAAATAAAAGCTGAACCAAGGAGAATGTACAATTTAAAAAGGTGGATAACAAGTACAAATCCCTCCCTCCTCCCCCTACATCCCTACTTCGTGAAAGATTCCAGTGTTACGTATAGCAGACCAAGAAAATCACACTGTTCATTACTCAAGTATATTTCTTTAGATAAATAGATAAAAAAATATGATATAACATGTAAAAAATTACATCAGATAATAAATATGGTTAGAATATTCCCATATATGACATCGGTGATGTTTTCCATTGGAAACCATCTGAAAATAAGTCAAACAGCTAGAGTCTTCTAAATTCTGTAGGATTTAGATGTGATTATCAAATCTGTTGGAATACGCTTCAAAAATAATTAAAATATCTTTTCTTTCCCAAAATAAAATAAAATCATTTTCGGGACAGAGTCGGGAATATTCTTGATACTAATTTTGAAGTCTGCACACAAAACAGTCTGGACGGGAGGGGCGGAACACACAAACAAACAAGCAGATGTGCATATAAAAATGGTTTTCCCATCTTTAATTCTTTGTCAAAAATATTCAATTGAATAGAAAACTTGCCTATCTTCTGCCCCTATTCTCTCTATACAATCATCATTTATAATATGATTCAATATTTACAAATGCTTTTGAAATGCAGTAAAATAAATTTAGTTACCTTTTGATATTTGTGGGTCGGTTAAAAGTGGGCTGCATCATAGGTGAACGCATGTAGGACATTCCTGAAAGATCATTTTCAGTCTTTGCAAATCTTGTTTAGACTTTATGAGAAGTGATCTTCCACATTTGGATGATCAGCAAACTCTTATTTACCTGAATCACAACGTGGAAGGGATGAGACAAAAGATCGGTTCAACGCATGGGGCAACAAATCTGATCTTGCGCTGGTGGGTCCTAAGAACAACTGACCTGCTCACAGGGCTAACCCTGATACCTCTTAGCCAGACTTCACAGAACAATAACAACGTCATCTCACCTGCGTTCGTCTAGTCAGGAATTAGCTACAAAAACCTCAATGATCCACAATCTAATCTTGTTGGTAATTGATGGTGGGCTCAAACCTTATTATATAATTTATAAACGGCTTGACATAAAACTGGTATGATAATAAACAATCTTTTGAAAATAGTCAAGATTGCAGGTCATATAGTGATGATCAGCAGGCTTATCTTGCAGGCCTTTGTTTTTGAGCTCGATTTTCATCGGGTTTCTCACTATTTATTTTGGGAGTAATGAGATGATCATGTGTAACGAAAATTGATCGTGACACAGGTCCTCGTGTAATGATCCACAAAGTGAATATGCAGCCCATTATTAGCAGGTTTAATCCTCGTTGGATCCATCAATATTGATGTCTGAAACAAGATTATAATGTTAAATAATATCAAAAGACACTTCAGGATGCATGTCGTATTGTCTTAATCAGCAAGCTAATTTTGTCCACGGTTGATAATGTGACACAGGGTCAATTTAACGTGGAAAAACTCGGCCGCTAACTCATCCTTGAAGCTATTGATCCAAGGCTGTGAGAGCACTTGTCTTGGTAACTGGATGAGCCCTCGTCCCACAGGTAAAGACTATACAGAGAAATATCAATAGCATTGCATTTGTATCCTTCTGCTCAGAAATGATCTTCAAAATATAAATTTTGAAGATAAGCGATCTCATCTTCCTGGACTTTGTTATTTTCTTTCGCTGGAAAAAGAGGGCACTACAAGTACCCCACTCTCAGAGACATCGTGAAATCTCTAAAAATGAAAGAAAAAAATTAGAACAGATGTGTGGTGCTAAGATTTTTAGGCCATTGCACCCGGCGTCCAAAACATTCTGTGACTTTTATTGACTGTGTCTGGAGTGTTTGCTGTGGTTGTTTTTCTTGTGCTTGCTCTTTTAATGTGGATTCTTCTGAGATTGTTTTGTTTGTCTATGTATCAAGGAAGGTTGGTTTCAATCTGTTGATGCAAATGTTTTGATTCTTTTTGTTCATGAGCAGTGTGTAATATTCTAGGTGTCTACTTATGACTTTGTATGGACCTTTATAAGCTGAGTGTAATGGATGCTTGTGTGTGTGTGTGGTCTTGTACCAAGATATGTGTACATGCATGTAATGCATCATGGATGTATGTGTTTTTGTTTACTTTCCTTGTTTATGGATGTGTCAATTGAGCCGTGTAAACTATCTGGTTGGGTGTCTCAGTGTGACATCAAAGAGGAAGCAACAAGGAATTTACCATTTCTACAGAGATGTAAGGGCTAAAATTTGATCCTTTCCAAAGGGCAGATAACTCCGTACAAGGCAAAGTGGGGATTCATGATAATAGGAAGATTGTATTGTGCTAATCTTTCAGGTACAAAGTGCCTGTCCAATTTTAAAGGCAGCACTTGAAATCCTGTTTTTAAAAATTTTTTCTCTGCTATGTCTATTATGGAGTAAAATGAGAATTGATAGATTGTGAAGCTCTGATTTTCCACTTGATAAAGCACTGCTAACCTGTACTGGAACTCAACATAGGGTCAAAGGAAGATTATGTTGCTCCCATGGGCTTAGTCTAGTACATCACAATACTGAATGAGGGTAAATAGGTGTAAAGATTGTGTTTCGCACATTTTCCAAACCGAATGTTCCAACTGAAATGAAATCTTGTTTGGGAGTATCCCGTCGGTAGACCTGTATCCTGCCAAGGGGATGCGCTCATGAAAACGAGTAGGTATAGAGTTCTGGCCTCAGGCACACTTGAGACTTGCAAGGATCACTAAGCTAAAGCATGTAGAAGGAATCGGGACTTGGTCAGCGGTCGTCATAACCCAAACAATCACACAGACAGGAAACATACACCCCATGACCCCGTGTCTCATAGACCTATCTAATTTCAAACCAAATCCCACCCTCATTTACGTAGATACAAACACCTCCCCTCCCCTTCCCACTACAAAACCAAAAAAAAAAAAAAGAAATAAAAGAAATAGTCACATTTTCCTCTTCAGCATCGAACATGTAAATTGCAGATCTTTCTTTGTGAACCACTGGAATATATTTTTTCCTGTAAAAGATTGCCAGCCCCCGTCTAAATGTATCGAACTACGCCCACGGAATAATTAAAAAAAAATCGAGATAAAACACCAATCTCTTGAGTTTTTTCTCTTCATCTCCCAAACGTCATTTTCATCTACACATATATACGTGTGTGTGTGTGTGTGTGTGTGTGTGCACGTGTGCGTATATATATATATATATATATATATATATATATATATATATATATATATATAAGTGAATATACGTGTGTATATAAATGTGCATACTGATGAAAATGACGATTTGGAGGTGAAAAGGAAAAATTTAATAGGAAGTAGGGGTAACATCTAAAAAATATTCATTATCATGTGGGCATGTTCCGATGCATCTTGACGGTTGCGAGCCATCCTCATTAGAAGTGTTTGTTTGACCGTGGACTTTTCTTCGTTTTTTTTTTTTTTTTTTTTTCTTTTAGAATCAAAAGATGATGTCTACCATTTCATGGATTGCTGTTAATATATGTGGGGAAGGGTGGAAGTAGGGGGTATTGTTTTTCTTTTGAATCTTTTTGATTGATGGTAGCTGAGATTCCTTTTTATGTATATATACATATATATATACATATATATATATATATATATATATATATATATATATATATATATATATATATATATATATATATATATATATATATAAAGGAAGATTTGGTTTTATTCTTGGTATTATTGACATGAGAAAATGTGATTTTTCTTCGACTTCAAAAAAAAAAAAATTAGCACTTGTTAAAAGTCAAAATGACTGGTTTGGATATCAACACGATGTTTTCGACTTAGTATTAAGTTTGCCTTGAGGGAAAGTATATGTAAGAAAAGGATAAAAACGGTCACTTTAGCCACATATGCTTTGGTCCGTTCACAGCCAGGAAGTCATTTAGTGATACAAAAAAAAATGGGTTTTATGACTATATATTTACATGTTTTAAAAATTATATACCTGTTTATTTGCCATTTATACTAGGTATAATTTATTAACTTCATTCAGAGGTCTTATACAGAAATTTAGTCTACTGTCTATTACAGATCGGCTTCCTCTTGGGTTAGGATACGCATATGAAAAAGAGACGTAATCACGGAGTAATGGTTAGCAAGATAGTTTCACAGATCATTACTACAGTGGTTCCTTAATGAAGACATCAAAATTGTAGCCAGATGCCTTAAAATGCAAAGCTTACCTCAGTGAATATCATCATTGGAGTGTTATCATGAAGCAATGGTAAGTAAGCTAGATTCTTCGACCATCACTATTGTACAGAGTTCGACACTTATTGGGTACTCCATAAGTGCGACCTAGTGCCACACAAACCTAATTCACGTGATATAGTGTTTTTTATTTTTTAGTTTTTAATAGGCTTTACATAGAATAAACTATGAAGTGAATGAATGCTTCTTGGTCAAAGATTAAGCTTCAACTTATACACAGGTATTTTACTGAAGTGCTGATGGCCTAACCGTTGACAGCACGGAAATCATTCGTAAAACCAAGTTTCAACGCAAAACATTAATCATAGGCATTCAATTCATATGATACCCCCTGGGAAGACATGAATCCATCTGTCCACCTGCAACATGCGTAGAACGCCCTCCTAAATCTCTGAACGCAAACACACACACACACACACACACACACACACACACATATATATATATATATATATACTTGCAGCTAAAAGTGATGTCGAAGGGGTGGATATTTTCACAAATGGAGCATTTAAAGCTCTGCAGGTTCAATTAAACCTTTATAGGATTGCCATTTATATTAGCCCCCAAAATAGATTATTAGAATTAATCTAAGAAGATGAATTCTAGTAAATATAGTATTCACCGCTTTGACGCAAAAACAAGGTTAGTACACAGATAGTTTGATTGTTAACAAACGCAGAAAAAGAACAAACGAATAGGTTAACAATAATAATTAGAAGGAAAGACTGGAGTTAGATAACTTCATATAGGTGTGATTTTTTTAGTGCTGAAAAGGTGGGCACTACACCATCAACATGTGTGGACTATGTTATACAGGCCCCGTTCTGCCTGGCAGGTCGTATCTCGAAATGGGCGTAGATCGAACAGTTTTTTTTTGTTTTGTGTTTGTATCTTTTCTTTATCATAATTATTATAATTACAAAATGTTCAAGAAAGATTTTTGCAATATTCCAGATATTCTTGGAATTGTTTTCTTCTTCTAATCATTTGACGCTAATGAGATCTATTCAATGAAATAAGCCAATGAAGAATGAATAAAAAAAAAATGATATCATGAAAAATATTCTACTCTAGATATACTATTTACTTGTTTCACATTAGAAACAGATAGTCGGCCAGTTGAGCGAAAATCGATTCAAACCATTTTTTCATTTGTCTAATATTTAACTGATTGAATTAGTCATTTTTGAGCCGCTACAATGTATTTCAAATTGAATTACAACTCATGATTATTGCCTTTCTGGCCGCTAAAGAAAGGATATTTTCAGAACAACATTTTCCAAATTTTTAATACGTTTTCAAAAAAGGTATCGTAGTTTTGCCAAAAAATGCGTAAAATGTCCGTGCAATCAATGACTATCAAAGTAGTTCTACCACCTATTCCCCAATGTGGTAAGTTTGATTCCCATTGAGTGCACCAATTTTAATAAATATTTGACAATCCCTACCTTAGAGCAAGGAATAATAACAGGACTCAGCATCGTTGTGTGTTTAATTCTCTGCTCTGAAATCGTGCCCCTGTACCAGACTGAATTCCGTAAAAATCGACACAGGTGCCTCTTGTAAAGAATGATCAGTAAGCTTAGCATAGAGACAATTCTTCGTAAAATCTCTTCTATTCGTAATGGGCAACCCACTGTTATGACGATGTGTCACATTAAAATGTATATTGTAAATATCTATAAGTAAGTTTGCTACTTAAGCATTACCAAGTTAGACACCATTTTCAAACGAGTGATTATTGTAAATTTGCTTCTTGCTCGTCCAACATTGACTTTTCTTGTATTCTCTTCTTCAGAGATGCTATGATACGAGGCTTTCAACGGTGGGCAGAGGTGTCCCCATTGGTCTTCCAAGAGACAACAGGCAAAGCAGACATCAATATTTCATTCGAGGAGAAGTATCATCCTCCGTGTAGATTCGGAGGTAAGTTGAAAGAATTTCAAAATACGGTCTTTAAACAGGTTCATGCTCTCTTTTTCTCTCTCTCTCTTTCTTTCTCTCACCCACCTTTTCTCATTTGGCCTACGTCACTTTTTCTTTTATTCTTCACCAATTGTCTTCCTTTTCTCCTTCTGTCTTCTTTATATATTGTGATCTACATGAACCTCATTCTCTCTCTCTCTCTTCTTTTTCGTTGCCATCACTTCAATCAAATTTTCTTTCCTATTCTCATACTCTTTTCCTCCTCTTTTTGCAGGCGACGCTCACGGCCACGCTTTCTATCCTGAAGTTGGTACTATCCACTTTTCCAATGACTACTACTGGATTAATGGTACGGTCGGAGGATTTGATTTGGAGACAGTTGCTGGTTATGAGATCGGCCACGCTATTGGCCTCTACCATAATTCTGATCAAGAAACACTGATATTTGCATCGTTTCTGCCAAGAGATCCTACTCCCAACTTATTTTTTTTGAGGGGGGGGGGGGATATCTTTGTTATTTCATTTCAGAAGTGAACTTTTTATGAGAATGTAACACATTGTAGCGATAAAGTTGGCCGAAAATGAAAGATTTGGTCGATTTTAGCAATTTTTTTAGTCGTCACAATGGAAAAATATCTGTCAGAAAATGGCTTTTCTGAAAAGCTGCCCCTATGTTCCCAATTTTTCCCGGTGTTTATAGTCAAAATTTTAAATTGCCTCTGGTGTCTACAATCAAAATTTAAAATTGCTCCCGGTGTTTATAGTTAAAATTTAAATTGCTTTCGGTGTCTACAGTCAAAATCTAAAATTGCTTCCGGTATGTATAGTTAAAATTTCAAATTGCTCCTGCTGTGTCTAGTCAGAATTCAGTGCCCTGCTTCTCCGTGCGCCTGAATGAGCTTAGGCAAATATATCTAGGTCAGCACAGGAGTGAACTTGAAGGAATCTCACTGCTGATATTTACGGGTTAAAAATAGATAAGGGATAAAGAAACTTCAGATTTAGTGAAGTGTCCTTGACCTCACTCAGAAGTTAGAAAGAGAAGAAAGGCAAGATGTGTACTTTTCATCAAAAAAAAAAAAAAAAGAAAAAAAAAAGAGAAAGAAAAAAAGAAAGAAGGAGAATCTAATTCACACGATCAGAGGCAGAGGGTGAAATGAGAAAGTATCAACGCGACTAAGAATGTATCAACGCGACTGAAAAAGCATCAACACAACGGAGGAAAAAATGCCTTATCAGTTCAACCCTTTGATACATAGAACATTATAACGTTTATAATATATTACCACACGTAGCGGAATCATTCTAGCCCACGCTTATACCAGAACTGATACTCAAGAGAATTTTCGAAAATTATCTTTAAAAACATAGATCTTCAACTGAAATTATCTAAAAAATTGTCCAAAATTCTCAAAAGAAATAGATCTTTTATATAGAATGATCTTTTTATAATAGATCTTGAATTGGAAATTATCTTGTAAAAAAAAAGATCCAGAATGATCCAAGAGACCCCCCTTAAAAACACTTTTTTTTGAATAGACAAAACAATCCTCTTTAGATGGTATCTAGTGGTGTATTTATGCGAATCTTTAATGCTATGACCACTAGGTCATGACTTAGGGCATCACGAGACTCTCAGACACACGTTCCATTCTAAGAGAGAAGAATCTGTCACCCACTAGGCTAGTTGATCAGCTTTTCATTGGGCTACAGTAATTCAATTTTACTACGAAATCATGGAACATCCCATGTTTTCATCAACGGGGTCACTTTCTAATAATATCAATAACGAAAATAATAATGGTTTATATCAAAACCTGGTCACTTGTTTCATAGGAGTTATGGTACTGCTCTTAATTCGATGCTTGTGGATAGATCGTAACAAGAAACATTATAATTTTCCTCCAGGACCAAGGCCATTCCCAATCATCGGGAATTTACCAGATTTTGCTTCGTCAAAGGACTTTTTTAGTCGAATTATGGAGTTTAGAAAGATTTACGGGGGAATCTTTAAGATAAGTGTGGGTCCCTTCACCACAGTTTTTGTTTCAGATTTGGATATTGTTAGAGAAGGACTGAAAACGAAGGGAGAATCCTTGAAAGGAAGGCCAGATTGGTTATTCATTTTGAAGAAGCTCTTCAGGAAGCAAGGTTAGATTTTTATTTCTTTAAATCATTATTATTGTTATTATTATTATTATTATTATTATTATTATTATTATTATTATTATTATTATTATTATTATTGTTATAATAATAATAATAATAATAATAATAATAATAATAATAATAATAATAATAATAATAATAATAATAATAATAATAATAATAATAATAATAATATCTTTTTTTTTTTCAATCTCACACCAGTTGTCTGGTGGTAACCGCTGGAGTTAGAGTAACAGCAAGTCTCCTCAAATCTCTAGCCCTTCTCTCCTAGTTCTCATAGGTCGCAGTAATACTGCAGTTTACAGTTTCACAACGGTTGCATAGTGGTCATTGCTGAAGGCTGAGTGACAGTAAGTCTCCTCAGGTCTTCAGCCAACGTCTCTTCTTTCTTTCGCCTTTCATGCCAGTGCTGTAGTTTGCATTTCCGCTTTCATTTCCCTTCCTCTGTTGGGTCACTGTTAACAATTAAAGTTGCAGTCTTTATATTTCTAGCACTTTCCTCAGTATTTGTGCAGTTCCTAGTAGTGCCGTGGTCTGTACAGTCTCAATCCTTCCCCCACTATGACTGGCACTACCCTTTGCTTTCATGTATTATTATTTCTTCTTCTCAGAAGATGATTCTTCAAGGGAGGTAACTCTTACAATATGAACCAAGGGAGGCAACTCTGAGTTTCAACACTATTTCAAAAGGACTTCTTAAATCTAAAATACTTCATGGCGATGATTACATGTAATAGGTAACAAAAATACAAAATGATTTTAAAAAGACAATAAGAAATGTGAAAAAGAATGGGATATCAGCTTGGATAGTTTCTACAATTTTTATTGATATTCTTCTCCTTCTTCTTCTTCTTCTTCTTCTTCTTCTTCTTCTTCTTCTTCTTCTTCTTCTTCTTGTGTTTTTTTTTGTATTTATGAACGACAGTTACACTCTGACTATTATCCATTCTCCTAATATTTCCCACCCTTTCTTTTCTAATTCCTAAACCACCATGAAAGTAGGAGAAGGTACTTATGCTTGAGTGGAAACAAAAAGACTCAACCTTCACAATAATTGTCATTCATTTATTACTCTTACCCTGCAAGCCTAAAAACTTATAGTAGTGTCACTGCAGGGATATAGATAGGTAGCAAAAGATTTTAATACCGCATATATTAGTTCAATCTGCATATACATGCTATTATAATTGATAGATACGTTTCGTAGGAAGTAAATAAGAAGCATATTATGTGAGTAGATATATTGTTTATCTTGGTTATCATCACCATCATCATCATCAGTCTTTTAACGTCCGTCGTTGGACATATCTTGGTTAAACAAGCCCCAAATTCAACATCTATTGTTTTTGAAATAACCCGAGCCATATAGTGCAAAAGGTTCTCACCTTCACACTCATTCCTTCAGTTTAGTCTCGACCAACGTTTATACATGTGGAAATGTTGATTAAATCATTTTTCATGAAATTTCTTGAGCTTAAATGTCAAGTGTCCCTTAATGGATGGCGTTGCCTCGCGAACGAAGATTTTTGAAGGGTTTTCCTTAAGAGCAGGACATTAGACGACAGGTCATGAGCGGAGAATATCCTTCCATCCAGTGCAAAGAAGTGAGGCTTTCGCAAGGCTTAGGGATATTCAGATGAAGTGTGAAGTGTGAATAGCTATCCCCGGCTTTTAGGCCAAGACTCAGCATCCACTGTCCACGGAGATAACACGTTGTTAAACAAGGTTTGACAAGTTTATTTCTCCTGACGGGTGCCTGAGCTTGCTACGGGTAACTGCGAGAATGTTCCGACAGTATGGTTGACATAGGTTGTTAAACCAAAGGATATGGACGGGGAAATGAAGAAAATTTTTTTTAGGTTGTTTGATAATGAACTGGGAAGGGAGAGGGGTGGATGTCTGCAACTGATTCTATAATTGTGACAGATATGGCTCTTATTTTATTCTCTCTCTCTCTCTCTCTCTATATATATATATATATATATATATATGTATATATATATATATATATATATATATATATATGGGGATGTATATGTATATATATATATATACACACACAGGGGTGTATACGCATATATGTATATGTATATATATATATGTGTGTGTGTGTTTGTGTGTATGTATGTGTTCGTCTATGTGTGTGTAAGTATATATATGTTTGTGTATATATGTGTTTGTATATATATATATATATTTGTGTGTGTATACATATGCGTGTCTCTCTCTCTCTCTATATATATATATATATGTGTGTGATTGTGAGTGTGTGTGTGTGTGTGTGTGTGTGAGATACATAGGTAGCAGAGAGTGTAGAAAATAAATTCATTTCATTTTTTTTTTATTATGATGCTTTTTGTATAACTTTTCTCTTTCTCTCTTTTTTTTTTTTTGTCATGACCAGGGATAATATTCAACTCAGGGCATGTATGGAGGGATTTGAGAAGGTTCACACTCTCTACTCTTCGGAATTTCGGTGTGGGCAAGAAAAGTTTAGAAAATAAAATCCATGAGGAAATTCAGGAAGTTACCCTCGCAATTGAAAGCCACAACGGCAAACCTTTCATTCTCAAAAAGAATATTGCCGACGGTGTGTTGAATGTTATCTACAACATAGTCTTCGGGCAAAGGTCAGTGGTTTTTAGCCAAACTTTGATTTTCTGATATCACTTCTACATCTCCCTCCTAGAGTGGCCTTTTGAACATCGTCGCCCCCAGCGTTAGGGAAAATAAACATCATGCCACCTAAAGCGAAGGTTGTGGGGTATGCATTAATTTACTGGCAAAGTTGAAAAAGATATTGAACATGAATATGAATACATAAATTTGTTTGCCATGGATTCTCTCCCCTCAATCTTAGTCTTGGCAATGAAATATCCCTACTCCGTGAACCAATCTAGGAAGGAGAAGGTTGAAGTGATCTTTTCCTTCTTTTTTCTTCTTCTTCTTCTTCTTCTTCTTCTTCTTCTTCTTCTTCTTCTTCTTCATCACATTAGACCGATTTAGATACGTTGGAGTTTTCAAATGTGACGCAGTGAAATAGAAAATACCTTACAGGGATAAAAAAAAAATTACATTAGACTAAATAGCAGAAATCTGGTAAAAGGAATGAACTCGTGGACAGCATCGGTAATGAGATACATAGGTCCATTCTTTGGGTGGACAAAAAGAGAACTCCGATCAATTGACCTGCAAACTCGGAAGCTTATAACAATGCACAAGGCTTTACACCCCAGAGATGACACAGATAGACTTTATGTGAAGATGAAAGAGGGCGGTAGATGACTCTTCAGCATATAATGTAGGAAATCATGTGCGGCTGAATCAGTGTAATGAACAACAAAACAACAGCAAACAAGGAAAGAAAAATAGGAATAGAAAAAACTACATCGGGAATTCGAAAATCGGATACAAAATGTTGCTGTCAAGAGATGGATATGGCTACGCAAAAGAGACAAGGAGAAAGAAACAGAATTGCACATCATGGCAGTCCCTTCCCCCCAAAATGCATCAGGACAAATTATGTCAAGAGGAAAATCGACGGAACCCAAACAAACAGCAAATGCCGCACCCGTGAAGAAAGGGATGAGACCGTAAACTACATAATCAGTGAATGTTGACGGCTAGTCCAGAAAAAGAACAAAATAGAGACACAAGGTAGCAACAGTGATACACTGGGAACTTAGCACTAATAGTTATCAACTATACTAGCACTGCTGGGAACTGCGCAGATACTGAGGAAAGTGTTAGAGATATAAAGACTGCAACGTTAAATGTCAATAGTGACCCAATAGAGGAAGGGAAATGAAGGCGGAAATGTAGGCTGCAACACTGACATGATGGGTGGGGAAGTGAGAACATGTTGGCTGAAGACCTGAGGAGACTTATTGTCGCTCAGCCTTCAGCTATGACCACCAGGCAACCGGTGTGAAACTGTAAACCACAGTATTACTGTGACCTATGAACACTAGGAGAGAAGGGCTGGAGACTTGAGGAGACTTGCTGTCACTCAAACCCCAGGGGATACCACCAGGCAACTGGTGTGAGATTGCTGATAATAATAATCAGCTTCATGTTCCATATTTTTCCGTTGTCGAGCAAGACCAAGGTATATATGTGAAGAAGCCCAAAAGGGTAAAAACATAAACATGTTTGCGTAGCAATTCTATCATTTCACCATATTCAAAGCTCTATTCTAACTAAATGTTTGTGTATAGAGCACTTTTTGAAATAAGCTTATCACATACTGTATACTTAATTACCGATTTGTACTCTTATATACATATATTTATATATATATATATATATATATATATATATATGTGTGTGTGTGTGCGTGTGTGTGTGTGTGTACCTTAGGATGTAACTTCAGAAACTGCGTGTGGGAGGCACAGGTACATGTCCTTGTAAATATCATACTTATTTATTAATAGCTCTATTTACAGAGTTGAATATTGAGCAATGAATCTTTTGCATTTGTTTTCTGTTCGTTTGTTACGAATTGAAGCGAAAACTGATATATATATATATATATATATATATATATATATATATATATATATATATATATATATACAGTATATGTGGTACAAATCAGGCGAGCAGTATAACATAATATGATAACGTATCAATAATATAAAACCACTTCTGAAATGTAATGGATTTATTTCATAGAGTACTCGATACCAACAACTTTTTACTCTTGAAGTTGAGTTGTTTTAGAGTCTAGCTGGAAATAAATAGTAGAATGTGGATTCGCTACACAAACTAGCTCATGTTTCTGCCCATCAGATGAATGATGAGGCCCAGAGAGGGCAGAAACATGAGCTAGTTCGTGTAGCAAATCCACATTCTACTATATATATATATATATATATATATATATATATATATATATATATATATATATATATATATATACACAGGATATCGTTCCAATTCATTTAGTAGTTTTTTTTCTTGATTTCTCACCAGAGAACAAATATCTGGTTAAATTTTGTTCTTTTCCGATATAGTGCTTTGGACTTTTTTTCTAGCAATTATCAGGATATATATATATATATATATATATATATATATATATATATATATATATATATATATATATATATATATATATATATATATGTGTGTGTGTGTGTGTGTGTGTGTGTGTATGTGTATGTGTGTGTGTGTGTGTGTTTGCTGGATGCAAGATTTTCCTGCATTTTTGATTGGACATTTTATTTAAAATGTTTTCCTGTTGGTTCCACAGATTACAATATACAAATCCGAAATTTCGAGAATTCATTCAGATGTTTGACTTTCTATTCAAAAACGCCGGGATTCAACTTCCTGAGAACTTTGTTCCTTGGCTCTACTACGTCCGATGGAATTCGCCGGTAAGTATTTTGAGGCGATAGGTGAATGTTCATATTTTTCAACGAAAGAAACGTTTGCAGGTTTTTTTTCCATGGGTACTGGCCGACTTGACCCGAACATGAGGCCCCAAAAGCGTATAAGGATCTGATTCTTAGCTAGCTTCCTCACCCACAGTTCATTATGAGGGATCACATTACCTAGAATTATTTGACATTAGCTGACCTACCTAGAACATCCAGGATCTCAAAACACACCATTGCTTACAACATGGGTTCCCAACCCGGATTATACTTATCCTCGGGGTAAATTCTGTCTATTTGAGGGAGGGGGGGGGGTAAATCAGAATTTTGATTCGTGCATTTTTAAAAATTATAATTCAATTTTTTTTAATGTGAAAATAAATAAACGAAATAACATTGTTACCAGTAACAGTTATTGTCGTTTGAATTGGAAATGATAATGTTAAAACAGTACTTTGAATTTCTCCTCGGTTGCTTTATTAGTGTTAACTCAAATTACTTGCCAGAACAGGATGAGAATGAACTATTTTTCGGAAGGTTGGCAGGGGTAAACGAGACGGGAGAATTTCGGGGCCCTGATTTTGCACAATGCAAAATTCCTCCTCCTAATCTGATGGGCCAATGAGCTCTTGAGCGTGGAGACCTCACCAAAAAAAGTAGACTGGGTTTGTGCAAGCTGATCTCTCTATCATGGGCGTAGTGGAGTCAATACTCTCTGAACTTGTCTAGTTCGTTCTGCCATCTTGTATTTTGACAGCCTTGCTTTTGCATGTAATATCTGGGGATTCGTATTGTGAGTCGTGATGTCCATTGGTTGTCTGAAATTCTTGCAACATAACTAGTCTATTATCATTTGAGTTTTCTTATAGATATTATGACTTCCCTGACTTATGTTGTTTTTTTCCTCTAATATACTGCGATGTTTTGTGATTTCTCCATGTGATGTTGAGCATGATTCTCTCATGTGCACGTTGTGTAGTTCTCGATTTGAGGATCGGGGCTATCTTTAGTTTAGCTCCATAGGTGACTATCGGGAGGATGCATTGGTTGTAGTTCACAAAATAACGGGATTTTCTTGCTCTCAAGGGTTGAACTTGCTCTACCGAAAGCTGCCATTCTAGGGTGATTTTTCGCTTGATTTCTCCTTCTTTTAAGGTTTTAATGGAGATTTGTTGTCCTGGATAAAAGTAATGGTCTATATTCTTCAGTTCTGTGAATTCTATTTTGATTGTTGTGCCTTTGTCTTCAACATATTCGTTTTACATGATATTTGTTTTACTAAAGTCAATGTAGAAGCCAGCTTTTTTGCTTTTACTTTTGGATTCTATCAGTGGGATTAGAGTTTGTCAATGTTTAGCCGGGTTTATTCATAGAACATTTTAAATAATTCATATCGCATTTTACAAAGATCTTTAGGACTATTGGTAAATATATTTTTCTTCTTCTTTTGAGGGTTTCATAGAGATTCGGTATCCAAGGTAAATGCAGTGGTCTACTTTTTTTCAGGTCTGCGTTTATGTACCAAAAACCGATACGAATAAAACATTTTGGACAACCCCAGCGTTTACTTAGCGATTTGAGATCTTTTTTACACGTTAGTTACCTTGGACCATAGATAACTTACTTCCGTTCATGCCGTTCCGGATATGGCCACGCATTGGGCCGGGAAAAGGGACCAACATTTAATTCTTACGTATAGTACGCACACCGAGGTTTTAGGTCAAAGAATCAGGGGGGCATTATTCACGAATAATTACTGTACATGTGTGTGTGTGTGTGTGTGTGTGTGTCAGTGATGTTGATGAAGTTATGGATCACTATGCAATTAAACCAGAGATTCCCAAAGTTTGCACTGCAGTGCCCCAGAGAGTTGCAGTGGGTTTCAAAGGGCGCCACAGGATATTCGGAAATTTTATCGATACCAGTAAGTTGATAAAAATGTTTTTTTAAAAATTTATCTAAATTAGGTTTGTTTTCATTTTGTTGTCCTTGTTTTAGTTCTAATAGTAAAGTTTTTTGGTTGTTTTTTTTAACCAAACATTTATAAGCCTTGAGAAAGAGATGATATAACGAAAGATAGGCATAGATACATGAAAGTAAACGCGAAAGTTTAGTATTTTCTGGCTTGGGGTGCCGTGAAAAATCCTCATACATTAAGAGCGCTATGATTCGGAAAAGCCTGAGGCCCATTGGATTAAACAATGTTCGTTTGTTAATTCTTTATATCTCATCAGGCACGGATCTTGATTAAAAATGACCAAATTCTTCGAGCCTACGTCTATGAGAAAATCCACGAGCACCGCGAAACATTCGATGTCAACAATCTTCGAGATTTTATCGACGTGTATATTTTGCTGACACAGGAAGAGAAAAGTGAATCTTTTTCAGGTAAATATATTTTATTGATGCTTCAAAAATCATACAAATTAGATATTTGACACATTCTCTTCAAATAACGAAAACAAATTGATTTCCTCTTACAAAGAATTTTTACTTCTGGGATACTTCGCCATCTTATGCGAGAGAAATTGTACAAGTATGAATGATTGTGAGAAAAACTTGAAAAGATTTAGACCCTAGGGATAGAAAATAAGTTGAAAGGACAATCTTTAAAGTTATCAATTATGATATACAGGAGAATTCGGGGAAAATAGATTAATAAAATATGTCTGGTAAATGTTCCTCTGGACTGGAAAGATTGTATTTTTTTATTTTTTTGTTTGAAACAGAACAAACATGGCCACCAAAGATGGCGAAGGGTTCTATCTTTTTTTTATTTTTATACTTACGGGTATTTTAGTTTTTTTGGGTGTTAGTGTGTTCTAGTGCTCCTAGCCACCCAATCTTGTCCACAGACTTGAACTCCAGTAGACCCTTTTTAACTATTTTTTTCTCTTAAAAACGTATTTGACCTTACAGGAGCCTTATTTTGGTGGGCCGAGTTAATATATTAATAACATCTCGATTCTGGTGAATCTAGATTTTTCTAGATGTTTGTTTACGCTGTTTTAAATGTTTTCCAGTTGAAAACATCAGTGATGTCATGAAGCGAATTTATTCTAACCTTAATAATTCTTCGATGGGATCTTTTTTTTACATGATTCGAATTTTGTCGCTACGGTTATTCATTTATTAAATGTGATGGTGAGATTCATAGATTTTTTATAACTTGAATGGATGTAAATTTTAATGTTGTTTACTGTTTAATGTCGTATTTCTGATGTAAATTCTTCAAGAAGATACCCATAGGTATAGGGGTATTTGTATTTAATAATAATTTTCAATGATAATTAATAATTGATTCTGAAGAAATATTTTGTAATTTTAGTCAGACTCTAATCCGAACCCACAGTTGGTGTTGTTTTTTCACCGTAACAGGAACAGCAAGAATGATAAAAACAATTCCCAACAAATTCAGGGAAGTGGGAATACCGGGATTTGAAATTACGGCCAACTGGTTGGTAGTTGTGTATCTTATCATCTGAGCCAAATTGACACGTCTCACATATCTACGATAATTATGTAAAAATTACGTCAGGGCTGATTTCATTTTGATTGAAAAATTTTTTAAAAAATTTTTACTTGAAAACCACGCACAACCGCAAAACTGAACCCATGAGTGGATTGAAACTTTCAGGGGTTGTCTATGTTTTCCCATTAGTTTCTATATACTGCTTGGTTCATATACGTGCAATTTACAATGGTGATTCAAGCTAAATTGATCCCTTAGTTTTTATCTGTCAGCATTCATGCTTGTCTTTTGAAAATTCGGACTTATGTTCAACGATTGCAGCCCAAATAATGGCGAGAGAAGTTATTTGTTCATTGATCACCTCTCCTTCCAGTCATTTTCATTGATCACTCCCAACGCAGCATGAAGTTGATCATGTGACGGTTTCTATAGAGTGCCTAACCAGACTTGCTATTATATGTGTGGACGTGTATTTATTTTATATAAACATTTACTTTTCTCTAGAGGGGAATATCTTCCGTACAATCGTTGATCTCTTTTCGGCTGGCTCTGAAACAACGGCCACGTCTTTACTGTGGGCCTTCCTCTACGTTACAAAATACCCAGAAGTACAGCAAAAATGCCGAGAGGAGATCAGGAAGGTAAGAAAGACAAGACATTAAAAATTGCATGTTCACACAATCAAAATATCTGACAAATATTTACAAATTGTATACGCAAGTACACACACACACACACACACACACACATATACACACATATATATATATATATATATATATATATATATATATATATATATAGTACCACAATAACAAAGTATTTGTAAAACAGAAGAAAAATCACTGAGGAAAATTATGTAAATTACGCCAACATGTGTTATGAAATAAGTGACTGAAATGGTGCAAAATTATTTGAAAAGGGTTTTTTTCCCAAACCAATAGAAACTAGGCTAAAATATAACCCCTCGAATGAAAGGAAACTAGATTTGAATATGATGAAAAAGTAAAGAGAATTAAGAAAAATATAGCAATGGCTTACACTGCCATTCAACCTACAAGCAAAAACCAACCTAGGAAAAATATTGGTCCAATTTATAGAAAAAAATTATTTTATATATATATATATATATATATATATATATATATATATATATATATATATATATATATAATTCACAAATTTAAAAAAAAACAAAACAGAAAACAGATTTTTTCCGTTGTTGATGATATCTAATTACAGTACTCAATATTTATCAAAGTAAATAGAGCTATATATAGCCCTGATATCTAAACTAAGATTTGCTACGGTATATATCCAGTGAATGTCGAGACCCACATACATATGTGTGAGTGAATTTGATTTTATTTAACTTTAGAGTATATCTATACTTTTGATAGTTAAGCATTTCAATTACGAGAGTCATAATCATTTGTGAGATCAATTTGAAGCTGATTATTCTTATTTTTTCTGTTTAAGCTTACCGGTTTTAGCCGAATGGTTTCAATGACAGATAGAGAGGAATTGCCATTTGTCAGTGCTACGATTCTTGAGGTGCAAAGGATTGCTCCTGTTGGTGAGTCAACAAAATCTATGAATATAACTCAAATCTAGCTCAGTCTTTAACTTATTACAAGTGTTTTATATCTGGTAATTTAGTAAATCATGTCCAATACAATGATTGTGAATGTAAGGCACAAGCCCCAAGAGAGGGTAATTCAAGCATATTGGGCAGGGGGAATTTATTCTGTGTTTATTTGCACTCATCTCATTAGTTAATTTACCTTCCCATTATGATATAACAATGGGGATTATGTCATAGAAATTATATTTCAATTTCAAATTAGGATATTAAAATCATTAAAAAGTAACTTACACAATAAAATAGCTTTAGGCACCTTAATCATTTTCAACGGGTATATGCATGTTACCCACATAAAAGCAACAAATGAAAATTTCTTTTCTATGCTTGGTTAATTTATACCATCAATCAAAACTGTCAACTTTCTTTGGTTTTCATATGAGTCTGGCTGGCTGGCATGCTATGAATGTATACATCACGTGTATGGGCCACACAAATGGAACTAGAGGGCTGAAAGTTTAAACATTTACTCCTTATTATATCTAGAAAAACTTTTTCTGATTGTTTTTTTTTTTTAATCCTCCTATTTCAAATTGGCTTTTGGTTGGGCCGGGGGGTATTATTTACAATGTAGTTGTATTCTAAATTGGCCCCTTAGTTTGTGCCCAGTTATATTCCCGCATGTTTTTCAATTTTCTTAATTGATCATCCTCAACACTGCATGGTACCAGAATAGTGGTCACAAGACGATTTCTATTGAGTAACTTACAAGACCTGATTATAATTTCTTTTTTTTTGTTTTTTTGATAGGCATTTATTCACATTTATTATGGATCTCTGATTTCCAGAGTGACCATATCAGAGTAGACGGGTGCAGATGTGCTAACATGGCCGATTGTGGTTGTGCTCCATGAGGTGTGGTATTGGTATGTGTATTCAAGACCAGGGTACACGGGATTTGTTCTGAATTTTAAAGACCTGTGCTCTTGAATCCTTGCGACGATCGTTGCGAGGTCTAAAGAGAGATTTTGAGTAATTCCGTACCCACACGTTTGCGATTGTGGTATCCTCACATTTAAACAAAAATTGTGTCACATTCTGGTCTCGTTGGGTCTCGGATAAATTGGCACTTCATTTTTATATTTTTCTGATTTTTGCAGCTCCCTTTACTCCTCCTCATATCGCAGAGGAAGACGTAACTCTCGGAACTTTCGACATTCCCAAAGGCACCATCGTTGATTTTATAATCCATGCTGTCCATAATGATCCAAGATACTGGAAAAATCCTGAGAAGTTTCTTCCCGAACGGTGGTTGACAGCAGACAATAAAATCATCAAGCATGAGGCATTTTTGCCATTTTCATGGGGTATGTTTTCATTTTACGATGTGGCATCTCTATTCACAGACATTTCAAGATCCTCTATTCATAAATAGTTTATATATCGAAGGGGTGAGTTTCATTTTTTTTCTTTTTGGTAGTTTTTTTATACTGTACAGACTCTCTATTCATAGGCAGGTTATATGTCAAAGGGGTAAGTTTCATTTTCTCGAGGTCTTTCTTCTTTTACTCTATTGACTTTTTATTCATAGGTGGGTTATATGTCGAAAGGGTGAGTTTCAATTTTTTCAGGTAGTTTTTTTTTATTGTATAGACTGTCAATTCATAGGTAGTTCATGTATCGACGGGATAAGTTTCATTATATTTAGGTATTTTTTTTTACTGTATAGACTCTGTATTCATAGGTAGTTTATATATCGGAGGGGTGAGTTTCATTTTTTTTTTTTTGGTAGTTTTTTTATACTGTACAGACTCTCTATTCATTGGCAGGTTATATGTCAAAGGGGTAAGTTTCATTTTCTCGAGGTCTTTCTTTTTTTTTACTCTATTGACTTCTTATTTATAGGTAGGTTATATGTCGAAAGGGTGAGTTTCATTTTTTTCAGGTATTTTTTTTTATTGTATAGACTGTCAATTCATAGGTAGTTCATGTATCGACGGGATAAGTTTCATTTTATTTAGGTAATTTTTTTGACTGTATAGACTCTGTATTCATAGGTAGTTTATACATCGAAGTGGTTAGTTTCATTTTCTTTTGGTGTTTTTTTTTTCTGTTTAGACCCTCTATTCATTGGTAGCTTATATGTCGAAGGGGTGAGTGTCATCTTATTTTGGTAGGTTTTACAGTTTTTTTATAGTATAGACTCGCTATTCATAGGTAGGTTATATGTCGAAAGGGTAAGTTTCATTTTATTTAGGTAGTTTTTCTTATTGTATAGACTCTCTATTCATTGGTAGGTTATATATTGAAAGGGTTGGTTCCATTTCAAATTTTAGGTATTCATTGACCAGAGTCTGATTTTCTGCAAATGATTTCTATTTCCATTCAATACGCGACAATGATCGTCTTATTTTGAGAGTTCAAGATAATGTATTTTCATTATAATAAGTACATTAGAATATACCCATCCTGTATTGTTCAACATCAAGGAGCCTAAAGCTATTTAATTGGGTAAATCATTTTTTTAATAATTCAAATATCCTAATTTTAAGTTTTTTTCAAATCTCAACTCAACTCAAGTTGTCCTAATGGGTGATCAGACGTTTTAAGTTGCCAAGAGTTTCCATGACGTAATCTATGACGTAAATGTTATGTCATAATAAGAGGGTAAATTAACCAATGAGATTTGTCGGCGACAAACAGAGAAGAGATTTGCTTATGAGCTCATTATATTGTTACATTATAATTGTATAAATTCCGGTTTCTTTATCATTTTTTCCTGCTTTTTATTATACTTTTAAATGATATATTCATCAACCATGAGATGCGGAGAGGCATAACTCTTACCGGCCTCTTGTAAGAGAATTGGCTGGCCGGGATCGAGTTTTGGCCGAGGCTGTTTAGGTTCACTTTTCACTCATTCCCTTAGTAGAGACATGAATCATCTTGAGCCCTGAAGTCTTCTAGCCCTGAAAGACATCTCATCAAAGGGAATGTTATTCTGACAGAATGAACGTGCAGCTTGGCGGTCACTAAAGCTGGTCCCAAGCCTGTGTAAAAGATTAGGACTGGGTATTGGGCTAACAAATCTACACCATAAAACATACTTGCTACTTTTATCATAGCAGTGTGGTTGCCCCCCCCCATGCTCTACGGGGAATACTCTATTCGTGAGAATACTTGATATCACAGTAATTCCTTACTCTTCATCAAATGGTGTATCGTATTTGCCAGTATATAAGCCGGGGGTCTCAATTTTAAATGAAAATATCTAAAATTATCTAAAAAAAACAAACAGCATATCAGCAGAAGATTTGGGGTATTGTTGATTCAGAATGACCATAGAGACTAAAAGGGCACGATAAAAAAATGTTTCAGATGGTACCTAGTGGTGTATCTATGCAAATTTCCATGGTTGTAGATAAAAAATGGGACCAGGAATGCCCGGACTCACATACACACATACAAACAGACAAGGAAAGAGAGAAAAACGTGTAGCCTACTTGGCTTGTTGGTTTGGTCATTTGCGAGGCTTCAATGATTCGATGTGTGAATATTACTTTATGTCTAGTGCATTGGTGTTATGACGAGGAGGCTGTCTACCGTAGCTCGGTATGAAGAGTTATGGGATCTTGTTAAGTCGCAGTGAGCGGTAGTTCTCCACATACCCAAGTAAACCGTTCATCTTATTGTCTGGTTTTAGGGCATTTATCACATTGCTTTATAAAGTTTATTTACTACGTCTCTATTTTATTTCCTTTTTTCTTAATTTTGTGACATGCAGGTCCTCGGAGCTGTCTTGGTGAACCCCTGGCCAGAATGGAAATGTTCCTGTTCTTCACGAATTTGCTGCAGCGTTTTGAATTCACCAGTGCACCTGATGAGCCCGTTTCAGTCTCAGCCCGAATGACTGGGATCACCTATCAGCCTGTCAAATCGCTGCTTTGTGCCAAGCTACTGTAGGTTTTTAAGTATACTTGATCACTAAGCCTATAGTTTTCTTCAGTGCCAATCATGATACCGAAAGACACAATCCCGAATGATATAATGCCGACTGCAGATATCCCAAAAGATTAGAATCCGTAAATGCTAAAATCCTTTAAACCACAACCCCAAAAGATCAAAGTCCTATATGACTGAAATAACGAAAGGCCAAATCCCAAAATTCGAAATTCTGCTAACTGCAATCCCATTGAAAAAAGACTAAATAAGAAAGGTCGATGTTTTGATTGTTTTCAAACGCTATTTCAAGTCAGGGTTGACTTTCGATAAGAACAAAAACAAATCCTCACCTCATTCAGGGGAGTTAACTCTTCAGTTTGTCTATCACCTCACGTAAAACAAATTCTATGTATGATTTTTAAGAAAGAAGGAGTTAACTAGTAAACTTTTTAAAACTTCGAATAAATGTCTTTAAGAAAAGAAAAATTATTATTCTTTTGTTCAGTTATATTTTGGGGATTTTGACTGTTTCCAAGACAGCTCCGAGGATCTGCATGTCACAAAATTAAGAAAAAAAAAAGGAAATAAAATAGAGACGTAGTAAATAAATTTTATAAAGCAATGTGATAAATGCCCCAAAACCAGACAACAATTATGGTACTCGAGATTTCAATTTCTAGAGATTTTGATCTTTTGGGTTTCACCATTCAGGATTGAGGCATTCAAGATTATATCTTCCTTTTCTGACTCAGGGATCTTTCGTATCTTTTATATTCAAACTAGCGGAGAACGCTTGAAAATTGGTGTGATTATTTATGTATGGATAAATCATACAAATATATACTTTAGAATTAATATACAAAAAATATTCATACCTTGACTGAAATCTATTTTTCTGTAGATTTTTCAAAGCTCTACAAACTTCCTGTTTTATTTTGTTTTTGTTTTTTTTGTTGATGTTTCAGTAATTCGTAAACAACAAAGTAATGGAATTTACTCAAAACAATTTTCATTTTTAATTTGAGAAAATCAGTCTTATTCATGAAAAAATCAGAGATGCCTTTATTTACTGGAATCGTTTATTGGGCTGATACTGTGACATCAACAGTAGTAGTAGTAGTAGTAGTAGTAGTAGTAGTAGTAGTAGTAGTAGTAGTAGTAGTAGTAGTGGTTGTAATAGTGTAGATACGAACACACAGCCACAGTAGAAGTGCGCTTTACCACTTTCTGTTCGTTTCAGTGTAAAAGAAATCAACAAGCTCAAAGTGACAACGGCTTTTTATCATTCAAATAATATCCAAAGAGGTATTTCATTGATGATTTAGTCCATCCATTTTATGTAGATGTGTATATCATCCGTATCTGAATAAATTTTTAGATATGTTTTATTTCATTTATTTTATTTATTCATTTTTTTTTCTTGTTCGGGGGCAAAAATCTAAATTACCAAATTTTCGATGACACATAAGACGCCCCTCTAATTTCAGCAGGGACTATCAAGAAACAAATACACATTTCCCTGATTTCTTTTCATTTAACACCTACTTTTCAAAGTCACCTCCAACCTCTAGCCAATACTCGTCGAACATGAAGGTTACGTCTAACTTTTAAGTAATTTCTTTTAAGGGGAGTTTTTATATATTGTCAAAATTGGTAACCAAATTTGAGATTTTTGAGAACTACTGTTGCAAAGTTCACATGCCAAAACTGATTTCAAGAAATAAACAGTCTGCTGTTGTTTTTCGTCGCAAATACTAGATTCATGTGTTATTTTTGTTCAGTGCTTCAATGTCTTCCAGTTGTCTTCCATCATTTTAAAATCTTTGAAAGTACAGTCGGGGCCCGAGAAGAGGAGGACAGTGGGACCAGTTGTCCCGTGTCTACGGTTTTGAAGAAGACTACTCCAGATGCGTACATGTATATACCCATAAATAAGTCATAAATTCAATGAGCAATTTGAAAATGGGGCTTACATTTTCCATCTGTCTTGGGGCTCTACTAACTCTGTCTGATCTTTGAAATAAAACTGGTTGATATTTATTCCTCTCAATGAGAAGAGGAATTTTTTCAGTAATCCCTTGAATCGCAAACGCCTGAGGACTGCCTACATACAGACCAAGCAAAACAATGCTCAGAATGTTTGGGATTCATGTCTTTCTCAAGACAATAATTCAAGTGCAAACTCTCTCAGCTTGAGTTTTAACTCCATTGGGTAATTCTATTTCCTGCGCTGTCGACTGTTAGGCCAGCTGCCTTTCCCAGAATAAATTATCTTCGCAATTAAGGCATTTTGTATCAGCTTTCAGTAAAAACTATTTTGGAAAACTTATGCTTATGACACTATAAATCAAACAATATCTTCCATGAAAGGGATTAAGCATTTGATTTCTGGATGAGAGTAGAGGTAGCTCTTTCTGCCTCGCCTCAACACTACCAACACAAGACCTCGATTCTCGGTCCCATGATTCCGTTGTATCATTTTGTTCTAGTCGAGGAGACGAAAGAGACCGACTTGCATCCCCAGGTGCAAAACCAAACCCTTTTTATCAATTCTATTTTTGCTGTTGGTCTTTTATTCTAACAATAATAGGCGAAATATTCGACGATGTACGACAATAGTGCATGCAGTTTTTTGTATGCAGAGTAATTTTTAAAATGGAATAGCTTTTCCCTGTATTCCCTCCAGAAAACTGAACAGTTTGGTCAAACTATCTGATAGCTGTTTACAGTGAGCTGCTTCAAAGCTGTTCCACTCTCATCTCTGACGGCATCCCACAGCTGGTCAGTGTTCTCAAATTTCCTCCAAACCTGCTTGGCCTTGATATTCGACCACACGTTCTCTAACGCTTTGAGGCCTTTTAAATGATGGAAAGTGCTTAGCTCATTGGTTTTGCCCACGGGTATACACACATATTAACTTCATGTGCAATAAATATCCATTTATATGTCACTAACCAAAGTACTGGGATCTTATTATTTTTGAAGGTTGAGCTAGCTCTGCCAAAGGCTTGCCATCCTAGTGTGATTCTTCGCTTGATTTCTTCTTCTTTTGAGGGTCTCATGGAGATTCGTTGCCCTAGGTAGATGTAGTGGTCTACTTTCTCGAGTTCTGTGTCCTCGATTTCGATCTTAGTGTTCTTATCTCCAATGTGGTTGTTGCACATGATCTTCGTCTTGCTGAAGTTCATGTGTAGGCCGACTTTCTTGCTCTCCTCATTTAGTTCATCTATCATTAGTTGGAGGTCATGTAGGTTCTCTGCGAAAAGGGCTATGTCGTCTGCGAATCTGAGGTTGCTCAGATACTCGCCGTCTATTTTAATTCCTTTACTCTCCCAGTCTAGCCTTCTGAAGATCATCTCGAGGCAGGCTGTGAAGAGTTTAGGTGAGCTGGTATCGCCTTGTCTTACTCCTTTCTGGAGCTGGAAGGGGTCCGAGTCTTTATGTAGCCTGATAAATGAGCTGCCGTGATTGTATATATGTTTCAACACTTCAACATATACTGGATCTACACCTTGGCGACTGATGGCCTCCATGACCTTAGGGATTTCTACTGAGTCGAACGCCTTTTTGAAGTCGATAAATGCTACGGCAAGTGGTAGTCTATACTCTGCTGCTTTTTCTTTCAGTTGATTTATCGAGTGCAGGTGGTCCATGGTCGAGTAGCTTCTTCTAAAGCCAGCCTGTTCACGTGGCTGGTTTTCATCGAGTGTTTTTGTGATTCGGTTGGTGATGATCTTTGTGAAAAGTTTATATACACAGTTGAGTAGGCTTATAGGCCTATAGTTGTTGAGGTCTTTCGGGTTTCTTTTTTTATATAAAAGCATTATGATAGCAGTATTCCAATCGTCTGGGACTTTACTGTGTTTTAGACACAGGTTGAAGAGGACGGCCAGTTTCCTATTGATGGTTTTACCTGCTTTTCGGAGTAGGTCGATGGTGATGTTGTCTGGTCCAGGGGCAGTTCCTTTCTTTGTCTGTTTAATGGCTTCCTTCACCTCCCACGGGGTTACTTTTGGGAAGTCCTCTAGTTGTTTGCCCGTGTCTTGCGTATCTTGCTCATTGTTTTGCAGTCCTTGTTTGGACGAATAAAGTTTTTGGTAGAATTCTTTGGTGCGTTCGACAATCCTGCCAATGCATCCTCCCAATAGTCACTTATGGAGCTGAAACATGGAACTTAACCAAGAAACAGACCCGTAAGCTGAGAACCATGCAACGTGCACATGAAAGAATAATGCTGGGCCTCACATGGAGAGACCACAAAACAGCACAACACATCCGGGAAAAGACAAGAGTTAGAGACATCATAGAATCCATAAAAAATCTCAAATGGCGGTGGGCTGGCCACGTTGCAAGAATGGCTGACAATCGATGGACATCACGACTCACAACATGGATTCCCCGAGACCATATGCGCAACCGAGGCCGGCAAAATATTAGATGGAGAGATGAACTAGATAAGTTCAGGAAGTACTGGCTCCGTGACGCCCATGATAGAGAAGTGTGGCAAATCCTGGGGAAGGTCTATGTCCAACGACGGACGCTAAAAGACTGATGATGATGATGATGATGATGAACCAAAGTACAAAGGTGGACAGAGCAATGTGTTTTCTTGTCTATCAAATCTTTGGTGTATTCTTACATAAATGAAATTTAGTAAACTGATCTTTTACTTCTGATCTTTATTAAAATTCGTAAACAGGATCCCTTCACAGTCATTGGTATTACCTTATCAAGAGAGTTATAAAACGTGGGGTATGGTCAATAAAGTCTTTACAATATTCCTAAATGATACTCATTATAGTGACTGATGGTTCCCATTAAAAAAAAAACTCCATACATGAATAACTCCGTCATTTTTGACAGGTATAATCTAGTATATCATATTTAGTAACAATCGTGCATTTGGTCTTAAGTTTTTGCAATCTGAGATGATGTTAGTTATGACCATAACATTTTAAAAAAATCAATGCAAGAAAGATGGTGTCAGAAAATGGTGGCCCGTGCACGTATTGCAATATGACAACCACTGAAAAGCGCCAATCTCACGTCTACCCTACTGCTAGCCCCATTGTATCTTTGTATTTTGTTATGAGAAATCCATTTCCGATGTTATTTCGCTTTTTAAGTTCATTTCAAGTTCAAAAGTCACCCTTTAAGATCTTTTTGATAAAATTGACATAGCTTAGGATTTAAAATTCATTAAATCTCTGTATAAATACATATACACTGATAAACGGATAGTTAAAAATACTTGAAGCTCGAGTTCACATAATATGTACCTATGATAGGCTGGATTAGGTATCCTTATCAATGTTTATGATGCCACTTTTGGTTTTGTTTAAATGTTATATTAGTGAAACGGGGAGTGTTGGAAAGAGATTCATGGTAGAGAGATCGGGTGCAGAGATGGTGAATAGGTAAGAGACAGAGTAGGGTCACATGTACAACTCACATAGAGAATCAACTGGAATTTTTTGAGCTGCTCTTAGCGGAAAGTGGAGCAAAAACGGTTAAAAACCCCTAATCTACTGCCATTGCTTGAAAATTTTTGTTACGTTATCACCCTCATTCATTGTTAGGAAAATTTTTAAATTATAGAAATATTTGATAATAGGTGACGAGTATTTGTTATAAATTTTATTCATTTTAAATAAGTGTTTGGGAATGAGTGTTTTCGATTTAAAAATTAACCATTTCATAACAATATCTTTGATTATTCGAATGTGGAGTAATAAGTTTGGAATCTGGAACGGTTAGTAGCTGTAGTGTTCAATCAATATGATTTATGGAGTAGCGTTGGTCCATATTCATTGACAACGTTGAGAAGAAAATATTTGTTTCTTTTAAATGAATTCCTTCTTCATCGTTAAGCTATACGTATAGTTTATCCAGCATAGTTTATTATTTAGTTAATAATTCAAAAATATGTTTGAATTTCCATGAGTTTATTTTTTTAGAAAAGAAACTGCTGAACTCATGGAAGATTCTATTGCTTGAAGTGGCAAGTATGATATATTTTATCAGTTGTGGAATATATATATATATATATATATATATATATATATATATATAGAGAGAGAGAGAGAGAGAGAGCGAGAGAGAGAGAGAGCGAGAGAGAGGGGGGTGGATCATATGCTACTAAAGTGACTCCCGATTCGCTCAAAATTAATGCCTGTTCCAAAGGAAGCGCCCATTACATAGAGCTAGAAGTAATTTTGAGACAAATCAGGTGTTACTTTTCTAACATCACATACCAGTGTTGCCAGATACATCCAATTTGGACATCAAGTCCGCTTTTAGCCCCGTATGTCCAATTGTTTGTTTTTTAATCGGACGCCCAAAACTGTCCAGTTTAAATCCCCATATAAATACAGATTGATATTTCCAAACCAAAAGCTCTTTTCAGAACTATTCTTCTTAGTTAGCTATTCGGGCAATATTTTGGCATTTTTAGGGAGGTAATAAAAAGGTTAAACTATCAATCTTCAGTAAAGGCCATCAAGTACCGGATTATCAAGGTCAGCTTTGACAATTATTGATTAAACGGTTCCACATATTTACAATTAAGTCGATACAAAATTGGTCTCTACTGAACAAGAACAGCCCGACCCCTTGAAAATAGAGAAAAAATATTTTGCATGTATTTTTCTACTTTCAAACCATCAGATTTACATTTTCTGAAAAAATGCACCAGTTGGAAAAAAAGTTTGAGGGAGGTGGATCTATTTACAATGTAAGTATAATGCTAAATTGGAGCTATTTTCTACCATTCGTGTGAGAATACAGTTTACGTGGATTATTTTTCCCTCGTTAAGAATTTATTTTATGAATTCTCTTACTTCTCTGTATTTTTGTAGCACTGTCACGAAATTAAAAAAAAATGACTTGATTTTCAAAACGTCGTCTCAAATCTTGATTTTTCGAACAACGTTTTCAATATTACGGTCATACAAGCAAATGTACATACACACAGAAGTATATATGTATAGTTATGTATGCTTTTCATATTGTAATGCTAAAAAACAACAACTCCTTTACTCAATTATGTATAGTCCAAAAGTATCCTCGACCTTGTTGCGCAAGCCAAATCTGATTTGTCTCATAACTTCTCAATTATATTTTTCAAGTTCGTGTTGTATGTAATTTAGTTTTATTTGTATCTGTATTTTTAATTTTTACTTTTCATCTTAGAGTTTGTAGAGCTATATTATCACAGCCTTGTTTCGGGAGTATTAAAAAAGAGGACAGGTTTCTTGATATGACACTTCCTGTCTTATCTATCAACATGAAAGTAACTTCTCTATAATTTTAATTCATTTTGAAGTAAAAAGATCTCCTAGCGTTATTGTTGTACTAGTATGGATTTACGTTAAAGTAAAATTATTAAACATGTATTTATTTTGTGCATGCTATAGATAAATTCAGATTGTATTTGATTTAAAATTCTCATTCATCTTTATATATATATATATATATATATATATATATATATATATATATATATATATACTCGTTGTCCTAGGTAGATGTAGTGGTCTACTTTGTCTAGCTTTTTGTTTTTGATTTTGATTGTTGTGCGTTCATTTCCAACATGTTTGTTGTACATGACATTTGTTTCCTTCATGTGGAGGCAAACTTTCTTGCTTTCTTCCTTTTCATGTGTAGACAGATCATCATCATCATCATCATCATCATTCGTTTATCGTCTGAAGTTGGACATAGACCTTCCCCTCTATCGTGGGCGTCACCAAGCCAATATTTTCTGATCTTCTTCATTTTTTTTTCGGTCGAAGACAAAATATAATTACTGGAGAAACTTTAGTTGATGCTTTTTCAAACACTACATGTTTTAATAGCAAACAGTGTATTTCCCTGAATCCGAGGGATATCGGGATAAGCCATTCTGGTCACCCATACCCCGGCTAAAAAGGGGTCTAGTAGAATACTTACTAAAATTTTCCAGTATTTATGCAAAACGGTATGGCCAGGAGCGTTGGAATTCACAAAGAAACACATAAAAAATAATAAACATATATAAAAATGATAAAATCTTTCGCCATCTTTGATAGCTACAGTTTTTCAGCTCCACCATCTTTGATGGCTACCGTGGTTCAAATTTAAAAAAAATACTATTCAAAGTTCTACGATTGTTGTTTGCTAAATATATGTAAACTAGAAAAAAAATCTATTATAATTTTTCTGTGTTATTTTTTTCGTCACTCCTAGTTTTTTTTTAATATATATTTTGAGGTTGTTCAAGAACCATGAATGAAACATGGAGATTTACGAAGCGAGTTAATTTATGCTTTTTGCTCACGATACAAAATGAATTACATATATAGTTATACGCAAGGAATAACAAGATGAAAATCATTAAAAAAGAAAAGCACGAGAAAATTTTGTCCCAGATGAAAGAAAGATTTGAGGGTGAATAACACTGAAATATTATAAGAAACAGCGATTTATTCAAAATAAGCTAGAAAATTCTATCGAATAACAGTAACCATCAAAGATAGCGAAGTGTTCTCTCCTTTTATTTCTAAATATATGCATGTGTCTGTTGGTTTGTGTGCTTTAGCGCTCCTGGTCATACCGTTTTGTCTACAGACTTAAAGTTTGGCATCAGTACTCCAATTGACCCCTCTTAAAAATATTTTGATTTTCCGGTCTTTTTTGACTGATTTATTAATAGCTTCTAGTCCTCAGAATTTCAATATTTCTACATATTTTGAAAATCTATGTTAGATGTTTTCCAAGCTCTAAAGGCCATGGGGGTTATAAATAGAATTTATTCTGATTATATTTATTCTGTACAGGGAATTGTTTTACATTAATTCTAATTTTGACCTTACGGTTGGTCAATTATTAACTGTGATGGCGTGTTTATCTAATTTTCTTTTTTTTTCTTTTTTCAATTATTGAGTGTCGAATCATATAGCGGAAGTATGGATGACCAAAATGGCAATATCGTATATGTTTACCACAAAAAAACTTTTTAAGTATTAAGAAATATGAATATAGGAGTGAAATAAGTTTTTCACCCTTCATTTTTCATCACCCTTCATTGTGTCTTTAGGTTCCAACCAATGCAACTCATTTACCTTTTTGTTTTGGGTCTTTTTCAAAAACGAATAATCATCATCATCAGTCTTTCAACATCTGCGGTTGGACATAGACCTTCCCCAGGATTCGCCACATTTCTCTATCATGAGCGTCACGGAGCCAGTACTTATTGAATTTGTATAGCTCGTCTCTCCATCAAATATTCTGCCAGCCTCAGTTGCGCATGTGATCTTGGGGGATCCATGTCGTGAGTCGTGATGTCCATCGGTTGTCCGCCATTCGTGCAACATGGCCAGCTCACTGCCATTTGAGCTTTTAAATGGATTCTATGATGTCCCTGACTCTTGTCTTTTCCCGGATGTACTGTGCTGACTTGTGGTCTCTCCATGTCGGGCCCAGCATAATTCTTTTATATGCTCGTTGCATGGTTCTCAATTTGCAGATCTGTGTCTTGGTTAAGTTCCATGTTTCAGCTCCATAAGTGACTACTGGGAGGATGCATTGGTTATACACCGTTCTTTTTAGGGTTAATGGGATTTTCTTGTTTTTGAAGGTTGAGCTAGCTCTGCCAAAGGCTTGCCATCGTAGTGTGATTCTTCGCTTGGTTTCTTCTTCTTTTGAGGGTCTCATGGAGATTCGTTGTCCTTGGTAAATGCAGTGATCTACCTTCTCGAGTTATGTGTCTTCGATTCTGATCTCAGTGTTTTTATCTCCAATGTGGTTGTTGCACATGATTTTGGTCTTGCTGAAGTTCCTATGTAGGCGGACCTTCTTGCTCTCTTCGTTTAGTTCATTTATCATTAGTTGGAGGTCTTGCAGGTTCTCTGCGAAAGCCTGCCGTTAATTTAGAAGGGTCAACCTACTAACTGTGGCGATTCGGTTCAGTTTATGAATTGTTGCAATCATGAAAGACCAGTCTTCACAGTCAGACATCTTTACTAAGCGACTGAAATCGGTGAACTGATAAAATTGATGAACACATTCAATAGCAAGCAACGCGAGAAGAGAATACAGCCATGGTATCTTGATTTACTTTTTATTAGACTAGAGCAGTACCGATTTACAAACATAGAACCTAACCAAAAGACAGACCTACAAACTGAGAAGCATGCAGCGTGTGCATGAGAGAATCATGCTCAACCTTAAATGGAGAGACCACAAGACAGCACAATATATCAGGAAGAAAACTGGAATCTGTGGCATCATAGAAACTATCAAAAAAATAAAATTGCAATAGGCAGGCCATGTTGCGAGAATGAAAGACTACCAATGGACATCACGACTCACAACATGGATCCCCAGAGATCACATGAGAAACTGAGGCCGACAGAACACAAGATGGAGAGATGAACTAGACAAATTCAGGAAATACTGGCTCTGCGACGCCCATGATAGAGAATTGTGGCGTATCCTAGGGAAGGTCTATGTCCAACGATGGACGTTAAAAGACTGATGATGATGATGATGATGATGATGATGATGATGTGTTTTGAAGGGAACAGACTCTATGGTCCTTGTTGAAGTTTGCCACAACACAATGAATTTTTGTCCGTTGGGCGAAACTACGGCTTCGAAGTATTTCCTTTACTTTTCGTCAGTGTTGTCAATTTATATATTTTATATCGAAATTCAGATCTTTGCCGTTTTAGATATTTTATATCTACTATCTCAAAAATAGATCTTTAAGATTATCAAAAAAATTATACATTATACCAAAAATTATCTTTAAAAAGGGCCCAAAATATCCATTTAGAAAAAGCACTTTTTCAAAGAAAAAAAAAAGGTTTCAGATGGTGCATAGTAAATGTGATCAGTAAATGAGACCAGGGGTGTTAGGCTGGTCGGCCATTTTGGGGACTACGGCGATCCGATATCATCTCTATGAATAATTCTGCTAGTATATAGATAGATAAGTAAATGGATATTCTTTCTTACTGTTCTAATCTCCTCCCAGTATTGCTGCGGTACATCTGGATATTCTGTCATTTATAGAAAAGCCCAAATAAAGATGTTTCAGAACCAGCTGAAAATAGGTCGATAATCGTATGGAAAATGTTTATTTCTGTTTAATAAGATTGGAGACAGGCCTGGTTAGTCACTCAATAGAAAGGGCCACATGATCAATTAATTTTGGCAGCATGCCTTATTGGGGGGGGGGTGATCAATTGAAAAATTGGAAAGGGGGGTTGATCAATCAATAACTTATATATACATACAGGTACATTATCTGTTATCAAAGTTTCTGAGAATCGGTAGCCCCGAAAATCGAGCATTTCCCTGTAAATGGCATTGGTTCGCGAAAACTTGACCCAAACGTGCCTAACGCTCACCTGAGGTCGTCTCATTTGATTCAACCGTGCATTAAGCTTTGTAAGGAACAGCCCTAATGTTGTTGAGTCTGAGACTTTCAACTCGAATCAGGATTGTCTGAGACGATTATCTCCGTTCAGCATCCAACTTGGCGACTGATTTGGCCAAGGTTTTTCTTACCTCTGCTATACGTAAAATTGCTATCTGTAAAATTGTAAAATTACTATTTTCATGAAATCCCTAAGGATTTTGCGAAAGCATTTCAATAATTTCCTGAAATCCGTATCTTCCCAGTCAATATAGTCATGGTTAACAACTTTATCGCTGTAACGTGTTTGATCCTCATTGTATGATCTTGTGTCAAACTAAGCTAATTTATAGCGTATATTCGCTATAAATACTGAAGCTGAATATACTTGATATCTATCAAGTTCAGCTTAGTTTGACACAAGGCTACAGAGGTGGGGCACCCAGTGAGGACAAAACTCATTACAGTTCTAATGGTCATCATCACAAGTTGGTTAAACATAACTGCACTGATTGTGAAACTAAGCTACATAAATATATTTTTCAATAACAGTGAATGCTTACCCGTGAATACAGTAAAAAAAAAACAGACTAACTCTCGTCCAAGTCAGAGGCTGGAGGTGACTTTGTTTTTATCACTGTGACAAGAACAACAAGAACAATCCTCACCTAATTTATGGAAGTAAACTCATCACTGTTTCCCTACCATGATTTGAAACTGACAAGTCTTACATATCTACATGAAATTTATATTACAAATACGAAAGGGTTTACTGTAGCTGCCAATAAATACATTTATGATGTATATGAGCGTGTATGTGTATGTGTGTAATTTCTTGCAACAGTCCCATTTTTTCCAGTTGTTTATTCCATTTACATTGTCTTGGCCAAATGGTACATTAACCGTGTAATAACGAGTGATCATTTCAAATAAGAGTTTCTATATAATAAAAAAGCAATTCATAATCATTCTATCGGATCATATATCCATTTCTTAACAACTTTATATATATATATATATATATATATATATATATATATATATATATATATATATATATATATATATATATATATATGTATGTATATATATATATATATATATATATATATATATATATATATATTGAATTGATTAATAATTGAGTCATCCACAGTTAGACTGAATTTAAACGATATATTTTTACGCACGATTCCCTATCCACCAGACTGCTCTATTCCAGAGTTGGAAGAGCATTGCTATATAGCTTATAATGAACGAGTTTCCTTACTTAGAAAGTGCGCAACCCTGAATAAGGGAGCGTTAATTGTAATGATAATAAATAATTATTAATGTTGATTAATATTAATCATTATTTGTAATAAAAGATGGTTAAATATTCAGTAACCATCTTCAAGTAGGAGTGGAATTTGACCCTGCAACCACGCCTTGTTTTCTTCCCCAAATACTCTCCGCTCATCTGGGTGGGGGTCCTCTATGCCTGCGTGTCATCAAATCGGGTAATATCAACTCATGGGAGAGTCCCAGTGCAGGTATTGCATCCAAGGGCATAAATCTCCAGCCAATGGAGAGCCAACAGTTTTAAACAAGTAATCAAGAATGCCAATCAGTTTTTGCAAAATTCGGTTCAGTGTATTCCAATCCGTACGGGGAAATCACGAATTGAAAGTAAAATTAAAAATCACAAACCAAAATATTTGCCCCAACTAGTGGAATAAATTTTCCGTCCAAAAGAGAAAGAGAATGATAGAATGATTAATTTCAAATAGTGTTTAATTAACAGGGCAGAAAGATAAACGTGTTTGTGTAGCAAATCTTTTATTTCATTAGATCTTAAGCTCTACTCTAACAACTTAATGTTGAATGTATCGAGCACTTAATGATGATATTCCATACTACTAATCATTCAATATTTTTGAAACACAGGGCTTATTAATTATATATATATACATATATATATATATATATATATATATATATATATATATATATATATATATATATATATACATGTGTGTGTGTGTGTGTGTGTGTGTGTGTTGTTGTTGTTGTTGTTGTTGTTGTTGATGTCAAGTGATCGGATAGAATTTTGATGAAACTTATTATTGGAAGGTGAAGAGAAAAAATCTATATGGAAGCAGGAGTTACGTCATTTTTTTCTCTCATCACGTGGGCATATTTCGATTCATTCCATCTTTTCCAGAGAAAACCTTGCGGCAGCGAGAAAACTTCGGTGCTCGCAGCTTGGGGAAAGAAGAGGGGGTATTTCTGTGTTGCTTGGCTGTTTAATAAAAGCGGTTGATGTTCTAATCTTATCTGTTTAGGTGAGGGTCAAGTTTGGTCAGAACTTTTAAAAAATTAAAATATAAAGAAAAAGGTCTGTATGAGAAGGGGTCAGGTGGTGTTTGTTTCCTTTCCCTCTGGGTGTTGGGTTTGACTTTGTTAAGAAGAGGCGTTGAGAGGTGGAAGTGGGTTAAAAATGGTCAGATATCGGGAAAGAGTTCTTTGTTTTGTTTTTTTTCAGAATGGAGAGGTGGTGTCAAGCATTAAATTCATAGGTGTTGATGTATATGGGACAGGCTGGAAGTAAGGTGTGTTGCTTTTCTTTTTAATCTTTTTTTTTTCAAAAAGATAATTGGTTTAGGTTTTTTATTTGTTATGTAATTATCAAATTCATTTACAAGTTCGTTTCCTGATTTACCTTCAATTATAACTGGATCTTCATTGATTAATTCGTTCCAATGGAGTGACAACTCTTGGTAAAGATACATTTTTTTTCTTGATTTTTCCCGTAATATTCTGAATCAATATTGAGACTAGAAAGATCTCGAGTTAGTCCGGAAATTCCCACGATGATCCAACGTTTTCCCAGAAATTCCCCGAAAAATCCCATAAAAACTGAATAATTACACTTATAAAATAGGAAATCGTTGAATTTCGCGTTGACTGAAGTAGCGTATAGCGAGGTTTTTCCAGTATATGACTAATGAATGAATGCTTTTGACCCCAACACCATTACATAACTTTTTTCATTTGGATGATAATAATCACATATTTTATGTAACTAAACATGCAGATGATTAGTAACTTGAGTCTAGACGAATTACATCGAGACCGTCTTATGTAACAGGTGAAAAAATTACTCATGTATTTTACTCCTAAAAAGAAGAGTATACAACCAATGCATCCTTCCGATAGTCACTTATGGGGCTGAAACATGGAACCTAACCAAGAGACAGACTCACTAACTGAGAAGCACACAACGTGGTCATGAGAGAATCATGCTCAACCTCAAACGGAGAGATCACAATACAGCATAGTATATAAGGAAGGAAACAGAAATCAGAGACATCATTGAATCTATTAGAAAACTTAAATGGTAATGGGCAGGCCATGTTGCAAGAATGAAAGACAGCCAATGGACATCACGACTCACAACATGGATCCCCAGAGATCACATGCGAAACCGAGGCCGACAGAATACAAGATGGAGAGATGAACGAGACAAATTCAGAAAGTACTGGCTCTGCGATGCCCACGATAGAGAAGTGTGGCCAATCCTAGGGAAAGTCTTTGTCTAATGACGGACGTTAAAAGACTGATGATGATGATGATGATGATTAGCCAGGTAGACACGAACGACGGTTATATCAACCGGGTTATTTCAACAAACACTGATACAGTATTGATTTTCCCGTAGTTGAATTTTCAGATTTGTCCACACATCTCTATAGGACGCTTTCCAGTCATTTGTACGGTCAGTCGGTTCAAAATAACCTAAACAACAGAAAGAAGAAGGTAGAAGGTTTAGTGTTTTATTTACAAGCCGCTATCATGTCGTAAGAGATGTGATGTTATCAATAGATGAAGTATCCAGGGCTTGTTTCTTACGGTTTTTGCCAATTATCATTTATTATTAATAACAAAAACTGTCTACAAAAATGGCTCATTCGGCTTAACTTTTCAATTTCAGCTAATTATATTGCTAAAAACATGATATATACTCATTTAAAGACTACTCATTAATTAAAGTAACCGCACACTGAGACCCAAGAACAAATCATTGATAAAAATCGTATTCTTACTTTGTTACTGTTACTAATTGTTTGTTTTTTCAATAGACAGATCTTCAGGGTAACCAACCCAACTTCCTTCTTGTGCTCTCCGTCAATGTTTTCATTGTTTACTATTATAAATTTCTCGGCTTTAGACTTGTGAGCAAGGAATAATGAATAGACAGCGTCTCTCATCTTCTCACACAACTATAAGCGCCCTCTTCCATTCTCACCCTTGTTCATTATATTTCAAGGGTTATGTGGAGGGACAAGAAAAAAAATATAAGAATAATATGAATTTTGTTGTTGAAAGATACTATAATTTAGTGCCTTTGTACAGCAATTGACTCTTTGCCTTCTTTACCTTCTTTATAAGTTGTAAAACATCAAAAGCAGAGATGAATAATAAAACTCTAGAACATGCTGAAATAAATAAATCAAAACAATTTATAGGTGTGAGAAGACACCAGAGGAGGAATGAAAAATAATCAGAAAGTGTGACATCCGTAAATACAAGCAAGCAGTATAATATATAAGATATTTCATTTCGAAACTTAAGAGAACACAAGTGGAGTCGGAAGGCATAACATAAGTGGGGATCGCAGCCTCCGTTTTTTGAGTTATTAAACATACAAGTTCATGCTCGGTCGCTTCACTGACTGTTACCGTGAGGGTACCAATACAAATTTATGTAAATTTGATATTAGGAGAAAAATCGCAACACTCAGCACTCGTCGAGGCCGCCGATGCTAATGTTGCGTGGCAGCAACAACCTCGGCTGATGACAGTCGCAATTATAATTTGAGAAGCCAAAACGTCTGTTATTATATATATATATAATTAGATAATTGTGTCATCCACAGACAGCTGTTTCGTTGTATTACAACACTTCTGTGTGGCTATAGACTATCTATTATCCCATCCAGTACCACGGGGTAGGATTGAAATGTTCGCTTCAGACCTAGGGGCTGGTGTTCTACCTCTGCCCTTCGCAAAACTGGACGGTCAGTAAGGTTGAATTTAAGCGATGTATTCACTCACGCATGAATTCCCCATCCACCAGAGTGCTCTATTCATAAGTCGGAAGAGCATTGCATAAGCTTACAATGAACGAGTTACCTCACTTGAAGAGAGCTCAACACTGAATAAGGGAACGTTATATACATATAATTCTATTTTTTTGCAGTGTCAAAACATTTTCTAAAAATAAGATAAAAGAAAAATTATCTCTATCATTGTTCGGACCATCCTAATCTTGGTTGTTTTCCGTACAACGTTTCGGCTGTTGTACTCTACGGCCTTCATCGGGTATCATCTGGTAGGTGTGGGGAAGTAACGAACCAAAACTTTTTTTTAACCGATGGGGGTATATAGACCGCACTCCACTCTTAGCAGTAGTAATATTTTTGAATTATTATTATTTCACACTGGGATTGAACTTAGAACCATTAGATTACTTGAAGTAATTCTGTCCGATTCTCTACCCACTACGCCATGTGTCCATGATAAAGGTAATAATAATACCTCACCTCAAAAATTCAGAGAAACACTATAAGAAAAATATTGGACATGCAAGCAAGTCGCTGGCTAGTACAATTATTTTACTTAGGACTAAACGAAAAGAGAGAAACTAATCTGGTTTGTCATTCAATAGGAACCGTCAAGTGTATAACGTTTTTCGACAGCATGACGTGTTGGGGATGATAAATTAATAATTTGGAAAAAAGATTGATCGATGAATAAATAACATCTCTCTCCTTTTGTTTGGGAATGATAACTGAAAAAAGTCTGAATTTTATAACAACAAATCAATGAGCATGAACGCTGCCGGGCACAAATTGGATAATTCTGGCATAAAATAGCATCCTAAATTGAACCCCCACCAAAAGAAACTAGGGGGTATGAAAAAAACTTTTTTTTCTTGACAAAATAAGGAGTAAATGTATAAACTTTCAGTTGTCTAACACTATCAGTTTAGACAATACACGTGACATAATATATATATGGTCAATCAGCCAAACTGACTTGAAAACTGAAGATATAGATGTTGTCAGTTTTAGTTGACAGTTTTTGATATCGCATAATTTCCGTCACAACTTTAAAATGATATTTTTTTAAAAACTCGTTTCGCCTTATACGATATCCGTGCAGAAAAGTATTCAGCTATTCTGAATATCTCGAAAACCAGTAGCATAGCCTGGATTTAACCAACCAGAGGAGAACTTACAAGAAAATCCCATTAATCCTAGAAAGAACGGTGTATAACCAATGCATCCTCCCCATAGTCATTTCTGGGGCTGAAACATAGAACCTAACCAAGAGACAGATCTGCAAATTGAGAACCATGCAACGAGCACATTAAAGAATTACGCTGGAAAGAGCACAAAATAGCACAGCTCATCCGGGAAAAGACAAGAGTCAGAGACATCATAGAATCCATTAAAATGCTCAAATGGCAGTGGGCTAGCCATGTTGCACGAATGGCGGACAACTGATGGACATCACGACTCACAACATGGATCACATGCGCAACCGAGGCCGGCAGAATATCAGATGGAGAGATGAGCTATAAAAATCCTGAAAGTACTGACTCCGTGACGCTCACGATAGAAAAATGAGGCGAATCCTGGGGAAGGTTTATGTCCAACGACAGACGTTGAAAGACTGATGATGATGATGATGATGATGATGATGATGATGATGCAACAAGGCCATATTTTCGTTAATATGATATGAGTGGATACTTTCGAGACAGTGATCGTAAACTTGTTTGCATATTTTGTGAAGTGGACGGAGGGAAATAACCCACAATGGACGAAGGGAGATAACTTATATTAGACAAATGGAAATGATTCACGTTCTAACGTTTGCAGACGGGTCCAGATTAGAAGGTTTGAACAAAGAAAACAGGTTTTCAAGGCAATAACGCTTTCTCTATTTGGAGGATTGGTTCAACACAATCTTCCAAATCCATATCTCCCACCTCTATCTAGCCTTGTCAGCTGAGTAATTATCAAGAATATTTGAGCACATTTTTCGAAAGAAAATCCTAAATCCAAAAGATAAAAAGATATCAGACTCAATATATATATATATATATATATATATATATATATATATACATATATATATATATATATATATATATATATATATATATATATATATATATATATATATATATATATATATATATATATAGAGAGAGAGAGAGAGAGAGAGAGATAGATAGATAGATAGATAGATAGATAGATACCACTTGCTTCCCCATGACGGCAAGATGTGACACAATGTCAGTTAAAAATGGAGTCCAATATACGTGAAGTTCTAAAAACTTCTCCACAGCAATTCGGCTACATGACAGGCTGCCTCCGGTGCTTAGCATTACCAATCCCTAGTAAGCTATCATCGGCCTCTGTATTGCATCGGTGCAAGGCTACAAAAAAAATTATTGCAAGCAGATACTGCACTCTGGCCCGTCTTTACTTCCTACCCACGAAAACAAGATATGACACAAAGTTGGTTTTATGTGGAGTCCCATTTACGGAAAGTTAAAAAATTGCCCCAGTCCTTGCAACTGATGTTGCAAAGGTGTCAGGGCTAGCTAGACCCTTTGACTTTGAGCGCAATAGAAAGGTGTTGCCTCAGGGCTTCCTGATCCCTTAAGACCAGACAGGGTCAATTGGGGGGGGGGGATTTTCTCTGATGTATTTTTTCCACTGGATTGGGTATGCTTTTTGTCTTATCTTGTATTTGTCCCATAGTCTTGCATGTGGTCTATCCAGGTACAATATATTTTCCAGTAGTCATTCATCTGTTTTCCCAGGGTTTTTTTGTTATTATTATTATTATTATTATTATTATTATTATTATTATTATTATTATTACTATTATTATTATTATTATCCATATTATTATTCATATTATTATTCATATTATTATCATTATTAATCATATTATCATTATTATTATTATTATTCATATTATTATTATTATTATTCATATTATTATTATTATTATTATTATTATTATCTTGTATCTTTATATCAGTTGCCTGATGGTCGTTGCTTGAGACTGAGTGATAGTAAGTCTCCTCAAGTCTCGGACCCTACTCAACACTCTCACAGGCCGAGGCATTGCTGTGGTTTGGATTTACATACAAGCTAAAAGCTGAATTCCAGTAAGTCTCCTTATGTTCCCGGTCCTTTCGTGTCCCACTTTCCTTCCGTCCTGGTATTTCCCAGGCTTTTCCCTCTCTTTCACATTTACTTTTGTTTGCTTCGATGGGATGGAAAGTTTGTGAGTAATTTGAGTGATTTAAGTCTTTTATTTTCAAGGACTGTCTCCTGTTTGTGTTGATACCGTTATTTTTTGTGTTGTTGCTATTCGTTGTTGTTGTTGATGTTTTTGTGTTGTTGTTTTTGTTGTTATTGTTGTTATTTGTGTTGCGTTTCTCATTGTTGTTGTTTTTTATGATGTTGTTGTTGCTATTTGTTGTTGTTGTTGATGTTTTTGTGTTGTTGTTGTTTTTGTATTGTTGTTGCTTTTGTGTTGTTTTCGTTTTTGTGTTGTTGTGATTATTATTATCTCTATTATTTTTATCAGTATTATTTTTATTATTAAAATGGACGGAAAAAAAGCTTTTTGTTATATACGATTTTTTTTCTTTTCAGTTTAAAAAAAATGTTTCTCAATCAATCTCTCTCATTTCTTTACCGTAAATTTGAAATGTAAGTGTGTATATGCATACAAAAAACATTTCTGATGTTGATTTGATCCCACATCGCCTGGCTATGGCGTCATTCATAGTTCTTTTTTTTTCTTTTCTCTGACCTTCCTGATTCGACTGCAGCTCCAAGTGACGATGAGTTCGTGGTCAATCATGCATCCATCTTAAGAATTGAGTGTTGCATTAGGCCTTCGATCGTGTCTTCTGGTGATATTACATTACAAGACGTTGAATTTGCGGCAAACCCGAGAAAATTCGTACGTATCAATGCGCAGATGTCCTGGTCACGGCACCATTTCGACCATGAAGAATAGTGGCGTTGGGACATTTTTCGACGATGCACCGTTCTGGCAACACTGCAGCTGAATCAAGAAAAGAAACGAAAAATGAGAGACTCATTGGGATTCAAAATTAAATTTTTCTTTTCGGTCGGTCTAAAAGACATTGATTGTCTTTGTTTGAAGACCAAAAATAATATTCACAGAGAGGTAAAAAGAGGGCAAAATTTTCACCACTTTTACTACCAACGGCCAGGCCTTCCATTGAATCCTTTTGAAGAAATGGGTGAAATCATTAGCAATATATAGCCTGCTCGACCGCCTTGTTAACCTGTGTTTCATGTTGAGGCATTCATCTCTGCAGCCTTATTACTTGGTTTACTCATTTTTTTCTTTCTTTCGTTTCTATTCTCTCAGTTTTTCCCTCTTTCTTTCTCTTATTCTTTTCTCATTTTCTTTGCCAATTAAGTCGGAAAATTAAAAACATTAGACTTTAAATAATGAAACCTTTTTTGAAACACATCTAAATATTGTCAGCACTGATTGGATTACACTTTGTGTTTTCAAAATGAAACAGGATACAAATACTTAGCCCCCTTCAATAATTATACATAGAACGACTAAAAAAGACGATGTGTACGCAGATGCAATGACCTGGTCATTGTTCTGTTGTAGTCTGGGTGAAAGGTATCACGGTTTGCCCTGTGACCAGGTCAGTTCATCTTGAGTCACAGTGCCAATACGAAGTTCCTATCCTACTCGTCGGCGTATTTTGTTCCCCAAGTTGAACTGACCTTGTGTCACATCGTGTTTTCATTGTGATTCATAAAAGTTGATGCTTGCAGGTCATCCAAATTTATATGCAGAAGATCATTTCTTATGTATTTGCAACAAATGTTGCAAGGATTAAAAATCATTTTTGAAGAGTTCCTTATGTACGTTCGCGTGTTATGTTCCTCACTTTCAACCGACTCACGAATATCAGAGAAAAGAGGCAATAAAAACAACAAAAATATCGAGATGACCACAAATAGTATTATAAAAATGAAAAGAAAATCCTAATAACGATTTATAATACTTCATCTGCTGAAAAATAAATGAATTTGTTTACTGCACACTGAACAGGGGGGGGGGGGTTGATTCTAAAAATACCATTCGAATCACCGATTGTGAAGTGCTTGATAATATAAGAATAATTTGCATATAAACTGGGTTCATACAATCTATATAAATAAATTAATCCACATAAATATTATTTTGAGGCAGTCACGATTCCTTTAACTCATCTAAACGTTTTACGTTTTCTTTATACTAAATAGCATATTTTCTATGAAACAGTTTTCGTAGTACGTTGCAAAACTTCCCCTAGATTCTCAATAAATTAATCAAGACTTACTGAAACCATAAGTATCAGAGGATAACTGTATTCAAATGAATATTTGGGACGAAACATTTGAACAGCATTAGCAAATATTGAATCATATTATAAATGGTGTTTGTATAGAAACAAGAAGGAAAGAAGACAGGCGAGTTTTATTTTTGATTGAATATTTACGACGATACATCAAAGGTGATTGAGGGTTCCAAGTATTTTTATATGCGCATGTATTTGTTTCTACTCACGAGTCTCTTGGAATGGTCAAGTATTTTCCCCGAATAAATCCATAGTAATTACCCTTTCGCATTTGTTTCGGCTCACAAAAGGATATTATCGAAACGCTACTTTCGGATAGCGAGGATACCGGTGGGGGAATATTCTTTTGGGTGTTACCAGTTAGAGTGGGATATATATTCTTCAGTTTGAATGTGTAAAGGTTTATTGATAGTAGCTGGTTACGGATTGTTCTCGTAGTTCTGGCTGTAGTGGTTGAGGAATACATATAGCGAAGATGTTGACGACAAAGAATTTTGTCTCCTCGTGGTTTGGGGTTAGCAGCAACGTCAGTAGAGATGTGGAAGGAGAAAAGGAGATGTACAAAGAGAACGCTGGTCAAGTATGAACATAGACGCGGAGATGAAACAAAGTAAAAAAAAATACAAAGACATACATTTAAAACAAGGATATTAATGACAAATGACGAATGAAAATGAGGTACATGTAATAATAACGTTAACATGATCGATTGCGTAAAGAGATAGGAGGTAGCAAAAACTGGGAGCTTTGTTGTCATTGATAGAACTGGCTTCGGAGTCAGAGCAGAGGTGTATGAGCTGCATTTGAATCCATATGACTTTGAGCGTACCAAAGAATGAATATGGAAAGCAGGTTCAGTGTGTGAGCCAAACTGCCAAGTTTTACATGTGATTTGGGGGCTATTCTCTGACACTGATTGACACTCGACGGACAGACCATGGAAGACAGAGAAGACAGACTTTTTCTTATCCATGCGTGTTTCCTGAAGTCAAGAAAATTAGGGAAGATTGTTGAGACTATCAAATAATAAAAAGCATTGCCATTTCATTCATGAGAGTGAGAGGTGTATAGCCATTTGGAGCAAGTGGTGTGGACACAGTTGCGTAGCTGCGAAGTTGTGCGTGTGTGAGAGTCCTTAACATGGGTGAAGTGGAAGAATTAGTTCATAGATTGGTCACGGTAAAAAAAATAGTTAAGATTGGATCAGCCGGGCGGTCAGCGAAATAATAACGATCTTAGAGAGAAGGAAAGAGAGAGAAAGAGTAGCCGGCAACAACGGCCGGGGCCAAAAATGTAACCAGCTTGGAGTGCCGGCGCCAATGAACATTACAGCATGTGCGTCCAGGGGTTTTATAGAGGTCGTCGAAGGAAGTGACGTTTCCAATATCTAGCTAAAAGGAGGGTTTCGTATTTAATTCCTAAGTATATGTATAGCGGACACAATACCAACTTATCGGTAATTCTTCGACGCGGATGAATTAGTGATGAGCACGCTACATGTAGAAACATGTTGATTTTTTTCTTTGACTTGACCTCAGTTTATTCAATAAATCGAAAAGCGTATTAAAGAGTCAAAGTGATTTTCTATGGATGAATTAACATATGATACACCTAAAATATTTCTCTTCTCTTACTTGATCTTATATTGTCTATAGCTTAAAGAAAAGTCATGAACATTGCAACTCTTGTTCGGATAATCGATTATTTTCTGGTTGTCTGAACAAAAGATCGAATCAATCTCCTATTCAGTAAATGAAACAATGTCTTTGAATAAACAGATGAAAATAATTTCAGAATGCTTAATTCCCATGGTGTTTGTATAAAACAAAAAAAAAAATAGAAGATGAGCAAGTTTTAAACAGTTCATATTTGCATGGATTAAGAGACTTAATCTTTAATCTGCTCATAAATCTTCTGTGAGTACGCTAAAGTATTTTCTTATTCCTTTCGACCAGCTGTACGCTATTTTCTTGCAGTTTTGAGCAAAAATTAAACTCTCAAAGAATATATTCAACTATTGCAATACGTTTTAAAAGATCTTTAAAAAGTAGATGCTTACAAAAAAGAAGTATATCATTCATCAACTAAAACCACAGATATCATAAAACTACTGTGCAGCGATTGCGAATAATTTCTGCATCTTTTCATACTACTTTTTACATTCATCTGAATATCTTTGCTGTTTTTTTAAATTTTGACAGGTCTGAAAAGATTACATTATACAGCAACAACAACAAAAAATGAATGATGAAGATAAGATTGTAGAATGGAAATGAGAAGAAAGTCTTGATAATGACTTATAATACTTTATCTACTGAAAAAAAATGAAATTCGTTTACAGCATAGTGAACTGAGGAAAATTAATGTCAAAAACATCGTTCGAATATCTGATCTGCGTGTGCTGAATACTATTACAATGATATGCATATAAACCGGGATAAAATTTTCTTTCAGAATAAAACAATAACACAAATATTATGAGGTATTCATGTTTCATCAAACTTACCTAAAATCTTTACGTGTTGTTAATACTGCACTGCATATTTTCTAGGAAGCAGTTCTCGTAGTCCGCTGCAAAACACCTCAAAATGCCCGACGAATTATTCAAGACTCATCAGATCTGCTAATAAAAAAACTGCAGATATCAGAAGATAACTGTATTTAATTAAATATTTGGCAAAGAACATTTGAAGAAGATTTGCAAATATTGAATTATATTATACACAGTGTTTGTATAGAAACGAAATGGATAGAATATAGGCAAGTTATATATATATATATATATATATATATGTATATATATATATATATATATATATATATATATATATATATATATATATATATATGTATATGTGGACACACTCACGCACACACACACTATCTTATTATCGATAGAAATATACTCGAATAATGAATAGTATGATTTTCTTGGTTGGCTGTCTGTAACACTGGACTATTCTATTTTGGTCTGATACTAAACTACGCTGAGTTGACAATCCATATGAAAAAAAAAACAGATTGGTAGTCACGTTTTGATACGGTGGAAAACAGTTAGGATGTATGTTAGGAGAAAAAAGAGTATGTTTCGAGAATCACCCATGAGACCTTCATGTAATGTTGCAACTAATTAGAGGGGACCTTCTTGCCCATGCATAAACACAAACTATCATGTTGGCTTACTCAATCGACAGTGGGACACCACTGAGTGAGATTGAGATAAAATGGCTGAATACTTTCCAGGTAAATGTAATACATATATTATTCGGGCATGCACTATAGTGATGTGCCCTCAATATGATCAAGTTGAGATTTTATGCTAAAATACAATTTTAATTTAGTAATATCTTTTGTGAAACTCAATCGATTTTAATAAATCAATGTAAACACGTTTGGTGTTTTCTTGCTTTATTACATGAAGTCATAAATGTTGTTGTGAAAATGAGGTAATTCGGGGAAATATCCGTTTTTTTGTGGATTTTTCAAAGTTTATTAACAAACAAGTGAATATACGCCTAAATTGCAGAACTGAATTTTACGGAAATTTGTAAACATATGTAATATGACAAGTTTTAGGCTACTTGAGACAAGAATTCCTTTATTTTCGATTTCAGTATGGACGAGTGAAAAAGTAATTAAAAAAATCTTGATATCCAAGAATGAGCGAATTTCCAATCGTAATAAGTTGATTTTGTATCTACAAGTCATAAATGGCTTCTAAGAATTTATGAGATCTTCAGACAACGGGAGCAGTGAGAAAAGTGCCTATATACATGATTCATTGATATATTTGTCAAAATAATCTTACAGCAGTCAAGAGTGTTAAACACACATACACACACATACACACACACACACACACACACACATATATATATATATATAGACACACCCATACACACACACAAACACACACACACACACACACACATATATATATATATATATATATATATATATATATATATATATAATCAAAATAAAGATACTATTTTCTCCAGAAACGATTTTGATAAACAAAGTAGAGATGTTGAATCTTTCGATTCAACTATTTTCAATGAATTGAATTGAAAACTGCTTAATATATTACTTATATAATATAAAACCTTTTATTTGAAAACTAAGATTGGTTATGTGAGACCAAACAAATATATTCTTGTAATGAAGGCACATTTTTTTCTCGAATTTTTGCATTTTTCTATGTCATAAGGTGATACAGTAAAAACAGGTAATGACTTTTGCAATGACTTCTTCTACCAAGAAATACCATTTCTACCTTAGAAAATAGTTGGGATTCTAATGTTGTTGAAAGATTTTTGGTCAAAAAATTTAAATCTAATTGAAATGCATCGATCATTTATATTTTTGATACGACACTGAATTGAGTTGATTGATTCTTTGGAAGAAAAAGCCAAATATCATCTTACCATTACACATGAAATTTTCCATGACAACAAACACCAGGTGGGGGGTGATATGAAATCTATTCAACGGAGCTGAGAGCAAAGAGGCAAAGTCAGACAAAAACTTAGTCAAGCTCAGACAAGAATTGCAAGTGGTATGGATAATCTGTCACTGACGCCTTTGAACGTTAATCTAGCGTGACGAGTGTGTTTTTTCTCAGAAATCCAGCCCTTCTTTTGGTTGAAAGCGAGACGCATTTCGTATAAAAACAGATCGACTAGTCGAAGAGAAATCAAACTTTGAAAAAACAAGCAAAGAAGAAAGAGAACTGCTGAAAGAAGAAAGCAAATATTGTGAATAGCTCGGGACCATATATTTCACTTTTATATCAAACGACGCTGCTGTTGGGCTTTCTGTAATTTCTACCTGAAGTCACAGGAAAAGACAAAAATGAAAAACGTATTCTTTTGTGTTTTGTCTATCATTGCTATCTTCATATGCCCTGATTTTACCCAAGGGAGACCAGGGGTGAGTAGAGATCTCATTGTTTACTTCTTTTTCTTCCTCTCTGCTATCAATATTTTGTGAGTAAGCCAGTTGGCTGTTAAAGTTGCATGTTTCTCAGTGATGGTCATTGGAGCCCAGGTAAAATAAAACAGGATTTCAAATGTAGAGTTACCAGGTAGTGGGAAGATCCGATTTGGAAAATTTGTGCAACACAAATTTCCTACCCCTATTTACCCTCATTCAGTACTGTGACGTAGTAAACTAAGCTTGTTGGTGCTACACAATCTTCTTTTTACTATATGTTGAACTCTGATACAGTTTAGGAGTCCTTTCTCGTGTGGAAAATCGATTCTACATAATCTAACTATTCTTATTTTACTCAATATTAAACATAGCTGAGTAGATGAAGAAAAGCAGGTTTTCAAATTAGACAGGCTCTTTCAACATGAATGATTAGCGCTATACAATCTTCCTATTATCATGAATCCCCACTTGGCCTTGTACTGCACTGATCCAAGCTTAGTAAATATCAACGTTCAAAGTACCCTGTCATTATGAAGCATAGACATTACAAAGCATTAACATAGACTTTCAGAGTCAGTGTCCGAATTTGAAATGCCAATGACTCTCACAATATCCAAATCTCCCAAGAATCTTGTTTTTTATATTTCTTTTCGTTCATCGACAGGTATTCCAACACTCTGATGGATCATTGGAAGAAAGTACAGTGGACTATACAACTGAGAATACAACCTTTGATGAATCTTTGTAAGTAGTTTTCTCTCCTTTTATGCCTCTTCTTACATTTAAAAATCTTGGGATATTTCCTTCGAGAAATATTCAAAAGGAATGCAGCTCCAACCATTGTTACAATTTAAACAGAACTTTCTTTCTCTCTGCCCCCATTCTGTTCATCGTGTTTATCAATCTGTTTGTAGTCTCTTCAGATATATCTATCTATCAATGTATTGGCGTCAATCAATTCATTTATCTTCACGCATATATCTCTGTCAATCTATCTATCTATCTATCTATCTATCTATCTATCTATCTATCTATCTAATCAATCAATTTATTTCTATCCACATATCAATATATCTATTCATCTATTTGTGTCAATTCGTTTGATTTTTCTCATCAATCTCTTCATAAATTGGTCTCTGTCAATTCATTCCTTTTTATCTATATTTATCTTTCTATCTATCCATCTATCTATCTATCTATCTATCTATCTAAATCAATGTATAACTTATCTATCCGTCTATAGATTTATTTATATCACCCCATTCATATCTATTCATCTATCTATCGATCTGCCTTTCTATCTATCTATCTATCTATCTATCTATCTATCTATCTATCTATCCGTCAGAGTTTTCTTTTTCTCTCATTTCATTTATCATCTATATCAATCTATATGTGGTCTGTTCACGTCTGCCAATATCTTAATCTATTTATACCATTTCCAGTGAAAAATAATACAAAAAATTCAGTGAAAGCAGATCAAAAAATACTGACAACAAATTAAACATACGATATGAAAATTCAAAGCCATAGCAAGCGAATTGAAAAATCCGATAACCGAATTAAAAAAAACGACGCAGGCAATTAAAAAATACGGCAAGCTATTTCAAAAGTCGAACAAATTATTTTAAACATTTAAAAGAAAAGCCTAAAAGCACTGACTGAGAGTTAGAGACTTGATTTAATTCCTGAAATATTTCTTGTTATCAAAATCACGTTGAAAAGTATCGATTAATGGGATGAAAACAGCTATGGCCAAGGTAGCAGTTCAATCATGGCTGATAGAATTATGATTATACTAAATTACAGAAAGCCTGTAACACATTGGATATAACGCTAATCAATTGGGAGGATCAAGTACGAATTTTGACGATATGTTTGTGATGAAAGCAACAAAAACAGCAAAGGAAAATATTTCATAGAATAATAATTATCTCAGACTTTAAGGAAGACTGGAGAGTATAACTGTCAAAACGTCTTGACGTTGGTCCTCATACAGTGTCAAAAAGTAGAAAATATGTTTGAACTGTAATTTCTGCAAATCTTTCCTCAATTTTGAGAATCCAAAATACTTTACGAATAGATCAAGACTAGGTATTGATATGTTTAATAAAAAGAAATCATTGAAAGAAAGACTTTTGTTGAAAGTTTTCATGTTCTTGTATCCATAGGGAAGTTCAAGAAATGAATACATCGAAATGTGGAACAGATCTGATCAAAGACCAGGAACGAGAACTCGGCAAACCCATGAGCTGTAAGTAATTCACTTACTCTACATCGAAATGGTTAGAAGTATCTTGTCAGCATTCTAATGTAGTCGATCATTATGGTATTTTTACAACAGAGTACATCGATAGAATAGAGACTCCAATCCATAATGTGGGCTCCAAGACGCTGGTTCTATGTCAGTCTAAGCAAATCTTGGTGAATAGCAATATCTGGGATCTTCAATGCTGATATTCCTGCCAAATTAGCCATTTTCACTTTGGAGATTAGTGCTATACGATCAAGCAAGACTCTCTTCTCCCCAGTTTGTCATTGTGCTGCATTGAACTGTTGATGGCTTCTGTTTAGTCAGTGCAGAGAATGGAATGTCATACGTCCCAGAGGCGCATGCTACACGCAGCTTGATCATGGAGCCGAAAGAATCCCTTCCTCTGTTTTGTGGGTGTAGTGCCAGAGGGAAGTAGACAGCGATATATCTGACATTCACATGGCAGCACAAATTGCAGGAATGACAATGTTCAATTGGGTGTCCAACCACCTTGACGGAGCTCTGCTCTCTGCTGTTTGAATCAGTTGTATTTCTCCTAGACTGGTTGCCTTCCCTAGGCTAGAGGACCCACTATGCTCTGCTATTTTATCCATAACTAAGGGACAATGGATTCATACTTTCCTCAAAGGCATTAGCGCAAAGTGATTATAACCAGTTCCGATTGGATTTTGAGCTTGTGTCGCCGATTCCGACCGACTACACCAATTGCACATCCATGTGCACTAAACAAGCAGATATTCATGTCAAATCAGCCATTCCAACTGGGAAAATAGGGCCACTCTATTTTCCTAGTCTCTTATTTCCCTCAGTTTGTCCTTGTGTTGCGTTGAAAAAGCTCTCGTAAAACTAAGCCAACATTGATTTTCAACTTACTTAGGTTATTTCAATGCGTAAGATTCGTAGAACATGTTCTTCCTATTTTTATAACGTCTATTTTAGATTAATTCAATTTTTACGGAATTGATTAGGCTGAAGAATAGGGTCATATACGGTGCTGGGGTCATATACAAGAGTTTGATCCCAAGTAATGATTGATCTAAGAAAACTCTGACAACTCAAAACTAGGAAGTAGCTTATTTCACGATCATTTTGAAATCTATTGTATTGCTTGAGGGCAGCTGAAAAAAAGTTGGTATGCACTGTCCATGGGCTTAGAGAGGGTTTTAAAGCAGAAAAATTTTAGAAAATTCCAAGGGATGGGGGTCACAAAATATTTATAACTGATTATTTCGTAAGTGCATGTTTGAATCTTGCTCTGATTACTGTTTTCCGGTGCATACTTTGCATATTAAGACCTGTATTCAATTACATCCCCAAGTTTAACTTTTGCCAAATTATATTTTGAATGACATACATTTGAAATTTTCACTGTGTTTTCCTCTCAAATACAGGTCGTCCCATGTCTGATGTCCCCCTGATGGTATAAAAAATCATGCAGATATAAAAGATACAACCCTGAATCAATGGAATGTAAGTAAATAGAAACATTTGCTTGGTCGTACTTGTCTATTAGCTCTGATAAAGAAAGCATATGAATTATACTTTTACATTAAAAAAACGTACATACTGTGTAAATACCATGAATACGTATTACTCTTACTTCTACCTATGTTGTATATTTCATTTCCATTTTAAAAATCGATATTTTACGTATGAAACACTTAATCGTAGAGTGGAATTAGTTGAATTTTAACATGAACATAGTGAACACGATGTCATGTGACGACCATGTATGAAATAAATTCATTAAGAGTCTTTTGATTTTGTACACTGAAAAAATTGATTCAAAATGAATTCAATTTTGGTGAAACAAATTTCAGTGAAAAAAAAGCAGCTGTCAAAAATTCAGCTCACATAATATATATTCCTGATGCATCGTTTCCCTGAACTCTTTTTCTGAAAAAAGGATTCATTAATTTTATAATTTTGAAATACGACAACATATTTGTGTTTTTTTTTATGTGGTTTTTAGATTTTAAAATGGAATCAATTCAGTATTCACAGTATCTAAATATTTTTTTAAAAGTTTTCATCATTTGAAGTACAGTGTTTTTAATTCAAACACAAAACAAAGAAATATCTCCGACTTACGACCGTTTTGAGATATGACCTGCAAGGTGGAGTGTGGCTTTCTTAACAAAATCGTCATTTATTGATGACTTAATTGAATCTGCATGGCCGTTAAGTAGCACATTTAAGCAATATCACTTCTGATTAAGTCATCTGATAAGGTCAATACTCAACAATCAATTCATAATAGCGTTCAAACTACGAAGCACATTCGAAATATTTTTTCCTGATCGACAGAAATAAGTGTTGTGCTTCTTGAATGGTTTTCTCTTGCTTCATGAACCCAGTCTACTATTAAGCCATGGCTGACAGAAGGTTAAAGAAAATTCATTGTGCTATGTGTAAAGTACGCTACACCAACTAACGAATTAGCAGTAATTTAAATGTTGAATATCGATATTTCCCGTATTTTCAGTCTTCGCAAATGATCACAACTTTTGAAACGACATCATTAAGTGACAAAAGAAGTACAACTACTATATTTCAAAAGGGTTTCCCAGTGAAGCTTATAAAAATAATACTATCTTAATCAAATACCCATCCATCGTGAAATTTGATTGTGTTTAGTAGCGATAAAACGTAATTCTTTCAATCAATAAAACCAGGCGACAATGCTGATTGTTTTTCACTTTCAAACACTGTTGGAGATAAATTATAAAATCATGAGAATATTGTGTTTATTCTTCGTTTGGAAATTGTTGCAAGACAAAATTTCAGTGTGAAATTGAGTCTGAAGTGTTCTTGACATGGGAAGAACATGATATTTCTCGTGGAAGACTCCTCGGTTGTAAATGAACAAAATTATATGTGGCCAAAGTGACTTTATCATCTTTTTCTTACATGTTTTTCTTTATATTTTTTTCAGCGCCAGCATAATGATAAAGCACACCGAACATGTTGATACACAAAACTAACATTTTGACTTCCAACAAAATTTATAAGAAAAGGATCGGGAAAAAATCATATATCCTCCTGTCACGTGATACCTGGGAGTGAAAAAATCTTTTTCTGTGTATGTTGCTAAATAAAAGATTATTCATTCAAAAACTTCATCAGTGGTGTTTGTTTTATTGACAATTACATAAATGTACACACTTATACACACACACACATATATATATGTGTGTGTGTATATATATATATATATATATATGTGTGTGTGTGTGTGTGTGTGTGAATATGTTTATATACATATGTATAGATCATATATTTCCATTTCTTGATTCATGACTGACTAAACCTTTTTTGTGGTATTAAGTTAATTTTTTTTCAAGAATTATATATTTATATATGCACATACATTTATATCTATATGTAATACATGTACTCATATATATATATATATATATGTGTATATATATTTACATATATCCAAATGTACATACACATATACTCATAAATGGATACATACACACACACACACACACACACAAACACATATATATACATACATCTATCTTAAAAACCTAACAAAAGAGCCATCAGGCCTCTGCTACCCACTCCCAAACAAATACCTACATACCCAACAAAAACCAATTCCCCTACTAAATACAGATTTAACACTAGACACACAGACACAGGCTATCCAACAAGAATCACTAACACTGACAAAAATAACATTCATTCCCACACGAACAACAACTATAGAAATAGATACACGCATATGAAGAAATATAACAAAAATACTTACACTGGCACTAACAGTACCAACACCTATAACAGACACACACATATGAACAAATATAACATGAATACTCACACAAATACTAATATTACTGAAACCAATAATGTGAACAGACACAGCAATATGAACAAACACAACCACAAAAACCATCACACAGATAATAGGAACAAGAACACCAGACACCATAAGGACCTCAGACCTACTACCCCTCATACTCTGCAAAAGGAAAGCCCTAAGAGAAGCATCCTTCCACAACCCATCATATTGACCCATCCAAAGCACCCTGAAGATCCAGGCAAACATCCTGATCGGCAGGTAACCCGTACATCATCTCACACATGCACTCTACCAAAAAATGAGGACCCCCACCCCACCACCGAATATGGAAGTGGGTTAGAAAACTTGATACCATCACTAGTCAGCAGTTTAGAAAACTTACTAAAAAACTACTACATATCATCAGAATTAAGGAAGACCCAGAAGGGAAAGTAATGAACCTGAGTAAACTTTGATTTACTAGAGACACACTCAAACTCCTTAACAAGGGCCTTAATTTCTGTCCCCGACCCCCACACTTTAAAAATCACACTCTCAACAAAGATCTCTGCGACTTCTTCAGAAGGATCAAACTTAGAGCTCACTTTGGAAAAACAGGCCATGATAGTGACATCCTTGATAGGATTAAAGACCCCAACAAATCCTTCATCCCCAAAAACGTACCATTCAAACATTTGAGCTATCCGTCAAAGAAGACATAAAAACCTACATCAACAACAACACACAACAATCCTTACCACATGATAACCTTACAACTAAAGAGCGAAAGGCCTTTAATAAACTAAAAAACAATACCAACTTGTCCATCACAGGAGCATATAAGGGTGGATCCATAGTCATCTGGGGTTTACATGAATACCTCATAGAAGCAAACTCACAATTAAGCAACACAGAATTTTACAAAGAACTCCCCAAAGACCCCTTTAACGAATACACAAACACAATAACGCAATCCCTAACAGAATTACACAATAGCAACATGATAGATAAAAGGACACAAAATATACTGAAACCCACTTCCAAAAAATCTGCAAAGTTCTACCTACTCCCCAAAATCCACAAACCAAATAACCCAGGTAGACCAGTCATCTCCTCCACAAACTGCTACACTACCAAACTATCCAAATTTGTAGATTATTACATCCAACCCTTAGCAACACAAATTAAATCATACATACGTGACACCACAGACCTCCTAAACAAAATCAAACACATTACAGCAATCCCAGACAAAGCACTTCTTGTCAGTATGGATGTTAAATCCCTATACTCCAACATCAAAAATGATGAAGGTATCCTAGCACTTAGAGAAGTCCTAAACAATAGAACTAATAAAGAACCCAGCACAATAAAAATTACCACTCTCATGCACCACATTTTAACTCTAAATAGCTTCGACTTCAACAATAGACTCTTCCTCCAGGTGAAAGGCTAAGCCATGGGCACAGTAGCGCCCCATCCTATGCTAATATTTTCATGGGTAAATTTGAAGAAACCTACATTTACCCAGAGATATATAATGACTGCATTTTTTATGCTAGATACATAGACAACATTTTTTTTCCATATATAAAGGCGAAAAGGCCAAACTAGATGATTTCTTTATACATCTAAACTCGGCACATGACTCTATTAAGTTTGACTTCACGACATCCACTGACTCCATAGCCTACCATTCTCACAAGCTCTTAGAATTAGAAGAATCTGCTCTACTAATAGTGAACTTAACAGACACAAACATAACCTAATACAATACTTCACCCAACGAGGTTATCCGCTAGATGACACTAAAAACCAAACAAAAAAGCGACTGGAATACCCAGGGATGAAACCCTCATACTATCCCACAATAACGAACCCAACCGCATACCCCTTATAACAACCTTCAACAACACACTCCCACCCTTAGGACACATCATCAATAATAGATGGAACATTCTCACGATCATACCAGATCTCAGGAGGCCTCCAGCAGCCCTGACAACAAAACATATCCACAATGCATAGCTCCTAGCAGTGAACTCTGGTTCCACATGGTACATATTAATACACACTCACACAGCACACACCACTGATGATGGGAAGAATCCTGAAACATGTATGGACAATTTCTTTATAAGGATTAATAAACCTTACCTCCAAACACCTCACTCTTGAGTCTGTCTCACTCTCTACAGTTCACATTATATATATATATATATATATATATATATATATATATATTTGAAGATGAAAAGAAAAAATTGAGAGAAAGCAGATGAAACTTCTCAACAATGTTTATTACGTAGGCATGTTTCAATGGTTCCCAGCAATGATCTTTGGCATAACTTGGTGAAGAGTAAAATGGGGATAATTATATGTTGTTGATCATTCAAATAGTAGTTTGAATCGAAGTGTTGGTCTGAAATAAGAAGAGTCTGTGAGAAGAAAGTCAGAAGGTGTTCGTTTTTTTCTCTGTGTGTGTGGTTTTGGGGTTTGTTCTAGGTATGAAGGGACAGTGAGAGGAGAGATTAGGAAGAAAATGGAGGGAGAGAGCTGCGTCAATACATCTGAGTTTCGAGGAGTCATAAATACTTTTGATGGGGTGCACTTGGTGAAAGTTGAATTTTCTGGTTTTGTGTGTTTCTATGTTCAACCAAGGTCTTTGTCTTTTCCCCCAGGTTTAAAGCACTTTTGTCTTTGCAAGTTCTTTTCTTGAGAGGTGTAGATGTTTCCCCGATGTATATATAGTAGTAGTCATTTCACGGAAGGTGTTGGATGCAGTGTTTATTTCAAGCTGTCTCAGGTTGGAGCAGAGGTTGGTGGCAGTTGTGTTGGTTGGTAATATGCTGCATCAAATGGTGGTGTTGGTATTCTTTTTGTGTTTTGTGTAAGTTTTTAAAAAATCATATATGCCTTCTTCGTTGCGTTCTATACAGTCTAGGGTATTGGAATGAGGAGAGGGATTGATGTTTGATGTACTCTCCTTTGTCATCAATATATTTGGGTTATATGTATATACACTTCACACACACCTGTATATATGTCAATATAAAGACGTTATCTTGGAACAACGGCTTGCAAGATAGTTTCTCAAACCATTACTACCGTTGTGATTTTGATTGTCAATGAAAACATCAAAATTCTATCCTTGTATCAGACAAATCTGAGTTTATTGAGTATCATTATAAATGTTATCAGAGAGCAATGGTTGGTAAACTCGTCTCATCGTCCATTAATACTGTAATAAGTTTGAGCTTCATTGGCTTATCCAGAAGTCCGACCTAGTGTCTTTTCATTTTTTCGGCAATACAATAAATTGCAAAATGATCGTGTACTTGAATGTTACCTTTGCGTTTATTTCATAGACGAATAAGAATTTTTTTTTGGATGCTGTGAATGCAAAATATGAAAGCTATAAATAGTCTACACATTTCGATAGTTAGAAAGCCGCAAACATTTATTTCCATTGGTACAGATATGAACTTGGCGTCAGTTAGTATCGGACAATGTATTTAACGAGGATGAAACCTATCAACATAGGTCCACATGATTTCTTTGTTGATTACTGTCACTTGACGAGCCTCCAAGTCCATTTTACATTTCTCGGCTTGGACGTTTTTTTTCTTTTCATCCGACCTGCATAGTGGGAGATCCAATCAGGATTGGACCCACTAATAACTGCTAGCAAGATTAGCATGCTGACCATCAAGATATATATTTTGAAGATCATTATTGAGTAGGCGGATGAAAATGCAATGGTTTTGACATTTCTCTATCTGGTCTGGAGCTGTGGGATCATGGATCGTGCTGTGACCATGTCAAATGCTTTTATGGATCAATAGTTGCAAGGGCTTGAGTCAATTTGTTTTCAAAGTTCCTACCCCATGCGTTTACAGGTGAGTTTCTTCACGTTAAACCGACCCTGTGTCACACTATTAAGATTAGCCTAGTGATTATTGCTGCAAAATCTTGTATCAGACATCAATACTGACAGATCCAATGACGATCTTACCCACTAATAACGGGCTGCATATTCACTTTGTGGATCATTGCTATACAGCTTATTTCTTGATCCATTGTTACATATGATCTCCTTTTTATTCTCAGTATGACTAATAGGAAATCCTATGAGAATTGAACCCAGAAACAACGGCCTGCAAGATAAGTCTGCTGATCGTTACTATACAACCAGCAATCTTGACTATTTTCTAAATATTGTTTATTATCAAACAAGTTTCATATCAAACCATTAATAAATTATATAATAAGGTTTGAGCCCACCATCAATTACCAACGAGATTAGATTGTGGATCATTGAGGTTTTTGTAGCTAATTCCTGACTAGACGAACGCAGGTGAGATGACGTTGTTATTGTTCTGTGTAGTCTGGCTAAGAGGTATCAGGGTTAGCCCTGAGAGCAGGTCAGTTGTTCTTAGGACCCACTAGCACCGGATAGGATTTGTTGCCCAATGCGTTGAACCGATCTTTTGTCTCACCCCTTCCACGTTGTGATTCAGGTAAATAAGAGCTTGCTGATCATCCAAATGTGGAAGATCACATCTCATAAAGTCTCAACTAGATTTGAAAAGATACAAAATGATCTTTCAGGAATGTCCTGCATGCGTTCACCTATGATGCAGCCCTCTTTAAACCGACCCACAAATATCAAAAGGTAACTGCATTTATTTAACTGCATTTCAACTGCATTTGTCAATATTGAATCATATTATAAATGCTGATTGTATAGAAAGAATCGGGACAGAAGATGAGCAAGTTTTATATTCAATTGAATTTTTTGACAAAAAAATTAAAGGTGGCAAAACGTTGTGACCTTTTTTATATGCGCATCTGTTTGTTTGTTTGTGTGTTCAACCCCTCCCGTCAAGACTGTTCTGTGAGGAGATTTGAAGATTGGTATCAAAATTCTTCCCGACCCCTTTCCAAAAATTATTTTATTTTATTTTTGGGAAAGAAAAGATATTCTAATCATTTCTGAAGCATGTTCCGGCAGATTTGATAATAACGTCTAAATCCTACAGAATCTACAAGATTATAGCTGTTTGACTTATTTTCAGATGGTTTCCAATAGAAAACGTTAGTGATGTCATCAATGGAATTTATTCTGACCATATTTATTATCTAATGTAACTTTTTACATGTTATAATAGCTTTCCTTTATTTATTTATCGAAAGAAATATACTCGAGCAAAGAACAGTATGATTTTCTTGGTCTGCTAACCGTAACACAGGAATCTATTTCGTAGTGAGAGCGAGAGGCGGGGATTTATACACGCTATCCACCGTTTTATTCTGTGCATTTTTCCTGTTCAGTTTTTGTTAAGCAGTGAGCCTTACAGAGACAGCAGACATCCTCTTCATCTTATCTTCTACACTCCAGTCTCTTGTACATGCTACCAACATCATCTCCAATTTTTTAATCTTGGAATGGTCAAGTATTTTCCTGAATAAATTTATGATAGTTGCTCTTTCGCTTTTAGCATTTCGGTTCACGAAAAGATTATCGGAAGGCCACTTCCGGATAGCGGGGAAATCTTCATATCGGTGAATTTTTCCACTGAGATGAATTAGTTATGAATGCATTATATGTAAAAATATTTAATGATTCTCCCTTGAACTTGACCTCAGCTTATTCAGTGAATTGAAAAGTGTATCAAAGGGTGAGGGCGTTTTTTCAAGAATGAATTAACATATAATACATCTAAAATGAGAAAATGAATAAATAAATTCAGAAAACTTCAGTAGTACTCATCCAAATTTGCAGCAGCATAGTCGTCCTGGGGATTTCATCTATGCAGTTGAAAAAGTTTTATTTTTTCACCTTTCTTTGCTAAATATATCATGTCCGTCTCCCAGCAAGAATCTACAACTTTTATGTGTCGCTTTTCCATCTAATCTAACATTAGATTCTTTTTTTTTTTTTTTTTTTGGCCATCCAAGCCCCGGTCAAAGCAGTAGATGGGGGTGGGGAGGTTGGATCAGTACTTCAAACTATCAAGAGCCGGGGGAGCTCTTAGGCCACTGACCAACATCAGCAGTGGACAATCCACCCGACCACCTGACAACACGTCATGGGCCAGCGTGGCATGGCATGGCTCATCACTCCCTATGGTTTGCACACTAAAAATTATACCGGCCGTTCCTGCTGGGACATCGGTACCAAAAGACACAGCCACATCACTTGCTTCGGGTGACATCAACGAACTAATCAGCAAAATGACAACGTCAATGATTGAAGTAGCCTGTAAATTGAAGCCAATGAGCAAACAACCCATTAACAAAATTTCAGATGAAACCAGAGATCTCATCGAAAAATGCAGAAACCTCAAGCTACCGACATCAACGAGAGAAAAAATTGAAGAGGCTGAAATGTATAAATTGATCAAGAAAAAACGAAGAGAAGACAGAAGGAGATACACGACGGCAGTCATCGAATCGACTCTTGAAAAAGGTCGGGGCTTCAAAGCTATAAACAAACTCCTAAACTCGGGACAAAGGCAAATAACTAGCATACTCGAGGAAAATGGAAGCCTAACAACAGACAGAGACAGGATTGTCGAACGTACCAAAGAATTCTACCAAAAACTCTATTCGTCCAGACAGGGACTACAAAACAATGAGCGAGATACGCAAGCCGTTGGTTTTAGAAGAAGCTACTCGATCATGGACCACCTGCACTCGATAAATCAGCTGAGTATTAGTATAAACTACCACTTGCCGTAGCATCTAGCTACTTCAAAAAGGCATTTGACTCAGTAGAAATCCCCAAGGTCATGGAGGCCATCAGTCGGCAAAGTATAGATCCAGTATATGTTGAAGTGTTGAGACATATATACAATCACGGCAGCTCCTTTATCAGGTTGCATAAAGACTCAGACCCCTTTCAGCTCGAGAAAGGAGTAAGACAAGGTTATACCAGCTAACCTAAACTCTTCACTGCCTTCCTCGAGATAATTTTCAGAAGACTAGACTTGGACAACAAAGGAATTAAAATAGACGATGAGTATCTGAGCAACCTCAGATTTGCAGACGACATAGCCCTTACCACAGAGAACCTACACGACCTCCAACTAATGATAGAGGAACTAAATGAAGAGAGCAAGAAAGTCAGCCTACACATGAACTTCAGCAAGACGAAGATCATGTGCAGAAACCACATCGGAGATAAGAACACTAAGATAAAAATCTTTTAGTATGTTTAAAGGCTGTGGTTTGGTGTGGTACATTTTCCTGCGTTCTTTGTTGGTGTTTAGTTGTATTTTACATCGTACCATTCTTTGTTCACTGCCTACATTGACTTGATTCCGGACTTGGATGTCCTTGACGATATCATTTTTGTCCGTTAGGATGGAGTTTATTTCGTTGTTTGTTTCGTGATTGGGGCTCTTCCAAGTCCATTTCCTTTTTTGAAGAAGGTGTTCATAATTTTAAATCCATTAGTCATTGCAAAGTTTTAAAAATCTTCTCTTCTATCGTTCCGTACTTTGTATCCGAATTTGCCGATGCAATCTTCACTCCCTTGTCCTAGCTGTGTGTTGAAGTCTCCCATGATAAGATTGAAGTGTTTTTTGGTGTCTTGGAGTAGGGAGTTAAAGTCATCAAAGAAGTTGTCTATTTCCTGTTAGGTTGATTGCAAAGTGGGAGCGTACACTTGGATTATATTGAGTTTGTATCGTTTTGAAAGTTGTATTGTGTCGCTAGCTACTCTGTCAGAGACTGCTATGGAGCAAGTTACATTGTCTCTGAGGTCCTTATTGATGAGAAAGCCAACACTTTGTTTTACATTCTCTTTTTCGTAGCTGTAAAGGAGATATCTGCTCCTCAGTTCGATTAGTTCTTCTCCGGGTCTTCTTACCTCGCTAATGCCTATGATGTCCCATCCGACATTTGTGATTTCACTTTCTAGATCGGTTAGATAAATGTTTGTTGACAGTGTTCTGGTGTTGTAGGTGCCTATTTAAAAAGTTGTCCTTTTGTTGACAGTCTTAAGGCTGTGATTAAATGGTCACTGTTGGACCGGTGACTTAGTACGGATAGATATTTTCTTGGTGAAAGATTTTGGTAGTCACATTCAGAGCCCACCACCCTCACCCAAAATAAGTGATATGGTTGAGTTTTGGGGCCGATGACCCAGCATGAACAGACTCTCTCTTGGTGTAATGTTTGGGTAGTTGACCTTGGAGCACATCATCATCATCATCAGTCTTTTAGCGTCCGTCGTTGGACATAGACCTTCCCCAGGATTTGCCATACTTCCCTATCATGGGTGTCGCGGAGCCAGTACTTTCTGAATCTGTCTAGCTCGTCTCTCCATCTAATATTTTGTCGGCCTCGGTTGTGCACGTAGTCTTGGGGTATCCATGTCGTGAGTTGCGATGTCCATCGATTGTCTGCCATTCTTGCAACATGGCCAGCTCACCGCCATTTGAGATTTTTAATATATTCTATGATGTCCCTAAGTCTTGTCTTTTGTCGGATGTACTGTGCTGTCTTGTGGTCCCTCCATGTCAGGCCTAGCATTATTCTCTCATGTGCACGTTGCATGCTTCTCACTTTGCGTGTCTGTCTCTTGGTAAGGGTTCATGTTTCAGCCCCATAAGTGACTATTTGGAGGATCCATTGGTTATACACCCTTCTCTTTAGGATTAATGGGATCTTCTTATTTTTGAAGGTTGAGCTAGCTCTGCCAAAGGCTTGCCATCGTAGTGTGATTCTTTGCTTGATTTCTTCTTCTTTTGAGGGTCTCATTGAGATTCGTTGTCCTAGGTAGATGTAGTGGTCTACTTCTTCTAGTTGTGTGTCCTCGATTTTGATCTTAATGATTTTTATCCCCGATGTGGTTGTTTCACATGATCTTCTTATCAGGTTGCATAAAGACTCGGACCCCTTTCAGCTCAAGAAAGGAGTAAAACAAGGTGATACCAGCTCACCTAATCTCTTCACAGCCTGCCTCCAGATGATCTTCAGAAGACTAGACTGGGGAAGTAAAGGAATTAAAATAGACGGTGAGTATCTGAGTAACCCCAGATTTCCAGTCGACATTGCCCTGAACCTACACGACCTCCAACTAATGATAGAGGAACTAAATGAAGAGAGCAAGAAAGTCGGCCTACACATGAACTTCAGCAAGACGAAGATCATGTGCAACAACCACATTGGAGATAAAAACACTAAGATTAAAATCGAGGACAGAACTGGAGGAAGTAGACCACTACATCTACCTAGGACAACGAATCTCCATGAGACCTGCAAAAGAAGAATCAATCGAAAAATCACACTACGATGGCAAGCCTTTGGCAGAGCTAGCTCAACCTCCTAGAATAAAAAGATACCATTAATCTTGAAAAGATGGGTAAACAACCAATGCATCCTCCTGATAGTTACTTATGGAGCTGAAACGTGGAACCTAGCCAAGAGACAGATCGGCAAATTGAGAAGCATGCAACGTGCACGTAAAAGAATTATGCTTGGCCTCACATTGAGAGACCACAAGACAGCACAGTACATCCGAGAAAAGACAAGACTTAGGAACATCGTAGAATCCATTAAAAATCTGAAATAGCGGTGGGCTGGCCATGTTGCAAGTATGGTGGACAACCGATGGACATCACGACTCACGACATGGATCCCCTAAGACTACATGCACAACCGAGGCCGGCAAAATATTAGATGGAGAGACGAGCTAGACAAGTTTAGGAAAAGTATTGGCTCTACGACACCCATGATAGGGAAGTGTGGCAAATCCTGGGAAAGTCAATGTCCGACAACGGACATTAAAAGACTGATGATGATGATGACATCTAAAATATTTCTCTGTTCTTACTTGATTTAACATTGTTTATGGCTTCAAGAAGAGTCACGTACACTCCAACCTTTGTTCAGGCAATTGATCATCTTCCGGTTGTCTAAACAAAAGATGGAATTAATCTCCTATTCAGTAAATGAAGTAATGTCTTTAAATAAACAGGTAAAAATAATCTTAGAAGGCTGACTACCCATGGTGCTGGTATGGAAACAGAATAATAGAACGTAAACAAGTTCTAAACACTTGATATTTGCATGAATAGATAGACTTAATCGTTAATCTTCTTAGAAATCTTTGAGTAACTTTCTATTTCTTACCACCAACTGAACGCTATTTCTTGCAGTCTTCAGCAAGATTGAACTTTCAAAGAAGATATTTAATAATTGAAATAGCTTTTTATTTTGTTTATTGCAATACGTTTTTTATCTGGTCTGAAAAAATGGCGTTAAAAAGCAACAAATATATCAAGATAAAGACTAAAAGTAGCATGAAAATAAGAAAAAAATCTTGATAATGATTTATAATACTTCATCTACTGAAAAAAATGAAATTTGTTCACAGCATAGTGAAATGGGAAAAAACTAATGTCAAAAACATCGTTCAAATAACTGATTTGCAACTGCTTTATACTATTACAATATTATGCATATAAACCGGGTTAAAATTTTCTTTCAGAATAAAACAATAACACAAATATTATGAGGTATTCATGATTCATTAAACTTACCTAAAATCTTTACGTGTTGTTAATACTGCACTGCATATTTTCTAGGAAGCATTTCTAGTAGTCCGCTGCAAAACACCTCAAAATGCCCAACGAATTATTCAAGACTCATCAGATCTGCTAATAAAAAAACTGCAGATATCAGAAGATAACTGTATTTAATTGAATATTCGGTAAAAAACATTTGAAGAGCATTTGCAAATATTGAATCATATTATACACGGTGTTTGTACAGAAACAAAATGGATAGAATGTAGGCAATTTTTGTATGTGCAAGATTCGTTTTGTGTGTTCCATCCCTTTTTTTCTAGACTGTTTTGTGTTTAGACTTCAAAATTGGCATCCAGATTCCACCAACCTCGTTTCTGAAAATGTTTTGCCACGGAAATAAAGTCCAAACTCTCAAGAATCTTGATGTTTCTAGATGTTTTATTCGATCTTGGAAATTTTATCATGGAAACGTCAGTGATGTCATAATTGGAATCCATTCTGACCATATTTATTCTCTGATTGAATTCTTTTACATGCTATCTAATTATCGATAGAAATATACTCGAACAATGAACAGTATGACTTTCTTGGTTGGCTGTCTGTAACACTGGACTATTCTATTTTGGTCTGATACTAAACTATGCTGAGTTGATTATCCATATGGAAAAAAAAACAAAACAGATTGGTTATCACGTTTTAATACGGTGGAAAACAGTTAGGATGTCTGTTAAGAGAAAAAAGAGTATATTTCGAGAATCACCCACGAGACCTTCATGTAATGTAGTAACTTATTAGAGGGGACCTTCTTGCCCATGCATAAACACAAACTAGCATGCTGGCTTACTCAATCGGCAGTGGGACACCACTGAGTGAGATTGAGATTAAATGGCTAAATACTTTCCAGATAAATGTAATACATGTATTATTCGGGCATGCACTACAGTGATGCCTTCAATATGATCAAGTTGAGATTTTATGCTAAACTACGATTTTAATTTTGTAATATCTTTTGTGAAACTCAACCGATTTTAATAAAATCAACGTCAGCATGCTTGTTGTCTTCTTGAAAGTAACTGTTTTATTCCCTCAATTCAGGAGTGTTGTTGTGAAAGAAAACTACTTCGAGGAAATATCCGTTTTCTTGTGGATTTTTCCAAGTTTATTCACAAAGAAGTGAATATACGCCAGAATTGCAGAACTGAATTTTAAAGAACTTTGTAAACATACGTAACAAAACAAGTTTTAAGCTACTAGAGACAAGATTTCTCTTATGTTATCAATATATCATAGGGATCTCGGTATGGGCAAGTGGAAAAGGAATAAAAAAACCTTGACTACAAGAATGAGCGAACTTCCAATCATAATAAGTTGTTTTGCACCTACAAGTCATAAATGGCTTCTAAGAATTTGTAAAATCTTCAGACAACGGGAGCAGTAAGAAAAGTGCAAAAATGCATGATATTTTGATATATTTGCCAGAATAATTTTACAACAGTCAACAGTGTTAAACACATACACACACACACACACACACACACACACACACACACACATATATATATATATATATATACACACACTCATACACACACACAGACACACAGACATATATATATATATATATATATATATATATATATATATATATATATATATATATATATATATATATATGTATATATGTATATATAATTAATATAAAGATACTATTTTCTCCAAAAACGATTTTGATAAACAAAGTAGAGATGTTGAATCTTTCAATTCAACTATTTCAATGAATTGAATTGAAAACTGCTTAATATATTACTTATATAATATAAAACCTTTTATTTGAAAATCAAGATTGGTTATGTGAGACCAAACAAATATCTTCTTGCAATGAAGGCACAGTTTTTTCTCGAATTTTTGCATTTTTCCTCAAAGTCATAAAGTGATACAGTAAAAAGCAGTGATGACTTTTGCAATGACATCTTCTGTCTAAAAAATACCATTTCTACCATAGAAAAAAGTTGGGATTCTAATGTTGTTGAAAGATTTTTGGTCAAAAAATTCAATTCTAATTGAAATGCGTCGATCATTTATATTTCCGATACGACACTGAATTGAGTTGATTGATTTTTTAAAAGAAAAAGCCGGATATCATCTTAACATTATACGTGTAATGTAACATGACAAGATCAGTTCTTTCGATGATAAAGTGTTATTAGAGCTTGCCAAACTCCAGGTGGGAGGGTGATATGAAATCTATTCAACGGAGCTGAAAGCAAAGAGGATGGTCAGATAAAAAGTTAGTCAAGCTCAGACAAGAATCGCAAGTGGTATAGATAATCCGTTACTGACGTCATTGAACGTAATCTAGCGTGACGAGTGTGTTTTTTCTCAGAAATCCAGCCTTTCTTTTGGTTGAGAACGAGACGCATTACGTATAAAACAGATCGACTAGTCGAAGAGAAATCAGACTTTGACAAACAAGCAAAGAAGAAAGAGAACTGCTGAAAGAAGAAAGCAAATATTGTGAATAGCTCAGGACCATATATTTCACTTTTATATCGAACAACGCTGCTGTTGGGCTTTCTGTAATTTCTACCTGAAGTCACAGGAAAAGACAAAAATGAAAAACGTATTCTTTTGTGTCTTGTCTATCATTGCTATTTTCATATGCCCTGATTTTACCCAAGGGAGACCAGGGGTGAGTAGAGATCTCATTGTTTACTTCTTTTTCTTCCTCTCTGCTATCAATATTTTGTGAGTGAGCCAGTTGGCTGTTAAAGTTGCATGTTTCTCAGTGATGGTCATTGGAGCCCAGGTAAAATAAAACAGGATTTCAAATGTAGAGTTACCAGGTAGTGGGAAGATCCGATTTGGAAAATTTGTGCAACACAAATTTCCTACCCCTATTTACCCTCATTCAGTACTGTGACGTAGTAAACTAAGCTTGTTGGTGCTACACAATCTTCTTTTTACTATATGTTGAACTCTGATACAGTTTAGGAGTCCTTTCTCGTGTGGAAAATCGATTCTACACAATCTACCTATTCTTATTTTACTCAATATTAAACATAGCTGAGTAGATGAAGAAAAGCAGGTTTTCAAATTAGACAGGCTCTTTCAACATGAATGATTAGCGCTATACAATCTTCCTATTATCATGAATCCCAACTTGGCCTTGTACTGCACTGATCCAAGCTTAGTAAATATCAACGTTCAAAGTACCCTGTCATTATGAAGCATAGACATTACGAAGCATTAACATAGACTTTCAGAGTCAGTGTCCGAATTTGGAATGCCAATGACTCTCACAATATCCAAATCTCCCAAGAATCTTGTTTTTTATATTTCTTTTCGTTCATCGACAGGTATTCCAACACTCTGATGGATCATTGGAAGAAAGTACAGTGGACTATAGAACTGAGAATACAACCTTTGATGAATCTTTGTAAGTAGTTTTCTCTCCTTTTATGCCTCTTCTTACATTTAAAAATCTTGGGATATTTCCTTCGAGAAATATTCAAAAGGAATGCAGCTCCAACCATTGTTACAATTTAAACAGAACTTTCTTTCTCTCTGTCCCCATTCTGTTCATCGTGTTTATCAATCTGTTTGTAGTCTCTTCAGATATATCTATCTATCAATGTATTGGCGTCAATCAATTCATTTATCTTCACGCATATATCTCTGTCAATCTATCTATCTATCTATCTATCTATCTATCTATCTAATCAATCAATTTATTTCTATCCACATATCAATATATCTATTTATCTATTTGTGTCAATTTGTTTGATTTTTCTCATCAATCTCTTCATAAATTGGTCTCTGTCAATTCATTCCTTTTTATCTATATTTATCTTTCTATCTATCCATCTATCTATCTATCTATCTAAATCAATGTATAACTTATCTATCTGTCTATAGATTTATTTATATCACCCCATTCATATCTATTCATCTATCTATCGATCTGCCTATCTATCTATCTATCTATCTATCTATCTATCTATCTATCTATCTATCTATCTATCCGTCAGAGTTTTCTTTTTCTCTCATTTCATTAATCATCTATATCAATCTATATGTGGTCTGTTCACGTCTGCCAATATCTTAATCTATTTATACCATTTCCAGTGAAAAATAATACAAAAAATTCAGTGAAAGCAGATCAAAAAATACTGACAACAAATTAAACATACGATATGAAAATTCAAAGCCATAGCAAGCGAATTGAAAAATCCGATAACCAAATTAAAAAAAACGACGCAGGCAATTAAAAAATACGGCAAGCTATTTCAAAAGTCAAACAAATTATTTTAAACGTTTAAAAGAAAAGCCTAAAAGCACTGACTGAGGGTTAGAGACTTGATTTAATTCCTGAAATATTTCTTGTTATCAAAATAACGTTGAAAAGTATCGATTAATGGGATGAAAACAGCTATGGCCAAGGTAGCAGTTCAATCATGGCTGATAGAATTATGATTATACTAAATTACAGAAAGCCTGTAACACATTGGATATAACGCTAATCAATTGGGAGGATCAAGTACGAATTTTGACGATATGTTTGTGATGAAAGCAACAAAAACAGCAAAGGAAAATATTTCATAGAATAATAATTATCTCAGACTTTAAGGAAGACTGGAGAGTATAACTGTCAAAACGTCTTGACGTTGGTCCTCATACAGTGTCAAAAAGTAGAAAATATGTTTGAACTGTAATTTCTGCAAATCTTTCCTCAATTTTGAGAATCCAAAATACTTTACGAATAGATCAAGACTAGGTATTGATATGTTTAATAAAAAGAAATCATTGAAAGAAAGACTTTTGTTGAAAGTTTTCATGTTCTTGTATCCATAGGGAAGTTCAAGAAATGAATACATCGAAATGTGGAACAGATCTGATCAAAGACCAGGAACGAGAACTCGGCAAACCCATGAGCTGTAAGTAATTCACTTACTCTACATCGAAATGGTTAGAAGTATCTTGTCAGCATTCTAATGTAGTCGATCATTATGGTATTTGTACAACAGAGTACATCGATAGAATAGAGACTCCGATCCATATTGTCGGCTCCAAGACGCTGGTTCTATGTCAGTCTAAGCAAAGCTTGGTGAATAGCAATATCTGGGATCTTCAATGCTGATATTCCTGCCAAATTAGCCATTCTCACTTTGGAGATTAGTGCTATACGATCAAGCAACACTTTCTTTTTTTTCCCAGTTTGTCATTGTGCTGCATTGAACTGTTGATGGCTTCTGTTTAGTCAGTGCAGAGAATGGAATGTCATACGTCCCAGAGGCGCATGCTACACGCAGCCTGATCATGGAGCCGAAAGAATCCCTGTCTCCGTTTTGTGGGTGTAGTGCCAGAGGGAAGTAGACAGCGATATATCTGACATTCACATGGCTGCACAAGCTGCAGGAATGACAATGTTCAATTGGGTGTCCAACCACCTTGAGGGAGCTCTATTCTCTGCTGTTTGAATCAGTTGTATTTCTCCTAGACTGGTTGCCTTCCCTAGGTTAGAAGACCCACTCTGCTCTGCTATTTTATCCATAACTAAGGGACCATGGATTCATGCTTTCTTCAAGGGCATTAGTGCAAAGTGATTATAACCAGTTCCGATTGGATTTTGAGCTTGTGTCGCCGATTCCGACCGACTACACCAATTGTACATCCATGTGCACTAAACACGCAGATATTCATGTCAATGAAATACATTTAAAATTTTTACTGTGTTTTCCTCACAAATACAGGTCGTCCCATGTCTGATGTCCCCCTGATGGTATAAAAAATCATGCAGTTATAAAAGATACAACCCTGAATCAATGGAATGTAAGTAAATAGAAACATTTGCTTGGTCGTACGTGTCTATTAGCTCTGATAAAGAAAGTTCATGAATTATACTTTTACATTAAAAAAACATACATACTGTGTAAATTATTGGATACGTATTACTCTTGCTTCTACCCATGTTGTATATTTGTTTTCCAATTTAAAAATCGATATTTTACTTATGAAACAGAGTGGAATTAGTTGAATTTTAACATGAACATTGTGAATACCATGTCATGTGACGACCATGTAAGAAATAAATTCATTAAAAGTCTTTTGATTTTGTACACTGAAAATAAAAAGGTTCAAAATGAATTAAAAATCAGTAAAACATAATTAAATTATCAAAAAAATCAAAAATTGTCCAGCAGCCGTCAATAATTCAACTCACATAATACATATTTCTAATTTCTGAACTCTTTTTCTGAAAAAAAGATTTATTACTTTTATAACTTTGAAATACGACAACTTATTAGTTTCTTTTTTTTATATCGTTTTTAGAATTTAAAATTGAATCAATTCAGTATTCACAGTATGTAGATATGTTTGAAAATGGTTTCATCATTTTAAGTACAATGTTTTTAATTCAAACACAAAACAAAGAAATTTCTCCGACTTACAACCATTTCGAGATACGACCTGCCAGGGGGAGTGTGGCCTTCTTAACAAAGTCCTCATTTATTGATGACTTAATTGAATCTGCATGGCTGTTAAGTAGCACATTTACGCAATATCACCTCTGATTAAGTCATCTGATAAGGTCAATACTCAACAATCAATTCATAATAGCGTTCAAACTAAGAAGCACATTCGAGACATTTTTTCTTGATCGACAGAAATCAGTGTTGTGCTTCTTGAATGGTTTTCTCTTGCTTCATGAACCCAGTCTACTATTAAGCCATGGCTGACAGAAGGTTAAAGAAAATTCATTGTCCTATGTATGAAGTACGCTACACCAACTACCGAATTAGCAGTAATTTAAATGTTGGATATCGATATTTCCCGTTTTTTCAGTCTTCGCAAATGATCACAACTTTTGAAACGACATCATTAAGTTACAAAAGAAGTACAACTACTGTATTTCAAAAGGGTTTCCCAGTGAAGCTTATAAAAATAATACTATCTTAATCAAATACCCATCCATCGTGAATTTCGATTGTGTTTAGTAGCGATAAAAAATAATTCTTTCAATCAATAAAACCAGGCGACAAGGCTGATTGTTTTCCACTTTCAAACACTGTTGGAGATAAATTATAAAATCATGAGAATATTGTATATATTCTTCTTTTGAAAATCGTTCAAACACAAAATTTCAGTGCAATATTGAGTCTGAAGTGTTCTTGACATGGGAAGAATACGATATTTCTCGTGGAAGACTCCTCGGTTGTAAATGAACCAAAGTATATGTGGCCAAAGTGACTTTTTCAATTTCTTTTACATGTTTTTCTTTGTCTTTTTTTCAGCGCCTGCATAATGATAAAGCACATCGAACATGTTGATACACAAAAGTGACATTTTGACTTCCAACAAAATTTATAAGAAAAGGATCGGGAAAAAATCAAATATCCTCCTGTCACGTGATACGTGGGAGTAAAAAAAATCTTTTTCTGTGTATGTTCCTAAATAAAAGATTATTCATTCAAAAACTTCATCAGTGGTGTTTGTTTTATTGACAATTATATAAATGTTCACACACATGCATGCACACACTTATATATATGTGCGTGTATATATATATATATATATATATATATATATATATATATATATATATATATATATATATATATATATGAGTACATGTATTACATATAGATATAAATGTACGTGTATATATAAATATACAATTCTTGCAAAAAAAAATTAACTTAATACCACAAAAAAAATTTAGTCAGTCATGAATCAAGAAATGGATATATATGATCTATACATATGTATACAAACATATTTACACACACACACACATACGTATATATATGTGTGTGTGTATATATATATATGTGTATTATATATTTATATATGTACATACATTTATATCTATATGTAATACATGTAGTCATATATATATATGTATGTGTATGTATATATATATATATATATATATATATATATATGCGTGTGTGTGTGTGTGTGTGTGTACATATATCCAAATGTATATACACATATACTCGCAAATGGATACATATATATATATTTAAACACACACACACACATATCTACATCTATATATATATATATATATATATATATATGTATATTCATATATATATATATATATTTTTTTTTTTTTTTGAAGATGAAAAGAAAAATTGAGAGAAAGCAGATGAAATATCTAAACAATGTTTGTTACGTAGGCATGTTTCAATGGTTGCCAGCTATGATCTTTGGCATAACTTGGTGAAGAGTAAAATGGGGATAATTATGTTGTTGGTTATTCAAATAGTAGGTTCAATGGAAGTGTTGGTCTGAAATAAGAAAAGTCTGTGAGAAGAAAGTCAGAAGGTGTTCGTTTTTTTCTCTGTGTGTGTGGTTTTGGGGTTTGTTCTAGGTATGAAGGGACAGTGAGAGGAGAGATTAGGAAGAAAATAGAGGGAAACAGCTGCTTCAATACATCTGAGTGCCGAGGAGTCATAAATATTTTTGATGGGGTGCACTTGGTGAAAGTTGAATTTTCTGGTTTTGTGTGTTTCTATGTTCAACCAAGGTCTTTGTCTTTTCCCCCAGGTTTAAAGCGCTTTTATATTTGCAAGTTCTTTTCTTGAGAGGTGTCGATATCTCCCCGATGTACATATAGTAGTAGTCATTTCACGGAAGGTATTGGATGCAGTGTTTATTTCAAGCTGTCTCAGGTTGGAGCAGATGTTGGTGGTAGTTGTGTTGATTGGTAATATGCTGCATCTAATGGTGGTGTTGGTATTCTTTTTGTGTTTTGTGTAAGTTTTAAAAAAATCACATATGCCTTCTTCGTTGCGTTCTATAGAGTCTAGGGTATTGGAGTGGGGAGAGGGATTGATGTTTGATGTACTCTCCTTTGTCATCAATATATTTGGGTTATATGTATATACACTACACGCACACCTGTATATATGTCAATATAAAGACGTTATCATGGAACAACGGCTTGCAAGATAGTTTCTCAAACCATTACTACCGTGGTGATTTTGATTGTCAATGAAAACATCAAAATTCTATCCTTGTATCAGACAAATCTGAGTTTATTGAGTATCATTACGAATGTTATCAGAGAGCAATGGTTGGTAAACTCGTCTCATTGACCATTAATACTGAAATAAGTTTGAGCTTCATTGGCTTATCCAGGAGTCCGACCTAGTGTCTTTTCATTTTCTCGGCAATACAATAAATTGCAAAATGATTGTGTACTTGAATGTTACCTTTGCCTTTGTTTCATAGATGAATAAAAATTTTTTTTTGGATGCTGTGAATGCAAAATATGAAAGCTATAAATGGTGTACACATTTCGATAGTTAGAAAGCCACAAACATTTATTTGCATTGGTACAGATATGAACTTGGCGTCAGTTAGTATCGGTCAATGTATTTAACGAGGATGAAACCTATCAACATAGGTCCACATGATTTCTTTGTTGATTACTGTTACTTGACGAGCCTTCAAGTCCATTTTACATTTCTCGGCTTGGACGTTTTTTTCTTTTCATCCGACCTGCATAGTGGGAGATCTAATCAGGATTGGACCCACTAATAGCTGCTAGCAAGATTAGCATGCTGACCATCAAGATATATATTTTGAAGATCATTACTGAGTAGGCGGATGAAAATGCAATGGTTTTGACATTTCTCTATCTGGTCTGGAGCTGTGGGATCATGGATCGTGCTGTGACCATGTCAAATGCTTTTATGGATCAATAGTTGCAAGGGCTTGAGTCAATTTGTTTTCAAAGTTCCTACCCCATGCATTTACAGGTGAATTTTATTCACGTAAAAGCAATCCTGTGTCACACTATTAAGATTAGCTTGGTGATTATTGCTGCAAAATCTTGTATCAGACATCAATACTGACAGATCCAATGACGATCTTACCCACTAATAACGGGCTGCATATTCACTTTGTGGATCATTGCTATACAGCTTATTTCTTGATCCATTGTTACATATGATCTCCTTTTTATTCTCAGTATGACTAATAGGAAATCCTATGAGAATTGAACCCAGAAACAACGGCCAGCAAGATAAGTCTGCTGATCATTACTATACAACCAGCAATCTTGACTATTTTCTAAATATTGTTTATTATCATACAAGTTTTATATCAAACCATTAATAAATTATATAATAAGGTTTGAGCCCACCTTCAATTACCAACGAGATTAGATTGTGGATCATTGAGGCTTTTGTAGCTAATTCCTGACTAGACGAACACAGGTGAGATGACGTTGTTATTTTTCTGTGTAGTCTGGCTAAGAGGTATCAGGGTTAGCCCTGTGAGCAGGTCAGTTGTTTTTAGGACCCACTAGTACTGGATAGGATTTGTTGCCCCATGCGTTGAACCGATCTTTTGCCTCACCCCTTCCACGTTGTGATTCAGGTAAATAAGAGCTTGCTGATCATCCAAATGTTGAAGATCACTTCTCATAAAGTCTAAACTAGATTTGAAAAGATACAAAATGATCTTCCAGGAATGTCCTACATGCACTCACCTATGATGCAGCCAACTTTTAACGGACCGACAAATATCAAAACGTAACTTCATTTATTTAACTGCATTTCAACAGCATTTGTCAATATTGAATCATTTATAAATGGTGATTGTATAGAGAGAATAGGGACAGAAGATAGGCAAGTTTTATATTCAATTGAATATTTTTGACAAAAGATTGAAGATAGGAAAACTATTTTTATACGCACATCTGTTTGTTTGTTTGTGTGTTCAATCCCTCCCATCAAGACTGTTCTTTGAAAGGATTTCAAGATTGGTATCAAAATTCTTCCAGACCCCTTTCCAAAAATTATTTTATTTTATTTTTTGAAAAGAAAAGATATTCTAATCATTTCTGAAGCATGTTCTGGCAGATTTGATAATCACATCTAAATCCTACAGAATCTACAAGATTATAGCTGTTTGACTTATTTTCAGATGGTTTCCAATAGAAAACGTTAGCGATGTCATCAATGGAATTTATTCTAACCATATTTATTATCTAATGTAACTTTTTACATGTTATAATAGCTTTTCTTTATCTATTTATCGAAAGAAATATACTCGAGCAAAGAACAGTATGATTTTGTTGGTCTGCTAACCGTAACACAGGAATCTATTTCGTAGTGAGAGCGAGAGGCGGGGATTTATACTTGCTATCCACCGTTTTATTCTGTGCATTTTTCCTGTTCAGTTTTTGTTAAGCAGTGAGCCTTACAGAGACAGCAGACATCCTCTTCATCTTATCTTCTACACTCCAGTCTCTTGTACATGCTACCAACATCATCTCCAATTTTTTTATCTTGGAATGGTCAAGTATTTTCCTGAATAAATTTATGGTAGTTGCTCTTTCGCTTTTAGCATTTCGGCTCACGAAAAGATTATGCGAAGGCCACTTCCGGATAGCGGGGAAATCTTCATATCGGTGAATTTTTCCACTAAGATGAATTTGTTATGAATGCATTACATGTAAAAATATTTAATGATTCTCCCTTGAACTTGACCTCAGCTTATTCAGTGAATTGAAAAGTGTATCGAAGAGTGAGGGCGTTTTTTCAAGAATGAATTAACATATAATACATCTAAAATGTGAAAATGAATAAATAAATTCAGAAAAATTCAGTAGTACTCATCCAAATTTGCAGCAGCATAGTCGTCCTGGGGATTTCATCTTTGCAGTTGAAAAAGTTTTAATTTTTCACCTTTCTTTGCTAAATATATCATGTCTGTCTCCCAGCAAGAATCTACAACTTTTATGTGTCGCTTTTCCATCTAATCTAACATTAGATTCTTTTTTTTTTTTTGTTTTTTTGGCCATTCAAGCCCTGGTCAAAGCAGTTGATGGGGGTGGGGAGGTTGGATCAGTACTTCAAACTATCAAGAGCCGGGGGAGCTCTTAGGCCACTGACCAACATCAGCAGTGGACAATCCACCCGACCACCTGACAACACGTCATGGGCCAGCGTGGCATGGCATGGCTCATCACTCCCTATGGTTTGCACACTAAAAATTATATCGGCCGTTCCTGCTGGGACATCGGTACCAAGAGACACAGCCACATCACTTGCTTCGGGTGACATCAACGAACTAATCAACAAAATGACAACGTCAATGATTGAAGTAGCCTGTAAATTGAAGCCAATGAGCAAACAACCCATTAACTAAATTTCAGATGAAACTAGAAATCTCATCAAAAAATGAAGAAACCTCAAGCCACCGACATCAACGAGAGAAAAAATTGAAGAGGCTGAACTAAATAAATTGATCAAGAAAAAACGAAGAGAAGACAGAAGGAGATACACGACGGCAGTCATCGAATCGACTCTTGAAAAAGGTCGGGGCTTCAAAGCTATAAACAAACTCCTAAACTCGGGACAAAGGCAAATAACTAGCATACTCGAGGAAAATGGAAGCCTAACAACAGACAGAGACAGGATTGTCGAACGTACCAAAGAATTCTACCAAAAACTCTATTCGTCCAGACAGGGACTACAAAACAATGAGCGAGATACGCAAGCCGTTGGTTTTAGAAGAAGCTACTCGACCATGGACCACCAGCACTCGATGAATCAGCTGAGTATTAGTATAAACTACCACTTGCCGTAGCATCTAGCTACTTCAAAAAGGCATTTGACTCAGTAGAAATCCCCAAGGTCATGGAGGCCATCAGTCGGCAAAGTATAGATCCAGTATATGTTGAAGTGTTGAGACATATATACAATCACGGCAGCTCCTTTATCAGGTTGCATAAAGACTCAGACCCCTTTCAGCTCGAGAAAGGAGTAAGACAAGGTTATACCAGCTAACCTAAACTCTTCACTGCCTTCCTCGAGATGATTTTCAGAAGACTAGACTGGGACAACAAAGGAATTAAAATAGACGATGAGTATCTGAGCAACCTCAGATTTGCAGACGACATAGCCCTTACCACAGAGAACCTACACGACCTCCAACTAATGATAGAGGAACTAAATGAAGAGAGCAAGAAAGTCAGCCTACACATGAACTTCAGCAAGACGAAGATCATGTGCAGAAACCACATCGGAGATAAGAACACTAAGATAAAAATCTTTTAGTATGTTTAAAGGCTGTGGTTTGGTGTTGAACATTTTTCTGCGTTCTTTGTTGGTGTTTACTTGTATTTTACATCGTATCATTCTTTGTTCACTGCCTACATTGACTTGATTCCGGACTTGGATGTCCTTGACGATGTCATTTTTGTCCGTTAGGATGGAGTTTATTTCGTTGTTTGTTTCGTGGTTACGGCTCTTCCAAGTCCATTTCCTTTTTTGAAGAAGGTGTTCATAATTTTAAATCCATTAGTCATTGCAAAGTTTTAAAAATCTTCTCCTCTATCGTTCCGTACTTTGTATCCGAATTTGCCAATGCAATCTTCACTCCCTTGTCCTAGCTGTGTGTTGAAGTCTCCCATGATAACATTAAAGTGTTTTTTGGTGTCTCGGAGTAGGGAGTTAAAGTCATCAAAGAAGTTGTCTATTTTCTGTTAGGTTGATTGCAAAGTGGGAGCGTACACTTGGATTATATTGAGTTTGTATCGTTTTGAAAGTTGTATTGTGTCGCTAGCTACTCGGTCAGAGACTGCTATGGAGCAAGTTACATTGTCTCTGAGGTCCTTATTGATGAGAAAGCCAACACTTTGTTTTACATTCTCTTTTTCGTAGCTGTAAAGGATGTATCTGCTCCTCAGTTCGATTAGTTCTTCTCCGGGTCTTCTTACCTCGCTAATGCCTATGATGTCCCATCCGACATTTGTGATTTCACTTTCTAGATCGGTTAGATAAATGTTAGTTGACAGTGTTCTGGTGTTGTAGGTGCCTATTTAAAAAGTTGTCCTTTTGTTGACAGTCTTAAGGCTGTGATTAAATGGTCGCTGTTGGACCGGTGACTTAGTACGAATTTTCTTGGTGAAAGATTTTGGTAGTCACATTCAGAGCCCATCATCCTCACCCAAAATAAGTGATATGGTTGAGTTTTGGGGCCGATGACCCAGCATGAACGGACTCTCTCTTGGTGTAATGTTTGGGTAGTTGCCCTTGGAGCACATCATCATCATCATCAGTCTTTTAGCGTCCGTCGTTGGACATAGACCTTCCCCAGGATTTACCATACTTCCCTATCATGGGTGTCGCGGAGCCAGTACTTCCTGAACCTGTCTTGCTCGTCTCTCCATCTGATATTTTGCCGGCCTCGGTTGTGCATGTAGTCTTGGGGTATCCATGTCGTGAGTTGTGATGTCCATCAATTGTCTGCCATTCTTGCAACATGGCCAGCCCACTGCCATTTGAGATTTTTAACATATTCTATGATGTCCCTAAGTCTTGTTTTTTGTCGGATGTACTGTGCTGTCTTGTGGTCTCTCCATGTGAGGCCTAGCATTATTCTCTCATGTGCACGTTGCATGCTTCTCACTTTGCGTGTCTGTCTCTTGGTAAGGGTCCATGTTTCAGCCCCATAAGTGACTATTTGGAGGATCCATTGGTTATACACCCTTGTCTTTAGGATTAATGGGATCTCATTATTTTTGAAGGTTGAGCTAGCTCTGCCAAAGTCTTGCAATCGTAGTGTGATTCTTCGCTTGATTTCTTCTTCTTTTGAGGGTCTCATTGAGATTCGTTGTCCTAGGTAGATGTAGTGGTCTACTTCCTCTAGTTGTGTGTCCTTGATTTTGATCTTAATGATTTTTATCCCCGATGTGGTTGTTTCACGAATCTCCATGAGATCTGCAAAAGAAGAAATCAATCGGAAAATCACACTAGGATGGCAAGCCTTTGGCAGAGCTAGCTCAACCTTCTAGAATAAGAAGATACCATTAATCTTGAAAAGATGGGTAAACAATCAATGCATCTTCCTGATAGTTACTTATGGAGCTGAAACGTGGAACCTAGCCAAGAGACAGATCGGCAAATTGAGAAGCATGCAACGCGCACGTAAAAGAATTATGCTTGGCCTCACATTGAGAGACCACAAGACAGCACAGTACATCCGAGAAAAGACAAGAGTTAGGAACATCGTAGAATCCATTAAAAATCTGAAATAGCGGTGGGCTGGCCATGTTGCAAGTATGGTGGACAACCGATGGACATCACAACTCACGACATGGATCCCCCAAGACTACATGCACAACCGAGGCCGGCAAAATATTAGATGGAGAGACGATCTAGACAAGTTTAGGAAAAGTATTGGCTCTACGACACCCATGATAGGGAAGTGTGGCAAATCCTGGGAAAGTCAATGTCCGACAACGGACATTAAAAGACTGATGATGATGATGACATCTAAAATATTTCTCTGTTCTTACTTGATTTAACATTGTTTATGGCTTCAAGAAGAGTCACGTACACTCCAACCTTTGTTCAGGCAATTGATCATCTTCCGGTTGTCTAAACAAAAGATGGAATTAATCTCCTATTCAGTAAATGAAATAATGTCTTTAAATAAACAGGTAAAAATAATCTTAGAAGGCTGACTACCCATGGTGCTGGTATGGAAACAGAATAATAGAACATAAACAAGTTCTAAACACTTTATATTTACATGAATTGAGAGACTTAATCGTTAATCTGCTCAGAAATCTTTGAGTAACTTTCTATTTCTTACCACCAACTCAACGCTATTTCTTGCAGTCTTCAGCAAGATTAAACTTTCAAAGAAGATATTTAATAATTGAGATAGCTTTTTATTTTGTTTATTGCAATACGTTTTTTATCTGGTCTGAAAAAATGGCGTTAAAAAGCAACAAATATATCAAGATAAAGACTAAAAGTAGCATGAAAATAAAAAGAAAATCTTGATAATGATTTATAATACTTCATCTACTGAAAAAAAAATGAAATTCGTTCACAGCATAGTGAAATGGGAAAAAAACTAATGTCAAAAACATCGTTCAAATAACTGATTTGCAACTGCTTTATACTCTTACAATATTATGCATATAAACTGGGTTAAAATTTTCTTTCAGAATAAAAAAAAAACACAAATATTATGAGGTATTCATGTTTCATTAAACATACCTAAAATCTTTACGTGTTGTTAATACTGGACTGCATATTTTCTAGGAAGCAGTTCTCGTAGTCCGCTGCAAAACACCTCAAAATGCCCAACGAATTATTCAAGACTCATCTGATCTCCTGATAAAAAAACTGCAGATATCAGAAGATAACTGTATTTAATTGAATATTCAGTAAAAAACATTTGAAGAGCATTTGCAAATATTGAATCATATTATACACGGTGTTTGTACAGAAACAAAATGGATAGAATGAAGGCAATTTTTGTATGTGCAAGATTCGTTTTGTGTGTTCCATCCCTTTTTTTCAATGAACAGTATGACTTTCTTGGTTGGCTGTCTGTAACACTGGACTATTCTATTTTGGTCTGATACTAAACTATGCTGAGTTGATTATCCATATGAAAAAACAAAAAACAAAACAGATTGGTTATCACGTTTTAATACGGTGGAAAACAGTTAGGATGTCTGTTAAGAGAAAAAAGAGTATATTTCGAGAATCACCCACGAGACCTTCATGTAATGTAGCAACTTATTAGAGGGGACCTTCTTGCCCATGCATAAACACAAACTATCATGTTGGCTTACTCAATCGGCAGTGGGACACCACTGAGTGAGATTGAGATTAAATGGCTGAATACTTTCCAGATAAATGTAATACATGTATTATTCGGGCATGCACTACAGTGATGCCTTCAATATGATCAAGTTGAGATTTTATGCTAAACTACGATTTTAATTTTGTAATATCTTTTGTGAAACTCAACCGATTTTAATAAAATCAACGTCAGCATGCTTGTTGTCTTCTTGAAAGTAACTGTTTTATTCCCTCAATTCACGAACGTTGTTGTGAAAGAAAACTACTTCGAGGAAATATCCGTTTTCTTGTAGATTTTTCTAAGTTAATTCTCAAAGAAGTGAATATACGCCAGAATTGCAGAACTGAACTTTAAAGAACTTTGTAAACATACGTAAAAAAAACAAGTTTTAAGCTACTAAAAACAAGATTTCCCTTATGTTATCAATATATTATGGGGACCTCGGTATGGGCAAGTGAAAAAGGAATGAAAAAAACCTTGACTACAAGAATGAGCAAACTTCCAATCGTAATAAGTTGATTTCGCACCTACAAGTCATAAATGGCTTCTAAGAATTTGTAAAATCTTCAGACAACGGGAGCAGTAAGAAAAGTGCAAAAATGCATGATATTTTGATATATTTGCCAGAATAATTTCACAACAGTCAACAGTGTTTAACACATACACACACACGCACACACACACACACACACACACACACACACACACATATATATATATATATATTTATATATATATATATATATATATATATATATATATATATATATATATATATATATTATTAATATAAAGATACTACTTTCTCCAAAAACGATTTTGATTTATTTCCGATTTCAGTATGGACAAGTGAAAAAGTAATTAAAAGATCTTGATATCCAAGAATGATCGAATTTCCAATCGTAATAAGTTGACTTTGTATCTACAAGACATAAATGGCTTCTAAGAATTTATGAGATCTTCAGACAACGGGAGCAGTGAGAAAAGTGCCTATGTACATGATTCATTGATATATTTGCCAAAATAATCTTACAGCAGTCAAGAGGGTTAAACACACATACACACACATACACACACACACACACATATATATATATGTATATATATATATATATAGACGCACCCATACACACACACAGACACACAGACACACACACACACACACACACACACATATATATATATATATATATATATATATGTACATATATATATATATATATATATAATTAATATAAAGATACTATTTTCTCCAAAAACGATTTTGATAAAGAAAGTAAAGCTGTTGAATCTCTCAATTCAACAATTTTCAATGGATTGAATTGAAAACTGCTTAATATATTACTTATATAATATAAAACCTTTTATTTGAAAACCAAGATTGGTAATATGAGACCAAACAAATATCTTCTTGCAATAAAGGCACAGTTTTTTTTTAATTTTTGCATTTTTCCTCAAAATCATATAGTGATACAGTAAAGAGAAGTAATGACTTTTGCAATGACATCTTCCGTCGAGAAATACCATTTCTACCTTAGAAAATAGTTGGGATTCTAAAGTTATTGAAAGATTTTTTGTCGAAAAATTCATTCCAATTGAAATGCATCGATCATTTATATTTCTGATACGACACTGAATTGAGTTGATTGATTTTTTTAAAAGAAAAAGCCAGATATCATCTTAACATTATACGTGTAATGTTACATGACAAGATCACTTCTTTCGATAATAAATCGTTATTAGAGCATGCCAAACTCCCGGTGGGAGGGTGATATGAAATCTATTCAACGGAGCTGAAAGCAAAGAGGATGGTCAGATAAAAAGTTAGTCAAGCTCAGACAAGAATCGCAAGTGGTATAGATAATCCGTCACTGACGTCATTGAACGTAATCTAGCGTGAGGGGTGATTTTTTCCTCAGAAATCCAGCCCTTCTTTTGGTTGAAAGCGAGACGCATTACGTATAAAACAGATCGACTCGTCGAAGAGAAATCAGACTTTGAAAAAATTAGCAAAGAAGAAAGAGAACGGCTGAAAGAAGAAAGCAAATATTGTGAATAGCTCAGGACCATATATTTCACTTTTATATCGAACAACGCTGCTGTTGGGCTTTCTGTAATTTCTACCTGAAGTCACAGGAAAAGACGAAAATGAAAAACGTATTCTTTTGTGTTTTGTCTATCATTGCTATTTTGATATGCCCTGATTTTACCCAAGGGAGACCAGGGGTGAGTAGAGATCTCATCATCTTAGTTCTTTTTCTTCCTCTTTGCTATCAATATTTTGTGTGTAAGCCAGTTGGCTGTTTAATTTGCATGTTTCCCTTTGATGGGCGTTGGAGCCTAGGTAAAATGAAATGGGATTTCAAATGTAAAGTTAAAAGGCCATGGGAAGATCCGATTTGGAAAATTTGTCTAACACAATTTTCCTACTCCTATTTACCCTCATTCAGTTCTGTGACGAAGTAAACTAAGCTTGGTGGTGCAACACAATCTTCTTTTAACCCCCTGTTGAGCTCCAATGCAGTTTATTCCTTTCTCACGTGGAAAATCGGCGCTAAATAATTCATCGATTCTTATTTTGCTCTATATTAAATATAGCTGGGTAAATGAAGAAAAACAGGATTTCAAGTGTTGCATTTCAAATTAGACAGGCTCTTTCTACCTGAAAGATTAGCGCTATACAATCTTCCTATCATCATGAATACCAACTTGGCCTTGTACTGCACTGATCCAAGCTTAGTAAATATCAACGTTCAAAGTACCCTGTCATTATGAAGCATACTGGAAGTGAATGACTTTCATAGTCAGTGTCCGAATTTGAAATGCCAAAGACTCTCACAATATCCAAATCCCCCAAGAATCTTGTTTTTTATATTTCTTTTCGTTCATCGACAGGTATTCCAACACTCTGATGGATTATTGGAAGAAAGTAGAGTGGACAATACAACTGAGAATGCAACCTTTGATGAATCTTTGTAAGTAGTTTTCTCTCCTTTTATGCCTCTTCTTACATTTAAAAATCTTGGGATATTTCCTTCGAGAAATATTCAAAAGGAATGCAGCTCCAACCATTGTTACAATTTATACTGAACTTTCTTTCTCTCTGTCCCCATTCTGTTCATCGTGTTTATCAATCTGTTTGTAGTCTCTTCAGATATATCTATCTATCAATGTATTGGCGTCAATCAATTCATTTATCTTCACGCATATATCTCTGTCAATCAATCTATCAATCTATCAATCTCTCTCTCTCTCTCTCTCTCTATCTATCTATCTATTTATGTAGTTCAATTTGTCTCATTTCAATAATCACCCATATCTATCTATCTATCATTCTATCTATCTATCTCTATTTATCTATCTATCTTTATTTATCTATGTCAATTTCTCTCATTTCATCAATCATCTATATCATTCTATGTGTGGTCTATTCACGTCTGCCAATATCTTAATCTATTCATACCATTTCCAGTGCAAAATAATACAAAAAATTCAGTGCAAGCAGATTAAGAAATACTCACAACAAACTAAACATACGATATGCAAATCAAAAACTATAGCAAGCGAATTGAAAAATCTGACAACCAAACTAAAAAAAACAATGCACGCAATTAAAAAATACGGTGAGCTATTTCAAAAGTCGAAGACACTTTTTTAATCAGTTGAAAGAAAAGCCTAGAATCACTGACTGAGGGTTGAGAGACTTGATATCATCCCTAAAATATTTCTTGTTATTAAAATCACGTTGAAAAGTATCGATTAATAGGATGAAAACAGCTATGATCAAGGTAGCAGTTCAATCATGCCTGATAGAATTATAATTATACTAAATTGTAGAAAGCCTGGCAACACATTGGATTTAACACTAATCAATTAGTAGGATCGAGTACGAATTTTGAAGATATATTTGTGATCAAAGCAAAAAAAAACAAAAAAAAAACGGTGGAAAATAATTCATAGAATAATAATTATCTCAGACTTTCAGGAAGTCTGGAGAGTATAATAGTCAAAACGTCTTGACGTTTGTCCACTTACAGTGTCAAATAATAGAAATCGTGATCAGAATGTAGTTTCCACAAATCTTCCACCAGTTTTGAGAAGCCACAATACTTTAGGAATAGAACAAGATTAGATATTGATATGTTTAGTAAAAAGAAATAACTGAGAGGAAGACTTTTGCTGAAAGTTTTCATGTTTTTGTGTCCATAGAGAAGTTCAAGAAATGAATTCATGGAAATGTGGAACTGAAGAGATCAACAACCAGACGCAAGAACTGGGCGAATACGGAAGTAAGTAATTTACTTACTCTACATCCAAATGCTTAGAAGTATCTTGTCAGCCATCTAATATAGTTGATCATTTTGGTAGTTGTCCAACAGAGCACATTCCTAGAATAGAGACTCCGATCCACAATGTGGGCTCCAAGACGCTGGTTCTATGTCAGTCTAAGCAAAGCTTGGTGAATAGCAATATCTGGGGCTTTCAATGCTGATATTCCTGCCAAATTAGCCATTCTCACTTTGGAGATTGGTGTCATACGATCAGTCTACACTTTCTTTTGCCCAGTTTGTCATTATGCTTGAGGGGCTCTTCTCTCTGCTATTTGAATCAGTTATATATCACCTTGACTGGTTGCCTTCCCAAGGCTAGAGAGCCCATCCTGCTCTGCTATTTTATCCCTAACTGGGGGACTATGGATTCATACCTTCTTCAAGGGCATTAGTGCAAAGTGTTTATAACCAGTTCCGATTGGATTTTGAGCTTGTGTTGCCAATTCCAACCAACTACACCAATTGCACATCCATGTGCACTAAACAAGCAGATATTCATGTCAAATCAGCCATTCCAACTGGGAAAATATTTTTCTAGTCTCTTATTTCCCCCATTTTGTCCTCGTGCTGCGTTGAAAAAGCTCTTGTAAAACCAAACCAACATTTATTTTCAACTCACTTAGGTTATCTCAATACGTAAGATTTGTAGAGCACGTTCTTCCAACTTTTTTTAACGTATATTTTAGATCAATTTAATTGTTTCTGTATCATGTTCCTTCATTGTTTTAGGTTCGAGCTGGTATTGGTCGAAATGGAATAAAATGGTGCTCACTTGGAAACTTCATAATTACGCTAGATATAGTCCATTGACTGATGCTAAACAGAGGTGATTAATCACTTTCTTTTCCTTTGTTTATAATTTTGAGAATGATAGCTATGAGAATCTTCAGAACACCCTTTATTTAGTGTTAAGAGAACGGCATTTCAGTCATTCCATTCGATTACTTGAAGGCTTGGATCTGCCATAACTCGTCTTTTTTCACCACCATCACATTCTGAAAGTAAAGTTGAAAAAGGCTGAAAAATGGATAGGCCAACAATTCGTATAAATAACAATAACAACGAGTACATGTTCCTTCGTCCAAAAAATATTTCAATCTTTTCTTCAAAATGTTCAAGAAAGATTTTTGTAATATTCCAAATATTCATGGATTGTTTATTTCTTCTAATCATTTGACACTAATGAAATGTATTCAAAGAAATAAGCCAATGAAGAATGATTAATAAAAATGATATCATGAAAAAAATTTATCTTTAGTATTTTTCTATTTGTATTCTTTTTAGTTATTTCACATTAGTAACACATGGCAGGCCAGTTGAGTGAAAATCGATTCAAACCATTTTTTCATTTCTTTAACATTCAACTTATTGAAAGAGTGATTATTGACATAATTGTCGATGTAACCGTTAGAATGTATTTCAAATTAAATTACAGGTGATAATTATTGTCTTTCCAGCCGCCAAAGACAGTAGTCAGTGTGTGACTGTTGATTGATTGACAGCTCCCATCAATGCTTAATAGTCATTGTTTAGCTTTGAAAAAAGTCAAATTCAAGCTATAAATTCTTGAAACACACATTTCTTTTTCTTGAACTGAAAATTAATCTTTTTTTTCTCTGTAGTGAAAATTGAAAATTTTCAGAACGACATTTTTTGAATTTTGAATACGTTTTCAAAATGTTTATCGTAGATGAAGTTGTGAAAAATGTCCGTGCAATCAATGATATCGAATGAGTTCAATCACGTAGTTGCCAATGTAGTAGGTTAATTCGTAATTGAGTGCATCAATTTCGATAAATATTTGACAATCCCTACTGTAGAGCGATGAATAACAACAGGATCCAGCATCGTTGAGAGTTTCATTCTCGGCTCTGAAATGGTGCCCCTGTTTCAGATTAAATTCAGTAAAAATTGAAACAGGTGTCTCTTGCAAAGCAATGATCAGCAGGCTCGTCATAGAGACAATTCCTTGTGTAATCTCTTCTATTCGTAATGGGCGACCCACTGTTATGACGTTAATCACATTAAAGTATACATTGTAAATATCTATAACTAAGTTTGCTACTTAACCATTAGGCACCGTTTTCAAACGAGTGATTATTGTGAATTCGCTTCTTGCCTCGTCCAACATTGACATTTCTTGTATTCTCTTCTTCAGAGATGCTATAACACGTGGCTTTCAACGGTGGGCAGACGTGAGCCCATTAGTCTTCCAAAAGACAACAGGCACAGCAGACATCAATATTTCATTCAAGGAGAGGCAACATATTCCGATGCCATTTGCATGTAGGTTGGAAGAATTCCACAACACAATCTTTAAACGGGTCCATGCTCTCTCTTTTTCTCTCTCTCTCTTTCTCTCACCCACTTTTTCTCATTTGGCCTACGTTCCCTTTTCTTTTTATTCTTCACCAATTGTCTTCCTTTTATCCCTCTGTCTTCTTTATATATTGTGATCTACATGAACCTCATTCTCTCTCTCTCTGTCTCTCTTCTTTTTCGTTGCTATCATTTCGACCACATTTTCTTTCCAATTTTCATCCTATATTCCTCTTAATTCTACAGACAATGAACTTGGGCACGCCTTTTTTCCTCAAGATGGTACTATCCACCTTTCGAATGACCAGTACTGGATTAATGGTATGTACGGAGGAATTGATTTGGAGACAATTGCTGCTCATGAGATCGGCCACGCCCTCGGCCTCCGCCATTCCAACGACCAAAATTCACTAATGTATAAATCATTTGTGACAAGAAATCCTACTTTTAAACTTGGTCAAATTGATATTACACGTATTCGGAAGCTTTACAGTAAGAGAAATCATTTTTTGACCTTATCTAATCGAAACAAATAAACATATTATATTTTCCAGATGACGGCAATCAGTATGCTAGATATTGTTAAGTTACTGGCTGATAAAAATAATATTCCTATATGATTTCATTTGAACACAAGCCAATTACCAATTATTGACTGGCTTACATTGTCCTACCGATGCTGCTGTGACACCAACGATTTTTTATGATTATTATTATTATTATTATCATAATTATTTTTATTATTGTTACTACTATCAACAATCTCACACCAGTTGCATGGTGGTTACTGCTGGAGTTTGAGTGACTGCAAGTCTCTTCAAGTCTCCACAAGTCTTCACAAGTCTCCAGCCCTTTTCTCCTAGTTCTCATAGGCTACAGTAATACTGCACTTTACAGTTTCACACTGGTTGCCCACTGGTCATTGCTGAAGGCTGAGTGACAATAAGTCTCCTCAGGTCACCAGCCAACATCTCTTCTCTCTTTCACCTATTATGCCAGTGTTGTGGTTTACGTTTCCGCTTTCATTTGCGGAATGTTAGGTCAGTGTTAACAATTAGTGTTGCAGTCTTTATATTTCTAGCACTTTCCTGAGTATCTGCATTGTTCCTAGCAGTGCTGTGGATTGTACAGTCTCAATCGTTCCCTTTATCCTGATCTGCTCCAGTCTCAACCTCAGTGTCTTTGGGACAGTTCCTAGTGTGCCCACTATGACTGGCTCGACCCTTGCTTTCATGTTCCACATCTTGTTTAGTTCTCCGCTAGATCCTGGTTTTTTTCCAGGTTTTCACTGTCCTCCCTCTTTACTCTATGGTCTGCAGGTAGAGCCACGTCTAATATTTGGCAGGTCTTTCTATTCTTGTCTACAATTATCAAGTCCGGTCTTCTTGGCTGGATGAGGTGGTTAGTTAGATGTCAAAGTTGAAGAGTAATTCGTGGTTGCCATTCTCCAGGGCTGGCTCCGGTTTGTGCTGATACCACTTTTCTGCATGGTTGAATACCATCCGTTCACAAAGTTGCCAGTGTTTCATTGTTGCTACGCTATCGTGTCCGTGCTAATACTCCTTCAGGGCGAGTTGAATACATTCACTAGTAATGTGATTTGCAGTCTCATCTCTTTCACCGTATGGGCAGCACTTACTGTTTGTGTGTATGCTGTCGATTTTTGTTTTTATATTGTTTGTCCCGATGCTTTTGTTTTTAGCTGTCATGATGACGGATTCCGTTTCACTATTCAGGTTTCCTTTTCGTAACCATATCCATGATCTCTCGTCTGCCACGTCTTGTATTTGTCTTTTGAACTCTCCGTACAATTTTTTTCTTTTCCCATTTTTCTTTCCTAATATTATTATTATTATTATTATTATTATTATTATTATTATTATTGATAATGATAACAATAATAATAATTTTATCATCGTCATCATTATCATATTCATTATCATTATTATTGCTAATATTATTATCATTATTATATTCAACAGTTCAGTCATATTTCGGAGCTGGGTTCATATATTAGTGTTTAATCTCACGTAATGATTCATCTAAGAAACCACGACAACTCAAAACTAGGAAGAATTCGATTTCATAATCGTTTTGAAATCTATTGCATAGTCCAGAAAGAGAAGAAAAACACATTTGAATCCGGTTGTCCTGATTTAAATTTGCATTAATCAATGAGAGGTACCACAACGTCTGTTTGTCTATCATGCAAGAGAAACCAACTAGAAAAGGCTGCAGCTAAAGTAAATTCCCTATGCATTATCAAGGCACCTTGAGGGGGTTTCAAAGTATAAACATTTGAAAAGATTTTTTTTCAAGTTACGAGCAGGAGTTCTATTAACAGTATAACTATGCTGTTGAAATGGATCCCTATTTTCCGTTCAATATACAAATACGAATATACATATCTTCTTATTTTAATTGTTCTATATATAATTGTTGAAGGGGTCAACATTATGTTCGGCAGAAATTCAAAACATTTTGAGTAACAGACCCCAAAATAACCGCTGTAATGAGAATAAAAATAAAAAAAAGGAAGGGATGGGGGTAAGAAAATATATATCACTGATTATTTAGAAAATGCATGTTTAATTCTTGCTCTGATTACTGTTTTCCTGTGCATACTTTGCATATTAAGACCTGTATTCCATTACATCCCGACATTTTCATTTTTTGCCAAATGATTTTTCCTATAGAATAAGTTAACCCTATTTAATGTGCTTTCTTCCAAATACAGAAAATCCCTGAATTACGAACCCCCGTACATACAACCAAACAACGATGGTATAAAAAAAAATAACCTTGAACCAGAGAAATGTAAGTAAATAGGAACATTTGCTTGGTCGTACGTGTCTATAAGCGCTGATAAAGAAAGCATATGAATTATACTTGTACATAAAAAAAACATACATACTGTGTAAATACCATGAATACGTATTACTCTTACTTCTACCTATGTTGTATATTTGTTTTCCATTTTAAAAATCGATATTTTACTTATGAAACATTTAATCGTAGAGTGGAATTAGTTAAATATTAAGATGATCATAGTGAATACTATGTCATGTGATGACCATGTATAAAATAAATTCATTAAAAGTCTTTTGATTTGTACAATGAAAAAAAAAGATTCAAAATGAATTCACAGTATCTAGATAGATTTGAAAAAGTTTTCATCATTTCAAGAACAGTGTTTTTAATTCAAACACAAAACAAAGAAATTTCTCTGACTTACAACCGTTTCGAGATACGACCTGCCTGGCAGAGCGTGGCCTTTTTAACAACGTCGTCATTTATTGATGACAATTGAATCTGCATGGCCGTTAAGTAGCACATTTACGCAATATCACCTCTGATTCAGTCATCTGATAAGGTCAATACTCAACAATCAATTCATAATAGCGTTCAAACTACGAAGCACATTCGAGACATTTTTTCTTGATCGACAGAAATAAGTGTTGTGCTTCTTGAATGGTTTTCTCTTGCTTCATGAACCCAGTCTACTATTAAGCCATGGCTGGCAGAAGGTTAAAGAAAATTCATTGTGCTATGTGGAAAGTACGCTACACCAACTAACGAATTAGCAGTAATTTAAATGTTGAATATCGATATTTCCCGTATTTCCAGTCTTCACAAATGATCACAACTTTTCAAACGACATTATTAAGTGACAAAAGAAGTACAACTACTATATTTCAGAAGGGTTTCCCAGTGAAGCTTATAAAAATGATACTATCTTAATCAAATACCCATCCATCGTGAATTTTGATCGTGTTTAGTAGTGATAAAACGTAATTCTTTCAATCAATAAAACCAGGCGACAATGCTGATTGTTTTCCACTTTCAAACACTGTTGGAGATAAATTATAAAATCATGAAAATATTGTGTTTATTCTTCCTTTGGAAATTGTTGCAAGACAAAATTTCAGTGCGAAATTGAGTCTGAAGTGTACTTGACATGGGAAGAACACGATATTTCTCGTGGAAGACTCCTCGGTTGTAAATGAACAAAAGTATATGTGGCCAAAGTGACTTTTTCATCTTTTTCTTACATGTTTTTCTTTGTGTTTTTTTCAGCGCCTGCATAATGATAAAGCACACCGAACGTGTCAATACACAAAACTGACATTTTGACTTCAAACAAAATTTATAAAAAAAGGATCGGGAAAAAATCATATTTCCTCCTGTCACGTGATACCTGGGAGTAAAAAAAATCTTTTTTTTCTGTGTATGTTGCTAAAGAAAAGATTATTCATTCAAAAACTTCATCAGTGGTGTTTGTTTAATTGATAATTTTGTGAATGTACACACACACACACGCACACACACACACACATATATGTATGTGTGTATATATACATATATATATATGTGTGTGTGTGTGTTTGTGCATGTGTGTGTGCATGAGTATGTTTGTATGCATATGTATAGCTCATATATATCCATTTCTTGATTCATGACTGACTAAACCTTTTTTGTAAGAATTGTATACATATATATGCACATACATTTATATCTATTTGTAATACATGTACTCATAATAAATATATATATATATATATATATATATATATATATATATATATATATGCACATATATATATATATATATATATATATATATATATATATGTATATATATATATATATATATGTATATATATATATATATATATATGTACATATATCCAAATGTACATACGCATATACTCACAAATGGACACACATATATACACACACACACATATATCTATATATACATACATACATCTATATATATATATATATATATATATATATATATATATATATATATATATATATATTATATATATATATATATATTTGAAGATGAAAAGAAAAAATTGAGAGAAAGCAGATGAAATATCTCAACAATGTTTATTACGTAGGCATGTTTCGATGGTTGCCAGCAATGATCTTTGGCATAACTTGGTGAAGAATAAAATGGGGATAGTTATGTGTTGTTGATCATTCAAATAGTAGTTTGAATGGAAGTGTTGGTCTGAAATAAGAAGAGTCTGCGAGAAGAAAGTCAGAAGGTGTTGGTTCTTTTCTCTGTGTGTGTGGTTTTTGGGTTTGTTCTAGGTATGAAGGGACAGTGAGAGGAGAGATTAGAAAGAAAATGGAGGGAAAGAGCTGCGTCAATACATCTGAGTTTCGAGGAGTCATAAATACTTTTGATGGGGTGCACTTGGTGAAAGTTGAATTTTCTGGTTTTGTGTGTTTCTATGTTCAACCAAGGTCTTTGTCTTTTTCCCCAGGTTTAAAGCAGTTTTGTATTTGCAAGTTCTTTTCTTGAGAGGTGTCGATGTCTCCCCGATGTACATATAGTAGTAGTCATTTCACGGAAGGTATTGGATGCAGTGTTTATTTCAAGCTGTCTCAGGTTGGAGCAGAGGTTGGTGGCAGTTGTGTCGGTTGGTAATATGCTGCATCTAATGGTGGTCTTGGTATTCTTTTTGTGTTTTGTGTAAGTTTTTAAAAAATCATATATGCCTTCTTCGTTGCGTTCTATAGAGTCTAGGGTATTGGAGTGAGGAGAGGGATCGATGTTTGATGTACTCTCCTTTTGTCATCAATATATTTGGGTTATATGTATATACACTTCACGCACACCTATATATATGTAAATATAAAGACGCTATCATGGAACAAAGGTTTCCAAGATAGTTTCTCAAACCATTACTACCGTTGTGATTTTGATAGTCAATGAAAACATCAAAATTCTATCCTTGCATCAGACAAATCTGAGTTTATTGAGCATCATTATAAATGATATCAGAGAGCAATGGTTGGTAAACTCGTCTCATTGACCATTAATACTGTAATAAGTTTCAGCTTCATTGGCTTATCCAGGAGTCCGACCTAGTGTCTTTTCATTTTCTCGGCAATACAATAAATTGCAAAATGATCGTGTACTTGAATGTTACCTTTGCGTTTATTTCATAGACGAATAAGAATTTTTTTTTTGATGCTGTGAATGCAAAATATGAAAGGTATAAATAGTGTACACATTTCGATAGTTAGAACATTTATTTGCATTGGTACTGATATGAACTTGGCGTCAGTTAGTATCGGACAATGTATTTAACGAGGATGAAACCTATCAACATAGGTCAACATGATTTCTTTGCTGATTATTGTTACTTGACGAGCTTCCAAGTCCATTTTACATTTATCAGCGTAGATATTTTTTTTTTCATCCGAACTGCATAGTGGGAGATCTAATCAGGATTGGACCCACTAATAACTGCTAGCAAGATTGGCATACTGACCATCAAGATTTATATTTTGAAGATCATTACTGAGCAGGCAGATGAAAAAGCGATGGTTTTGACATTTCTCTATCTGGTCTGGAGCTGTGGGATCATGGATCGTGCTGTGACCAAGTCAAATGCTTTTATTGATGAATAGTTGCAAGGGTTTAAGTCAATTTGTTTTCAAAGTTCCTACCCCATGCGTTTACAGGTGAGTTTCTTCACGTTAAAGTGACCCTGTGTCACACTATAAAGATTAGCTTGGTGATTATTGCTGCAAAATCTTGTATCAGACATCAATACTGACAGATCCAATGACGATCTTACCAACTAATAACTAATAACAGACTGCATATGCACTTTGTGGATCATTGCTATATAGTTTATGTCTTGATCCATTCTTATGTAAGATCTCCTGTTTATTCTCAGTATGACTAATGGGAAATCCTATGAGAATTGAACACATAAACAACGGCCAACAAGATAAGTCTGCTGATCATTACTATACAACCTACGATCTTGACTATTTTTGTAAAGATTTTTTATTATGATACCAGTTTTATATCAAGCCATTAATAGATTATGTAATAAGGTTTGAGCCCACCATCAATTACCAACGAGATTAGATTCTGGATCATTGAGGTTTTTGTATTCCTGACTAGACGAACGCAGGTGAGATGACGTTGTTATTGTTCTTTGAAGTCAGGCTAAGAGGTATCAGGGTTAGCCCTGTGAGTAGGTCAGTTGTTCTTAGGACCCACCAGCGCAAGATCAGATTTGTTGCCCCATGCGTTGAACCGATCTTTTGTCTCATCCCTTCCACGTTGTGATTCAGGTAAATAAGAGCTTGCTGATCATCCAAATGGGGAAGACCACTTCTCATAAAGTCTCAACAGGATTTGCAAAGACTGAAAATGATCTTTCAGGAATGTTCTGCATGCGTTCACCTATAATACACCCCACTTTTAACCGACCCACAAATATCAAAGGGTAACTGCATTTATTTAACTGCATTTCAACAGCATTTGTAAATATTGAATCATATTATAAATGATGATTGTATGGAGAGAATAGGGGCAGAAGATAGGCAAGTTTTATATTCAATTGAATATTTTTGACAAAAAATTAATGGTGGCAGAAGGTTGTAAGCACTTTTATGTGTGCATCTGTTTGTTTGTTTGTGTGTTCAATCCCTCCTGTCCAGACTGTTTTGTAAGCAGACTTTAAGATTGGTATCAAATTTCTTCCCGACCCCTTTCCGAAAATGATTTTATTTTGATTTGGGGAAGAAAAGATATTTTGATTATTTCTGAAGCATGTTCCGGCAGATTTGATAATCACATCTAAATCCTACAGAATCTACAAGATTATAGCTATTTGACTTATTTTCAGATGGTTTCCAATGGAAAACATCAGTGATGTCATAAATGAAATTTATTCTGACCATATTTATTATCTGATGTAACTTTTTACATGTTATAATACCTTTTCTTTATTTATTTATCGAAAGAAATATACTCGAGTAAAGAACAGTATGATTTTCTTGGTCTGCTAACCGTAACACAGGAATCTATTTCGTAGTGAGAGCGAGAGGCGGGGATTTATACTCGCTATCCACCGTTTTATTCTGTGCATTTTTCCTGTTCAGTTTTTGTTAAGCAGTGAGCCTTACAGAGACAGCAGACATCCTCTTCATCTTATCTTCTACACTCCAGTCTCTTGTACATGCTACCAACATCATCTCCAATTTTTTGATCTTGGAATGGTCAAGTATTTTTCTGAATAAATTTATGGTAGTTACTCTTTCGCTTTTAGCATTTTGGCTCACGAAAAGATTATGGGAAGGCCACTTCCGGATAGCGGGGAAATCTTCATATCGGTAAATTTTTTCACCCAGATGAATTAGTTATGAATGCATTACATGTAAAAATATTTAATGATTTTCCTTCGAACTTGACCTCAGTTTATTCAGTGAATTGAAAAGCGTATCAAAGAGAGAGGGCGATTTTTTAAGAATGAATAAACATATAATACATCTAAAATGAGATAATGAATAAATAAATTCAGAAAAATTCAATAGTACTCATCCAAATTTGCTGCAGCATAGTCGTCCTGGGGATTTCATCTTTGCAGTTGAAAAAGTTTTAATTTTTTACCTTTTTTTGCTAAATATATCATGTCCGTCTCCCAGCAAAAATCTACAACTTTTATGTGTCGCTCTTCCATCTAATCTAACATTTGATTTGTTTTTTGTTGGTTTTTTGGCCATTCAAGCCCCGGTCAAAGCAGTAGATGGGGGTGGGAAGGTTGGGTCAGTACTTCAAACCATCAAGAGCCGGTGTAGCTCTTAGGCCACTGACCCACATTAGCAGTGGACAATCCACCAGATCACCTGTTAACACGTCATAGGCCAGCGTGGCAGGGCATGGCCCATCAATCTCCATGGTTTGCACACTAAAAATCATATCGGCCGTTCCTGCTGGTACATCAGTACCAAAAGGCCCAGCCACATCACTTGCCTTGGGTGGCGGTGATGTGCTCCAAGGGCAACAACCCAAACATTACACCAAGAGAGATTCCGTTCCTGCTGGGTCATCGGCCCCAACAGACTCAGCCATATCACTTACTTTGGGTGGGGATGATGTGCTCCGAATGTGACTACCCAAATCTTTCACCAAGAAAACACCTGTACTTACGAAGTCACCGGTCCAACAGCAACCATTTAATCACAGCCCTAAAACTGTCAACAGAAGGACAACTTTATAAATAGGCGCCTACCACATCAGAACACTGTCAACTGACATGCACTTAACCGATCAAGAAAGTGAAATCACAAATATCAGATGGGACATCATAGGCATTAGTGAGGTAAGAAGACCCAGAGAAGAACTAATCGAGCTGAGGAGCAGACATCTTCTTTACAGCTACGGAAAAGAGAAAGTAAAACAAAGTGGTGTTGGATTTCTAATTAATAAGGATCTCAAAGACAATGGAACTTGCATCAAAGCAGTCTTCGCAATCAACCTAACAGGGAATAGACAACTTCATTGATGACTTTAACTCCCTACTCCGAGACACCAAAAATCACTTGAATGTCATCATGGGAGACATCAGCGCACATGTAAGACAAGGGAATGAAGATTGCATCGGCAAATTAGGATACAAAGTACGGAACGAAAGAGGAGAAGATTTTTAAAACTTTGCGATGACAAATGGATTTAAAATTATGAACACCTTCTTCAGAAAGGAAATGGACTTGGAAGAGCTGTAACCATGAAACAAACAACGAAATAGACTACATCCTAACGGAAAAAAACGATATTGTCAAGGACATACAAGTCCGGAATCGAGTCAATGTAGGCAGTGACCACAGAATGGTACGATTTAAAATGCAAGTAAACACCAACAAAAAACGCAGGAAAATGTTCCACACCAAACAAAAGCCTTTAACCATACCAAAAGATCACGCTCGATCTTTCCAACTCGAACTGAAAAACGGATTCAGAATTCTAACTGAACAAGACGACACCAACATCAACAAACTAAGCAACAAAATGACAGCGTCAATAATTGAAGTTGTCAATACGATCAAACCAATGAACTAAATCTCAGATGAAACTAGAAATCTCATCAAAAAACGCAGAAACCTCAAGCCACCGACAACAATAAGAGAGAGAATTGAAGAGGCTGAACTAAATAAATTGATTGAGAAAAAATAAAGGGAAGACAGGAGGAGAAACACGACGGCAGTCATTGAATCGACTCTTGAAAGAGGTCGGGGCTTCAAAGCTATAAACAAACTCTTAAACTCAGGAAGAAGGCAAATATCTAGCATAATCGTGGAAAAAACGGAAACCTAACAACAGACAGAGACAGGATTGTCGAGTGTGTCAAAAAATTCTACCAAAACGTTATTCGTCCAAACAACGACAACAAAACAATGAGCTGGATACGCAAGACGTGAGCAATGAACTCGAGGACTTCCCAAAAGTGACCCCGCAGGAATTTAAAAAAAGTCATTAAACAGACGAAGAAAGGAACAGCCCCTGGACCAGACAACATCGCCATCAACCTACTTCAAAAAACAGGTAAAATCATCACTAGGAAACTGGCTGTCCTCTTCAACTTGTGTTTAAAACACAGTAAAGTCCCAGACGATTGGAACACTGCATTCATAATGCTTTTATATCAAAAAAAGGAAACCCGAAAGACCTAAACAGCTACAGGCGTGTACAAACTTTTCACAAAGATCATCACCAACCAAATCACAGGAAAACTCGATAAAAACCAGTCACGTGAACAAGCCAGCGTTAGAAGAAGCTACTCGACGATGGACCAACTGCTTTTGATAAATCAGCTGAAAGAAAAAGCAGCTGAATATAATCTACCACTCGCTGTAGCATTTATCGACTTCAAAAAGACGTTCGACTCAGTAGAAATCCCTAAGGTCATCGAGGCCATCAATCAACAAGGTGTAGATCCAGCATATGTTGAAGTGCTGAAACATATATACAATAACAGCAGCTCCTTTATCAGGTTGCATAAAGACTCGGACCCCTTTCAGCTCGAGAAAGGAGTAAGACAAGGTGATAGCAGCTCACCTAAACTCTTCACAGCCTGCCTCCAGATGATCTTCAGAAAGCTAGACTGGGAAAGTAAAGGAATTAAAATAGACGATAAGTATCTGAGCAACTTCAGATTTCCAGTCGACATTGCCCTGAATCTACACGACCTCCAACTAATGATAGAGGAACTAAATGAAGAGAGCAAGAAAGTCGGACTAGCCATGGACTTCAGCAAGACGAAGATCAGTTGCAAAAACCACATCGTATATAAAAACACTAAGATTAAAATCGAGGACACAAATCTGGAGGAAGTAGATCACTACATCTACCTAGGACAACGAATCTCTCTGAGACCTGCAAAAGGAAAAATCAATCGAAAAATCACTCTAGGATGGCAAGCCTATGGCAGAGCCAGCTCAACCTTCTAGAATAAGAAGATACCATTAATGTTAAAAAGATGGGGAAACAAACAATGCATCCTCCTGATAGTCACTTATGGAGCTGAAACGTGGAACCTAACCAAGAGACAGATCGGCAAATTGAGAAGTATGCAACGTGCACGTGAAAGAATTATCCTGGGCCTCACATCGAGAGACCACAAGACAGCACAGTACATCCGAGAAAAGACAAGACTTAGGGACATCATAGAATCTATTAAAAATCTGAAATAGCGGTGGGCTGGCCATGTTGCAAGAATGGCAGTCAACTGATGGATATCACAAATCACGACATGGATCTCCCAAGATCACATGCGCAACCGATGTCGAAAGAATATTAGATGGAGAGACGATCTAGACAAGTTTAGAAAGTACTGGCTCCGCTACGCCCATGATAGGGAAGTGTGGCAAATCCTGGGGAAAGTTGATGTCCAACGATGGACGTTAAAAGACTAATAATGATGATGACGACCTCTAAAATATTTCTCTTTTCTTACTTGATTTTATATTGTCTATGGCTTTGAGAAGAGTCACGTACACTCCAACTTTTGTTCAGGCAATTGATCATCTTCCGGTTGTCTAAACAAAAGATGGAATTAATCTCCTATTCAGTAAATGAAATAATGTCTTTAAATAAACAGGTAAAAATAATCTTAGAAGGCTGACAACCCATGGTGCTGGTATGGAAACAGAATAATAGAACGTAAACAAATACTAAACAGTTGATATTTACATGGATTGAGAGACTTAATCGTTAATCTGCTTAGAAATCTTTGAGTAACTTTCTATTTCTTACCACCAACTGAACGCTATTTCTTGCAGTCTTCAGCAAGATTAAAATTTCAAAGAAGATATTTAATAATTGAGATAGCTTTTTATTTTGTTTATTACAATACGTTTTTTATCTGGTCTGAAAAAATGGCGTTAAAAAGCAACAAATATATCAAGATAAAGATTAATAGTAGCATGAAAATAAAAAGAAAATCTTGATAATGATTTATAATACTTCATCTACTGAAAAAAATGAAATTCGTTCACAGCATAGTGAAATGGGAAAAAACTAATGTCAAAAACATCGTTCAAATAACTGATTTGCAACTGCTTTATACTATTACAATATTATGCATATAAACTGGGTTAAAATTTTCTTTCAGAATAAAACAAATATTATGAAGTATTCATTATTCATTAAACTTACCTAAAATCTTTACGTGTTAATACTGCGCTGTATATTTTGTAGGAAGCAGTTCTCGTAGCCTGAATTATTCAAGACTCATCAGATCTGCTAATAAAAAAACTACAGATATCAGAAGATAACTGTATTTAATTGAATATTCGGCGAAAAACATTTGAAGAGCATTTGCAAATATTGAATCATATTATACACGGTGTTTGTACAGAAACAGAATGGATAGAATGTAGGCAATTTTTGTACGTGGAATATTCGTTTTGTGTGTTCCATCCCTTTTTTCTAGACTGTTTTGTGTTTAGACTTCAAAATTGGCATCCAGATTCCACCAACCTCGTTTCTGAAAATATTTTGCCACGGAAATAAAGTCCAGACTCTCGAGAATCTTGATGTTTCTAGATGTTTTACTCGATCTTGGATGTTTTATCATGGAAACGTCAGTGATGTCATAATTGGAATCCATTCCGACCATATTTATTCTCTGATTGTATTCTTTTACACGCTATCTAATTATCGATAGAAATATACTCGAACAATGAACAGTATGACTTTCTTGGTTGGCTGTCTGTAACACTGGACTATTCTATTTTGGTCTGATACTAAACTATGCTGAGTTGATAATCCATACGAAAAAAAACAGATTGGTAGTCACGTTTTAATACGGTGGAAAACAGGAAGTCTGTTCAGAGAAAAAAAAGAGAATATTTTGAGAATCACCCACGACACCATCATGTAATGTAGCAACTAATTAGAGGCGACCTTCTTGCCCATGCATAAATACAAACCAGCATACGCCACTGAGTGAGATTGAGATTAAATGGCTGAATACTTTCCAGATAAATGTAATATATGTATTATTCGGGCATGCACTATAGTGATGTGCCCTCAATATGATCAAGTTAAAATTTTATGCTAGACTACAATTTTAATTTTGTAATATCTTTTGTGAAACTCAACCGATTTTAATAAAATCAACGTCAGCATGCTTGTTGTCTTCTTGCAAGTAACTGTTTTATTCCCTCAATTCACAAACATTGTTGTGAAAGAAAACTACTTCGAGGAAATATCCGTTTTCTTGTAGATTTTTCCAAGTTTATTCACAAAGAAGTAAATATACGCCGGAATTGCAGATCTGAATTTTAAAGAACTTTGTAAACATACTTAAAAAAACAAGTTTTAAGCTACTAGAAACAAGATTTCTCTTATGTTATCAATATATCATAGGGATCTCGGTATGGGAAAGTGAAAAAGGAATGAAAAAAACCTTGACTACAAGAATGAGCGAACTTCCAATCGTAATAAGTTGATTTTGCACCTACAAGTCATAAATGGCTTCTAAGAATTTGTAAAATCTTCAGACAACGGGAGCAGTAAGAAAAGTGTAAAAATGCATGATATTTTGATTTATTTGCTAAAATAATTTTATAGTAGTCAAGAGTGTTAAACACACGCACACGCACACACACACATATATATATATATAAAATTATTATAAAAATACTTTCTTCAAAAACGATTTTGATAAAAAAGCAAAGCTGTCAAATCTTTCGATTCAACTATTTTTAATGAATTGAATTGAAAACTGCTTAATATATTACTTATATAATATAAAACCTTTTATTTGAAAACCAAGATTGGTAATATGAGACAAAACAAATATCTTCTTGCAATGAAGGCACAGTTTTTTCTCGAATTTTTGCATTTTTCCTCAAAGTCATAAAGTGATACAGTAAAAAGAAGTAATGACTTTTGCAATGACATCTTCTGTCTAAAAAATACCATTTCTACCTTAGAAAATAGTTGGGATTCTAATGCTGGTGAAAGATTTTTGGTCAAAAAAATCAATTCCAATTGAAATGCATCGATCATTTATATTTTCGATACGACACTGAATTGAGTTGATTGATTTTTTTAAAAGAAAAAGCCAGATATCATCTTAACATTATACGTGTAATGTAACATGACAAGATCAGTTCTTTCGATAATAAAGTGTTATTAGAGCATGCCAAACTCCAGGTGGGAGGGTGATATGAAATCTATTCAACAGAGCTGAAAGCAAAGAGGATGGTCAGATAAAAAGTTAGTCGAGCTCAGACAAGAATCGCAAGTGGTATAGATAATCCGTCACTGACGTCATTGAACGTTAATCTAGCGTGACGAGTGTGTTTTTTCCTCAGAAATCCAGCCCTTCTTTTGGTTGAGAGCGAGACACATTTCGTATAAAAACAGATCAACTAGTCGAAGAGAAATCAGACTTTGACAAACAAGCAAAGAAGAAAGAAAACTGCTGAAAGAAGAAAGCAAATATTGTGAATAGCTCGGGACCATATATTTCACTTTTATATCAAACGACGCTGCTGTTGGGCTTTCTGTAATTTCTACCTGAAGTCACTGGAAAAGACGAAAATGAAAAACGTATTCTTTTGTGTTTTGTCTATCATTGCTATCTTCATATGCCCTGATTTTACCCAAGGGAGACCAGGGGTAAGTAGAGATCTCATTATTTTACTTCTTTTTTTTTCCTCTTTGCTATCAATATTTTATGAGTAAGCCGGTTGGCTGTTAAAGTTGCATATTTCTCAGTGATGGACATTGGAGCCAAGGTAAAATAAAACAGAGTTACAAGGCCATGGGAAGACCTGATTTGGAAAATTTGTGCAACACAATTTTCCTACATCTATTTACCCTCATTCAGTACTGTGACGTACTAAACTGAGCTTGTTGGTGCAACACAATCTTCTTTTAACCCCCTGTTGAGCTCCAATGCAGTTTATTCCTTTCTCACGTGGAAAATCGGCGCTACATAATTTACCAATTCTTATTTTACTCCATAATAAACGTAGCTGGGTAAATGAAGAAAAATAGGATTTCAAGTGTTGCATTTCAAATTAGACAGGCTCTTTCTACCTGAAAGATTAGCGCTATACAATCTTCCTATCATCATGAATACCAACTTGGCCTTGTACTGCACTGATCCAAGCTTAGTAAATATCAACGTTCCAAGTACCCTGTCATTATGAAGCATACGGGAAGTGAATGACTTTCAGAGTCAGTGCCTAAATTATAAATGCCAATGACTCTCACAATATCCAAATCTCCCGGGAATTTTGATTTCCATATTTCTTTTCGTTCATCGACAGGTATTCCAACACTCCGATGGATCATTGGAAGAAAGTACAGGGGATAATAGAACTGAGAATGCAACCTTTGATAAAACTTTGTGAGTAGTTTTCTCTCCTTTTATGCCTCTTCTTACATTTAAAAATCTTGGGATATTTCCTTCGAGAAATATTCAAAAGGAATGCAGCTCCAACCATTGTTACAATTTATACTGAACTTTCTTTCGCTCTGCCCCATTCTGTTCATCGTGTTTATCAATCTGTTTGTAGTCTCTTCAGATATATCTATCTATCAATGTATTGGCGTCAATCAATTCATTTCTCTTCACACATATATCTATGTCAATCAATCTATCAATCTATCAATCTCTCTCTCTCTCCTTCTCTCTCTCTCTCTCTATCTATCTATTTATGTAGTTCAATTTATCTCATTTCAATAATCATCCATATCTGTCTATCTATCTATCTCTATTTATCTATCTATCTCTATTTATGTAGGTCAATTTCTCTCATTTCATCAATCATCTATATCATTCTATGTGTGGTCCCTTCACGTCTGCCAATATCTTAATCTATTCATACCATTTCCAGTGCAAAATAATACAAAAAATTCAGTGCAAGCAGATTAAGAAATACTCACAACAAACTAAACATACGATATGCAAATCAAAAACTATAGCAAGCGAATTGAAAAATCTGACAACCAAACTGAAAAAAACAATGCACGCAATTAAAAAATACGGTGAGCTATTTCAAAAGTCGAACACACTTTTTTAATCAGTTGAAAGAAAAGCCTAGAATCACTGACTGAGGGTTGAGAGACTTGATATCATCCCTAAAATATTTCTTGTTATTAAAATCACGTTGAAAAGTATCGATTAATAGGATGAAAACAGCTATGATCAAGGTAAAAGTTCAATCATGCCTGATAGAATTATGATTATACTAAATTGCAGAAAGCCTGGCAACACATTGGATTTAACACTAATCAATTAGTAGGATCGAGTACGAATTTTGAAGATATATTAGTGATCATAGCAAAAAAAAAATACCAGTGGAAAATAATTCATAGAATAATAATTATCTCAGACTTTCAGGAAGTCTGGAGAGTATAACTGTCAAAACGTCTTGATGTTGGTCCACTTACAGTGTCAAATAATAGAAATCGTGATCAGAATGTGGTTTCCACAAATCTTCCACCAGTTTTGAGAAGCCAAAATACTTTAGGAATAGAACAAGATTAGATATTGATATGTTTAGTAAAAAGAAATAACTGAGAGGAAGACTTTTGCTGAAAGTTTTCATGTTTTTGTGTCCATAGAGAAGTTCAAGAAATGAATTCATGGAAATGTGGAACTGAAGAGATCAACAACCAGACGCAAGAACTGGGCGAATACGGAAGTAAGTAATTTACTTACTCTACATCCAAATGCTTAGAAGTATCCTGTCAGCCATCTAATATAGTTGATCATTTTGGTAGTTGTCCAACAGAGCACATTCCTAGAATAGAGACTCCGATCCACAATGTAGGCTCCAAGACGCTGGTTCTATGTCAGTCTAAGCAAAGCTTGGTGAATAGCAATATCTGGGGCTTTCAATGCTGATATTCCTGCCAAATTAGCCATTCTCACTTTGGAGATTGGTGTCATACGATCAGTCTACACTTTCTTTTGCCCAGTTTGTCATTATGCTTGAGGGGCTCTTCTCTCTGCTATTTGAATCAGTTATATTTCTCCTTGAAGGGTTGCCTTCCCAAGGCTAGAGGGCCCATTCTCCTCTGTTATCTTATCCCTAACTGGGGGAACATAGATTCATACCTTCTCCAAGGGCATTAGTGCAAAGTGATTATAACCAGTTCCGATTGGATCTTGAGCTTGTGTCGCCGATTCCGACCGACTACACCAATTTCACATCCATGTGCACTAAACAAGCAGATATTCATGTCAAATCAGCCATTCGAACTGGGAAAATATTTTTCTAGTCTCTTATTTCCCCCATTTTGTCCTTGTGCTGCGTTGAAAAAGCTCTTGTAAAACCAAACCAACATTTATTTTCAACTCACTTAGGTTATTTCAATACGTAAGATTTGTAGAGCACGTTCTTCCGACTTTTTTAACGTCTATTTTAGATTAATTTGATTGTTTCTGTATCATGTTCCTTCATTGTTTTAGGTTCGAGCTGGTATTCGTCGACATGGAATAAAATGGTGCTCACTTGGAAAGTTCATAATTACGCTAGTTATAGTCCATTGACTGATGCTAAACAGAGGTGATTAATCTCTTTCTTTTCCTTTGTTTATAATTTTGAGAATGATAGCTAAGAGAATCTTCAGAACACCCTTTATTTAGTGTTAAGAGAACGGCATTTCAGTCATTCCATTCGATTACTTGAAGGCTTGGATCTGCCATAACTCGTTTTTTTTCACCATCATCACATACGTAAAGTACAGTTGAAAAAGGCTGAAGAATGGATAGGCCAACAATTCGTATAAACAACAATAACAGCAAGTAAAAGTTCCATCGTCCAAATATTTCAATCTTTTCTTTATTATAATTATTATAATTACAAAATGTTCAAGAAAGGGTTTTGTAATATTCCAAATATTCTTGGAATTGTTTTCTTCTACTAATCATTTGACACTAATCATTTGACCCTAAGAGTGATTTTTGACATAATTGTCGATGTAACCGTTAGAATGTATTTCAAATTAAATTACAGCTGATAATTATTGCCTTTCCAGCCGCCAAAGACAGTAGTCAGTGTGTGACTGTTGATTGATTGACAGCTCCCGTCAATGCTTAATAGTCATTGTTTATCTTTGAAAAAAGTCAAATTCAAGCTATAAATACTTGAAACACACATTTCTTTCTTCTTGAACCGAAAATCAATCTTTTTTTCTCTGTAGTGAAAATTGAAAATTTTCAGAACAACATTTTTTGAATTTTGAATACGTTTTCAAAATGTTTATCGTAGATGAAGTTGTGTAAAATGTCCGTGCAATCAATGATATCGAATGAGTTCAATCACGTAGTTGCCAATGTAGTAGGTTGATTCGTATCGAGTGCATCAATTTCAATAAATATTTGACAATCCCTACTGTAGAGCAATGAATAACAACAGGGTCCAGCATCGTTGAGAGTTTAATTCTCGGCTCTGAAATAGTGCCCTTGTTTCAGATTGAATTCAGTAAAAATTGAAACAGGTGTCTCTTGTAAAGCAATGATCAGTAGGCTCGTTATAGAGACAATTCTCTGTATAATTTCTTCTATTCGTAATGGGCAACGCACTGTTGTGACGATGAGTCACATTAAAGTATACATTGTAAATATCTATATCTGAGTTTGTTACTTGAGCATTACCAAGTTAGGCACAGTTTTCAAACGAGTGATTATTGTGAATTCGCTTCTTGCCTCGTCCAACATTTCTTGTATTCCCTTCTTCAGAGATGCTATAACACGTGGCTTTCAACGGTGGGCAGACGTAACCCCATTAGTCTTCCGAAAAACAACAGGCACAGCAGACATCAATATTTCATTCAAGGAGAGGCAACATCTTCCGAAGCCATTCGCATGTACGTTGACAGAATTTCAAAATACAATCTTTGAACGGGTTCATGCTTTCTCTTTTTCTCTCTCTCTCTTTCTCTCACCCACCTTTTCTCATTTGGCCTACGTTCCCTTTTCTTTTTATTCTTCACCGATTGTTCCCTTTTTCTCCTTCCGTCTTCTTTATATATTATGATCTACATAAACCTCATTCTCTCTCTCTCTCTTCTTTTTCGTTGCTATCATTTCCACTACATTTTCTTTCCAATTTTCATCTTATATTCCTCTTAATTCTACAGACAATGAACTTGGGCACGCCTTTTCTCCTCAAGATGGTCATATCCACCTTTCGAATGACCAGTACTGGATTAATGGTATGACCGGAGGAATTGATTTGGAGACAATTGCTGCTCATGAGATCGGCCATGCCCTCGGCCTCCGCCATTCCAACGACCAAAATTCACTAATGTATAAATCATTTGTGACAAGAAATCCTACTTTTAAACTTGGTCAAATTGATATTACACGTATTCGGAAGCTTTACAGTAAGAGAAATCATTTTTTGACCTTATCTAATCGAAACAAATAAACGTATTGTATTTTCCAGATGACGGTAATCAGTATGCTAGATATTGTTAAGTTACTGGCTGATAAAAATAATATTCCTATATGATTTCATTTGAACACAAGCCAATTACCAATTATTGACTGGCTTACATTGTCCTACCGATGCTGCTGTGACATCAACGATTTTTTTATGATTATTATTATTATTATTATAATTATTTTTATTATTATTACTACTATCAACAATCTCACACCAGTTGTATGGTGGTTACTGCTGGAGTTTGAGTGAAGGCAAGTCTCCTCAAGTCTCCACATGTCTCCACAAGTCTCCAGCCTTTTTCTCCTAGTTCTCATAGGCTACAGTAATACTGCACTTTACAGTTTCACACTGGTTGCCCACTGGTCATTGCTGAAGGCTGAGTAACAATAAGTCTCCTCAGGTCACCAGCCAACATCTCTTCTCTCTTTCACCTATTATGCCAGTGTTGTGGTTTACGTTTCTGCTTTCATTTGCGGAATGTTAGGTCAGTGTTAACAATTAGTGTTGCAGTCTTTATATTTCTAGCACTTTCCTGAGTATCTGCATTGTTCCTTGCAGTGCTGTGGATTATACAGTCTCAATCGTTCCCTTTATCCTGATCTGCTCCAGTCTCAACCTCAGTGTCTTTGGAACAGTTCCTAGTGTGCCCACTATGACTGGCTCGACCCTTGCTTTCATGTTCCACATCTTGTTTAGTTCTCCGCTAGATCCTGGTATTTTTCCAGTTTTTCACTCTCCTTCCTCTTTACTCTATGGTCTGCAGGTAGAGCCACGTTTAATATTTGGCAGGTCTTTCTATTCTTGTCTACAATTATCAAGTCCGGTCTTCTTGGCTGGATGAGGTGGTTAGTTTGGATGTCAAAGTCCCAGAGTAATTTGTGGTTGCCATTCTCCAGGGCTGGCTCTGGTTTGTGCTGATACCACTTTTCTGCATGGTTGAATACCATCCGTTCACAAAGTTGCCAGTGTATCATTGTTGCTACTCTATCGTGTCCGTGCTTATACTCCTTCAGGGCGAGTTGACTACATTCACTAGTAATGTGATTTGCAGTCTCATCTCTTTCACCGCATAGGCAGCACATACTGTTTGTGTGTATGCTGTCGATTTTTGTTTTTATATTGTTTGTCCCGATGCTTTTGTTTTTAGCTGCCATGATGACGGATTCCGTTTCACTATTCAGGTTTCCTTTTCGTAACCATATCCATGATCTCTCGTCTGCCACATCTTGTATTTGTCTTTTGAACTCTCCGTACAATTTTTTTCTTTTCCCATTTTTCTTTCCTAATATTATTATTATTATTATCATTATTATTATTATTATTATTATTGATAATGATAACAATAATAATAATGTTATCATCGTCATCATTATCATATTCTTATCATTATTATTGCTAATATTATTATCATTATTATATTCAACAGTTCAGTCATATACGGAGCTGGGTTCATATATTAGTGTTTAATCTCACGTAATGATTCATCTAAGAAACTATGACAACTCAAAACTAGGAAGAATTCGATTTCATAATCGTTTTGAAATCTATTGCATAGACCAGAAAGAGAAGAAAAACACATTTGAATCCGGTTGTCCTGATTCAAATTTGCATTAATCAATGAGAGGTACCACAACGTCTGTTTGTCTATCATGCAAGAGAAACCAACTAGAAAAGGCTGCAGCTAAAGTAAATTTCCTATGCATTATCAAGGCACCTTGAGGGGGTTTCAAAGTATAAACATTTGCGAAGATTTTTTTTTCAAGTTAGGAGCAGGAGTTCTATCAACAGTATAACTATGCTATTGAAATGGATCCCTATTTTCCGTTCAATATACAAATACGAATATACATATCTTCTTATTTTAATTGTTTTATATATAATTGTTGAAGGGGTCAAAATAAAGGGGAATTATTTTCTGCCGAAATACGGACGACTTTTATGATTTTCATTATTTTGTTTTGATTTTGAATGCATGTAAGTAGATTTGGCCAAACATTACGTTTTGGCAGAAATTCAAAGAAATTTGAGTAACATCCCCCAAAATGACCGCTGTAATAAGAATAAAAATAAAAAAAGGAAGGGATGGGGGTAAGAAAATATATATCACTGATTATTTAGAAAGTGCATGTTTAATTCTAGCTCTGATTACTGTTTTCCTGTGCATACTTTGCATATTAAGACCTGTATTCCATTACATCCCGACATTTTCATTTTTTGCCAAATGATTTTTCCTATAAAATAAGTTAACCCTATTTAATGTGCTTTCTTCCAAATACAGAAAATCCCTGAATTACGAATCCCCGTACATACAACCAAACAACGATGGTATAAAAAAAAATAACCTTGAACCAGAGAAATGTAAGTAAATAGGAACATTTGCTTGGTCGTACGTGTCTATAAGCGCTGATAAAGAAAGCATATGAATTATACTTGTACATTAAAAAAACATACATACTGTGTAAATACCATGAATACGTATTACTCTTACTTCTACCTATGTTGTATATTTCATTTCCATTTTAAAAATCGATATTTTACTCATGAAACACTTAATTGTTGAGTGGAATTAGTTAAATTTTAACATGAACATAGTGAATACTGTGTCATATGACGACCATGTATGAAATAAATTCATTAAAAGTCTTTTGATTTGTACAATGAAAAAAAAAAGATTGAAAATGAATTAAATTTCGGTAAAACAAATTTCGGTTAAAAAAAAAGCAGCTGTCAATAATTCAACTTAAATAATACATATTTCATATTGCATCGTTTCCCTGAACTCTTTTTCTGAAAAAAGGGATTCATTACTTTAAAATTTTGACATACGACAATTTATTTGTGTTTTTTTTTTATATCATTTTGAAATTTTGAAGTGGAATCTATTCAGTGTTCACAGTATATAGATTTGTTTCAAAAAGTTTTCATTATTTGAAGTACAGTGTTTTTAATTCAAACACAAAAGAGAGAAATTTTTCCGACTTACGACCGTTTCGAGATACGACCTGCAAGGTGGAGCGTGGCCTTCCTAACAAAGTCGTTATTTATTGATAGTTTGATTGAATCTGCATGGCCGTTAAGTAGCACATTCACGCAATATCACCTCTGATTAAGTCATCTGATAAGGTCAATACTCAACAATCAATTCATAATAGCGTTCAAACTAAGAAGCACATTCGAGACATTTTTTCTTGATCGACAGAAATCAGTGTTGTGCTTCTTGAATGGTTTTCTCTTGCTTCATGAACCCAGTCTACTATTAAGCCATGGCTGAGAGAAGGTTAAAGAAAATTCATTGTCCTATGTGTAAAGTACGCTACACCAACTACCGAATTAGCAGTAATTTAAATGTTGAATATCGATATTTCCCGTATTTTCAGTCTTCACAAATGACCACAACTTTTGAAATGACATTATTAAGTGACAAAAGAAGTACAACTGCTATTTATCAAAAGGGTTTCCCAGTGAAGCTTATAAAAATGATACTATCTTAATCAAACGCCCATCCATTGTGAATTTTGATCGTGTTTAGTTGTGATGAAATGTAATTCTTTCAATCAATAAAACCTGGCAACAATGACGATTGTTTTCCAATTATAAACATTATTAGAGATAAATTATAAAATCATGAGAATATTGTATTTATTCTTTTTTTCTAAAAATGTTGCAAGACAAAATTTCAGGTGCAATATTGAGTCTGAAGTGTACTTGACATCAGAAAAAGATCATATTTCTCATGGAAGACTCGTGGAAGACTTCCTGACTGTAAACGAACCAAAGTATATGTGGCCTAAGTGACTTTTTCATCTTTTTCTTACATGTTTTTCTTTGTCTTTTTTCAGGGTCTGCATAATGCTAATGCACACCGATCGTGTTGATACACAAAGCTAACATTTTGACTTCCAACTAATTTATAAAAACAGATCATGAAAAATCACCTTTCCTCCTGTCATACCAAGAAAAAAACAATTTTTTTTTATGTTGCAAAAATAAAAGATTATTCATTCAAAAACTACATCAGTTGTCTTTGTTTCATTGACAATTATATAAACACACACACACATATATGTATATATATATGCATATGCACGGTAGCCACTTAAACATATCCATGTTTTTAACATATATATATATATATATATATATATATATATATGTGTGTGTGTGTGTGTGTGTGTGTGTGTGTGTAGGGGGTGTATGCATGTGTATGCATGTGTATGTATGTGTATATCTATAAATGTTTGTATATGCATGGATTAGTATGTATATGTGATAGTCCAGATGTAGGATATCAGCCTGCGGGTCTGAAGTGGATGTTTCAATTCTGCCTCATGGTACTGGATGGGATATTGAAATTTCTATAGCCATACTGAAGATACCATACATCGAAAAAGCTGTCTGTTGATGACACAATAATATATATATATATATATATATATATATATATATATATATATATATATATATATATATAAATATGAGTAAAAGCTGTTGCTTTTTTAGAAATGAGAGATGGTTTCTAGCCTCCAACGGATAGGCGTTGACATATATGGTACGGGTGGGAAGTGGGATATCTTCTTTTTAATCTCTTTGGTTGGTGTTTGAACACACTTTTATCTAAGTCAAGACTGACACTCACAGACACAGATGAAATTATCCCCTGATCCTTCCTCTTCTCATTTCACACACCCCTCTCACAGCCTACCAAACAATCAACAGCACAGAAATATGCCCATGTCTCTCTTCGATCTGAAACATGTAAACAACATACAATTTTCTCTGCACTGCTGCAAAAGATGTGCGGCAACCGTCGAAATACAATAGAACATACCCGTGTGATAATAGAAAAAATACATGTAACACTTGCTTTTCTTTTGAAACTTTCCTCCCCATCTTCTAATACTCACTTTCATCAACTAACTCGAATTTAGTTTTTTCTGCTCAGGGCTGTATTTCTCTGACGATACGCCTAGTTGGAGACACATCCGATGCGATATTATCTGATGCTCAACGTGATAGCCCAAAGTCTTCAACGTATTTCTTCACGATTCGACGGTCCCTGTTAAGCAGTTTTGGTGTTTCAAGGATTGCACTGCCTTTCCGAGCAGTGTGATGATAGATCTCTTCTCAGCCACTGATTAATGGTATCTTCTTATTCTTGAAGGTTGAGCTAGCTCTGCCAAAGGTTTGCCATGCTAGTGTGATTCTTTGCTTGATTTCTTCTTTTGAGGGTCTCATGGATATTCGTTGTTCAAAGTAGATGTAATGGTCTACTTTCTCGAGTTCTGTGTCCTCGATTTCGATCTTAGTGTTTTTATCTCCAATGTGGTCGTTGCACATGATGTTCGTCTTGCTGAAGTTCATGTGTAGGCTGACTTTCTTGCTCTCTTCATTTAGTTCCTCTATCATTAGTTGGAGGTCGTGTAGATTCAGGGCAATGTCGACTGGAAATCTGAGGTTGCTCAGATACTCATCATCTATTTTAATTCTTTACTTTCCCAGTCTAGTCTTCTGAAGATCATCTGGAGGCAGGCTGTGAAGAGTTTAGGTGAGCTGCTATCAACTTGTCTTACTTGTTTCTGGAGCTGAAAGGGGTCCGAGTCTTTATGCAACCTGATAAAGGAGCTGCTGTTATTGTATATATGTTTCAGCACTTCAACATATGCTGGATCTACACCTTGTTGATTGATGGCCTCCATGACCTTAGGGATTTCTACTGAGTCGAACGTCTTTTTGAAGTCGATAAATGCTACGGCAAGTGGTAGTTTATATTCAGCTGCTTTTTCTTTCAGCTGATTTATCGACTGAGATTTTGCTCATTGGTTTGAACGTATTGACAACTTCAATTATTGATGCTGAATCTGTTTTTCAGTTCGAGTTTGAAAGATCGAGCGTGCTCTTTTGGTATGGTTAAAGGCTGTTGTTTGGTGTGGAACATTTTCCTGCGTTCTTTGTTGGTGTTTACTTGTATTTTACATCGTACCATTCTGTGGTCGCTGCCTACATTGACTTGAATCAGGACTGGTTTTTGTCCGTCAGGATGTAGTCAATTTTGTTGTTTGTGTCGTGGTTGGGGCTCTTCCAAGTCAATTCCATTTTGGGTCCCTTTTTGAAGAAGGTTTTCATGATTTTGAATCCATTAGCCGCTGCAAAGTTTTAAAAATCTTCTCCCTCGTTCCGTACTTTGTATCCGAATTAACCGACGCAATCTTCATTCCCTCGTCATACCTGTGCGCTGAAGTCACCCATGAAAACATTGAAGTGTTTTTGGTGTCTTGGAGTAGGGAGTTAAAGTCATCAAAGAAGTTGTCTATTTCCTGTTAGGTTGATTCCGAAGTGGGAGCGTACACTTGGATTATGTTGAGTTTTTATCGTTTTGAAAATTGTATTGTGAGGCTTGCTACTCGGTCAGAGACTGCTTTGAAGCAAGTTACATTGTCTTCGAGGTCCTTATTGATGAGAAAACCAACGCCACTTTGTTTTACTTTCTCTTTTCCGTAGCTGTAAAGAAGATGTCTGCTCCTCAGTTCGATTAGTTCTTCTCTTGGTCTTCTTACCTCGCTAATGCCTATGATGTCCCATTTGACATTTGTGATTTCACTTTCTAGATCGGTTAGGTGCATGTCAGTTGACAGTGTTCTGATGTGGTAGGCGCCTATTTATAAAGTTGTCCTTCGGTTGACAGTCTTAGGGCAGTGATTAAATGGTTGCTGTTGGACCGGTGACTTCGTAAGTAAAGGTGTTTTCTTGGTGAAAGACTTAGGTAGTCACATTTGGAGCACATAATCCCCACCCAAAATAAGTGATATGGCTCAGTCTTTTGAGGCCGATGATCCAGCAGGAACAGAATCTCTCTTCGTGTGATGTTTAGATAGTTGCCCTTGGAGCACATCACCGCCTCCCAAAGCAAGTGATGTGGCTGGGCCTTTTGGTACCGATATCCCAGCAGGAACGGCCGGTATAATGGCCCATGACGTGTTGATAGGTGGTCTGGTGGATTGTCCACTGCTGATGTGGGTCAGTGGCCTAAGAGCTCCACCAGCTCTTGATAGTTTGAAGTACTGACCCAGCCTCCCTACCCCCATCTACTGCTTTGACCAGGGTTTGAATCGCCCAAAAGAAAAAAAAAAAAGACAAATAAAATGTTAGAGCGACACATTAAAGTTGTAGATTCTTGCTGGGAGACGGACATTATATATTTAGCAAAGAAAGGTGAAAAATTAAAACTTTTTCAACTGCAAAGATGAAATCCCCAGGACGATTATGCTGCTGTAAATTTGGATGAGTACTACTGAAGTTTTCTGAATTTATTTATTCATTTTCACATTTTAGATGTATTATATGTTAATTCATTCTTGAAAAAACGCCCTCATCCTTCGATACGCTTTTCATTTAACTGAATAATCTGAGGTCAAGTTCAAGGGAGAATCATTAAATATTTTTACATGTAATGCATTCATAACAAATTCATCTTAGTGGAAAAATTCACCGATATGAAGATTTCCCCGCTATCCGGAAGTGGCATTAGCATAATCTTTTCGTGAGCCGAAATACTAAAAGCGAAAGAGCAACTACCACAAATTTAATCAGGAAAATACTTGACCATTCCAAGTTCAAAAAATTGGAGATGATGTTGGTAGCATGTACAAGAGAATGGAGTGTAGAAGATAAGATGAAAAGGATGCCTGCTGTCTCTGTAAGGCTCACTGCTTAACAAAAACTGAACAGGAAAAATGCACAGAATAAAACGGTAGATAGCGAGTATAAATCCCCGCCTCTCGCTCTCACTACGAAATAGATTCCTGTGTTACGGTTAGCAGACGAAGAAAATCATACTGTTCTTTACTCGAGTATATTTCTTCCGATAAATAAATAAAGAAAAGCTATTATAACATGTAAAAAGTTACATCAGATAATAAATATGGTCAGAATAAATTACATTTATGACATCACTAAAGTTTTCCATTGGAAACCATCTGAAAATAAGTCAAATAGCTATAATCTTGTAGATTCTGTAGGATTTAGATGTGATTATCATATCTGCCGGAACATGTTTCAGAAATGATTAGAATATCTTTTCTTTCCCAAAAATGAAATAAAATAATTTTTGGAAAGGGGTCGGGAAGAATTTTGATACCAATCTTGAAATCTCCTCACAGAACAGTCTTGACAGGAGGGGTTGAACACACAAACAAACAAACGGATGCGCATATAAAAAAGGTCACAACGTTTTGCCACCTTTAATTTTTTGTCAAAAAATTCAATTGAATATAAAACTTGCCTATCTTCTGTCCCTATTCTCTCTATACAATAATCATTTATAATATGCTTCAATATTGACAAATGCTGTTGAAATGCAGTTAAATAAATGCAGTTACCCTTTGATATTTGTGGGTCGGTTTAAAGAGGGCTGCATCATAGGGGAACGCATGCAGGACATTCCTGAAAGATCATTTTCAATCTTTGCAAATCTTGTTGAGACTTTATGAGATGTGATCTCCAACATTTGGATGATCAGCAAGCTCTTATTTACCTGAATCACAACGTTGAAGGGATGAGACAAAAGATCGGTTCAAGGCATGGGGCAACAAATCCTATCTTGTGCTTGTGGGTCCTAAGAACAACTGACTTGCTCTCAGGGCTAACCCTGATACCTCTTAGCCAGACTACACAGAAAAATAACAACGTCATCTCACCTGCGTTCGTCTAGTCAGGAATTAGCTACAAAAACCTCAATGATCCACAATCTAATCTCGTTGGTAATTGATGGTGGGCTAAAATCTTATTATATAATTTATTAATGGTTTGATATGAAACTTGTATGATAATAAACAATATTTAGAAAATAGTCAAGATCGCTGGTTGTATAGTAACGATCAGCAGACTTATCTTACTGGCCGTTGTTTCTGGGTTCAATTCTCATAGGATTTCCTATTAGTCATACTGAGAATAAAGAGGAGATCATATGTAACAATGGATCAAGAAATAAGCTGTATAGCAATGATCCACAAAGTGAATATGCAGCCCGTTATTAGTGGGTAAGATCGTCATTGGATCCGTCAGTATTGATGTCTGATACAAGATTTTGCAGCAATAATCACTAAGCTAATCTTAATAGTGTGACACAGGGTCGGTTTAACGTGAAGAAACTCACCTGTAAACGCATGGGGTAGGAACTTTGAAAACAAATTGACTCAAGGCCTTGCAACTATTGATCCATAAAAGCATTTGAAATGGTCACAGCACGATCCATGATCCCACAGCTCCAGACCAGATAGAGAAATGTCAAAACCATTGCATTTTCATCCGCCTGCTCAGTAATTATCTTCAAAATATATATATTGATGGTCAGCATGCTAATCTTGCTAGCAGCTATTAGTGGGTCCAATCCTGATTGGATCTCCCACTATGCAGTTCGGATGAAAAGAAAAAAACGTCCAAGCCGAGAAATGTAAAATGGACTTGGAGGCTCATCAAGTGACAGTAATCAACAAAGAAATCATGTGGACCTATGTTGATAGGTTTCATCCTCGTTAAATACATTGTCCGATATTAACTGACGCCAAGTTCATATCTGTACCAATGCAAATAAATGTTTGTGGCTTTCTAACTATCGAAATGTGTACACCATTTATACCTTTCATATTTTGCATTCACAGCATCCAAAAAATAATTCTTATTCGTCTATGAAATAAACGCAAAGGTAACATTCAAGTACACAATCATTTTGCAATTTATTGTATTGCCGAGAAAATGGAAAGACACTAGGTCGGACTCCTGGATATGCCAATGGAGCTCAAACTTATTACAGTATTAATGGACAATGAGACGAGTTTACCAACCATTGCTCTCTGATAACATTCATAATGATACTCAATAAACTCAGATTTGTCTGATGCAAGGATAGAATTTTGATGTTTTCATTGATAATCCAAATCAACACGGTAGTAATGGTTTGAGAAACTATCTTGCAAGCCGTTGTTCCATGATAACGTCTTTATATTGACATATATACAGGTGTGCGTGAAGTGTATATACATATAACCCAAATATATTGATGACAAAAGGAGAGTACATCAAACATCAATCCCTCTCCTCACTCCAATACCCTAGACTCTATAGAAGGCAACGAAGAAGGCATATATGATTTTTTAAAAATTTACACAAAACACAAAAAGAATACCAACACCACCATTAGATGCAGCATATTACCAACCAACACAACTGCCACCAACCTCTGCTCCAACCTGAGACAGCTTGAAATAAACACTGCATCCAACACATTCCGTGAAACGACCACTACTATATGTACATCGGGGAGACATCTACACCTCTCAAGAAAAGAACTTGCAAAGACAAAAGTGCTTTAAACCTGGGGGAAAAGACAAAGACCTTGGTTGAACATAGAAACACACAAAACCAGAAAATTCAATTTTCACCAAGTGCACCCCATCAAAAGTATTTATGACTCCTCGAAACTCAGATGTATTGACGCAGCTCTTTCCCTCCATTTTCTTCCCAATCTCTCCTCTCACTGTCCCTTCTTACTTAAAACAAACCCCAAAACCACACACACAGAGAAAAGAACCAACACCTTCTGACTTTCTTCTCACAGACTCTTCTTATTTCAGACCAACAATTCCATTCAAACTACTATTTGAATGATCAACAACACATAATTATCCCCATTTTACTCTTCACCAAGTTATGCCAAAGATCATAGCTGGCAACCATTGAATCATGCCTACGTAACAAACATTGTTGAGATATTTCATCTGCTTTCTCTCAATTTTTTCTTTTCATCTTCAAATATATATAAATATATATATATATATATATATACATATATATATACATATATATATATATACATATATATATATATGTATATATATAGGCATATATATATATATATATAGATGTATGTATGTATATATATATATGTGTGTGTGTGTATGTGTATATATGTGTATCCATTTGTGAGTATATGCGTATGTACATTTGGATATATGTACATATATATATATATATATATATATATATATATATATATATATATTTATTATGAGTACATGTATTACAAATAGATATAAATGTATCATCATCATCAGTCTTTTAGCGTCCGTCGTTGGACATAGACCTTCCCCAGGATTTGCCACACTTCTCTATCATGGGCGTCACGGAGCCAGTACTTCCTGAACTTATCTAGCTCGTCTCTCCATCTAACATTTTGCCGGCCTCGGTTGCGCATGTGGTCTCGGGGAATCCATGTTGTGAGTCGTGATGTCCATCGATTGTCAGCCATTCTTGCAACATGGCCAGCCCACCGCCATTTGAGATTTTTTATGGATTCTATGATGTCTCTAACTCTTGTCTTTTCCCGGATGTGTTGTGCTGTTTTGTGGTCTCTCCATGTGAGGCCCAGCATTATTCTTTCATGTGCACGTTGCATGGTTCTCAGCTTACGGGTCTGTTTCTTGGTTAAGTTCCATGTTTCAGCTCCATAAGTGACTATTGGGAGGATGCATTGGTTATACACCCTTCTCTTTAGGATTAATGGGATCATCTTATTTTTGAAGGTTGAGCTAGCTCTGCCAAAGGCTTGCCATCCTAGTGTGATTCTTCGCTTGATTTCTTCTTCTTTTGAGGGTCTCATGGAGATTCGTTGCCCTAGGTAGATGTAGTGGTCTACTTTCTCGAGTTCTGTGTCCTCGATTTCGATCTTAGTGTTCTTATCTCCAATGTGGTTGTTGCACATGATCTTCGTCTTGCTGAAGTTCATGTGTAGGCCGACTTTCTTGCTCTCCTCATTTAGTTCATCTATCATTATTTGGAGGTCATGTAGGTTCTCTGCGAAAAGGGCTATGTCGTCTGCAAATCTGAGGTTGCTCAGATACTCGCCGTCTATTCTAATTCCCTTACTCTCCCAGTCTAGCCTTCTGAAGATCATCTGGAGGCAGGCTGTGAAGAGTTTAGGTGAGCTGGTATCACCTTGTCTTACTCCTTTCTGGAGCTGGAAGGGGTCCGAGTCTTTATGTAGCCTGATAAATGAGCTGCCGTGATTGTATATATGTTTCAACACTTCAACATATACTGGATCTACACCTTGGCGACTGATGGCCTCCATGACCTTAGGGATTTCTACTGAGTCGAACGCCTTTTTGAAGTCCATAAATGCTACGGCAAGTGGTAGTCTATACTCTGCTGCTTTTTCTTTCAGTTGATTTATCGAGTGCAGGTGGTCCATGGTCGAGTAGCTTCTTCTAAAGCCAGCCTGTTCACGTGGCTGGTTTTCATCGAGTGTTTTTGTGATTCGGTTGGTGATGTGAAAAGTTTATATACACAGTTGAGTAGGCTTATAGGCCTATAGTTGTTGAGGTCTTTCGGGTTTCCTTTTTTATATAAAAGCATTATGATAGCAGTATTCCAATCGTCTGGGACTTTACTGTGTTTTAGACACAGGTTGAAGAGGACGGCCAGTTTCCTATTGATGGTTTTACCTGCTTTTCGGAGTAGGTCGATGGTGATGTTGTCTGGTCCAGGGGCAGTTCCTTTCTTTGTCTTTTTAATGGCTTCCTTCACCTCCCACGGGGTTACTTTTGGGAAGTCCTCTAGTTGTTCGCCCGTGTCTTGCGTATCTTGCTCATCGTTTTGCAGTCCTTGTTTGGACGAATAAAGTTTTTGGTAGAATTCTTTGGCGCGTTCGACAATCCTGTCTCTGTCTGTTGTTAGGTTTCCATTTTCCTCGAGTATGCTAGTTATTTGCCTTCGTCCCGAGTTGAGGAGTTTGTTTATAGCTTTGAAGCCCCGACCTTTTTCAAGAGTTGATTCAATGACTGCCGTTGTGTATCTCCTTCTGTCTTCTCTTCGTTTCTTCTCAATCAATTTGTTTAGTTCAGCCTCTTCAATTTTCTCCCTCGTTGTTGTCGGTGGCTTGAGGTTTCTGCGTTTTTCCATGAGATTTTTAGTCTCATCCGAGATTTTGCTAATGGGTTGTTTGCCCATTGGCTTGAATGTAGAGGCTACTTCAATTATTGACGCTGTCATTTTGCTGCTTAGTTCGTTGATGTTGGTGCTGTTGATGTTGGTCTTGTTCAGTAAGAATTCTGAATCTGTTCTTCAATTCGAGCTTGAAAGATTGAACGTGCTCTTTTGGTATGTTTAGAGGCTGCGGTTTTGTATGGAACATTTTCCTGCGTTCTTTATTGGTGTTTATTTGTACTTTACATCGTACCATTCTGTGGTCGCTGCCTACATTGACTTGATTTAGGACTTGGATGTCCTTGACGATATCGTTTTTGTCCGTTAGGATGTAGTCTATTTCGTTTCTTGTTTCGTGATTGGGGCTCCTCCAAGTCCATTTCCTACTGGGTCCCTTCTTGAAGAAGGTGTTCATGATTTTGAATCCATTAGCCGTCGCAAAGTTTACAAGATCTTCTCCTCTCTCGTTGCGTATTTTGTATCCAAATTTGCCGACGCAATTTTCATTTCCTTGTCCTACTTGTGCGTTGAAGTCTCCCATGATAACATTGAAGTGTTTTCTGGTGCCTTGGAGTAGAGAGTTCAAGTCATCATAGAAGTTGTCTATTTCTTGTTGGGTTGATTGCGAAGTGGGAGCGTAGACTTGGATTATATTGAGTTTGTATCGTTTTGAAAGTTGTATGGTGACGCTAGCTACCCGGTCAGAGACGGCTTTGAAGCCAGTTACATTGTCTTTCAGGTTCTTATTGATGAGAAAGCCAACTCCACTTTGTTTTGCTTTCTCTTTACCGTAGCTGTAAAGGAGATGCTTGCTTCTCAGTTCGATTAGTTCTTCTCCGGGTCTTCTTACCTCACTAATGCCTATGATGTCCCATTTGACATTTCTGATTTCACTTTCTAGATCAGTTAGGTGCATGTCAGTTGACAGTGTTCTGACGTTGTATGTGCCTATGTATAAATTTGTCTTCTTGTTGACAGTCTTAGAGTTCTGTTGAAATGGTCGTTGTTTGAGCGGTGACTCAGTAGGGACAGAGGGTCCCTTGGTGAAGGATTTGGGTAGTCGCTTTCGGAGCACATCACCCCTACCCAAAGTAAGTGATGTGGCTGAGTCTTTTGGGGCCGATGACCCAGCAGGAAATGACGTACTCTTGGTGTAGTTTTTGGGTAGTCGCCCTTGGAGCATATCACCCCCACCCAAAGCAAGTGATATGGCTGGGCCTTTTGGTACCGAGGTCCCAGCAGGAACGGCCGATATAATATTTGGTGTGCAAATCATGGGGAGTAATGGGCCATGCCCTGCCACGCTGGCCCAAGACGTGTTGGCAGGGGGTCTAGTGGATTGTCCACTGCGGGTCAGTGGCAAAAAAGCTCCACCGGCTCTTGATACACATCCAAACTGTTCTTGTGAAAACAAGAGTGGATGTTTGGAGCACCAGGGTTGAAAAAAAAAAAAAAAAAAAGTTGGATGCAGATTCCAGTGGAGACGACTTGGAAGATACCTCTCCCTTATATATTAAGTTTTTAACTTAGATAAAGTCCACAGAGGGTTAAGTTTATAAAAAAGGTTGCAACAGCATCGTTAGTCCGGGGACTTCATTTTAGCAGTTGAAAAAGTTTCAATTTTTTCCATCGTTCCTTGCTAAATAATTCGTGCCCGTCTCCCAGCAAGAATTTACTACTGATAATAGATACAGCCTGGACATATCCAACACTACATTCGTTTGTTTTTTATGGCAAGTCAAAGTTAGGTCGAGGTAGTGGGGGAGGGAGTATGGGGTCAGTTTAGCTTTTAGATATTTAGATTTCGGCATTTGGGGGAGGGTTCTTTCTTTTTTTTTCCTTATAGATTTATGGTTAATTTCGGGGGGGGGGGATTTAAGGTTCTTTGGAATATACGGAATTGGTGCACATTCAGGGATTTTTCTTTTTTTTTTTTTTTTTTTGCTACTTGACCAACGATTCGACGCATAGGACATTTACAAACATGTAATACAGAGTTGGATGAATAGGCAGGCATTAAGGATTATCACAGAACAATGAGGAAATGAATAATAAATCAAGAAAATTATGTACTCATCTAAATTTGCGGCAATTTTAGTTAGTCTGGGGACTTCATTTTAGCAGTTGAAAAAGTTTCAATTTTTTCCATCGTTCCTTGCTAAATAATTCGTGCCCGTCTCCCAGCAAGAATTTACTACTGATAATAGATACAGCCTGGACATATCCAACACTACATTCGTTTGTTTTTTATGGCAAGTCAAAGTTAGGTCGAGGTAGTGGGGGAGGGAGTATGGGGTCAGTTTAGCTTTTAGATATTTAGATTTCGGCATTTGGGGGAGGGTTCTTTCTTTTTTTTATGGGCATATATATATGTATATAATTCTTGCAAAAAAGAAATAGATATATATGAGCAATACATATGTATACAAACATATTCATACACACACACATGCACAAACACACACACATGCACAAACACACACACACACACACACACATATATATATATATACACACACACATACATATATGTGTGTGTGTGTGTGTGCGTGTGTGTGTGTGTACATACACATAATTATCAATTAAACAAACACCACTGATGAAGTTTTTGAATGAATAATCTTTTATTTAGCACCATACACAGAAAAAAAAGATTTTTTTACTCCCAGGTATCACGTGACAGGAGGAAATATGATTTTTTCCCGATCCTTTTTCTATGAATTTTGTTGGAAATCAAAATGTCACTTTTGTGTATTAACACGTTCGGTGTGCTTTATCATTATGCAGGCGCTGAAAAAAACACAAAGAAAAACATGTAAGAAACGATGAAAAAGTCACTTTGGCCACATATAATTTTGTTCATTGACAACCGAGGAGTCTTCCACGAGAAATATCGTATTCTTCCCATGTCAAGTACACTTTAGACTCAATATTGCACCTGAAATTTTGTCTTGCAACAATTTTCAAAGAAAGAATAAACACAATATTCTCATGATTTTATAATTTATCTCCAACAGTGTTTGAAAGTGAAAAACAATCAGCATTGTCACCTGGTTTTATTGATTGAAAGAATTACGTTTTATCGCTACTAAACACAATCGAAATTCACGATGGATGGGTATTTGATTAAGATAGTATCATTTTTATAAGCTTCACTGGGAAACCCTTTTGAAATATAGTAGTTGTACTTCTTTTGTCACTTAATAATGTCGTTTCAAAAGTTGCGGTCATTTGTGAAGACTGAAAATACAGGAAATATCGATATTCAACATTTAAATTACTGCTAATTCGGTAGTTGGTGTAGCGTACTTTACACATAGGACAATGAATTTTCTTTAACCTTCTGTCAGCCATGGCTTAATAGTAGACTGGGTTCATGAAGCAAGAGAAAACCATTCAAGAAGCACAGCACTGATTTCTGTCGATCAAGAAAAAATATTTCGAATGTGCTTCGTAGTTTGAGCGCTAATTTAAATAGATTGTTGAGTATTGACCTTATCAGATGACTTAATCAGAGGTGATATTGCGTAAATGTGCTACTTAACAGCCATGCAGATTCAATCAAACTATCAATAAATGACGACTTTGTTAGGAAGGCCACGCTCCACCTTGCAGGTCGTATCTCGAAACGGTCGTAAGTCGGAAAAATTTCTCTCTTTTGTGTTTGAATTAAAAACACTGTACTTCAAATAATGAAAACTTTTTTAAACAAATCTATATACTGTGAACACTGAATAGATTCCACTTCAAAATTTCAAAATGATATAAAAAAAAAACACAAATAAATTGTCGTATATCAAACTTATAAAGTTATGAATCCCTTTTTTCAGAAAAAGAGTTCAGGGAAACGATGCAATATGAAATATGTATTATTTAAGTTGAATTATTGACAGCTGCTTTTTTTTTAACCGAAATTTGTTTTACCGAAATTTAATTCATTTTCAATCTTTTTTTTTTCATTGTTCAAATCAAAAGACTTTTAATGAATTTATTTCATACATGGTCGTCATATGACACAGTATTCACTATGTTCATGTTAAAATTCAACAAATTCCACTCTACGATTAAGTGTTTCATAAGTAAAATATCGATTTTTAAAATGGAAATGAAATATACAACATAGGCAGAAGTAAGAGTAATACGTATTCATGGTATTTACACAGTATGTATGTTTTTTTAATGTACAAGTATAATTCATATGCTTTCTTTATCAGCGCTTATAGACACGTACGACCAAGCAAATGTTCCTATTTACTTACATTTCTCTGGTTCAGGGTTATTTTTTTTATACCATCGTTGTTTGGTTGTATGTACGGGGGTTCGTAATTCAGGGATTTTCTATATTTGGAAGAAAGCACATTAAATAGGTTTAACTTATTTTATAGGAAAAATCATTTGGCAAAAAATGAAAATGTCGGGATGTAATGGAATACAGGTCTTAATATGCAAAGTATGCACAGGAAAACAGTAATCAGAGCAAGAATTAAACATGCACTTTCTAAATAATCAGTGATATATATTTTCTTACCCCCATCCCTTCCTTTTTTTAATTTTTATTCTTATTACAACAGTCATTTTTGGGGCTGTTACTCAAATTTCTTTGAATTTCTGCCGAAACGTAATGTTTGGCCAAATCTACTTACATGCATTCAAAATCAAAACAAAATAATGAAAATCATAAAAGTCGTCCGTATTTCGGCAGAAAATAATTCCCCTTTATTTTGACCCCTTCAACAATTATATATAAAACAATTAAAATAAAAAGATATGTATATTCGTATTTGTATATTGAACGGAAAATAGGGGTCCATTTCAACAGCATAGTTATACTGTTAATAGAACTCCTGCTCGTAACTTGAAAAAAAAATCTTTTCAAATGTTTATACTTTGAAACCCCCTCAAGGTGCCTTGATAATGCATAGGAAATTTACTTTAGCTGCAGCCTTTTCTAGTTGGTTTCTCTTGCATGATAGACAAACAGACGTTGTGGTACCTCTCATTGATTAATGCAAATTTGAATCAGGACAACCGGATTCAAATGTGTTTTTCTTCTCTTTCTGGTCTATGCAATAGATTTCAAAACGATTATGAAATCGAATTCTTCCTAGTTTTGAGTTGTCATAGTTTCTTAGATGAATCATTACGTGAGATTAAACACTAATATATGAACCCAGCTCCGTATATGACTGAACTGTTGAATATAATAATGCTAATAATATTAGCAATAATAATGATATTGAACATGATAATGATGACGATGATAAAATTATTATTATTGTTATCATTATCAATAATAAAAATAATAATAATAATAATAATAATAATAATAATAATAATAATAATAATAATAATAATGATAGTAGGAAAGAAAAATGGGAAAAGAAAAAAATTGTACGGAGAGTTCAAAAGACAAATACAAGATGTGGCAGACGAGAGATCATGGATATGGTTACGAAAAGGAAACCTGAATAGTGAAACGGAATCCGTCATCATGGCAGCTAAAAACAAAGGCATCAGGACAAACAATATAAAAACAAAAATCGACAGCATACACACAAACAGTAAGTGCTGCCTATGCGGTGAGAGAGATGAGACTGTAAATCACATTACTAGTGAATGCAGTCAACTCGCCCTGAAGGAGTATAAGCACGGACACGATAGAGTAGCAACAATGATACACTGGCAACTTTGTGAACGGATGGTATTCAACCATGCAGAAAAGTGGTATCAGCACAAACCAGAGCCAGCCCTGGAGAATGGCAACCACAAATTACACTGGGACTTTGACATCCAAACTAACCACCTCATCCAGCCAAGAAGACCGGACTTGATAATTGTAGACAAGAATAGAAAGACCTGCCAAATATTAGACGTGGCTCTACTTGCAGACCATAGAGTAAAGAGGGAGGAGAGTGAAAAACTGGAAAAATACCAGGATCTAGCGGAGAACTAAACAAGATGTGGAACATGAAAGCAAGGGTCGAGCCAGTCATAGTGGGCACACTAGGAACTGTCCCAAAGACACTGAGGTTGAGACTGGAGCAGATCAGGATAAAGGGAACGATTGAGACTGTATAATCAACAGCACTGCTAGGAACAATGCAGATACTCAGGAAAGTGCTAGAAATATAAAGACTGCAACACTAATTGTTAACACTGACCTAACATTCTGCAAATGAAAGTGGAAACGTACACCACAACACTGGCATAATAGGTGAAAGAGAGAAGAGATGTTGGCTGGTGACCTGAGGAGACTTATTGTCACTCAGCCTTCAGCAATGACCAGTGGGCAACCAGTGTGAAACTGTAAAGTGTAGTATTACTGTAGGCTATGAGAAGTGGGAGAAAAGGGCTGGAGACTTGTGGAGACTTGTGGAGACTTGAGGAGACTTGCTGTCACTCAAACTCCAGCAGTAACCACCATGCAACTGGTGTGAGATTGTTGATAGTAGTAATAATAATAAAAATAATTATAATAATAATAATAATAATCATAAAAAATCGTTGGTGTCACAGCAGCATCGGTAGGACAATGTAAGCCAGTCAATAATTGGTAATTGGCTTGTGTTCAAATGAAATCATATAGGAATATTATTTTTATCAGCCAGTAACTTAACAATATCTAGCATACTGATTACCGTCATCTGGAAAATACAATATGTTTATTTGTTTCGATTAGATAAGGTCAAAAAATGATTTCTCTTACTGTAAAGCTTCCGAATACGTGTAATATCAATTTGACCAAGTTTAAAAGTAGGATTTCTTGTCACAAATGATTTATACATTAGTGAATTTTGGTCGTTGGAATGGCGGAGGCCGAGGGCGTGGCCGATCTCATGAGCAGCAATTGTCTCCAAATCAATTCCTCCGTACATACCATTAATCCAGTACTGGTCATTCGAAAGGTGGATAGTACCATCTTGAGGAAAAAAGGCGTGCCCAAGTTCATTGTCTGTAGAATTAAGAGGAATATAGGATGAAAATTGGAAAGAAAATGTGGTGGAAATGATAGCAACGAAAAAGAAGAGAGACAGAGAGAGAGAGAATGAGGTTTATGTAGATCATAATATATAAAGAAGACGGAAGGAGAAAAAGGAGACAATTGGTGAAGAATAAAAAGAAAAGGGAACGTAGGCCAAATGAGAAAAAGTGGGTGAGAGAAAGAAAGAGAGTGAAAAAGAGAGAGCATGGACCCGTTTAAAGATTTTGTTGTGAAATTCTTCCAACCTACATGCAAATGGCCTCGGAAGATGTTGCCTCTCCTTGAATGAAATATTGATGTCTGCTGTGCCTGTTGTCTTTTGGAAGACTAATGGGCTCACGTCTGCCCACCGTTGAAAGCCACGTGTTATAGCATCTCTGAAGAAGAGAATACAAGAAATGTCAATGTTGGACGAGGCAAGAAGCAAATTCACAATAATCACTCGTTTGAAAACGGTGCTTAATGGTTAAGTAGCAAACTCAGTTATAGATATTTACAATGTATACTTTAATGTGATTAACGTCATAACAGTGGGTCGCCCATTACGAATAGAAGAGATTATACAAGGAATTGTCTCTATGACGAGCCTGCTGATCATTGCTTTACAAGAGACACCTGTTTCAACTTTTACTGAATTTAATCTGAAACAGGGGCACCATTTCAGAGCCGAGAATGAAACTCTCAACGATGCTGGACACTGTTGTTATTCATCGCTCTACAGTAGGGATTGTATTGAAATTGATGCACTCAATACGAATCAACCTACTACATTGGCAACTACGTGATTGAACTCATTCGATATCATTGATTGCACGGACATTTTACACAACTTCATCTACGATAAACATTTTGAAAACGTATTCAAAATTCAAAAAATGTCGTTCAGAAAATTTTCAATTTTCACTACAGAGAAAAAAAAGATCAATTTTCAGTTCAAGAAAAAGAAATGTGTTTCAAGAAATTATAGCTTGATTTGACTTTTTTCAAAAATAAACAATGACTATTAAGCATTGACGGGAGCTGTCAATCAATCAACAGTCACACACTGACTACTGTCTTTGGTGGCTGGAAAGGCAATAATTATCAGCTGTAATTTAATTTGAAATACATTCTAACGGTTACATCGACAATTATGTCAATAATCACTCTTTCAATAAGTTGAATGTTAAAGAAATGAAAAAAATGGTTCGAATCGATTTTCACTCAACTGGCCTGCCATGTGTTACTAATGTGAAATAACTAAAAAGAATACATATAGAAAAATACTCAGAGATCAATTTTTTTCATGATATCATTTTTATTAATCATTCTTCATTGGCTTATTTCATTGAATACATTTAATTAGCGTCAAATGATTAGAAGAAATAAACAATCCATGAATATTTGGAATATTACAAAAATCTTTCTTGAACATTTTGAAGAAAAGATTGAAATATTTTTTTGGATGATGGAACATGTACTCGCTGTTATTGTTGTTTATACGAATTGTTGGCCTATCCATTCTTCAGCCTTTTTCAACTTTACTTTCAGAATGTGATGGTGGTGAAAAAAGACGAGTTATGGCAGATCCAAGCCTTCAAGTAATCGAATGGAATGACTGAAATGCCGTTCTCTTAACACTAAATAAAGGGTGTTCTGAAGATTCTCATAGCTATCATTCTCAAAATTATAAACAAAGGAAAAGAAAGAGATTAATCACCTCTGTTTAGCATCAGTCAATGGACTATATCTAGCGTAATTATGAAGTTTCCAAGTGAGCACCATTTTATTCCATTTCGACCAATACCAGCTCGAACCTAAAACAATGAAGGAACACGATACAGAAACAATTAAATTAATCTAAAATAGACGTTAAAAAAGTCGGAAGAACGTGTTCTACAAATCTTACGCATTGAAATAACCTAAGTGAGTTGAAAATAAATGTTGGTTTAGTTTTACAAAACCTTTTTCAACGCAGCACAAGGACAAAATGGGGGAAATAAGAGACTAGAAAAATATTTTCCCAGTTGGAATGGCTGATTTGACATGAATATCTGCTTGTTTAGTGCACATGGATGTGCAATTGGTGTAGTTGGTTGGAATTGGCAACACAAGCTCAAAATCCAATCGGGACTGGTTATAAACACTTTGCACTAATGCCCTTGAAGAAGGTATGAATCCATAGTCCCCCAGTTAGGGATAAAATAGCAGAGCAATATGAGATCTCTAGTCTTTGGAAGGCAACCAGTCAATGAGAAATATAACTGATTCAAATAGCAGAGAGTGGACCCCTCAAGCATAATGACAAACTGGGCAAAGGAAAGTGTAGACTGATCGTATGACACCAATCTCCAAAGTGAGAATGGCTAATTTGGCATGAATATCAGCATTGAAAAAGCCCAGATATTGCTATTCACCAAGCTTTGCTTAGACTGACATAGAACCAGCGTCTTGGAGCCCACATTGTGGATCGGAGTCTCTATTGTAGGAATGTGCTCTGTTGGACAACTACCAAAATGATCAACTATATTAGATGGCTGACAAGATACTTCTAATCATTTGGATGCAGAGTAAGTAAATTACTTACTTCCGTATTCGCCCAGTTCTTGCGTCTGGTTGTTGATCTCTTCAGTTCCACATTTCCATGAATTCATTTCTTGAACTTCTCTATGGAGACAAAAACATGAAAACTTTCAGCAAAAGTCTTCCTCTCAGTTATTTCTTTTTACTAAACATATCAATATCTAATCTTGTTCTATTCCTAAAGTATTTTGGCTTCTCAAAACTGGTGGAAGATTTGTGGAAACTACATTCTGATCATGATTTCTATTATTTGACACTGTAAGTGGACCAACGTCAAGACGTTTTGACTATTATACTCTCCAGACTTCCTGAAAGTCTGAGATAATTATTATTCTATGAATTATTTTCCACTGGTATTTTTTTTTTTGCTTTGATCACAAATATATCTTCAAAATTCGTACTCGATCCTACTAATTGATTAGTGTTAAATCCAATGTGTTGCCAGGCTTTCTGCAATTTAGTATAATTATAATTCTATCAGCCATGATTGAACTGCTACCTTGATCATAGCTGTTTTCATCCTATTAATCGATACTTTTCAATGTGATTTTAATAACAAGAAATATTTTAGGGATGATATCAAGTCTCTCAACCCTCAGTCAGTGATTCTAGGCTTTTCTTTCAACTGATTAAAAAAGTGTGTTCGACTTTTGAAATAGCTCACCGTATTTTTTAATTGCGTGCATTGTTTTTTTCAGTTTGGTTGTCAGAATTTTCAATTCGCTTGCTATAGTTTTTGATTTGCATATCGTATGTTTAGTTTGTTGTGAGTATTTCTTAATCTGCTTGCACTGAATTTTTTGTATTATTTTGCACTGGAAATGGTATGAATAGATTAAGATATTGGCAGACGTGAATAGACCACACATAGAATGATATAGATGATTGATGAAATGAGAGAAATTGACCTACATAAATAGAGATAGATAGATAAATAGAGATAGATAGATAGAATGATAGATAGATAGATATGGGTGATTATTGAAATGAGACAAATTGAACTACATAAATAGATAGATAGATAGATAGATAGATAGAGAGAGAGAGATTGATAGATTGATTGACAGAGATATATGCATGAAGAGAAATGAATTGACTGACGCCAATACATTGATAGATAGATATATCTGAAGAGACTATAAATAGATTGATAAACACGATGAACAGAATTGGGCAGAGAGAAAGAAAGTTCAGTATAAATTGTAACAATGGTTGGAGCTGCATTCCTTTTGAATATTTCTCGAAGGAAATATCCCAAGATTTTCACATGTAAGAAGAGGCATAAAAGGAGAGAAAACTACTTACAAAGTTTTATCAAAGGTTGCATTCTCAGTTGTATTGTCCACTGTACTTTCTTCCAATGATCCATCAGAGTGTTGGAATACCTGTCGATGAACGAAAAGAAATATGAAAAACAAGATTCTTGGGAGATTTGGATATTGTGAGAGTCTTTGGCATTTCAAATTCGGACACTGACTATGAAAGTCATTCACTTCCAGTATGCTTCGTAATGACAGGGTACTTTGAACGTTGATATTTACTAAGCTTGGATCAGTGCAGTACAAGGCCAAGT
>OY735234.1:35289674-35327174 GCA_963457665.1 Thysanoteuthis rhombus | reverse complement strand
CAAGAAGACAACAAGCATGCTGACGTTGATTTTATTAAAATCGGTTGAGTTTCACAAAAGATATTACAAAATTAAAATCGTAGTTTAGCATAAAATCTCAACTTGATCATATTGAAGGCATCACTGTAGTGCATGCCCGAATAATACATGTATTACATTTATCTGGAAAGTATTTAGCCATTTAATCTCAATCTCACTCAGTGGTGTCCCACTGCCGATTGAGTAAGCCAACATGATAGTTTGTGTTTATGCATGGGCAAGAAGGTCCCCTCTAATAAGTTGCTACATTACATGAAGGTCTCGTGGGTGATTCTCGAAATATACTCTTTTTTCTCTTAACAGACATCCTAACTGTTTTCCACCGTATTAAAACGTGATAACCAATCTGTTTTGTTTTTTTTTTTTCATATGGATAATCAACTCAGCATAGTTTAGTATCAGACCAAAATAGAATAGTCCAGTGTTACAGACAGCCAACCAAGAAAGTCATACTGTTCATTGAAAAAAAGGGATGGAACACACAAAACGAATCTTGCACATACAAAAATTGTCTTCATTCTATCCATTTTGTTTCTGTACAAACACCGTGTATAATATGATTCAATATTTGCAAATGCTCTTCAAATGTTTTTTACTGAATATTCAATTAAATACAGTTATCTTCTGATATCTGCAGTTTTTTTATCAGGAGATCAGATGAGTCTTGAATAATTCGTTGGGCATTTTGAGGTGTTTTGCAGCGGACTACGAGAACTGCTTCCTAGAAAATATGCAGTCCAGTATTAACAACACGTAAAGATTTTAGGTATGTTTAATGAAACATGAATACCTCATAATATTTGTGTTTTTTTTTTATTCTGAAAGAAAATTTTAACCCAGTTTATATGCATAATATTGTAATAGTATAAAGCAGTTGCAAATCAGTTATTTGAACGATGTTTTTGACATTAGTTTTTTTCCCATTTCACTATGCTGTGAACGAATTTCATTTTTTTATCAGTAGATGAAGTATTATAAATCATTATCAAGATTTTCTTTTTATTTTCATGCTACTTTTAGTCTTTATCTTGATATATTTGTTGCTTTTTAACGCCATTTTTTCAGACCAGATAAAAAACGTATTGCAATAAACAAAATAAAAAGCTATCTCAATTATTAAATATCTTCTTTGAAAGTTTAATCTTGCTGAAGACTGCAAGAAATAGCGTTCAGTTGGTGGTAAGAAATAGAAAGTTACTCAAAGATTTCTGAGCAGATTAACGATTAAGTCTCTCAATTCATGTAAATATAAAGTGTTTAGAACTTGTTTACGTTCTATTATTCTGTTTCCATACCAGCACCATGGGTAGTCAGCCTTCTAAGATTATTTTTACCTGTTTATTTAAAGACATTATTTCATTTACTGAATAGGAGATTAATTCCATCTTTTGTTTAGACAACCGGAAGATGATCAATTGCCTGAACAAAGGTTGGAGTGTACGTGACTCTTCTTGAAGCCATAAACAATGTTAAATCAAGTAAGAACAGAGAAATATTTTAGATGTCATCATCATCATCAGTCTTTTAATGTCCGTTGTCGGACATTGACTTTCCCAGGATTTGCCACACTTCCCTATCATGGGTGTCGTAGAGCCAATACTTTTCCTAAACTTGTCTAGCTCGTCTCTCCATCTAATATTTTGCCGGCCTCGGTTGTGCATGTAGTCTTGGGGGATCCATGTCGTGAGTTGTGATGTCCATCGGTTGTCCACCATACTTGCAACATGGCCAGCCCACCGCTATTTCAGATTTTTAATGGATTCTACGATGTTCCTAACTCTTGTCTTTTCTCGGATGTACTGTGCTGTCTTGTGGTCTCTCAATGTGAGGCCAAGCATAATTCTTTTACGTGCACGTTGCATGCTTCTCAATTTGCCGATCTGTCTCTTGGCTAGGTTCCACGTTTCAGCTCCATAAGTAACTATCAGGAGGATGCATTGATTGTTTACCCATCTTTTCAAGATTAATGGTATCTTCTTATTCTAGAAGGTTGAGCTAGCTCAGCCAAAGGCTTGCCATCCTAGTGTGATTTTCCGATTGATTTCTTCTTTTGCAGATCTCATGGAGATTCGTGAAACAACCACATCGGGGATAAAAATCATTAAGATCAAAATCGAGGACACACAACTAGAGGAAGTAGACCACTACATCTACCTAGGACAACGAATCTCAATGAGACCCTCAAAAGAAGAAGAAATCAAGCGAAGAATCACACTACGATGGCAAGCCTTTGGCAGAGCTAGCTCAACCTTCAAAAATAATGAGATCCCATTAATCCTAAAGACAAGGGTGTATAACCAATGGATCCTCCAAATAGTCACTTATGGGGCTGAAACATGGACCCTTACCAAGAGACAGACACGCAAAGTGAGAAGCATGCAACGTTCACATGAGAGAATAATGCTAGGCCTCACATGGAGAGACCACAAGACAGCACAGTACATCCGACAAAAGACAAGACTTAGGGACATCATAGAATATGTTAAAAATCTCAAATGGCAGTGGGCTGGCCATGTTGCAAGAATGGCAGACAATTGATGGACATCACAACTCACGACATGGATACCCCAAGACTACATGCACAACCGAGGCCGGCAAAATATCAGATGGAGAGACGAGCTAGACAGGTTCAGGAAGTACTGGCTCCGCGACACCCATGATAGGGAAGTATGGTAAATCCTGGGGAAGGTCTATGTCCAACGACGGACGCTAAAAGACTGATGATGATGATGATGTGCTCCAAGGGCAACTACCCAAACATTACACCAAGAGAGAGTCCGTTCATGCTGGGTCATCGGCCCCAAAACTCAACCATATCACTTATTTTGGGTGAGGATGATGGGCTCTGAATGTGACTACCAAAATCTTTCACCAAGAAAATTCGTACTAAGTCACCGGTCCAACAGCGACCATTTAATCACAGCCTTAAGACTGTCAACAAAAGGACAACTTTTTAAATAGGCACCTACAACACCAGAACACTGTCAACTAACATTTATCTAACCGATCTAGAAAGTGAAATCACAAATGTCGGATGGGACATCATAGGCATTAGCGAGGTAAGAAGACCCGGAGAAGAACTAATCGAACTGAGGAGCAGATACATCCTTTACAGCTACGAAAAAGAGAATGTAAAACAAAGTGTTGGCTTTCTCATCAATAAGGACCTCAGAGACAATGTAACTTGCTCCATAGCAGTCTCTGACCGAGTAGCTAGCGACACAATACAACTTTCAAAACGATACAAACTCAATATAATCCAAGTGTACGCTCCCACTTTGCAATCAACCTAACAGGAAATAGACAACTTCTTTGATGACTTTAACTCCCTACTCCAAGACACCAAAAAACACTTTAATGTTATCATGGGAGACTTCAACACACAGCTAGGACAAGGGAGTGAAGATTGCATCGGCAAATTCGGATACAAAGTACGGAACGATAGAGGAGAAGATTTTTAAAACTTTGCAATGACTAATGGATTTAAAATTATGAACACCTTCTTCAAAAAAGGAAATGGACTTGGAAGAGCCGTAACCACGAAACAAACAACGAAATAAACTCCATCCTAACGGACAAAAATGACATCGTCAAGGACATCCAAGTCCGGAATCAAGTCAATGTAGGCAGTGAACAAAGAATGGTACGATGTAAAATACAAGTAAACACCAACAAAGAACGCAGAAAAATGTTCAACACCAAACCACAGCCTTTAAACATACTAAAAGATTTTAATCTTAGTGTTCTTATCTCCGATGTGGTTTCTGCACATGATCTTCGTCTTGCTGAAGTTCATGTGTAGGCTGACTTTCTTGCTCTCTTCATTTAGTTCCTCTATCATTAGTTGGAGGTCGTGTAGGTTCTCTGTGGTAAGGGCTATGTCGTCTGCAAATCTGAGGTTGCTCAGATACTCATCGTCTATTTTAATTCCTTTGTTGTCCCAGTCTAGTCTTCTGAAAATCATCTCGAGGAAGGCAGTGAAGAGTTTAGGTTAGCTGGTATAACCTTGTCTTACTCCTTTCTCGAGCTGAAAGGGGTCTGAGTCTTTATGCAACCTGATAAAGGAGCTGCCGTGATTGTATATATGTCTCAACACTTCAACATATACTGGATCTATACCTTGCCGACTGATGGCCTCCATGACCTTGGGGATTTCTAATGAGTCAAATGCCTTTTTGAAGTCGCTAGATGCTACGGCAAGTGGTAGTTTATACTAATACTCAGCTGATTTATCGAGTGCTGGTGGTCCATGGTCGAGTAGCTTCTTCTAAAACCAACGGCTTGCGTATCTCGCTCATTGTTTTGTAGTCCCTGTCTGGACGAATAGAGTTTTTGGTAGAATTCTTTGGTACGTTCGACAATCCTGTCTCTGTCTGTTGTTAGGCTTCCATTTTCCTCGAGTATGCTAGTTATTTGCCTTTGTCCCGAGTTTAGGAGTTTGTTTATAGCTTTGAAGCCCCGACCTTTTTCAAGAGTCGATTCGATGACTGCCGTCGTGTATCTCCTTCTGTCTTCTCTTCGTTTTTTCTTGATCAATTTATTTAGTTCAGCCTCTCCAATTTTTTCTCTCGTTGATGTCGGTGGCTTGAGGTTTCTTCATTTTTTGATGAGATTTCTAGTTTCATCTGAAATTTAGTTAATGGGTTGTTTGCTCATTGGCTTCAATTTACAGGCTACTTCAATCATTGACGTTGTCATTTTGTTGATTAGTTCGTTGATGTCACCCGAAGCAAGTGATGTGGCTGGGTCTCTTGGTACCGATGTCCCAGCAGGAACGGCCGATATAATTTTTAGTGTGCAAACCATAGGGAGTGATGAGCCATGCCATGCCACGCTGGCCCATGACGTGTTGTCAGGTGGTCGGGTGGATTGTCCACTGCTGATGTTGGTCAGTGGCCTAAGAGCTCCCCCGGCTCTTGATAGTTTGAAGTACTGATCCAACCTCCCCATCGCCATCAACTGCTTTGACCGGGGCTTGAATGGCCAAAAAAAACAAAAAACAAAAAAAGAATCTAATGTTAGATTAGATGGAAAAGCGACACATAAAAGTTGTAGATTCTTGCTGGGAGACAGACATGATATATTTAGCAAAGAAAGGTGAAAAAATAAAACTTTTTCAACTGCAAAGATGAAATCCCCAGGATGACTATGCTGCTGCAAATTTGGATGAGTACTACTGAATTTTTCTGAATTTATTTATTCATTTTCACATTTTAGATGTATTATATGTTAATTCATTCTTGAAAAAACGCCCTCACTCTTCGATACACTTTTCAATTCACTGAATAAGCTGAGGTCAAGTTCAAGGGAGAATCATTAAATATTTTTACATGTAATGCATTCATAACTAATTCATCTTAGTGGAAAAATTCACCGATATGAAGATTTCCCCGCTATCCGGAAGTGGCCTTTGCATAATCTTTTCGTGAGCCGAAATGCTAAAAGCGAAAGAGCAACTACCATAAATTTATTCAGGAAAATACTTGACCATCCCAAGATCAAAAAATTGGAGATGATGTTGGTAGCATGTACAAGAGACTGGAGTGTAGAAGATAAGATGAAGAGGATGTCTGCTGTCTCTGTAAGGCTCACTGCTTAACAAAAACTGAACAGGAAAAATGCACAGAATAAAACGGTGGATAGCGAGTATAAATCCCCGCCTCTCGCTCTCACTACGAAATAGATTCCTGTGTTACGGTTAGCAGACCAACAAAATCATACTGTTCTTTACTCGAGTATATTTCTTTCGATAAATAAATAAAGAAAAGCTATTATAACATGTAAAAATTTACATTAGATAATAAATATGGTTAGAATAAATTCCATTGATGACATCGCTAACGTTTTCTATTGGAAACCATCTGAAAATAAGTCAAACAGCTATAATCTTGTAGATTCTGTAGGATTTAGATGTGATTATCAAATCTGCCAGAACATGCTTCAGAAATGATTAGAATATCTTTTCTTTCCAAAAAATAAAATAAAATAATTTTTGGAAAGGGGTCTGGAAGAATTTTGATACCAATCTTGAAATCCTTTCAAAGAACAGTCTTGATGGGAGGGATTGAACACACAAACAAACAAACAGATGTGCGTATAAAAATAGTTTTCCTATCTTCAATTTTTTGTCAAAAATATTCAATTGAATATAAAACTTGCCTATCTTCCGTCCCTATTCTCTCAATGCAATCACCATTTATGAATGATTCAATATTGACAAATGCTGTTGAAATGCAGTTAAATAAATGAAGTTACCTTTTGATATTTGTCGGTCCGTTAAAAGTGGGCTGCATCATAGTTGAACGCATGCAGGACATTCCTGGAAGATCATTTTGTATCTTTTCAAATCTAGTTTAGACTTTATGAGAAGTGATCTTCAACATTTGGATGATCAGCAAGCTCTTATATACCTGAATCACAACGTGGAAGGGGTGAGGCAAAAGATCGGTTCAACGCATGGGGCAACAAATCCTATCCAGTGCTAGTGGGTCCTAAAAACAACTGACCTGCTCACAGGGCTAACCCTGATACCTCTTAGCCAGACTACACAGAAAAATAACAACGTCATCTCACCTGTGTTCGTCTAGTCAGGAATTAGCTACAAAAGCCTCAATGATCCACAATCTAATCTCGTTGGTAATTGAAGGTGGGCTCAAACCTTATTATATAATTTATTAATGGTTTGATATAAAACTTGTATGATAATAAACAATATTTAGAAAATAGTCAAGATTGCTGGTTGTATAGTAATGATCAGCAGACTTATCTTGCTGGCCGTTGTTTCTGGGTTCAATTCTCATAGGATTTCCTATTAGTCATACTGAGAATAAAGACGAGATCCTATGTAACAATGGATCAAGAAATAAGCTGTATAGCAATGATCCACAAAGTGAATATGCAGCCCGTTATTAGTGGGTAAGATCGTCATTGGATCTGTCAGTATTGATGTCTGATACCAGATTTGCAGCAATAATCACCAAGCTAATCTTAATAGTGTGACACAGGATCGCTTTTACGTGAATAAAATTCACCTGTAAATGCATGGGGTAGGAACTTTGAAAACAAATTGACTTAAGCCCTTGCAACTATTGATCCATAAAAGCATTTGACATGGTCACAGCACGATCCATGATCCCACAGCTCCAGACCAGATAGAGAAATGTCAAAACCATTGCATTTTCATCCGCCTACTCAGTAATGATCTTCAAAATATATATCTTGATGGTCAGCATGCTAATCTTGCTAGCAGCTATTAGTGGGTCCAATCCTGATTAGATCTCCCACTATGCAGGTCGGATGAAAAGAAAAAAACGTCCAAGCCGAGAAATGTAAAATGGACTTGGAGGCTCGTCAAGTAACAGTAATCAACAAAGAAATCATGTGGACCTATGTTGATAGGTTTCATCCTCGTTAAATACATTGTCCGATACTAACTGACGCCAAGTTCATATCTGTACCAATGCAAATAAATGTTTGTGGCTTTCTAACTATCGAAATGTGTACACCATTTATAGCTTTCATATTTTGCATTCACAGCATCCAAAAAAAAATTTTTATTCATCTATGAAACAAAGGCAAAGGTAACATTCAAGTACACAATCATTTTGCAATTTATTGTATTGCCGAGAAAATGAAAAGACACTAGGTCGGACTCCTGGATAAGCCAATGAAGCTGAAACTTATTACAGTATTAATGGTCAATGAGACGAGTTTACCAACCATTGCTCTCTGATAACATTCATAATGATACTCAATAAACTCAGATTTGTCTCATGCAAGGATAGAATTTTGATGTTTTCATTGATAATCCAAATCAACACGGTAGTAATGGTTTGAGAAACTACTTTGCAAGCCATTGTTCCAAGATAACGTCTTTATATTGACATATATGTGCGTGTAGTGTATATATATATAACCCAAATATATTGATGACAAAGGAGAGTACATCAAACATCGATCCCTCTCCCCACTCCAATACCCTAGACTCTATAGAACGCAATGAAGAAGGCATATGGGATTTTTTTTAAAACTTACACAAAACACAAAAAGAATACCAACACCACCATTAGATGCAGCATATTACCAACCAACACAACTACCACCAACCTCTGCTCCAACCTGAGACAGCTTGAAATAAACACTGCATCCAATACCTTCCGTGAAATGACTACTACTATATATACATCGGGGAGACATCGACACCTCTCAAGAAAAGAACTTGCAAATACAAAAGTGCTTTAAACCTGGGGGAAAAGACAAAGACCTTGGTTGAACATAGAAACACACAAAACCAGAAAATTCAACTTTCACCAAGTGCACCCCATCAAAAGTATTTATGACTCCTCGACACTCAGATGTATTGAAGCAGCTGTTTCCCTCCATTTTCTTCCTAATCTCTCCTCTCACTGTCCCTTCATACCTAGAACAAACCCCAAAACCACACACACAGAGAAAAGAACCAACACCTTCTGACTTTCTTCTCACAGACTCTTCTTATTTCAGACCAACACTTCCATTAAAGTTACTATTTGAATGATCAACAACACATAATTATCCCCATTTTACTCTTCACCAAGTTATGCCAAAGATCATAGCTGGCAACCATCGAAACATGCCTACGTAATAAACATTGTTGAGAAGTTTCATCTGCTTTCTCTCAATTTTTTCTTTTCATCTTCAATATATATATATATATATATATATATATATATATATATATATATATATATATATATATATATATATATAATGTGAACTGTAGAGAGTGAGACTGACTCGAGAGTGAGGTGTTTGGAGGTAAGGTTTATTAATCCTTATAAGGAAATTGTCCATACATGTTTCAGGATTCTTCCCATCATCAGTGGTGTGTGCTGTGTGAGTGTGTATTAATATGTACCATGTGGAACCAGAGTTCACTGCTAGGAGCTATGCATTGTGGGTATGTTTTGTTGTCAGGGCTGCTGGAGGCCTCCTGAGATCTGGTATGATCGTGAGAATGTTCCATCTATTATTGATGATGTGTCCTAAGGGTGGGAGTGTGTTGTTGAAGGTTGTTATAAGGGGTATGCGGTTGGGTTCGTTATTGTGGGATAGTATGAGGGTTTCATCCCTGGGTATTCCAGTCGCTTTTTTGTTTGGTTTTTAGTGTCATCTAGCGGATAACCTCGTTGGGTGAAGTATTGTATTAGGTTATGTTTGTGTCTGTTAAGTTCACTATTAGTAGAGCAGATTCTTCTAATTCTAAGAGCTTGTGAGAATGGTAGGCTATGGAGTCAGTGGATGTCGTGAAGTCAAACTGAATAGAGTCATGTGCCGAGTTTAGATGTATAAAGAAATCATCTAGTTTGGCTTTTTCGCCTTTATATATGGAAAAAAATGTTGTCTATGTATCTAGCATAAAAAATGCAGTCATTATATATCTCTGGGTAAATGTAGGTTTCTTCAAATTTACCCATGAAAATATTAGCATAGGATGGGGCGCTACTGTGCCCATGGCTTAGCCTTTCACCCGGAGGAAGAGTCTATTGTTGAAGTCGAAGCTATTTAGAGTTAAAATGTGGTGCATGAGAGTGGTAATTTTTATTGTGCTGGGTTCTTTATTAGTTCTATTGTTTAGGACTTCTCTAAGTGCTAGGATACCTTCATCATGTTTGATGTTGGAGTATAGGGATTTAACATCCATACTGACAAGAAGTGCTTTGTCTGGGATTGCTGTAATGTGTTTGATTTTGTTTAGGAGGTCTGTGGTGTCACGTATGTATGATTTAATTTGTGTTGCTAAGGGTTGGATGTAGTAATCTACAAATTTGGATAGTTTGGTAGTGTAGCAGTTTGTGGAGGAGATGACTGGTCTACCTGGGTTATTTGGTTTGTGGATTTTGGGGAGTAGGTAGAACTTTGCAGATTTTTTGGAAGTGGGTTTCAGTATATTTTGTGTCCTTTTATCTATCATGTTGCTATTGTGTAATTCTGTTAGGGATTGCGTTATTGTGTTTGTGTATTCGTTAAAGGGGTCTTTGGGGAGTTCTTTGTAAAATTCTGTGTTGCTTAATTGTGAGTTTGCTTCTATGAGGTATTCATGTAAACCCCAGATGACTATGGATCCACCCTTATATGCTCCTGTGATGGACAAGTTGGTATTGTTTTTTAGTTTATTAAAGGCCTTTCGCTCTTTAGTTGTAAGGTTATCATGTGGTAAGGATTGTTGTGTGTTGTTGTTGATGTAGGTTTTTATGTCTTCTTTGACGGATAGCTCAAATGTTTGAATGGTACGTTTTTGGGGATGAAGGATTTGTTGGGGTCTTTAATCCTATCAAGGATGTCACCATCATGGCCTGTTTTTCCAAAGTGAGCTCTAAGTTTGATCCTTCTGAAGAAGTCGCAGAGATCTTTGTTGAGAGTGTGATTTTTAAAGTGTGGGGGTCGGGGACAGAAATTAAGGCCCTTGTTAAGGAGTTTGAGTGTGTCTCTAGTAAATCAAAGTTTACTCAGGTTCATTACTTTCCCTTCTGGGTCTTCCTTAATTCTGATGATATGTAGTAGTTTTTTAGTAAGTTTTCTAAACTGCTGACTAGTGATGGTATCAAGTTTTCTAACCCACTTCCATATTCGGTGGTGGGGTGGGGGTCCTCATTTTTTGGTAGAGTGCATGTGTGAGATGATGTACGGGTTACCTGCCGATCAGGATGTTTGCCTGGGTCTTCAGGGTGCTTTGGATGGGTCAATATGATGGGTTGTGGAAGGATGCTTCTCTTAGAGCTTTCCTTTTGCAGAGTATGAGGGGTAGTAGGTCCGAGGTCCTTACGGTGTGTGTTGTTCTTGTTCCTATTATCTGTGTGATGGTTTTTGTAGTTGTGTTTGTTCATATTGCTGTGTCTGTTCACATTATTGGTTTCAGTAATATTAGTATTTGTGTGAGTATTCATGTTATATTTGTTCATATGTGTGTGTCTGTTATAGGTGTTGGTACTGTTAGTGCCAGTGTAAGTATTTTTGTTATATTTCTTCATATGCGTGTATCTATTTCTATAGTTGTTGTTCGTGTGGGAATGATTGTTGTTTTTGTCAGTGTTAGTGATTCTTGTTGGATAGCCTGTGTCTGTGTGTCTAGTGTTAAATCTGTATTTAGTAGGGGCATTGGTTTTTGTTGGGTATGTAGGTATTTGGTTGGGAGTGGGTAGCAGAGGCCTGATGGCTCTTTTGTTAGGTTTTTAAGATAGATGTATGTATATATATGTGTGTGTGTGTGTGTGTGTGTGTGTGTATGTATCCATTTATGAGTATATGTGTATGTACATTTGGATATATGTAAATATATATACATATATACATATATACACACACACATATATATATATATATATATATATATATATATATATATATATATATATGAGTACATGTATTACATATAGATATGAATGTATGTGCATATATAAATATATAATTCTTGAAAAAAAATTAACTTAATACCACAAAAAAAGGTTTAGTCAGTCATGAATCAAGAAATGGAAATATATGATCTATACATATGTATATAAACATATTCACACACACACACACACACACACATATATATATATGTATATATATATATATATATATATATACACACACACATATATATATATGTGTGTGTGTGTGTGTGTAAGTGTGTACATTTATGTAATTGTCAATAAAACAAAGACCACTGATGAAGTTTTTGAATGAATAATCTTTTATTTAGGAACATACACAGAAAAAGATTTTTTCACTCCCAGGTATCACGTGACAGGAGGAAATATGATTTTTTCCCGATCCTTTTCTTATAAATTTTGTTGGAAGTCAAAATGTCAGTTTTGTGTATCAACATGTTCGGTGTGCTTTATCATTATGCAGGCGCTGAAAAAAAGACAATGAAAAACATGTAAGAAAAAGATGATAAAGTCACTTCGGCCACATGTACTTTTGTTCATTTACAACCGACGAGTCTTCCACGAGAAATATCGTGTTCTTCTCATGTCAAGTACACTTCAGACTCAATTTCACACTGAAATTTTGTCTTGCAACAATTTCCAAACGAAGAATAAACACAATATTCTCATGATTTTATAATTTATCTCCAACGGTGTTTGAAAGTGAAAAACAATCAGCATTGTCGCCTGGTTTTATTGATTGAAAGAATTACGTTTTATCGCTACTAAACACAATCGAAATTCACGATGGATGGGTATTCGATTAAGATAGTATCATTTTTATAAGCTTCACTGGGAAACCCTTTTGAAATATAGTAGTTGTACTTCTTTTGTCACTTAATGATGTCGTTTCAAAAGTTGTTATCATTTGCGAAGACTGAAAATACGGGAAATATCGATATTCAACATTTTAATTGCTGCTAATTCGTTAGTTGGTGTTGCGTACTTTACACATAGCACAATGAATTTTCTTTAACCTTCTGTCAGCCATGGCTTAATAGTAGACTGGGTTCATGAAGCAAGAGAAAACCATTCAAGAAGCACAACACTTATTTCTGTCGATCAGGAAAAAATATCTCGAATGTGCTTCGTAGTTTGAACGCTATTATAAATTGATTGTTGAGTATTGACCTTATCAGATGACTTAATCAGAGGTGATATTGCTTAAATGTGCTACTTAACGGCCATGCAGATTCAATTAAACCATCAATAAATGAGGACTTTGTAAAGAAGGCCACACTCCACCTTGCAGGTCATATCTCAAAACGGTCGTAAGTCGGAGATATTTCTTTGTTTTGTGTTTGAATTAAAAACACTGTACTTCAAATGATGAAAACTTTAAAAAAAATATTTAGATACTGTGAATACTGAATTGATTCCATTTTAAAATCTAAAAACCACATAAAAAAAAACACGAATATGTTGTCGTATTTCAAAATTATAAAATTAATGAATCCCTTTTTCAGAAAAAGAGTTCAGGGAAACGATGCATCAGGAATATATATTATGTGAGCTGAATTTTTGACAGCTGCTTTTTTTTCACTGAAATTTGTTTCACCAAAATTGAATTCATTTTGAATCATTTTTTTCAGTGTACAAAATCAAAAGACTCTTAATGAATTTATTTCATACATGGTCGTCACATGACATAATATTCACTATGTTCATGTTAAAATTCAACTAATTCCACTCTACGATTAAGTGTTTCATACGTAAAATATCGATTTTTAAAATGGAAATGAAATATACAACATAGGTAGAAGTAAGAGTAATACGTATTCATGGTATTTACACAGTATGTACGTTTTTTTAATGTAAAAGTATAATTCATATGCTTTCTTTATCAGAGCTAATAGACAAGTACGACCAAGCAAATGTTTCTATTTACTTACATTCCATTGATTCAGGGTTGTATCTTTTATATCTGCATGATTTTTTATACCATCAGGGGGACATCAGACATGGGACGACCTGTATTTGAGAGGAAAACACAGTGAAAATTTTAAATGTATGTCATTGAAAATATAATTTGGCAAAAGTTAAACTTGGGGATGTAATTGAATACAGGTCTTAATATGCAAAGTATGCACCGGAAAACAGTAATCAGAGCAAGATTCAAACATGCACTTACGAAATAATCAGTTATAAATATTTTGTGACCCCCATCCCTTGGAATTTTCTAAAATTTTTCTGCTTTAAAACCCTCTCTAAGCCCATGGACAGTGCATACCAACTTTTTTTCAGCTGCCCTCAAGCAATACAATAGATTTCAAAATGATCGTGAAATAAGCTACTTCCTAGTTTTGAGTTGTCAGAGTTTTCTTAGATCAATCATTACTTGGGATCAAACTCTTGTATATGACCCCAGCACCGTATATGACCCTATTCTTCAGCCTAATCAATTCCGTAAAAATTGACGTTATAAAAATAGGAAGAACATGTTCTACGAATCTTACGCATTGAAATAACCTAAGTAAGTTGAAAATCAATGTTGGCTTAGTTTTACGAGAGCTTTTTCAACGCAGCACAAGGACAAACTGAGGGAAATAAGACACTAGGAAAATAGAGTGTCCCTATTTTCCCAGTTGGAATGGCTGATTTGACATGAATATCTGCTTGTTTAGTGCACATGGATGTGCAATTGGTGTAGTCGGTCGGAATCGGCGACACAAGCTCAAAATCCAATTGGAACTGGTTATAATCACTTTGCGCTAATGCCTTTGAGGAAAGTATGAATCCATTGTCCCTTAGTTATGGATAAAATAGCAGAGCATAGAAGGTCCTCTAGCCTTGGGAAGGCAACCACTCTAGGAGAAATACAACTGATTCAAACAGCAGAGAGCAGAGCTCCGTCAAGGTGGTTGGACACCCAATTGAACATTGTCATTCCTGCAATTTGTGCTGCCATGTGAATGTCAGATATATCGCTGTCTACTTCCCTCTGGCACTACACCCACAAAACAGAGGAAGGGATTCTTTCGGCTCCATGATCAAGCTGCGTGTAGCATGCGCCTCTGGGACGTATGACATTCCATTCTCTGCACTGACTAAACAGAAGCCATCAACAGTTCAATGCAGCACAATGACAAACTGGGGAGAAGAGAGTCTTGCTTGATCGTATAGCACTAATCTCCAAAGTGAGAATGGCTAATTTGGCAGGAATATCAGCATTGAAGATCCCAGATATTGCTATTCACCAAGCTTTGCTTAGACTGACATAGAACCAGCGTCTTGGAGCCCACATTATGGATCGGAGTCTCTATTCTATCGATGTACTCTGTTGTACAACTACCATAATGATCGACTACATTAGAATGCTGACAAGATACTTCTAACCATTTCGATGTAGAGTAAGTGAATTACTTACAGCTCATGGGTTTGCCGAGTTCTCGTTCCTGGTCTTTGATCAGATCTGTTCCACATTTCGATGTATTCATTTCTTGAACTTCCCTATGGATACAAGAACATGAAAACTTTCAACAAAAGTCTTTCTTTCAATGATTTCTTTTTATTAAACATATCAATACCTAGTCTTGATCTATTCGTAAAGTATTTTGGATTCTCAAAATTGAGGAAAGATTTGCAGAAATTACAGTTCAAACATATTTTCTACTTTTTGACACTGTATGAGGACCAACGTCAAGACGTTTTGACAGTTATACTCTCCAGTCTTCCTTAAAGTCTGAGATAATTATTATTCTATGAAATATTTTCCTCTGCTGTTTTTGTTGCTTTCATCACAAACATATCGTCAAAATTCGTACTTGATCCTCCCAATTGATTAGCGTTATATCCAATGTGTTACAGGCTTTCTGTAATTTAGTATAATCATAATTCTATCAGCCATGATTGAACTGCTACCTTGGCCATAGCTGTTTTCATCCCATTAATCGATACTTTTCAACGTGATTTTGATAACAAGAAATATTTCAGGAATTAAATCAAGTCTCTAACCCTCAGTCAGTGCTTTTAGGCTTTTCTTTTAAACGTTTAAAATAATTTGTTTGACTTTTGAAATAGCTTGCCGTATTTTTTAATTGCCTGCGTCGTTTTTTTTAATTTGGTTATCGGATTTTTCAATTCGCTTGCTATGGCTTTGAATTTTCATATCGTATGTTTAATTTGTTGTCAGTATTTTTTGATCTGCTTTCACTGAATTTTTTGTATTATTTTTCACTGGAAATGGTATAAATAGATTAAGATATTGGCAGACGTGAACAGACCACATATAGATTGATATAGATGATTAATGAAATGAGAGAAAAAGAAAACTCTGACGGATAGATAGATAGATAGATAGATAGATAGATAGGCAGATCGATAGATAGATGAATAGATATGAATGAGGTGATATAAATAAATCTATAGACGGATAGATAAGTTATACATTGATTTAGATAGATAGATAGATAGATGGATAGATAGAAAGATAAATATAGATAAAAAGGAATGAATTGACAGAGACCAATTTATGAAGAGATTGATGAGAAAAATCAAACAAATTGACACAAATAGATAAATAGATATATTGATATGTGGATAGAAATAAATTGATTGATCAGATAGATAGATAGATAGATAGATAGATAGATAGATAGATTGACAGAGATATATGCGTGAAGATAAATGAATTGATTGACGCCAATACATTGATAGATAGATATATCTGAAGAGACTACAAACAGATTGATAAACACGATGAACAGAATGGGGGCAGAGAGAAAGAAAGTTCTGTTTAAATTGTAACAATGGTTGGAGCTGCATTCCTTTTGAATATTTCTCGAAGGAAATATCCCAAGATTTTTAAATGTAAGAAGAGGCATAAAAGGAGACAAAACTACTTACAAAGATTCATCAAAGGTTGTATTCTCAGTTGTATAGTCCACTGTACTTTCTTCCAATGATCCATCAGAGTGTTGGAATACCTGTCGATGAACGAAAAGAAATATAAAAAACAAGATTCTTGGGAGATTTGGATATTGTGAGAGTCATTGGCATTTCAAATTCGGACACTGACTCTGAAAGTCTATGCTAATGCTTCGTAATGTCTATGCTTCATAATGACAGGGTACTTGGAACGTTGATATTTACTAAGCTTGGATCAGTGCAGTACAAGTCCAAGTTGGGATTCATGATAATAGGAAGATTGTATAGCGTTAATCATTCATGTTGAAAGAGCCTGTCTAATTTGAAAACCTGCTTTTCTTCATCTACTCAGCTATGTTTAATATTGAGTAAAATAAGAATAGGTAGATTATGTAGAATCGATTTTCCACACGAGAAAGGACTCCTAAACTGTATCAGAGTTCAACATATAGTAAAAAGAAGATTGTGTAGCACCAACAAGCTTAGTTTACTACGTCACAGTACTGAATGAGGGTAAATAGGGGTAGGAAATTTGTGTTGCACAAATTTTCCAAATCGGATCTTCCCACTACCTGGTAACTCTACATTTGAAATCCTGTTTTATTTTACCTGGGCTCCAATGACCATCACTGAGAAACATGCAACTTTAACAGCCGACCAGCTTACTTAAAATATATTGATAGCAGAGAGGAAGAAAAAGAAGTAAAATAATGAGATCTCTACTCACCCCTGGTCTCCCTTGGGTAAAATCAGGGCATATGAAGATAGCAATGATAGACAAAACACAAAAGAATACGTTTTTCATTTTCGTCTTTTCCTGTGACTTCAGGTAGAAATTACAGAAAGCCCAACAGCAGCGTCGTTTGATATAAAAGTGAAATATATGGTCCCGAGCTATTCACAATATTTGCTTTCTTCTTTCAGCAGTTCTCTTTCTTCTTTGCTTGTTTGTCAAAGTTTGATTTCTCTTCGACTAGTCGATCTGTTTTTATACGAAATGCGTCTCGCTTTCAACCAAAAGAAGGGCTGGATTTCTGAGAAAAATCACACTCGTCACGCTAGATTAACGTTCAAAGGCGTCAGTGACGGATTATCCATACCACTTGCAATTCTTGTTTCAGCTTGACTAAGTTTTTGTCTGACTTTGCCTCTTTGCTCTCAACACCGTTGAATAGATTTCATATCACCCCCCACCTGGTGTTTGTTGTCATGGAAAATTTCATGTGTAATGGTAAGATGATATCTGGCTTTTTCTTCCAAAGAATCAATCAACTCAATTCAGTGTCGTATCAAAAATATAAATGATCGATGCATTTCAATTAGATTTAAATTTTTTGACCAAAAATCTTTCAACAACATTAGAATCCCAACTATTTTCTAAGGTAGAAATGGTATTTCTTGGTAGAAGAAGTCATTGCAAAAGTCATTACTTCTTTTTACTGTATCACTTTATGACAGAGAAAAATGCAAAAATCCGAGAAAAAACTGTGCCTTCATTACAAGAATATATTTGTTTGGTCTCACATAACCAATCTTAGTTTTCAAATAAAAGGTTTTATATTATATAAGTAATATATTAAGCAGTTTTCAATTCAATTCATTGAATATAGTTGAATTGAAAGATTCAACATCTCTACTTTGTTTATCAAAATCGTTTCTGGAGAAAATAGTATCTTTATTTTGATTATATATATATATATATATATATATATATATATATATATATATATATATGTGTGTGTGTGTGTGTGTGTGTGTGTTTGTGTGTGTGTGTTTGTGTGTGTGGGTGTGTGTGTGTGTGTGTGTGTGTGTTTAACACTCTTGACTGCTGTAAGATTATTTTGGCAAATATATCAATGAATCATGTACATAGGCACTTTTCTCACTGCTCCCGTTGTCTGAAGATCTCATAAATTCTTAGAAGCCATTTATGACTTGTAGATACAAAATCAACTTATTACGATTGGAAATTCGCTCATTCTTGGATATCAAGATTTTTTTAATTGCTTTTTCACTCGTCCATACTGAAATCGAAAATAAAGGAAATCTTGTCTCAAGTAGCCTAAAACTTGTCATATTACATATGTTTACAAATTTCCGTAAAATTCAGTTCTGCAATTTAGGCGTATATTCACTTGTTTGTCAATAAACTTTGAAAAATCCACAAGAAAACGGATATTTCCCCGAATTACCTTATTTTCACAACAACGTTTATGACTTCATGTAATAAAGCAAGAAAACACCAAACGTGTTTACATTGATTTATTAAAATCGATTGAGTTTCACAAAAGATATTACAAAATTAAAATTGTATTTTAGCATAAAATCTCAACTTGATCATATTGAGGGCACATCACTATAGTGCGTGCCCGAATAATATATGTATTACATTTACCTGGAAAGTATTCAGCCATTTTATCTCAATCTCACTCAGTGGTGTCCCACTGTCGATTGAGTAAGCCAACATGATAGTTTGTGTTTATGCATGGGCAAGAAGGTCCCCTCTAATTAGTTGCTACATTACATGAAGGTCTCATGGGTGATTCTCGAAACATACTCTTTTTTCTCCTAACATACATCCTAACTGTTTTCCACCGTATTAAAACGTGACTACCAATCTGTTTTTTTTTTCATATGGATTATCAACTCAGCGTAGTTTAGTATCAGACCAAAATAGAATAGTCCAGTGTTACAGACAGCCAACCAAGAAAGTCATACTATTCATTATTCGAGTATATTTCTATCGATGATAAGTTAGTGTGTGTGTGCGTAAGTGTGTCCACATATACACACACACATATATATATATATATATATATATATATATATATATATATATATATATATATATATATATATATATATATATATATATATGTACATATATATATAAATATATATAAATATATATATATATATACATATATATATATATATATATATATATATATGTGTATGTATATATATATATAACTTGCCTATATTCTATCCATTTCGTTTCTATACAAACACTGTGTATAATATAATTCAATATTTGCAAATCTTCTTCAAATGTTTTTTACCGAATATTCATTTAAATACAGTTATCTTCTGATATCTGCAGTTTTTTTATTAGGAGATCTGATGAGTCTTGAATAATTCGTTGGGCATTTTGAGGTGTTTTGCAGCGGACTACTAGAAATGCTTCCTAGAAAATATGCAGTGCAGTATTAACAACACGTAAAGATATTAGGTAAGTTTAATGAAACATGAATGCCTCATAATATTTGTGTTATTGTTTTATTCTGAAAGAAAATTTTATCCCGGTTTATATGCATATCAATGTAATAGTATTCAGCACTCGCAGATCAGTTATTCGAACGATGTTTTTGACATTAGTTTTTTCCCATTTCACTATGCTGTAAAGGAATTTCATTTTTTTTTCAGTAGATAAAGTATTATAAACCATTATCAAGACTTTCTTCTCATTTCCATTCTACAATCTTATCTTCATCATTCATTTTTTGTTGTTGTTGCTGTATAATGTAATCTTTTCAGACCTGTCAAAATTTAAAAAAACAGCAAAGATATTCAGATGAATGTAAAAAGTAGTATGAAAAGATGCAGAAATTGTTCGCAATCGCTGCACAGTAGTTTTATGCTATCAGTGGTTTTAGTTGATGAATGATATACTTCTTTTTTGCAAGCATCTACTTTTTAAAGATCTTTTAAAACGTATTGCAATAGTTGAATATATTCTTTGAGAGTTTAATTTTTGCTCAAAACTGCAAGAAAATAGCGTACAGCTGGTCGAAAGGAATAAGAAAATACTTTAGCGTACTCACAGAAGATTTATGAGCAGATTAAAGATTAAGTCTCTTAATCCATGCAAATATGAACTGTTTAAAACTTGCTCATCTTCTATTTTTTTTTGTTTTATACAAACACCATGAAATTATTTTCATCTGTTTATTCAAAGACATTGTTTCATTTACTGAATAGGAGATTGATTCGATCTTTTGTTCAGACAACCAGAAGATAATCGATTATCCAAACAAGAGTTGCAATGTTCATGACTTTTCTTTAAGCTATAGACAATATAAGATCGAGTAAGAGAAGAGAAATATTTTAGGTGTATCATATGTTAATTCATCCATAGAAAATCACTTTGACTCTTTAATACGCTTTTCGATTTATTGAATAAACTGAGGTCAAGTCAAAGAAAAAAATCAACATGTTTTTACATGTAGCGTGCTCATAACTAATTCATCCGCGTCGAAGAATTACCGATAAGTTGGTATTGTGTCCGCTATACATATACTTAGGAATTAAATATGAAACCCTCCTTTTAGCTAGATATTGGAAACGTCACTTCCTTCGACGACCTCTATAAAACCCCTGGACGCACATGCTGTAATGCTCATTGGCGCTGGCACTCCAAGCTGGTTACATTTTTGGCCCCGGCCGTTGTTGCCGGCTACTCTTTCTCTCTCTTTCTTTCTCTCTAAGATCATTATCATTTCGCTGACCGCCCGGCTGATCCAATCTTAACTATTTTTTTACCGTGACCAATCTATGAACTAATTCTTCCACTTCACCGATGTTAAGGACTCTCACATACGCACAACTTCGCAGCTACGCAACTGTGTCCCCACCACTTGCTCCAAATGGCTATACACCTCTCACTCTCATGAATGAAATGGCAATGCTTTTTATTATTTGATAGTCTCAACAATCTTCCCTAATTTTCTTGACTTCAGGAAATACGCATGGATAAGAAAAAGTCCGTCTTCTCTGTCTTCCATGGACTGTCCCCCGAGTGTCAATCAATGTCAGAGAATAGCCTCCAAATCACATGTAAAACTTGGCAGTTTGGCTCACACACTGAACCTGCTTTCCATATTCATTCTTTGGTACGCTCCAAGTCACATGGATTCAAATGTAGCTCATACACCTCTGCTCTGACTCCGAAGCCAGTTCTATCAATGACAACAAAGCTCCCAGTTTTTGTTACCTCCTATCTCTTTACGCAATCGATCATGTTAACGTTATTATTACATGTACCTCATTTTCATTCGTCATTTGTCATTAATATCCTTGTTTTGAATGTACGTCTTTGTATTTTTTTTTTACTTTGTTTCATCTCCGCGTCTATGTTCATACTTGACCAGCGTTCTCTTTGTACATCTCCTTTTCTCCTTCCACATCTCTACCGACGTTACTGCTAACCCCAAACCACGAGGAGACAAAATTCTTTGTCGTCAACATCTTCGCTATATGTATTCCTCAACCACTACAGCCAGAACTACGAGAACAATCCGTAACCAGCTACTATCAACAAACCTTTACACATTCAAACCGAAGAATATATATCCCACTCTAACTGGTAACACCCAAAAGAATATTCCCCCACTGGTATCCTCGCTATCCGAAAGTAGCGTTTCGATAATATCCTTTTGTGAGCCGAAACAAACGCGAAAGGGTAATTACTATGGATTTATTCGGGGAAAATATTTGACTATTCCAAGAGACTCGTGAGTAGAAATAAATACATGAGCATATAAAAATGCTTGGAACCCTCAATCACCTTTGATGTATCGTCGTAAATATTCAATCAAAAATAAAACTCGCCCGTCTTCTTTCCTTCTTGTTTCTATACAAACACCATTTATAATATGATTCAACATTTGCTAATGCTGTTCAAATGTTTCGTCCCAAATATTCATTTGAATACAGTTATCCTCTGATACTTATGGTTTCAGTAAGTCTTGATTAATTTATTGAGAATTTAGGGGAAGTTTTGCAACGTATTACGAAAACTGTTTCATAGAAAATATGCTATTTAGTATAAAGAAAACGTAAAACGTTTAGATGAGTTAAAGGAATCATGACTGCCTCGAAATAATATTTATGTGGATTAATTTATTTTTATAGATTGTATGAACCCAGTTTATATGCAAATTATTCTTATATTATCAAGCACTTCACAATCGGTGATTCGAATGGTATTTTTAGAATCAACCCCCCTCCCTGTTCAGTGTGCAGTAAACAAATTCATTTATTTTTTAGCAGATGAATTATTATAAATCGTTATTAGGATTTTCTTTTCATTTTTATAATACTATTTGTGGTCATCTCGATATTTTTGTTGTTTTTATTGCCTCTTTTCTCTGATATTCGTGAGTCGGTTGAAAGTGAGGAACATAACACGCGAACGTACATAAGGAACTCTTCAAAAATGATTTTTAATCCTCGCAACATTTGTTGCAAATACATAAGAAATGATCTTCTGCATATAAATTTGGATGACCTGCAAGCATCAACTTTCATGAATCACAATGAAAACACGATGTGACACAAGGTCAGTTCAACTTGGGGAACAAAATACGCCGACGATGAGGATAGGAACTTCCTATTGGCACTGTGACTCAAGATGAACTGACCTGGTCACAGGGCAAACCGTGATACCTTTCACCCAGACTACAACAGAACAATGCCCAGGTCATTGCATCTGCGTACACATCGTCTTATTTTAGTCGTTCTATGTATAATTATTGAAGGGGGCTACGTATTTGTATCCTGTTTCATTTTGAAAACACAAAGTGTAATCGAATCAGTGCTGACAATATTTAGATGTGTTTTAAAAAAAGGTTTCATTATTTAAGTCTAATGTTTTTAATTTTCCGACTTTGAGAATTCCTCCCACAAAGCGAAAAAATGGAAAATCACATCTAAATTGACAAAACTGAATAAAAGAATACAGTTGACAATGAACAAATATTTTTAATGATAAAGTATTGCATACAAACACAGAACAAAAAAAAATTGTCTGACCTACGCCCATTTCGAGATACGACCTGCCAGGCAGAACGGGGCCTGTATAACATAGTCTTCACATAGTAATGGTGTAGTGCCCACCTTTTCAGCACTAAAAAAATCACACCTATATGAAGTTATCTAACTCCAGTCTTTCCTTCTAATTATTATTGTTAACCTATTCGTTTGTTCTTTTTCTGCGTTTGTTAACAATCAAACTATCCGTGTACTAACCTTGTTTTTGCGTCAAGGCGGTGAATACTATATTTACTAGAATTTATCTTCTTAGATTAATTCTAATAATCTATTTTGGGGGCTAATATAAATAGCAATCCTATAATGGTTTAATTGAACCTGCAGAGCTTTAAATGCTTCATTTGTGAAAATATCCACCCCTTTGACATCACTTTTAGCTGCAAGTATATATATATATATATATATATATATATATATATATATATGTGTGTGTGTGTGTGTGAGTGTGTGTGTGTGTGTGTGTGTGTGTGTGTGTGTGTGTGTGTGTTTGCGTTCAGAGATTTAGGAGGGCGTTCTACGCATGTTGCAGGTGGACAGATGGATTCATATCTTCCCAGGGGGCATCATGTGAATTGAATGCCTATGATTAAAGTTTTGCGTTGGAACTTGGTTTTACGATTGATTTCCGTGCTGTCAACGGTTAGGCCATCAGCACTTCAGTAAAATACCTGTGTATAAGTAGAAGCTTAATCTTTGACCAAGAAGCATTCATTCACTTCATAGTTTATTCTATGTAAAGACTATTAAAAACTAAAAAATAATAAACATTATATCACGTGAGTTAGGTTTGTGTGGCACTAGGTCGCACTTATGGAGTACCCAATAAGTGTCGAACTCTCTACAATAGTGATGGTCGAAGAATCTAGCTTACTTACCATTGCCTCATGATAACACTCCAATGATGATATTCACTGAGGTAAGCTTTGCATTTTAAGGCATCTGGCTACAATTTTGATGTCTTCATTAAGGAACCACTGTAGTAATGATCTGTGAAACTATCTTGCTAACCATAGCTCCGTGATTACGTCTCTTTTTCATAGGCATATCCTAACCCGAGAGGAAGCCGATCTGTAATAGACAGTAGACTAAATTTCTGTATAAGACCTCTGAATGAAGTTAATAAATTATACCTAGTATAAATGGCAAATAAACAGGTATATAATTTTTAAAACATGTAAATATATAGTCATAAAATCCATTTTTTTTTGTATCACTAAATGACTTCCTGGCTGTGAATGGACCAAAGCATATGCGGCTAAAGTGACCGTTTTTATCCTTTTCTTGCATATACTTTCTCTCAAGGCAAACTTAATACTAAGTCGAAAACATCGTGTTGATATCCAAACCAGTCATTTTGACTTTTAACAAGTGCTAATTTTTTTAAGTCGAAGAAAAATCACATTTTCTCATGTCAATAATACCTTGAATAAAACCAAATCTTCCTTTATATATTTATATATATATATATATATGTATATATATATATATATATATATGTATATATATATATATATGTATGTGTATATATATATATATATATATATATATATATATATATATATATATATATATATATATTACGCACCAATCCAACCACAGCTCAAACCCGAGCAAACTGGAAATACACATAGTAACCAACACCTCTATAACTACTAAAGATTTAGTAAACCAACCACTATAGATCCCCACCACCTGAAGCCAGTATTTATGCAATTCAGTGAAAAGACTGCAACAAAATCTACATCGGAGAGATATGGAGACCTCTTAAGAAAAGAATATACGAACGCAACAGAGCGCTGAAACTGGATGAAAAGATGAAAGCCCAGGTTGAATATAGAAAAACACACAACCACAACTTCAACTTTCACCAAGCCCACTTCATCCGAAGTATTTATGATGGGCATTGGAGCCAGGGTAAAATAAAACAGGATTTCAAATGTAGAGTTACCAGGTAGTGGGAAGATCCGATTTGGAAAATTTGTGCAACACAAATTTCCTACCCCTATTTACCCTCATTCAGTACTGTGACGTAGTAAACTAAGCTTGTTGGTGCTACACAATCTTCTTTTTACTATATGTTGAACTCTGATACAGTTTAGGAGTCCTTTCTCGTGTGGAAAATCGCTTCTACACAATCTACCTATTCTTATTTTACTCAATATTAAACATAGCTGAGTAGATGAAGAAAAGCAGGTTTTCAAATTAGACAGGCTCTTTCAACATGAATGATTAGCGCTATACAATCTTCCTATTATCATGAATCCCAACTTGGCCTTGTACTGCACTGATCCAAGCTTAGTAAATATCAACGTTCAAAGTACCCTGTCATTACGAAGCATAGACATTACGAAGCATAAACATAGACTTTCAGAGTCAGTGTCCGAATTTGAAATGCCAACGACTCTCAGAATCTTGGTTTTTATATTTGTTTTTGTCCGTCAACAGGTATTCAAACGCTCCGATGGGTATTTGGAAGAAAGTACAGGGGTCAATAGAGCTGAGAATGCAACCCTTGAAGAAACTTCGTAAGTAGTTTTCTCTCCTCTCGTGTCTCTTACATTTGAAAATCTTGGGATTTTTCCCTTGAGAAATATTCAAAACCGAGGTTACAATTTATACTGAACTTTCCTTCTCTCTGTCCCATTCCATTCAACGTGTTTATCAATCAATTTGTAGCCTGTGTTTATGTATGTATGTATGTATGTATGTATGTATGTATGTATGAATGGATGGATGGATGGATGGATTGATCTATGGATGGATCTATGCACATATCTATCGATACATACCTATGTATTTACATACATATTAGTCTGAATTCATTTCTTCTATCTACCTATCTATCTCAGTCAATTTCTTTATTTTTCATCATTTTTGTACATCTATTCATCCATCCCAGTTAATCAATATCTATCTATCTATCTATCTATACATATATATATATATATATATATATATATACATATATATATATATATATATATATATATATATATCTATATATATATATACATATATATATATATATATATAGACACATATAAATACATATATATATATATATAGACACATATATATATACATAGACACATATATGTATATATATATATATATATATATATATATATATATATATATATATATATATATATCAGTCTATTCATTTCTATCTATCTATCAATCTATCTGTTTGAATCAATTTATAATCCATGTCTCTATCTATCCATCTTTCTATGTAGCTAGCTGTGATCAAAGTAAAAAAAAACAGCAGGGGAAAATAATTCATAGAATGATAATTATCTCAGACTTTCAGGAAGACTGGAGAGTATAACTGTTTTATGCAAATCTTTCCCCAGTTTTTAGAATCCGAAATACTTTACGAATAGAACAAGATTAGATATTGATATTTGTAGTAAAAAGAAATCACTGAAAGAAAGACTTTTGTTGAAAGTTTTCATGTTTTTGTGTCCATAGAGAAGTTCAAGAAATGAATTCATGGAAATGTGGAACCGAAGCGATCATCAACCAGACGCAAGAACTGGGCGAATATAGAAGTAAGTAATTTACTTACTCTACGTTTAAATACAAGTATCTTGTCATCCATCTGATATAGTCGATCATTATGGTAGTTGTCCAACAGAGCACATTGCTAGAATAGTGACGCCAATCCACAATGTGGGCTCCACTATGCTGGTTCTATGTCAGGCTAAGCAAAGCTTGATGAATAGCAATATCTGGGATCTTCAATGCTGATATTCCTGCCAAATTAGCCATTCTCACTTCGGAGATTAGTGCTATACGATCAAGCAACACTTTCTTTTCCCCAGTTTGTCATTGTGCTGCATTGAACTGTTGATGGCTTCTGTTTAGTCAGTGCAGAGAATGGAATGTCATACGTCCCCAAGGCGCATGCTACACGCAGCTTGATCATGGAGCCGAAAGAATCCCTGTCTCCGTTTTGTGGATGTAGTGCTAGAGGGAAGTAGACAGCGATATATCTGACATTCACATGCCTGCACAAGCTGCAGGAATGACAATGTTCAATTGGGTGTCCAACCACCTTGAGGGAGCTCTGCTCTCTGCTGTTTGAATCAGTAATATTTCTCCTAGACTGGTTGCCTTTCCTAGGCTAGAGGACCCACTCAACTGTGCTATTTTATCCATAACTAAGGGAACATGGATTCATGCTTTCTTCAAGGGCATTAGTGCAAAGTGATTATAACCAGTTCCGATTCGTTTTTGAGCTTGTCTCGCCGATTCTGACCGACTACACCAATTGCACATCCATGTGCACTAAACAAGCAGATATTCATGTCAAATCAGCCATTCCAACTGGGAAAATAGGGACACTCTATTTTCCTAGTCTCTTATTTCCCTCAGTTTGTCCTTGTGCTGCGTTTAAAAAGCTCTCGTAAAACTAAGCCAACATTGATTTTCAACTCACTTAGATTATTTCAATGCGTAAGATTCGTAGAACATGTTCTTCTTACTTTTATAACGTCTATTTCAGATTTATCCAATTGTTTCTGCATCATGTTCATTTATATTTTCAGGGTTCAAATGGTATAAGAGGGTGCTCACTTGGAAACTTCATAATTACGCTGAATGGAGTTCATTGTCTCCTGCCAAACAGACGTGAGTACTTACTATTTTTTCTTTGTCAATAGTTTTGAGAATGGTCATTAAGAGAATCTTCAGATCACCCTCTATTTAGGGTTAGGGGAACGGCATTTCGGTCATTCTATTCTGCGGCTTGAAGGCTTGCATCTGCTATTGCTCCTCCTTTTTCACCACCATTACATTCGTAAAATACAGCTGAGAAAGGCTGAAGAATGGATAGGCCGACACTTCGTCTCAACAACATTAACAGCAAGTAGAAGTTCCATCGTCCAAAAAAACATTTCAATTTTTTCTTTATTATAATCATTAAAATCACAAAATGTTCAAGAAAGATTTTTGTAATATTCCAAATATATTTGGATTGTTTATTTCTTCTAATCATTTGACGCTAATGAGATCTATTCAATGAAATAAGCCAATGAAGAATGATTAATAAAAATGATATCATGAAAAATATTGATCTGTGGGTATTCTTCTCCAGATATCCTTTTTACTTGTTTCACATTAGATACAGATGGTAGGCGAGTAGAGTGAAAATCGATTCTGCCACTTTTTTTTCTGTTTGATACTTAACTGATCTAATGAGTCATTTTTGACATAATCGTCGATGTAGCCGTTAGAATGTAATTGAATTACAACTCATAATTATTGCCTTTCCAGCTGCCAAAGAGAGGATATTTTCAGAACAACATTTTCCAAATTTTTAATACGTTTTCAAAAAAGGTATCGTAGTTTTGCCAAAAAAATGCGTAAAATGTCCGTGCAATCGTTGACTATCAAAGTTGTTCTACCACCTATTACCCAATGTGGTAAGTTTGATTCCCACTGAGCGCACCAATTTTTATAAATATTTGACAATCCCTACTGTAGAGCAAGGAATAACAACAGGACTCAGCATCGTTGTGAGTTTAATTCTTTGCTCTGAAATTGTGCCCCTGTACCAGACTGAATTCTGTCAAAATCGACACAGGTGCCTCTTGTAAAGCAATGATCAGTAAGCTTAGCATAGAGACAATTCTTTGTAAAATCTCTTCTATTCGTAATGGGCGACCCACTGTTATGACGATGCGTCACATTAAAGTATACATTGTAAATATCTATAGGCAAGTTTGCTACTTAAGCATTACCAAATTAGGCACCATTTTCAAACGAGTGATTATTGTAAATTTGCTTCCTGCTTCGTCCAACATTGACTTTTCTTGTATTCTCTTCTTCAGTGATGCTATAATCCGTGGCTTTCAACAGTGGGCAGAGGTGACCCCATTGGTCTTCAAACAGACAACAGGCACAGCAGACATCAATATTTCATTCGAGGAGAGGAATCATCGTCCGTGGCCATTCGAAAGTAAGTTGAAAGAATTTCAAAATACAATCTTTAAACAGGTTCATGCTCTCTCTTTTTCTCTCTCTCTCTCTCTCTTTCTCTCTCTCACCCACTTTTTCACATTTGGCCTTTGTCCCTTTTTCTTTTTATTCTTCATCGATTGTCTCCTTTTTCTCCCTCCGTTTTCTTTATATATTGTTATCTTCATGAACCTCATTCTCTCTCTCTCTCTCTCTCTTCTTTTTTGTTTCCATCACTTGCACCACATTTTCTTGACAATTTTCATCCTATATTCCTCCTAATTCTACAGTCAATGAACTTGGGCACGCCTTTTTTCCTCGAGTTGGTATTATCCACATTTCGCATGACTACTACTGGATTAATGGTATGTACGGAGGAATTGATTTGGAGACAACTGCTGCTCATGAGATTGGCCACGCCCTCGGCCTCTTCCATATCAAAGACAAAAACGCCCTGATGTATGAAAGCTTCGTAACAAGAGATTCTACTTTTAAACTGCACGAAAAGGATATTTATCAAGTTCAGCTGCTTTACCGTAAGAGAAATCATTTTTTGACCTGATGTAATCGAAACAAATAACCATATCGAATTTTCCAGATGACGGCAATCAGTATGCTAGATATTGTTAAGTTACTGGTTGATAAAAATGATATTCCTCCATGATTTCATTTGAACACAAGCCAATTACCAATTATTGCCTGGCTCACATTGTCCTACCGATGCTGCTGTAACACCAACGATTTTTTGTGATTATTATTATTATCATTATCATTATTATTATTATTAATATTATTATTATTATTATTATTATTATTATTATTATTATTATTATTATTATTATTATTATTATCAATAATGATAATAACAACAATAATGATACTTATGATAATTTTATTATCTTATTCATCATTATTATTGTTTTTGATATTATTATCATTAATATATTTAACAGTTCAGTCATATACGGAGATGGGTTCATATATTAGAGTTTAATCTCACGTAATGATTCATCTAAAAAACCATGACAACTCAAAGTTACGAGCAGGAGTTTTATTAACAGTATAACTATGCTGTTGAAATGGACCCCTATTTTCCGTTCAATATACAAATACTAATATACATATCTTCTTATTTTAATTGTTTTAGATATAATTGTTGAAGGGGTCAAAATAAAGGAGAATTATTTTCTGCCGAAATACGGACGACTTTTATGATTTTCATTATTTTGTTTTGATTTTTGAATGCATGTAAGTAGATTTGGCCAAACATTACGTTTCGGCAGAAATTCAAAGAAATTTGAGTAACATCCCCCAAAATGACCGTTATAATAAGAATAAAAATAAAAAAAAAGGAAGGGATGGGGGTAAGAAAATATATATCACTGATTATTTAGAAAGTGTATGTTTTATTCTTGTTCAGATTACTGTTTTCCTGTGCATACTTTGCATATTAAGACCTGTATTCCATTACATCCCAAAGTTTAACTTTTTACCAAATGATTTGTTCAGTAAAATACGTGAACAAAGTTTAATGTGTTTTCTTCCAAATGCAGGCCCTCCCCAACTTACGACCACTTATGCATACAACTGAACTCTGATGGAATGAAAGATCATCTAGATATAAATGTTACAACCCTGAACAAGAGAAATGTAAGTAAATAAGAACATTTGCTTGGTCGTACGTGTCTATAAGCGCTGATAAAGAAAGCATATGAATTATACTTGTACATTAAAAAATCATACATACTGTGTAAATACCATGAATACGTATTACTCTTACTTCTACCTATGTTGTATATTTCATTTCCATTTTAAAAATTGATATTTTACTCATGAAACACTTAATCGTAGAGTGGAATTAGTTAAATTTTAACATGAACATAGTGAATACTATGACATATGACGACCACGTATGAAATAAATTCATTAAAAGTCTTTTGATTTGTACAATGAAAAAAAAAAAGATTGAAAATGAATTAAATTTCGGTAAAACAAATTTCGGTTAAAAAAAAAGCAGCTGTCAATAATTCAACTTAAATAATACATATTTCATATTGCATCGTTTCCCTGAACTCTTTTTCTGAAAAAAGGGATTCATTACTTTAAAATTTTGACATACGACAATTTATTTGTGTTTTTTTTTTATATCATTTTGAAATTTTGAAGTGGAATCTATTCAGTGTTCACAGTATATAGATTTGTTTCAAAAAGTTTTCATTATTTGAAGTACAGTGTTTTTAATTCAAACACAAAAGAGAGAAATTTTTCCGACTTACGACCGTTTCGAGATACGACCTGCAAGGTGGAGCGTGGCCTTCCTAACAAAGTCGTCATTTATTGATAGTTTGATTGAATATGCATGGCCGTTAAGTAGCACATTCACGCAATATCACCTCTGATTAAGTCATCTGATCAGGTCAATACTCAACAATCTATTTAAAATAGAGCTCAAACTACGAAGCACATTCGAAATATTTTTTCTTGATCGACAGAAATCAGTGTTGTGCTTCTTGAATGGTTTTCTCTTGCTTCATGAACCCAGTCTACTATTAAGCCATGGCTGACAGAAGGTTAAAGAAAATTCATTGTCCTATGTGTAAAGTACACTACACCAACTACCGAATTAGCAGTAATTTAAATGTTGAATATCGATATTTCCCGTATTTTCAGTCTTCGCAAATGACCACAACTTTTGAAATGACATTATTAAGTGACAAAAGAAGTACAACTGCTATTTATCAAAAGGGTTTCCCAGTGAAGCTTATAAAAATAATACTATCTTAATCAAACGCCCATCCATTGTGAATTTCGATCGTGTTTAGTTGTGATGAAATGTAATTCTTTCAATCAATAAAACCAGGCGACAATGACGATTGTTTTCCAATTATAAACATTATTAGAGATAAATTATAAAATCATGAGAATATTGTATTCATTCTTTTTTTCTAAAAATGTTGCAAGACAAAATTTCAGGTGCAATATTGAGTCTGAAGTGTACTTGACATCAGAAAAAGATCATAATTCTCATGGAAGACTCATGGAAGACTTCCTGACGGTAAACGAACCAAAGTATATGTGGCCTAAGTGACTTTTTCATCTTTTTCTTACATGTTTTTTCAGGGTCTGCATAATGCTAATGCACACCGATCGTGTTGATACACAAAGCTAACATTTTGACTTCCAACTAATTTATAAAAACAGATCATGAAAAATCACCTTTCCTCCTGTCATACCAAGAAAAAAACAAATTTTTTTTTATGTTGCAAAAATAAAAGATTATTCATTCAAAAACTACATCAGTTGTCTTTGTTTCATTGACAATTATATAAACACACACACACACATATGTGTATATATATGCATATGCACATATGCATGGTAGCCACTTAAACATATCCATGTTTTTAACATATATATTTATATATATATATATGTGTGTGTGTGTGTGTGTGTGTGTGTGTGTAGGGGGTGTATGCATGTGTATGCATGTGTATGCATGTTTATGTGTGTGTATATCTATAAATGTTTGTATATGCATGGATTAGTATGTATATGTGATAGTCCAGATGTAGGATATCAGCCTGCGGGTCTGAAGTGGATGTTTCAATTCTGCCTCATGGTACTGGATGGGATATTGAAATTTCTATAGCCATACTGAAGATACCATACATCGAAAAAGCTGTCTGTTGATGATACAATAATATATATATATATATATATATATATATATATATAAATATGGGTAAAAGCTGTTGCTTTTTCAGAAATGAGAGATGGTTTCTAGCCTCCAACGGATAGGCGTTGACATATATGGTACGGGTGGGAAGTGGGATATCTTCTTTTTAATCTCTTTGGTTGGTGTTTGAAGACACTTCTATCTAAGTCAAGACTGACACTCACAGACACAGATGAAATTATCCCCTGATCTTTCCTCTTCTCATTTCACACACCCCTCTCACAGCCTACCAAACAATCAACAGCACAGAAATATGCCCATGTCTCTCTTCGATCTGAAACATGTAAACAACATACAATTTTCTCTGCACTGCTGCAAAAGATGTGCGGCAACCGTCGAAATACAATAGAACATACCCGTGTGATAATAGAAAAATATATGTAACACTTGCTTTTCTTTTGAAACTTTCCTCCCCATCTTCTAATACTCACTTTCATCAACTAACTCGAATTTAGTTTTTTCTGCTCAGGGCTGTATTTCTCTGACGATACGCCTAGTTAGAGACACATCCGATGCGATATTATCCAGGATCTGCATTTATCTGACGCTCAACGTGATAGCCCAGAGCCTTCAACGTATTTCTTCACGATTCGACGGTCCCTGTTAAGCAGTTTTGGTGTTTCAAGGATTGCACTGCCTTTCCGAGCAGTGTGATGATAGATCTCTTCTCAGCCACTGATTAATGGTATCTTCTTATTCTTGAAGGTTGAGCTAGCTCTGCCAAAGGTTTGCCATCCTAGTGTGATTCTTCGCTTGATTTCTTCTTCTTTTGAGGGTCTCATGGATATTCGTTGTTCAAAGTAGATGTAATGGTCTACCCTTGAGTTCTGTGTCCTCGATTTCGATCTTAGTGTTTTTATCTCCAATGTGGTCGTTGCACATGATGTTCGTCTTGCTGAAGTTCATGTGTAGGCTGACTTTCTTGCTCTCTTCATTTAGTTCCTCTATCATTAGTTGGAGGTCGTGTAGGTTCAGGGCAATGTTGACTGGAAATCTGAGGTTGCTCAGATACTCATCATCTATTTTAATTCCTTTACTTTCCCAGTCTAGTCTTCTGGAGATCATCTCGAGGCAGGCTGTGAAGAGTTTAGGTGAGCTGCTATCAACTTGTCTTACTCGTTTCTGGAGCTGAAAGGGGTCCGAGTCTTTATGCAACCTGATAAAGGAGCTGCTGTTATTGTATATATGTTTCAGCACTTCAACATATGCTGGATCTACACCTTGTTGATTGATGGCCTCCATGACCTTAGGGATTTCTACTGAGTCGAACGTCTTTTTGAAGTCGATAAATGCTACAGCGAGTGGTAGATTATATTCAGCTGCTTTTTCTTTCAGCTGATTTATCAATAGCAGTTGGTCCATGGTCAAGTAGCTTCTTCTAACGCTGGCTTGTTCACGTGGCTGGTTTTTATCGAGTTTTCCTGTGATTTGGTTGGTGATGATCTTTGTGAAAAGTGTGTACACGCCTGTAGCTGTTGAGGTCATTCGGATTTCCTTTTTTTTTATATAAAAGCATTATGAATGCAGTGTTCCAATCGTCTGGGACTTTACTGTGTTTTAAACACAAGTTGAAGAGGACAGCCAGATTCCTAGTGATGATTTTACCTGTTTTTCGAAGTAGGTTGATGGCGATGTTGTCTGGTCCAGGGGCAGTTCCTTTCTTCGTCTGTTTAATGACTTTTTTAACTTCCCATGGGGTTACTTTTGGGAAGTCCTCGAGTTGATTGCTCACGTCTTGCGTATCCGGCTCATTGTTTTGTTGTCGTTGTTTGGACGAATAAAGTTTTGGTAGAATTCTTTGGCACACTCGATAATCCTGTCTCTGTCTGTTGTTAGGTTTCCGTTTTCCACGATTATGCTAGTTATTTGCCTTCTTCCTGAGTTTAAGAGTTTGTTTATAGCTTTGAAGCCCCGACCTCTTTCAAGAGTCGATTCAATGACTGCCGTCGTGTATCTCCTCCTGTCTTCCCTTTATTTTTTCTCAATCAATTTATTTAGTTCAGCCTCTTCAATTCTCTCTCTTATTGTTGTCGGTGGCTTGAGGTTTCTGCGTTTTTCGATGAGATTTTTAGTTTCATCTGAGATTTAGCTCATTGGTTTGAACGTAGTGACAACTTCAACTATTGATGCTGTCATTTTGTTGCTTAGTTCGTTGATGTTGGTGTCGTCTTGTTCAGTTAGAATTCTGAATCCATTTTTCAGTTCGAGTTGGAAAGATCGAGCGTGCTCTTTTGGTATGGTTAAAGGCTGTTGTTTGGTGTGGAACATTTTCCTGCGTTTTTTGTTGGTGTTTACTTGCATTTTAAATCGTACCATTCTGTGGTCGCTGCCTACATTGACTTGAATCCGGACTTGGATGTTCTTGACGATATCGTTTTTGTCCGTTAGGATGTAGTTTATTTCGTTGTTTGTTTCGTGGTTACGGCTCTTCCAAGTCCATTTCCTTTCTGAAGAAGGTGTTCATAATTTTAAATCCATTAGTCATCGCAAAGTTTTAAAAATCTTCTCCTCTTTCGTTCCGTACTTTGTATCCTAATTTGCCGACGCAATCTTCATTCCCTTGTCTTACATGTGCGCTGATGTCTCCCATGATGACATTCAAGTGTTTTTTGGTGTCTCGGAGTAGGGAGTTAAAGTCATCAATGAAGTTGTCTATTCCCTGTTAGGTTGATTGCGAAGTGGGAGCGTAGACTTGGATTATGTTGAGTTTATATCGTTTTGAAAGTTGTATTGTGACGCTAGCTACTCGGTCAGAGACTGCTTTGATGCAAGTTCCATTGTCTTTGAGATCCTTATTAATTAGAAAGCCAACACCACTTTGTTTTACTTTCTCTTTTCCGTGGCTGTAAAGAAGATGTCTGCTCCTCAGCTCGATTAGTTCTTCTCTGGGTCTTCTTACCTCACTAATGCCTATGATGTCCCATCTGATATTTGTGATTTCACTTTCTAGATCGGTTAGGTGCATGTCAGTTGACAGTGTTCTGATGTGGTAGGCGCCTATTTATAAAGTTGTCCTTCTGTTGACAGTTTTAGGGCTGTGATTAAATGGTTGCTGTTGGACCGGTGACTTCGTAAGTACAGGTGTTTTCTTGGTGAAAGATTTGGGTAGTCACATTCGGAGCACATCATCCCCAGCCAAAGTAAGTGATATGGCTGAGTCTGTTGGGGCCGATGACCCATCAGGAACGGAATCTCTCTTGGTGTAATGTTTGGGTTGTTGCCCTTGGAGCACATCACCGCCACCCAAAGCAAGTGATGTGGCTGGGCCTTTTGGTACTGATGTACCTGCAGGAACGGCCGATATAATTTTTAGTGTGCAAACCATGGAGAGTGATGGACCATGCCCTGCCACGCTGGCCCATGACGTGTTAACAGGTGGTCTGGTGGATTGTCCACTGCTAATGTGGGTCAGTGGCCTAAGAGCTCCACCGGCTCTTGATGGTTTAAAGTACTGACCCAGCCTCCCTACCCCCATCTACTGCTTCGACCGGGGCTTGATTGGCTAAAAAAAAAAAAAATCAATCAAATGTTAGATTAGATGGAAGAGCGACACATAAAAATTGTAGATTTTTGCTGGGAGACGGACATTATATATTTAGCAAAGAAAGGTAAAAAATTAAAATTTTTTCAACTGCAAAGATGAAATCCCCAGGACGACTATGCTGCTGCAAATTTGGATGAGTACTACTGAATTTTTCTGAATTTATTTATTCATTTTCACATTTTAGATGTATTATATGTTAATTCATTCTTAAAAAATCGCCCTCACTCTTTGATACGCTTTTCAATTCACTGAATAATCTGAGGTCAAGTTCGAAGGAAAATCATTAAATATTTTTACATGTAATGCATTCATAAATAATTCATCTGGGTGAAAAAATTTACCGATATGAAGATTTCCTCGCTATCCGGAAGTGGCCTTCCCATAATCTTTCGGTGAGCCGAAATGCTAAAAGCGAAAGAGTAACTACCATAAATTTATTCAGGAAAATACTTGACCATTCCAAGATTAAAAAATTGGAGATGATGTTGGTAGCATGTACAAGAGACTGGAGTGTAGAAGATAAGATGAAGAGGATGTCTGCTGTCTCTGTAAGGCTCACTGCTTAACAAAAACTGAAAAGGAAAAATGTACAGTATAAAACAGTGGATAGCAAGTATTAATCCCCGCCTCTCGCTCTCACTACGAAATAGATTCCTGTGTTACGGTTAGCAGACCAACAAAATTATACTGTTCTTTACTTGAGTATATTTCTTTCGATAAATAAATAAAGAAAAGGTATTATAACATGTAAAAAGTTACATCAGATAATAAATATGGTCAGAATAAATTCCATTTATGACATCACTGATGTTTTCCATTGGAAACCATCTGAAAATAAGTCAAATAGCTATAATCTTCTTCTGTAGGATTTAGATGTGATTATCAAATCTGCCAGAACATGCTTCAGAAATAATTAAGATATCTTTTCTTCCCCAAATTAAATATCTTTTTTTTCCCAAAATAAAATGAAATCATTTTCGGAAGGGGGGTGGGAAGAGTCTTGATAACAATCATCATGTCTGCACACGAAACAGTCTGGACATCAGGGATTGAACTCACAAACAAAC
>OY735234.1:35279674-35284674 GCA_963457665.1 Thysanoteuthis rhombus | reverse complement strand
GATGTAATGGAATACAGGTCTTAATATGCAAAGTATGCACAGGAAAACAGTAATCAGAGCAAGAATAAAACATGCACTTTCTAAATAATCAGTGATATATATTCTCTTACCCCCATCCCTTCCTTTTTTTTAATTTTTATTCATATTACAACGGTCATTTTGGGGGCTGCTACTCAAATTTCTTTGAATTTCTGCCGAAACGTAATGTTTCGCCAAATCTACTTACATGCATTCAAAATCAAAACAAAATAATGAAAATCATAAAAGTCGTCCGTATTTCGGCAGAAAATAATTCCCCTTTATTTTGACCCCTTCAACAATTATATATAAAACAATTAAAATAAGAAGATATGTATATTCGTATTTGTATATTGAACGGAAAATAGGGGTCCATTTCAACAGCATAGTTATACAGTTAATAGAACTCCTGCTCGTAACTTGAAAAAAAATCTTTTCAAATGTTTATACTTTGAAACCCCCTCAAGGTGCCTTGATAATGCATAGGAAATTTACTTTAGCTGCAGCCTTTTCTAGTTGGTTTCTCTTGCATGATAGACAAACAGATGTTGTGGTACCTCTCATTGATTAATGCAAATTTGAATCAGGACAACCGGATTCAAATGTGTTTTTCTTCTCTTTCTGGTCTATGCAATAGATTTCAAAACGATTATGAAATCGAATTCTTCCTAGTTTTGAGTTGTCATAGTTTCTTAGATGAATCATTACGTGAGATTAAACACTAATATATGAACCCAGCTCCGTATATGACTGAACTGTTGAATATAATAATGATAATAATATTAGCAATGATAATGATATTGAATATGATAATGATGACGATGATAAATTATTATTATTGATATCATTATCAATAATGATAATAATAATAATAATAATGATAATAATAATAATAATGATATTAGGAAAGAAAAATGGGAAAATAAAAAAATTGTACGGAAAGTTCAAAAGACAAATACAAGATGTGGCAGACGAGAGATCATGGATATGGTTACGAAAAGGAAACCTGAATAGTGAAACGGAATCCGTCATCATGGCAGCTCAAAACAAAGGCATCGGGACAAACAATATAAAAACAAAAATCGACAGCATACACACAAACAGTAAGTGCTGCCTATGCGGTGAAAGAGATGAGACTGTAAATCACATTACTAGTGAATGTAATCAACTCGCCCTGAAAGAGTATAAGCACGGACACGATAGAGTAGCAACAATAATACACTGGCAACTTTGTGAACGGATGGTATTCAACCATGCAGAAAAGTGGTATCAGCACAAACCGGAGCCAGCCCTGGAGAATGGCATCTACAAATTACTCTGGGACTTTGACATCCAAACTAACTACCTCATCCAGCCAAGAAGACCGGACTTGATAATTGTAGACAAGAATAGAAAGACCTGCCAAATATTAGACGTGGCTCTACTTGCAGACCATAGAGTAAAGAGGGAGGAGAGTGAAAACCTGGGAAAAAAACAGGATCTAGCGGAGAACTAAACAAGATGTGGAACATGAAAGCAAGGGTCGAGCCAGTCATAGTGGGCACACTAGGAACTGTCCCAAAGACACTGAGGTTGAGACTGGAGCAGATCAGGATAAAGGGAACGATTGAGACTGTACAATCCACAGCACTGCTAGGAACAATGCAGATACTCAGGAAAGTGCTAGAAATATAAAGACTGCAACACTAATTGTTAACACTGACCTAACATTCTGCAAATGAAAGTGGAAACGTACACCACAACACTGGCATAATAGGTGAAAGAGAGAAGAGATGTTGGCTGGTGACCTGAGGAGACTTATTGTCACTCAGCCTTCAGCAATGACCAGTGGGCAACCAGTGTGAAACTGTAAAGTGCAGTATTACTGTAGGCTATGAGAACTAGGAGAAAAGGGCTGGAGACTTGTGGAGACTTGAGGAGACTTGCTGTCACTCAAACTCCAGCAGTAACCACCATGCAACTGGTGTGAGATTGTTGATAGTAGTAATAATAATAAAAATAATTATAATAATAATAATAATAATAATAATAATAATAATAATAATCATAAAAAATCGTTGGTGTTACAGCAGCATCGGTAGGACAATGTAAGCCAGTCAATAATTGGTAATTGGCTTGTGTTCAAATGAAATCATATAGGAATATTATTTTTATCAGCCAGTAACTTAACAATATCTAGCATACTGATTACCGTCATCTGGAAAATACAATATGTTTATTTGTTTCGATTAGATAAGGTCAAAAAATGATTTCTCTTACTGTAAAGCTTCCGAATACGTGTAATATCAATTTGACCAAGTTTAAAAGTAGGATTTCTTGTCACGAATGATTTATACATTAGTGAATTTTGGTCGTTGGAATGGCGGAGGCCGAGGGCGTGGCCGATCTCATGAGCAGCAATTGTCTCCAAATCAATTCCTCCGGTCATACCATTAATCCAGTACTGGTCATTCGAAAGGTGGATATTACCATCTTGAGGAAAAAAGGCGTGCCCAAGTTCATTGTCTGTAGAATTAAGAGGAATATAGGATGAAAATTGGAAAGAAAATGTGGTGGAAATGATAGCAACGAAAAAGAAGGGAGACAAAGAGAGAGAGAGAATGAGGTTTATGTAGATCATAATATATAAAGAAGACGGAAAGAGAAAAAAGAAACAATCGGTGAAGAATAAAAAGAAAAGGGAACGTAGGCCAAATGAGAAAAAGTGGGTGAGAAAAAGAAAGAGAGAGAAAAAGAGAGAGCATGGACCCGTTTAAAGATTGTGTTGTGAAATTCTTCCAACCTACATGCAAATGGCATCGGAAGATGTTGCCTCTCCTTGAATGAAATATTGATGTCTGCTGTGCCTGTTGTCTTTTGGAAGACTAATGGGCTCACGTCTGCCCACCGTTGAAAGCCACGTGTTATAGCATCTCTGGAGAAGAGAATACAAGAAATGTCAATGTTGGACGAGGCAAGAAGCGAATTCACAATAATCACTCGTTTGAAAACGGTGCCTAATGGTTAAGTAGCAAACTCAGTTATAGATATTTACAATGTATACTTTAATGTGATCAACGTCATAACAGTGGGTTGCCCATTACGAATAGAAGAGATTATACAAGGAATTGTCTCTATGACGAGCCTGCTGATCATTGCTTTACAAGAGACACCTGTTTCAATTTTTACTGAATTTAATCTGAAACAGGGGCACCATTTCAGAGCCGAGAATGAAACTCTCAACGATGCTGGACCCTGTTGTTATTCATTGCTCTACAGTAGGGATTGTATTGAAATTGATGCACTCAATACGAATCAACCTACTACATTGGCAACTACGTGATTGAACTCATTCGATATCATTGATTGCACGGACATTTTACACAACTTTATCTACGATAAACATTTTGAAAACGTATTCAAAATTCAAAAAATGTCGTTCTGAAAATTTTCAATTTTCACTACAGAGAAAAAAAAGATTAATTTTCAGTTCAAGAAAAAGAAATGTGTTTCAAGAAATTATAGCTTGATTTGACTTTTTTCAAAAAAAAACAATGACTATTAAGCATTGACGGGAGCTGTCAATCAATCAACAGTCACACACTGACTACTGTCTTTGGTGGCTGGAAAGGCAATAATTATCAGCTGTAATTTAATTTGAAATACATTCTAACGGTTACATCGACAATTATGTCAATAATCACTCTTTCAATAAGTTGAATGTTAAAGAAATGAAAAAATGGTTTGAATCGATTTTGACTCAACTGGCCTGCCATGTGTTACTAATGTGAAATAACTAAAAAAAATACAAATAGAAAAATACTCAGAGATCAATTTTTTTCATGATATCATTTTTATTAATCATTCTTCATTGGCTTATTTCATTGAATACATTTAATTAGCGTCAAATGATTAGAAGAAATAAACAATCGAAGAATATTTGGAATATTACAAAAATCTTTCTTGAACATTTTGAAGAAAAGATTGAAATATTTTTGGACGATGGAACTTGTACTCGTTGTTATTGTTGTTAATACGAATTGTTGGCCTATCCATTCTTCAGCCTTTTTCAACTTTACTTTCAGAATGTGATGGTGTTGAAAAAAGACGAGTTATGGCAGATCCAAGCCTTCAAGTAATCAAATGGAATGACTGAAATGCCGTTCTCTTAACACTAAATAAAGGGTGTTCTGAAGATTCTCATAGCTATCATTCTCAAAATTATAAACAAGGGAAAAGAAAGTGATTAATCACCTCTGTTTAGCATCAGTCAATGGACTGTATCTAGCGTAATTATGAAGTTTCCAAGTGAGCACCATTTTATTCCATTTCGACCAATACCAGCTCGAACCTAAAACAATGAAGGAACATGATACAGAAACAATCAAATTGATCTAAAATAGACGTTAAAAAAGTCGGAAGAACGTGTTCTACAAATCTTACGTATTGAAATAACCTAAGTGAGTTGAAAATAAATGTTGGTTTGGTTTTATGAGACCTTTTTCAACGCAGCACAAGGACAAACTGAGGGAAATAAGAGACGAGGAAAATATTTTCCCAGTTGGAATGGCTGATTTGACATGTATATCTGCTTGTTTAGTGCACATGGATGTGCAATTGGTGTAGTTGGTTGGAATTGGCAACACAAGCTCAAAATCCAATCGGGACTGGTTATAAACACTTTGCACTAATGCCCTTGAAGAAGGTATGAATCCATAGTCCCCCAGTTAGGGATAAAATAGCAGAGCAACATGAGATCTCTAGTCTTTGGAAGGCAACCAGTCAATGAGAAATATAACTGATTTAAATAGCAGAGAGTGGAGCCCCTCAAGCATAATGACAAACTGGGCAAAAGAAAGTGTAGACTGATCGTATGACACCAATCTCCAAAGTGAGAATGGCTAATTTGGCAGGAATATCAGCATTGAAAAAGCCCAGATATTGCTATTCACCAAGCTTTGCTTAGACTGACATAGAACCAGCGTCTTGGAGCCCACATTGTG
>OY735234.1:35047174-35274674 GCA_963457665.1 Thysanoteuthis rhombus | reverse complement strand
TACAAACACCGTGTATAATATGATTCAATATTTGCAAGTGCTCTTCAAATGTTTTTTACCGAATATTCAATTAAATACAGTTATCTTCTGATATCTGCAGTTTTTTTATTAGCAGATCTGATGAGTCTTGAATAATTCGTTGGGCATTTTGAGGTGTTTTGCAGCGGACTACGAGAACTGCTTCCTAGAAAATATGCCGGCTAGTATTAACAACACGTAAAGATATTAGGTAAGTTTAATGAATCATGAATACCTCATAATATTTGTGTTATTGTTTTATTCTGAAATAAAATTTTAACCTAGTTTATATGCATAATATTGTAATAGTATAAAGCACTCGCAGATCAGTTATTTGAACGATGTTTTTGACATTAGTTTTTTCCCATTTCACTATGCTGTAAACGAATTGCATTTTTTTCAGTAGATGAAGTATTATAAATCATTATCAAGATTTTCTTTTTATTTTCATGCTACTATTAATCTTTATCTTGATATATTTGTTGCTTTTTAACGCCATTTTTTCAGACCAGATAAAAAACGTATTGTAATAAACAAAATAAAAAGCTATCTCAATTATTAAATATCTTCTTTGAAAGTTTAATCTTGCTGAAGACTGCAAGAAATAGCGTTCAGTTGGTGGTAAGAAATAGAAAGTTACTCAAAGATTTCTAAGCAGATTAACGATTAAGTCTCTCAATTCATGCAAATATAAAGTGTTTAGAACTTGTTTACGTTCTATTTTTCTGTTTCCATACCAGCACCATGGGTAGTCAGCCTTCTAAGATTATTTTTACCTGTTTATTTAAGGACATTATTTCATTTACTGAATAGGAGATTAATTCCATCTTTTGTTTAGACAACCGGAAGATGATCAATTGCCTGAACAAAGGTTGGAGTGTACGTGACTCTTCTTGAAGCCATAAACAATGTTAAATCAAGTAAGAACAGAGAAATATTTTAGATGTCATCATCATCATCAATCTTTTAATGTCCGTTGTCGGACATTGTCTTTCCCTAGGATTTGGAGGCCAAGCATAATTCTTTTACGTGCACGTTGCATGCTTCTCAATTTGCCGATCTGTCTCTTGGCTAGGTTCCACGTTTCAGCTCCATAAGTAACTATCAGGAGGATGCATTGGTTGTTTACCCATCTTTTCAAGATTAATGGTATCTTCTTATTCTAGGAGGTTGAGCTAGCTCTGCCAAAGGCTTGCCATCCTAGTGTGATTTTTCGATTGATTCTTCTTTTGCAGGTCTCACTTCTGTCCTCGATTTTAATCTTAGTGTTTTTATCTCCGATGTGGTTGTTGCACATGATCTTCGTCTTGCTGAAGTTCATGTGTAGGCCGACTTTCTTGCTCTCTTCATTTACTTCCTCTATCATTAGTTGGAGGTCGTGTAGGTTCAGGGCAATGTCGACTGGAAATCTGGGGTTACTCAGATACTCGCCGTCTATTTTAATTCCATTACTTTCCCAGTCTAGTCTTTTGAAGATCATCTGGAGGCAGGCTGGGAAGAGTTTAGGTGAGCTGGTATCACCTTGTCTTACTCCTTTCTTGAGCTGAAAGGGGTCTGAGTCTTTATGCAACCTGATAAGAAGATCATGTGAAACAACCACATCGGGGATAAAAATCATTAAGATCAAAATCGAGGACACACAACTCGAAGAAGTAGACCACTACATCTACCTAGGACAACAAATCTCAATGAGACCCTCAAAAGAAGAAGAAATCAAGCGAAGAATCACACTACGATGGCAAGCCTTTGGCAGAGCTAGCTCAACCTTCAAAAATAATACGATCCCATTAATCCTAAAGAGAAGGGTGTATAACCAATGGATCCTCCAAATAGTCACTTATGGGGCTGAAACATGGACCCTTACCAAGAGACAGACACGCAAATATAGAAGCATGCAACGTGCACGTAAAAGAATTATGCTTGGCCTCACATTGAGAGACCACAAGACAGCACAGTACATCCGACAAAAGACAAGACTTGGGAACATCATAGAATCCATTAAAAATCTGAAATAGCGGTGGGCGGGCCATGTTGCAAGTATGGTGGACAATCGATGGACATCACAACTCACGACATGGATACCCCAAGACTACATGCACAACCGAAGCCGGCAAAATATCAGATGGAGAGACGAGCTAGACAGGTTCAGGAAGTATTGGCTCCGCGACACCCATGATAGGGAAGTATGGCAAATCCTGGGGAAGGTCTATGTCCAACGACGGACGCTAAAAGACTGATGATGATGATGATGTGCTCCAAGGGCAACTACCCAAACATTACACCAAGAGAGAGTCCGTTCATGCTGGGTCATCGGCCCCAAAACTCAACCATATCACTTATTTTGGGTGAGGGTGATGGGCTCTGAATGTGACTACCAAAATCTTTCATCAAGAAAACATCTATTCGTACTAAGTCACCGGTCCAACAGCGACCATTTAATCACAGCCTTAAGACTGTCAACAAAAGGACAACTTTTTAAATAGGCACCTACAACACCAGAACACTGTCAACTATCATTTATCTAACCGATCTAGAAAGTGAAATCACAAATGTCGGATGGGACATCATAGGCATTAGCGAGGTAAGAAGACCCGGAGAAGAACTAATCGAAGTGAGGAGCAGATATCTCCTTTACAGCTACGAAAAAGAGAATGTAAAACAAAGTGTTGGCTTTCTCATCAATAAGGACCTCAGAGACAATGTAACTTGCTCCATAGCAGTCTCTGACAGAGTAGCTAGCGACACAATACAACTTTCAAAACGATACAAACTCAATATAATCCAAGTGTACGCTCCCACTTTGCAATCAACCTAACAGGAAATAGACAACTTCTTTGATGACTTTAACTCCCTACTCCAAGACACCAAAAAACACTTCAATCTTATCATGGGAGACTTCAACACACAACTAGGACAAGGGAGTGAAGATTGCATCGGCAAATTCGGATACGAAGTACGGAACGATAGAGAAGAAGATTTTTGAAACTTTGCAATGAATAATGGATTTAAAATTATGAAAACCTTCTTCAAAAAAGGAAATGGACTTGGAAGAGCCCCAATCACGAAACAACCAACGAAATAAACTCCATTGTAACGGACAAAAATGATATCGTCAAGGACATCCAAGTCCGGAATCAAGTCAATGTAGGCAGTGAACAAAGAATGGTACGATGTAAAATACAACTAAACACCAACAAAGAACGCAGGAAAATGTTCAACACCAAACCACAGCCTTTAAACATACTAAAAGATTTTAATCTTAATGTTCTTATCTCCGATGTGGTTTCTGCACATGATCTTCGTCTTGCTGAAGTTCATGTGTAGGCTGACTTTCTTGCTCTCTTCATTTACTTCCTCTATCATTAGTTGGAGGTCATGTAGGTTCTCTGTGGTAAGGGCTATGTCGTCTGCAAATCTGAGGTTGCTCAGATACTTATCGTCTATTTTAATTCCTTTGTTGTCCCAGTCTAATCTTCTGAAAATCATCTCGAGGAAGGCAGTGAAGAGTTTAGGTTAGCTGGTATAACCTTGTCTTACTCCTTTCTCGAGCTGAAAGGGGTCTGAGTCTTTATGCAACCTGATAAAGGAGCTGCCGTGATTGTATATATGTCTCAACACTTCAACATATACTGGATCTATACCTTGCCGACTGATGGCCTCCATGACCTTGGGGATTTCTACTGAGTCAAATGCCTTTTTGAAGTAGCTAGATGCTACGGCAAGTGGTAGTTTATACTAATACTCAGCTGATTTATCGAGTGCAGGTGGTCCATGGTCGAGTAGCTTCTTCTAAAACCAACGGCTTGCGTATCTCGCTCATTGTTTTGTAGTCCCTGTCTGGACGAATAGAGTTTTTGGTAGAATTCTTTGGTACGTTCGACAATCCTGTCTCTATCTGTTGTTAGGCTTCCATTTTCCTCGAGTATGCTAGTTATTTGCCTTTGTCCCGAGTTTAGGAGTTTGTTTATAGCTTTGAAGCCCCGACCTTTTTCAAAAGTCAATTCGATGACTGCCGTCGTGTATCTCCTTCTGTCTTCTCTTCGTTTTTTCTTGATCAATTTATTTAGTTCAGCCTCTTCAATTTTTTCTCTCGTTGATGTCGGTGGCTTGAGGTTTCTGCATTTTTTGATGAGATTTCTAGTTTCATCTGAAATTTTGTTAATGGGTTGTTTGCTCATTGGCTTCAATTTACAGGCTACTTCAATCATTGACGTTGTCATTTTGTTGCTTAGTTCGTTGATGTCACCCGAAGCAAGTGATGTGGCTGGGTCTCTTGGTACCGATGTCCCAGCAGGAACGGCCGGTATAATTTTTAGTGTGCAAACCATAGGGAGTGATGAGCCATGCCATGCCACGCTGGCCCATGACGTGTTGTCAGGTGGTTTGGTGGATTGTCCACTGCTGATGTTGGTCAGTGGCCTAAGAGCTCCCCCGGCTCTTGATAGTTTGAAGTACTGACCCAGCCTCCCTACCCCCATCTACTGCTTTGACCAGGGTTTGAATCACCCAAAAGAAAAAAAAAACAAAAAAAACAAATAAAATGTTAGAACCACACATTAAAGTTGTAGATTCTTGCTGGGAGACAGACATTATATATTTAGCAAAGGAATGTGAAAAAATAAAACTTTTTCAACTGCAAAGATGAAATCCCCAGGACGACTATGCTGCTGCAAATTTGGATGAGTACTACTGAAGTTTTCTGAATTTATTTATTCATTTTCACATTTTAGATGTATTATATGTTAATTCATTCTTGAAAAAACGCCCTCACTCTTTGATACACTTTTCAATTCACTGAATAAGCTAAGGTCAAGTTCAAGGGAAAATCATTAAATATTTTTACATGTAATGCATTCATAACTAATTAATCTCAGTTGAAAGATTTACCGATATGAAGATTTCCCCGCTATCCGGAAGTGGCCTTCCCATAATCTTTTCGTGAGCCGAAATGCTAAAAGCGAAAGAGCAACTATCATAAATTTATTCAGGAAAATACTTGACCATTCCAAGATAAAAAAAATTGGAGATGATGTTGGTAGCATGTACAAGAGACTGGAGTGTAGAAGATAAGATGAAGAGGATGCCTGCTGTCTCTGTAAGGCTCACTGCTTAACAAAAACTGAACAGGAAAAATGCACAGAATAAAACGGTGGATAGCAAGTATAAATCCCCGCCTCTCGCTCTCACTACGAGATAGATTCCTGTGTTACGGTTAGCAGACCAACAAAATCATACTGTTCTTTGCTCGAGTATATTTCTTTCGATAAATAGATAAAGAAAAGCTATTATAACATGTAAAAAGTTACATTAGATAATAAATATGGTTAGAATAAATTCCATTGATGACATCGCTAACGTTTTCTATTGGAAACCATCTGAAAATAAGTCAAACAGCTATAATCTTGTAGATTCTGTAGGATTTAGATGTGATTATCAAATCTGCCAGAACATGCTTCAGAAATGATTAAAATATCTTTTCTTTCCAAAAAATAAAATAAAATAATTTTTGGAAAGGGGTCTGGAAGAATTTTGATACCAATCTTGAAATCCTTTCAAAGAACAGTCTTGATGGGAGGGATTGAACACACAAACAAACAAACAGATGTGCGTATAAAAATAGTTTTCCTATCTTCAATTTTTTGTCAAAAATATTCAATTGAATATAAAACTTGCCTATCTTCTGTCCCTATTCTCTCAATGCAATCACCATTTATGAATGATTCAATATTGACAAATGCTGTTGAAATGCAGTTAAATAAATGAAGTTACCTTTTGATATTTGTCGGTCCGTTAAAAGTGGGCTGCATCATAGTTGAACGCATGCAGGACATTCCTGGAAGATCATTTTGTATCTTTTCAAATCTAGTTTAGACTTTATGAGAAGTGATCTTCAACATTTGGATGATCAGCAAGCTCTTATTTACCTGAATCACAACGTGGAAGGGGTGAGGCAAAAGATCGGTTCAACGCATGGGGCAACAAATCCTATCCAGTGCTAGTGGGTCCTAAAAACAACTGACCTGCTCACAGGGCTAACCCTGATACCTCTTAGCCAGACTACACAGAAAAATAACAACGTCATCTCACCTGTGTTCGTCTAGTCAGGAATTAGCTACAAAAGCCTCAATGATCCACAATCTAATCTCGTTGGTAATTGAAGGTGGGCTAAAACCTTATTATATAATTTATTAATGGTTTGATATAAAACTTGTATGATAATAAACAATATTTAGAAAATAGTCAAGATTGCTGGTTGTATAATAATGATCAGCAGACTTATCTTGCTGGCCGTTGTTTCTGGGTTCAATTCTCATAGGATTTCCTATTAGTCATACTGAGAATAAAGACGAGATCCTATGTAACAATGGATCAAGAAATAAGCTGTATAGCAATGATCCACAAAGCGAATATGCAGCCCGTTATTAGTGGGTAAGATCGTCATTGGATCTGTCAGTATTGATGTCTGATACAAGATTTGCAGCAATAATCACCAAGCTAATCTTAATAGTGTGACACAGGATCGCTTTTACGTGAATAAAATTCACCTGTAAATGCATGGGGTACGAACTTTGAAAACAAATTGACTCAAGCCCTTGCAACTATTGATCCATAAAAGCATTTGACATGGTCACAGCACGATCCATGATCCCACAGCTCCAGACCAGATAGAGAAATGTCAAAACCATTGCATTTTCATCCGCCTACTCAGTAATGATCTTCAAAATATATATCTTGATGGTCAGCATGCTAATCTTGCTAGCAGCTATTAGTGGGTCCAATCCTGATTAGATCTCCCACTATGCAGGTCGGATGAAAAGAAAAAAAACGTCCAAGCCGAGAAATGTAAAATGGACTTGGAGGCTCGTCAAGTAACAGTAATCAACAAAGAAATCATGTGGACCTATGTTGATAGGTTTCATCCTCGTTAAATACATTGTCCGATACTAACTGACGCCAAGTTCATATCTGTACCAATGCAAATAAATGTTTGTGGCTTTCTAACTATCTAAATGTGTACACCATTTATAGCTTTCATATTTTGCATTCACAGCATCCAAAAAAAAATTTTTATTCATCTATGAAACAAAGGCAAAGGTAACATTCAAGTACACAATCATTTTGCAATTTATTGTATTGCCGAGAAAATGAAAAGACACTAGGTCGGACTCCTGGATAAGCCAATGAAGCTGAAACTTATTACAGTATTAATGGTCAATGAGACGAGTTTACCAACCATTGCTCTCTGATAACATTCATAATGATACTCAATAAACTCAGATTTGTCTGATGCAAGGATAGAATTTTGATGTTTTCATTGATAATCCAAATCAACACGGTAGTAATGGTTTGAGAAACTACTTTGCAAGCCATTGTTCCAAGATAACGTCTTTATATTGACATATATGTGCGTGTAGTGTATATATATATAACCCAAATATATTGATGACAAAAGGAGCGTACATCAAACATCGATCCCTCTCCTCACTCCAATACTCTAGACTCTATAGAACGCAACGAAGAAGGCATATATGATTTTTTAAAAACTTACATAAAACACAAAAAGAATACCAACACCACCATTAGATGCAGCATATTACCAACCGACACAACTGCCACCAACCTCTGCTCCAACCTGAGACAGCTTGAAATAAACACTGCATCCAACACCTTCCGTGAAATGACTACTACTATATGTACATCGGGGAGACATCGACACCTCTCAAGAAAAGAACTTGCAAATACAAAAGTGCTTTAAACCTGGGGGAAAAGACAAAGACCTTGGTTGAACATAGAAACACACAAAACCAGGAAATTCAACTTTCACCAAGTGCACCCCATCAAAAGTATTTATGACTCCTCGAAACTCAGATGTATTGAAGCAGCTGTTTCCCTCCATTTTCTTCCTAATCTCTCCTCTCACTGTCCCTTCATACCTAGAACAAACCCCAAAACCACACACACAGAGAAAAGAACCAACACCTTCTGACTTTCTTCTCACAGACCCTTCTTATTTCAGACCAACACTTCCATTAAAGTTACTATTTGAATGATCAACAACACATAATTATCCCCATTTTACTCTTCACCAAGTTATGCCAAAGATCATAGCTGGCAACCATCGAAACATGCCTACGTAATAAACATTGTTGAGAAGTTTCATCTGCTTTCTCTCAATTTTTTCTTTTCATCTTCAAATATATATATATATATATATATATATATATATATATATATATATATATAATGTGAACTGTAGAGAGTGAGACAGACTCGAGAGTGAGGTGTTTGGAGGTAAGGTTTATTAATCCTTATAAGGAAATTGTCCATACATGTTTCAGGATTCTTCCCATCATCAGTGGTGTGTGCTGTGTGAGTGTGTATTAATATGTACCATGTGGAACCAGAGTTCACTGCTAGGAGCTATGCATTGTGGGTATGTTTTGTTGTCAGGGCTGCTGGAGGCCTCCTGAGATCTGGTATGATCGTGAGAATGTTCCATCTATTATTGATGATGTGTCCTAAGGGTGGGAGTGTGTTGTTGAAGGTTGTTATAAGGGGTATGCAGTTGGGTTCGTTATTGTGGGATAGTATGAGGGTTTCATCCCTGGGTATTCCAGTCGCTTTTTTGTTTGGTTTTTAGTGTCATCTAGCGGATAACCTCGTTGGGTGAAGTATTGTATTAGGTTATGTTTGTGTCTGTTAAGTTCACTATTAGTAGAGCAGATTCTTCTAATTCTAAGAGCTTGTGAGAATGGTAGGCTATGGAGTCAGTGGATGTCGTGAAGTCAAACTTAATAGAGTCATGTGCCGAGTTTAGATGTATAAAGAAATCATCTAGTTTGGCTTTTTCGCCTTTATATATGGAAAAAAATGTTGTCTATGTATCTAGCATAAAAAATGCAGTCATTATATATCTCTGGGTAAATGTAGGTTTCTTCAAATTTACCCATGAAAATATTAGCATAGGATGGGGCGCTACTGTGCCCATGGCTTAGCCTTTCACCCGGAGGAAGAGTCTATTGTTGAAGTCGAAGCTATTTAGAGTTAAAATGTGGTGCATGAGAGTGGTAATTTTTATTGTGCTTGGTTCTTTATTAGTTCTATTGTTTAGGACTTCTCTAAGTGCTAGGATACCTTCATCATGTTTGATGTTGGAGTATAGGGATTTAACATCCATACTGACAAGAAGTGCTTTGTCTGGGATTGCTGTAATGTGTTTGATTTTGTTTAGGAGGTCTGTGGTGTCACGTATGTATGATTTAATTTGTGTTGCTAAGGGTTGGATGTAGTAATCTACAAATTTGGATAGTTTGGTAGTGTAGCAGTTTGTGGAGGAGATGACTGGTCTACCTGGGTTATTTGGTTTGTGGATTTTGGGGAGTAGGTAGAACTTTGCAGATTTTTTGGAAGTGGGTTTCAGTATATTTTGTGTCCTTTTATCTATCATGTTGCTATTGTGTAATTCTGTTAGGGATTGCGTTATTGTGTTTGTGTATTCGTTAAAGGGGTCTTTGGGGAGTTCTTTGTAAAATTCTGTGTTGCTTAATTGTGAGTTTGCTTCTATGAGGTATTCATGTAAACCCCAGATGACTATGGATCCACCCTTATATGCTCCTGTGATGGACAAGTTGGTATTGTTTTTTAGTTTATTAAAGGCCTTTCGCTCTTTAGTTGTAAGGTTATCATGTGGTAAGGATTGTTGTGTGTTGTTGTTGATGTAGGTTTTTATGTCTTCTTTGACGGATAGCTCAAATGTTTGAATGGTACGTTTTTGGGGATGAAGGATTTGTTGGGGTCTTTAATCCTATCAAGGATGTCACTATCATGGCCTGTTTTCCCAAAGTGGGCTCTAAGTTTGATCCTTCTGAAGAAGTCGCAGAGATCTTTGTTGAGAGTGTGATTTTTAAAGTGTGGGGGTCGGGGACAGAAATTAAGGCCCTTGTTAAGGAGTTTGATTGTGTCTCTAGTAAATCAAAGTTTACTCAGGTTCATTACTTTCCCTTCTGGGTCTTCCTTAATTCTGATGATATGTAGTAGTTTTTTAGTAAGTTTTCTAAACTGCTGACTAGTGATGGTATCAAGTTTTCTAACCCACTTCCATATTCGGTGGTGGGGTGGGGGTCCTCATTTTTTGGTAGAGTGCATGTGTGAGATGATGTACGGGTTACCTGCCGATCAGGATGTTTGCCTGGGTCTTCAGGGTGCTTTGGATGGGTCAATATTATGGGTTGTGGAAGGATGCTTCTCTTAGAGCTTTCCTTTTGCAGAGTATGAGGGGTAGTAGGTCCGAGGTCCTTATGGTGTGTGTTGTTCTTGTTCCTATTATCTGTGTGATGGTTTTTGTGGTTGTGTTTGTTCATATTGCTGTGTCTGTTCACATTATTGGTGTCAGTAATATTAGTATTTGTGTGAGTATTCATGTTATATTTGTTCATATGTGTGTGTCTGTTATAGGTGTTGGTACTGTTAGTGCCAGTGTAAGTATTTTTGTTATATTTCTTCATATGTGTGTATCTATTTCTATAGTTGTTGTTCGTGTGGGAATGAATGTTGTTTTTGTCAATGTTAGTGATTCTTGTTGGATAGCCTGTGTCTGTGTGTCTAGTGTTAAATCTGTATTTAGTAGGGGCATTGGTTTTTGTTGGGTATGTAGGTATTTGGTTGGGAGTGGGTAGCAGAGGCCTGATGGCTCTTTTGTTAGGTTTTTAAGATAGATGTATGTATATATATGTGTGTGTGTGTGTGTGTGTGTGTGTGTGTATGTATCCATTTATGAGTATATGTGTATGTACATTTGGATATATGTAAATATATATACATATATACATATATACACACACACATATATATATATATATATATATATATATGAGTACATGTATTACATATAGATATAAATGTATGTGCATATATAAATATATAATTCTTGAAAAAAAAATTAACTTAATACCACAAAAAAAGGTTTAGTCAGTCATGAATCAAGAAATGGAAATATATGATCTATACATATGTATATAAACATATTCACACACACACACACACATATATATATATGTATATATATATATATATATATATATATATATATATACACACACACATATATATATGTGTGTGTGTGTGTGTGTGTAAGTGTGTACATTTATGTAATTGTCAATAAAACAAACACCACTGATGAAGTTTTTGAATGAATAATCTTTTATTTAGCAACATACACAGAAAAAGATTTTTTCACTCCCAGGTATCACGTGACAGGAGGATATATGATTTTTTCCCGATCCTTTTCTTATAAATTTTGTTGGAAGTCAAAATGTCAGTTTTGTGTATCAACATGTTCGGTGTGCTTTATCATTATGCTGGCGCTGAAAAAAAGACAAAGAAAAACATGTAAGAAAAAGATGAAAAAGTCACTTTGGCCACATATACTTTTGTTCATTTACAACCGAGGAGTCTTCCACGAGAAATATCGTGTTCTTCCCATGTCAAGTACACTTCAGACTCAATTTCACACTGAAATTTTGTCTTGCAACAATTTCCAAAGGAAGAATAAACACAATATTCTCATGATTTTATAATTTATCTCCAACGGTGTTTGAAAGTGGAAAACAATCAGCATTGTCGCCTGGTTTTATTGATTGAAAGAATTACGTTTTATCGCTACTAAACACAATCGAAATTCACGATGGATGGGTATTTGATTAAGATAGTATCATTTTTATAAGCTTCACTGGGAAACCCTTTTGAAATATAGTAGTTGTACTTCTTTTGTCACTTAAGGATGTCGTTTCAAAAGTTGTGATCATTTGCGACGACTGAAAATACCGGAAATATCGATATTCAACATTTTAATTGCTGCTAATTCGTTAGTTGGTGTAGCGTACTTTACACATAGGACAATGAATTTTCTTTAATCTTCTGTCAGCCATGGCTTAATAGTAGACTGGGTTCATGAAGCAAGAGAAAACCATTCAAGAAGCCCAACACTTATTTCTGTCGATCAGGAAAAAATATCTCGAATGTGCTTCGTAGTTTGAACGCTATTATAAATTGATTGTTGAGTATTGACCTTATCAGATGACTTAATCAGAGGTGATATTGCTTAAATGTGCTACTTAACGGCCATGCAGATTCAATTAAACCATCAATAAATGAGGACTTTGTAAAGAAGGCCACACTCCACCTTGCAGGTCATATCTCAAAACGGTCGTAAGTCGGAGATATTTCTTTGTTTTGTGTTTGAATTAAAAACACTGTACTTCAAATGATGAAAACTTTCAAAAAAATATTTAGATACTGTGAATACTGAATTGATTCCATTTTAAAATCTAAAAACCGCATAAAAAAAAACACAAATATGTTGTCGTATTTCAAAATTATAAAATTAACGAATCCCTTTTTCAGAAAAAGAGTTCAGGGAAACTATGCATCAGGAATATATATTACGTGAGCTGAATTTTTGACAGCTGCTTTTTTTTCACTGAAATTTGTTTCACCAAAATTGAATTCATTTTGAATCATTTTTTTCAGTGTACAAAATCAAAAGACTCTTAATGAATTTATTTCATACATGGTCGTCACATGACATAATATTCACTATGTTCATGTTAAAATTCAACTAATTCCACTCTACGATTAAGTGTTTCATACGTAAAATATCGATTTTTAAAATGGAAATGAAATATACAACATAGGTAGAAGTAAGAGTAATACGTATTCATGGTATTTACACAGTATGTACGTTTTTTTAATGTAAAAGTATAATTCATATGCTTTCTTTATCAGAGCTAATAGACAAGTACGACCAAGCAAATGTTTCTATTTACTTACATTCCATTGATTCAGGGTTGTATCTTTTATATCTGCATGATTTTTTATACCATCAGGGGGACATCAGACATGGGACGACCTGTATTTGAGAGGAAAACACAGTGAAAATTTCAAATGTATGTCATTGAAAATATAATTTGGCAAAAGTTAAACTTGGGGATGTAATTGAATACAGGTCTTAATATGCAAAGTATGCACCGGAAAACAGTAATCAGAGCAAGATTCAAACATGCACTTACGAAATAATCAGTTATAAATATTTTGTGACCCCCATCCCTTGGAATTTTCTAAAATTTTTCTGCTTTAAAACCCTCTCTAAGCCCATGGACAGTGCATACCAACTGTTTTTCAGCTGCCCTCAAGCAATACAATAGATTTCAAAATGATCGTGAAATAAGCTACTTCCTAGTTTTGAGTTGTCAGAGTTTTCTTAGATCAATCATTACTTGGGATCAAACTCTTGTATATGACCCCAGCACCGTATATGACCCTATTCTTCAGCCTAATCAATTCCGTAAAAATTGAATTAATCTAAAATAGACGTTATAAAAATAGGAAGAACATGTTCTACGAATCTTACGCATTGAAATAACCTAAGTAAGTTGAAAATCAATGTTGGCTTAGTTTTACGAGAGCTTTTTCAACGCAGCACAAGGACAAACTGAGGGAAATAAGAGACTAGGAAAATAGAGTGTCCCTATTTTCCCAGTTGGAATGGCTGATTTGACATGAATATCTGCTTGTTTAGTGCACATGGATGTGCAATTGGTGTAGTCGGTCGGAATCGGCGACACAAGCTCAAAATCCAATTGGAACTGGTTATAATCACTTTGCGCTAATGCCTTTGAGGAAAGTATGAATCCATTGTCCCTTAGTTATGGATAAAATAGCAGAGCATAGTGGGTCCTCTAGCCTAGGGAAGGCAACCAGTCTAGGAGAAATACAACTGATTCAAACAGCAGAGAATAGAGCTCCGTCAAGGTGGTTGGACACCCAATTGAACATTGTCATTCCTGCAATTTGTGCTGCCATGTGAATGTCAGATATATCGCTGTCTACTTCCCTCTGGCACTACACCCACAAAACAGAGGAAGGGATTCTTTCGGCTCCATGATCAAGCTGCGTGTAGCATGCGCCTCTGGGACGTATGACATTCCATTCTCTGCACTGACTAAACAGAAGCCATCAACAGTTCAATGCAGCACAATGACAAACTGGGGAGAAGAGAGTCTTGCTTGATCGTATAGCACTAATCTCCAAAGTGAGAATGGCTAATTTGGCAGGAATATCAGCATTGAAGATCCCAGATATTGCTATTCACCAAGCTTTGCTTAGACTGACATAGAACCAGCGTCTTGGAGCCCACATTACGGATCGGAGTCTCTATTCTATCGATGTACTCTGTTGTACAAATACCATAATGATCGACTACATTAGAATGCTGACAAGATACTTCTAACCATTTCGATGTAGAGTAAGTGAATTACTTACAGCTCATGGGTTTGCCGAGTTCTGGTTTCAGGTCTTTGATCAGATCTGTTCCACATTTCGATGTATTCATTTCTTGAACTTCCCTATGGATACAAGAACATGAAAACTTTCAACAAAAGTCTTTCTTTCAATGATTTCTTTTTATCAAACATATCAATACCTAGTCTTGATCTATTCGTAAAGTATTTTGGATTCTCAAAATTGAGGAAAGATTTGCAGAAAAAACAGTTCAAACATATTTTCTACTTTTTGACACTGTATGAGGACCAACGTCAAGACGTTTTGACAGTTATACTCTCCAGTCTTCCTTAAAGTCTGAGATAATTATTATTCAATGAATTATTTTCCTCTGCTGTTTTTGTTGCTTTCATCACAAACATATCGTCAAAATTCGTACTTGATCCTCCCAAATTATTAGCGTTATATCCAATGTGTTACAGGCTTTCTGTAATTTAGTATAATCATAATTCTATCAGCCATGATTGAACTGCTACCTTGGCCATAGCTGTTTTCATCCCATTAATCGATACTTTTCAACGTGATTTTGATAACAAGAAATATTTCAGGAATTAAATCAAGTCTCTAACCCTCAGTCAGTGCTTTTAGGCTTTTCTTTTAAACGTTTAAAATAATTTGTTTGACTTTTGAAATAGCTTGCCGTATTTTTTAATTGCCTGCGTCGTTTTTTTTAATTTGGTTATCGGATTTTTCAATTCGCTTGCTATGGCTTTGAATTTTCATATCGTATGTTTAATTTGTTGTCAGTATTTTTTGATCTGCTTTCACTGAATTTTTTGTATTATTTTTCACTGGAAATGGTATAAATAGATTAAGATATTGGCAGACGTGAACAGACCACATATAGATTGATATAGATGATTAATGAAATGAGAGAAAAAGAAAACTCTGACGGATAGATAGATAGATAGATAGATAGATAGATAGATAGATAGGCAGATCGATAGATAGATGAATAGATATGAATGGGGTGATATAAATAAATCTATAGACAGATAGATAAGTTATACATTGATTTAGATAGATAGATAGATAGATGGATAGATAGAAAGATAAATATAGATAAAAAGGAATGAATTGACTGAGACCAATTTATGAAGAGATTGATGAGAAAAATCAAACAAATTGACGCAAATAGATAAATAGATATATTGATATGTGGATAGAAATAAATTGATTGATTAGATAGATAGATAGATAGATAGATAGATAGATAGATTGACAGAGATATATGCGTGAAGATAAATGAATTGATTGACGCCAATACATTGATAGATAGATATATCTGAAGAGACTACAAACAGATTGATAAACACGATGAACAGAATGGGGGCAGAGAGAAAGAAAGTTCTGTTTAAATTGTAACAATGGTTGGAGCTGCATTCCCTTTGAATATTTCTCGAAGGAAATATCCCAAGATTTTTAAATGTAAGAAGAGGCATAAAAGGAGAGAAAACTACTTACAAAGATTCATCAAAGGTTGTATTCTCAGTTGTATAGTCCACTGTACTTTCTTCCAATGATCCATCAGAGTGTTGGAATACCTGTCGATGAACGAAAAGAAATATAAAAAACAAGATTCTTGGGAGATTTGGATATTGTGAGAGTCATTGGCATTTCAAATTCGGACACTGACTCTGAAAGTCTATGTTAATGCTTCGTAATGTCTATGCTTCATAATGACAGGGTACTTTGAACGTTGATATTTACTAAGCTTGGATCAGTGCAGTACAAGGCCAAGTTGGGATTCATGATAATAGGAAGATTGTATAGCGCTAATCATTCATGTTGAAAGAGCCTGTCTAATTTGAAAACCTGCTTTTCTTCATCTACTCAGCTATGTTTAATATTGAGTAAAATAAGAATAGGTAGATTGTGTAGAATCGATTTTCCACACGAGAAAGGACTCCTAAACTGTATTAGAGTTCAACATATAGTAAAAAGAAGATTGTGTAGCACCAACAAGCTTAGTTTACTACGTCACAGTACTGAATGAGGGTAAATAGGGGTAGGAAATTTGTGTTGCACAAATTTTCCAAATCGGATCTTCCCACTACCTGGTAACTCTAGATTTGAAATCCTGTTTTATTTTACCTGGGCTCCAATGACCATCACTGAGAAACATGCAACTTTAACAGCCAACTGGCTTACTCACAAAATATTGATAGCAGAGAAGAAGAAAAAGAAGTAAACAATGAGATCTCTACTCACCCCTGGTCTCCCTTGGGTAAAATCAGGGCATATCAAAATAGCAATGATAGACAAGACACAAAAGAATACGTTTTTCATTTTTGTCTTTTCCTGTGACTTCAGGTAGAAATTACAGAAAGCCCAACAGCAGCGTTGTTCGATATAAAAGTGAAATATATGGTCCTGAGCTATTCACAATATTTGCTTTCTTCTTTCAGCAGTTCTCTTTCTTCTTTGCTTGTTTGTCAAAGTCTGATTTCTCTTCGACTAGTCGATCTGTTTTATACGTAATGCGTCTCGTTCTCAACCAAAAGAAAGGCTGGATTTCTGAGAAAAAACACACTCGTCACGCTAGATTACGTTCAATGACGTCAGTAACGGATTATCTATACCACTTGCGATTCTTGTCTGAGCTTGACTAACTTTTTATCTGACCATCCTCTTTGCTTTCAGCTCCGTTGAATAGATTTCATATCACCCTCCCACCTGGAGTTTGGCAAGCTCTAATAACACTTTATTATCGAAAGAACTGATCTTGTCATGTTACATTACACGTATAATGTTAAGATGATATCTGGCTTTTTCTTTTAAAAAATCAATCAACTCAATTCAGTGTCGTATCGGAAATATAAATGATCGACGCATTTCAATTAGAATTGAATTTTTTGACCAAAAATCTTTCAACAACATTAGAATCCCAACTTTTTTCTATGGTAGAAATGGTATTTTTTAGACAGAAGATGTCATTGCAAAAGTCATCACTGCTTTTTACTGTATCACTTTATGACTTTGAGGAAAAATGCAAAAATTCGAGAAAAAACTGTGCCTTCATTGCAAGAAGATATTTGTTTGGTCTCACATAACCAATCTTGATTTTCAAATAAAAGGTTTTATATTATATAAGTAATATATTAAGCAGTTTTCAATTCAATTCATTGAAATAGTTGAATTGAAAGATTCAACATCTCTACTTCGTTTATCAAAATCGTTTTTGGAGAAAATAGTATCTTTATATTAATTATATATACATATATACATATATATATATATATATATATATATATATATATATATATATATATGTCTGTGTGTCTGTGTGTGTGTATGAGTGTGTGTATATATATATATATATATGTGTGTGTGTGTGTGTGTGTGTGTATGTGTTTAACACTGTTGACTGTTGTAAAATTATTCTGGTAAATATATCAAAATATCATGCATTTTTGCACTTTTCTTACTGCTCCCGTTGTCTGAAGATTTTACAAATTCTTAGAAGCCATTTATGACTTGTAGGTGCAAAACAACTTATTATGATTGGAAGTTCGCTCATTCTTGTAGTCAAGGTTTTTTTTATTCCTTTTCCACTTGCCCATACCGAGATCCCTATGATATATTGATAACATAAGAGAAATCTTGTCTCTAGTAGCTTAAAACTTGTTTTGTTACGTATGTTTACAAAGTTCTTTAAGATTCAGTTCTGCAATTCTGGCGTATATTCACTTCTTTGTGAATAAACTTGGAAAAATCCACAAGAAAACGGATATTTCCTCGAAGTCGTTTTCTTTCACAACAACACTTGTGAATTGAGGGAATAAAACAGTTACTTGCAAGAAGACAACAAGCATGCTGACGTTGATTTTGTTAAAATCGGTTGAGTTTCACAAAAGATATTACAAAATTAAAATCGTAGTTAAGCATAAAATCTCAACTTGATCATATTGAAGGCATCACTGTAGTGCATGCCCGAATAATACATGTATTACATTTATCTGGAAAGTATTCAGCCATTTAATCTCAATCTCACTCAGTGGTGTCCCACTGCCGATTGAGTAAGCCAACATGATAGTTTGTGTTTATGCATGGGCAAGAAGGTCCCCTCTAATAAGTTGCTACATTACATGAAGGTCTCGTGGGTGATTCTCGAAATATACTCTTTTTTCTCTTAACAGACATCCTAACTGTTTTCCACCGTATTAAAACGTGATAACCAATCTGTTTTGTTTTTTTTTTTCATATGGATAATCAACTCAGCATAGTTTAGTATCAGACCAAAATAGAATAGTCCAGTGTTACAGACAGCCAACCAAGAAAGTCATACTGTTTATTGTTCGAGTATATTTCTATCGATAATTAGATAGCATGTAAAAGATTTCAATCAGAGAAAAAATATGGTCAGAATGGATTCCAATTATGACATCACTGACGTTTCCATGATAAAATATCCAAGATCGAATAAAACATCTAGAAACATCAAGATTCTCCAGAGTTTGGACTTTATTTCCGTGGCAAATATTTTTAGAAACGAAGTTGGTGGAATCTGGATGCCAATTTGAAGTCTAACCACAAAACAGTCTAGAAAAAAAGGGATGGAACACACAAAACGATTCTTGCACATACAAAAATTGCCTACATTCTATCCATTTTGTTTCCGTACAAACACCGTGTATAATATGATTCAATATTTGCAAATGCTCTTCAAATGTTTTTTACTGGATATTCAATTAAATACAGTTATCTTCTGATATCTGCAGTTTTTTTATTAGGAGATCTGATGAGTCTTGAATAATTCGTTGGGCATTTTGAGGTGTTTTGCAGCGGACTACTAGAACTGCTTCCTAGAAAATATGCAGTGCAGTATTAACAACACGTAAAGATATTAGGTAAGTTTAATGAATCATGAATACCTCATAATATTTGTGTTTTTTTTTTATTCTGAAAGAAAATTTTAACCCAGTTTATATGCATAATATTGTAATAGTATAAAGCAGTTGCAAATTAGGTATTTGAACGATGTTTTTGACATTAGTTTTTTCCCATTTCACTATGCTGTGAACGAATTTCATTTTTTTTTCAGTAGATAAAGTATTATAAATCATTATCAAGATTTTCTTTTTATTTTCATGCTACTATTAATCTTTATCTTGATATATTTGTTGCTTTTTAACGCCATTTTTTCAGACCAGATAAAAAACGTATTGTAATGAACAAAATAAAAAGCTATCTCAATTATTAAATATCTTCTTTGAAAGTTTAATCTTGCTGAAGACTGCAAGAAATAGCGTTCAGTTGGTGGTAAGAAATAGAAAGTTACTCAAAGATTTCTAAGCAGATTAACGATTAAGTCTCTCAATCCATGTAAATATGAAGTGTTTAGAACTTGTTTACGTTCTATTCTTCTGTTTCCATAGCAGCACCAAGGGTAGTCAGCCTTCTAAGATTATTTTTACCTGTTTATTTAAAGACATTACTTCATTTACTGAATAGGAGATTAATTCCATCTTTTGTTTAGACAACCGGAAGATGATCAATTGCCTGAACAAAGGTTGGAGTGTACGTGACTCTTCTTGAAACCATAAACAATGTTAAATCAAGTAAGAACAGAGAAATATTTTAGATGTCATCATCATCATCAGTCTTTTAATGTCCGTTGTCGGACATTGACTTTCCCAGGATTTGCCACACTTCCCTATCATGGGTGTCGTAGAGCCAATACTTTTCCTAAACTTGTCTAGCTCGTCTCTCCATCTAATATTTTGCCGGCCTCGGTTGTGCATGTAGTCTTAGGGGATCCATGTCGTGAGTCGTGATGTCCATCGGTTGTCCACCATACTTGCAACATGGCCAGCCCACCGCTATTTCAGATTTTTAATGGATTCTACGATGTTCCTAACTCTTGTCTTTTCTCGGATGTACTGTGCTGTCTTGTGGTCTCTCAATGTGAGGCCAAGCATAATTCTTTTACGTGCACGTTGTATGCTTCTCAATTTGCCGATCTGTCTCTTGGCTAGGTTCCACGTTTCAGCTCCATAAGTAACTATCAGGAGGATGCATTGGTTGTTTACCCATCTTTTCAAGATTAATGGTATCTTCTTATTCTAGAAGGTTTAGCTAGCTCTGCCAAAGGCTTGCCATCCTAGTGTGATTTTCCAATTGATTTCTTCTTTTGCAGATCTCATAGAGATTCGTGAAACAACCACATCGGGGATAAAAATCATTAAGATCAAAATTGAGGACACACAACTAGAAGAAGTAGACCACTACATCTACCTAGGACAACGAATCTCAATGAGACCCTCAAAAGAAGAAGAAATCAAGCAAAGAATCACACTACGTATAAAGTGAATATGCAGCCCGTTATTAGTGGGTAAGATCGTCATTGGATCCGTCAGTATTGATGTCTGATACAAGATTTTGCAGCAATAATCACTAAGCTAATCTTAATAGTGTGACACAGGGTCGGTTTAACGTGAAGAAACTCACCTGTAAACGCATGGGGTAGGAACCTTGAAAACAAATTGACTTAAGCCCTTGCAACTATTGATCCATAAAAGCATTTGACTTGGTCACAGCATGATCCTTGATCCCACAGCTCAAGACCAGATAGAGACATGTCAAAACCATTGCATTTTCATCCGCCTGCTCAATAATGATCTTCAAAATATAGATCTTGATGGTCAGCATGCTAATCTTACTAGCAGTTATTAGTGGGTCCAATCCTGATTGGATCTCCCACTATGCAGGTCGGATGAAAAGAAAAAAACGTCCAAGCCGAGAAATGTAAAATGGACTTGGAGGCTCGTCAAGTAACAGTAATCAACAAAGAAATCATGTGGACCTATGTTGATAGGTTTCATCCTCGTTAAATACATTGTCCGATACTAACTGACGCCAAGTTCATATCTGTACCAATGCAAATAAATGTTTGTGGCTTTCTAACTATCGAAATGTGTAGACTATTTATACCTTTCATATTTTGCATTCACAGCATCCAAAAAATAATTCTTATTCGTCTATGAAATAAACGCAAAGGTAACATTCAAGTACACGATCATTTTGCAATTTATTGTATTGCCGAGAAAATGAAAAGACACAAGGTCAGACTCCTGGATATGACAATGAAGCTCAAACTTATTACAGTATTAATGGACAATGAGACGAGTTTACCAACCATTGCTCTCTGATAACATTCTTATGATACTCAATAAACTCAGATTTGTCTGATAAAGGGTAGAATTTTGATGTTTTCATTGACAATCAAAATCACCACGGTAGTAATGGTTTGAGAAACTATCTTGCAAACCGTTGTTCCATGATAACGTCTTTATATTGACATATATACAGGTGTGCGTGTAGTGTATATACATATAACCCAAATATATTGATGACAAAGGAGAGTACATCAAACATCAATCCCTCTCCCCACTCCAATACCCTAGACTCTATAGAACGCAACGAAGAAGGCATATGTGATTTTTTAAAAACTTACACAAAACACAAAAAGAATACCAACACCACCATTAGATGCAGCATATTACCAACCAACACAACTGCCACCAACCTCTGCTCCAACCTGAGACAGCTTGAAATAAACACTGCATCCAACACCTTCCGTGAAATGACTACTACTATATGTACATCGGGGAGACATCTACACCTCTCAAGAAAAGAACTTGCAAAGACAAAAGTGCTTTAAACCTGGGGGAAAAGACAAAGACCTTGGTTGAACATAGAAACACACAAAACCAGAAAATTCAACTTTCACCAAGTGCACCCCATCAAAAATATTTATGACTCCTCGGCACTCAGATGTATTGAAGCAGCTGTTTCCCTCCATTTTCTTCCTAATCTCTCCTCTCACTGTCCCTTCTTACCTAGAACAAACCCCAAAACCACACACACAGAGAAAAGAACCAACACCTTCTGACTTTCTTCTCATAGACTTTTCTTATTTCAGACCAACACTTCCATTGAAGCTACTATTTGAATAACCAACAACATAATTATCCCCATTTTACTCTTCACCAAGTTATGCCAAAGATCATAGCTGGCAACCATTGAAACATGCCTACGTAACAAACATTGTTTAGATATTTCATCTGCTTTCTCTCAATTTTTCTTTTCATCTTCAAAAAAAAAAAAAAAAAAAAAATATATATATATATATATATATATATATATGAATATACATATATATATATATATATATATATATATATATATATATATATATATAGATATAGATATGTGTGTGTGTGTGTGTGTGTGTTTATATATATATATATGTATCCATTTGCGAGTATATGTGTATATACATTTGGATATATGTACACACACACACACACACACACACACACGCATATATATATATATATATATATACATACATATACATATATATATATGACTACATGTATTACATATAGGTATAAATGTATGTACATATATAAATATATAATACACATATATATATATACACACACACATATATATACGTATGTGTGTGTGTGTGTAAATATGTTTGTATACATATGTATAGATCATATATATCCATTTCTTGATTCATGACTGACTAAATTTTTTTTGTGGTATTAAGTTAATTTTTTTTTGCGAGAATTGTATATTTATATATACACGTACATTTATATCTATATGTAATACATGTACTCATATATATATATATATATATATATATATATATATATATATATATATATATATACACGCACATATATATAAGTGTGTGCATGCATGTGTGTGAACATTTATATAATTGTCAATAAAACAAACACCACTGATGAAGTTTTTGAATGAATAATCTTTTATTTAGGAACATACACAGAAAAAGATTTTTTTACTCCCACGTATCACGTGACAGGAGGATATTTGATTTTTTCCCGATCCTTTTCTTATAAATTTTGTTGAAAGTCAAAATGTCACTTTTGTGTATCAACATGTTCGATGTGCTTTATCATTATGCAGGCGCTGAAAAAAAGACAAAGAAAAACATGTAAAAGAAATTGAAAAAGTCACTTTGGCCACATATACTTTGGTTCATTTACAACCGAGGAGTCTTCCACGAGAAATATCGTATTCTTCCCATGTCAAGAACACTTCAGACTCAATATTGCACTGAAATTTTGTGTTTGAACGATTTTCAAAAGAAGAATATATACAATATTCTCATGATTTTATAATTTATCTCCAACAGTGTTTGAAAGTGGAAAACAATCAGCATGGTCGCCTGGTTTTATTGATTGAAAGAATTATTTTTTATCGCTACTAAACACAATCGAAATTCACGATGGATGGGTATTTGATTAAGATAGTATTATTTTTATAAGCTTCACTGGGAAACCCTTTTGAAATACAGTAGTTGTACTTCTTTTGTAACTTAATGATGTCGTTTCAAAAGTTGTGATCATTTGCAAAGACTGAAAAAACGGGAAATATCGATATCCAACATTTAAATTACTGCTAATTCGGTAGTTGGTGTAGCGTACTTCATACATAGGACAATGAATTTTCTTTAACCTTCTGTCAGCCATGGCTTAATATTAGACTGGGTTCATGAAGCAAGAGAAAACCATTCAAGAAGCACAACACTGATTTCTGTCGATCAAGAAAAAATGTCTCGAATGTGCTTCTTAGTTTGAACGCTATTATGAATTGATTGTTGAGTATTGACCTTATCAGATGACTTAATCAGAGGTGATATTGCGTAAATGTGCTACTTAACAGCCATGCAGATTCAATTAAGTCATCAATAAATGAGGACTTTGTTAAGAAGGCCACACTCCCCCTGGCAGGTCGTATCTCGAAATGGTTGTAAGTCGGAGAAATTTCTTTGTTTTGTGTTTGAATTAAAAACATTGTACTTAAAATGATGAAACCATTTTCAAACATATCTACATACTGTGAATACTGAATTGATTCAATTTTAAATTCTAAAAACGATATAAAAAAAGAAACTAATAAGTTGTCGTATTTCAAAGTTATAAAAGTAATAAATCTTTTTTTCAGAAAAAGAGTTCAGAAATTAGAAATATGTATTATGTGAGTTGAATTAATGACGGCTGCTGGACAATTTTTGATTTTCTTGATGATTTAATTATGTTTTACCGATTTTTAATTCATTTTGAATCTTTTTTTTTCAGTGTACAAAATCAAAAGACTTTTAATGAATTTATTTCTTACATGGTCGTCACATGACATGGTATTCACAATGTTCATGTTAAAATTCAACTAATTCCACTCTGTTTCATAAGTAAAATATCGATTTTTAAAATGGAAAACAAATATACAACATGGGTAGAAGCAAGTGTAATACGTATTCATGGTATTTACACAGTATATATGTTTTTTTAATGTACAAGTATAATTCATATGCTTTCTTTATCAGCGCTTATAGACACGTACGACCAAGCAAATGTTTCTATTTACTTACATTCCATTGATTCAGGGTTGTATCTTTTATATCTGCATGATTTTTTATACCATCAGGGGGACATCAGACATGGGACGACCTGTATTTGAGAGGAAAACACAGTAAAAATTTTAAATGTATTTCATTGACATGAATATCTGCTTGTTTAGTGCACATGGATGTACAATTGGTGTAGTCGGTCGGAATCGGCGACACAAGCTCAAAATCCAATCGGAACTGGTTATAATCACTTTGCACTAATGCCCTTGAAGAAAGCATGAATCCATGGTCCCTTAGTTATGGATAAAATAGCAGAGCATAGTGGGTCCTCTAGCCTAGGGAAGGCAACCAGTCTAGGAGAAATACAACTGATTCAAACAGCAGAGAATAGAGCTCCCTCAAGGTGGTTGGACACCCAATTGAACATTGTCATTCCTGCAGCTTGTGCAGCCATGTGAATGTCAGATATATCGCTGTCTACTTCCCTCTGGCACTACACCCACAAAACGGAGACAGGGATTCTTTCGGCTCCATGATCAGGCTGCGTGTAGCATGCGCCTCTGGGACGTATGACATTCCATTCTCTGCACTGACTAAACAGAAGCCATCAACAGTTCAATGCAGCACAATGACAAACTGGGAAAAAAAAGAAAGTGTTGCTTGATCGTATAGCACTAATCTCCAAAGTGAGAATGGCTAATTTGGCAGGAATATCAGCATTGAAGATCCCAGATATTGCTATTCACCAAGCTTTGCTTAGACTGACATAGAACCAGCGTCTTGGAGCCCACATTATGGATCGGAGTCTCTATTCTATCGATGTACTCTGTTGTACAACTACCATAATGATCGACTACATTAGAATGCTGACAAGATACTTCTAACCATTTCGATGTAGAGTAAGTGAATTACTTACAGCTCATGGGTTTGCCGAGTTCTGGTTCCAGGTCTTTGATCAGATCTGTTCCACATTTTGATGAATTCATTTCTTGAACTTCCCTATGGATACAAGAACATGAAAACTTTCAACAAAAGTCTTTTTTTCAATGATTTCTTTTTACTAAACATATCAATATCTAGTCTTGATCTATTTGTAAAGTATTTTGGATTCTCAAAATTGAGGAAAGATTTGCAGAAATTACAGTTCAAACATATTTTCTACTTTTTGACACTGTATGTGGACCAACGTCAAGACGTTTTGACAGTTATACTCTCCAGTCTTCCTTAAAGTCTGAGATAATTATTATTCTATGAATTATTTTTCTCTGCTGTTTTTGTTGCTTTCATCACAAACATATCTTCAAAATTCGTACTTGATCCTCCCAATTGATTAGCGTTATATCCAATGTGTTGCCAGGCTTTCTGCAATTTAGTATAATCATAATTCTATCAGCCATGATTGAACTGCTACCTTGATCATAGCTGTTTTCATCTCATTAATCAATGCTTTTCAACGTGATTTTGATAACAAGAAATATTTTAGGAATGATATCAAGTCTCTAACCCTCAGTCAGTGCTTTTAGGCTTTTCTTTATAATGTTTAAAATAAATGTTCGACTTTTGAAATAGCTTGCCGTATTTTTTAATTGCCTGCGTCGTTTTTTTTAAATTTGGTTATCGGATTTTTCAATTCGCTTGCTATGGCTTTGAATTTGCATATCATATGTTTAATTTGTTGTCAATATTTTTTGATCTGCTTTCACTGAATTTTTTGTATTATTTTGCGCTGGAAACGGTATAAATAGATTAAGATATTGGCAGACGTGAACAGACCACATATAGATTGATATAGATGATTATTGAAATGAGAGAAAAAGAAAACTCTGACGGATAGATAGATAGATAGATAGATAGATAGATAGATAGATAGATAGTTAGATAGATAGATAGATAGATAGACAAATAGATAGATCGATGGATAAGTTATAAATTGATTTAGATAGATAGATAGGCAGATCAATGGATAGATAAATAGATATGAATGGGGTGATATAAATCTTAAAAAAGAAATGGGCTGATAGATAGATAGATAGATAGATAGATGTATAAATATATATAAAAAGGAATGAATTGACTGAGACCAATTTATGAAGAGATTGATGAGGAAAATCAAACAAATTGACACAAATAGATAAATAAATATATTGATATGTGGATTGAAATAAATTGATTGATTAGATAGATAGATAGATAGATAGATAGATAGATGGATGGATTGACATAGATATATGTGTGAAGATAAATGAATTGACTGACGCCAATACATTGATAGATAGATATATCTGAAGAGACTACAAACAGATTGATAAACACGATGAACAGAATGGGGGCAGAGAGAAAGAAAGTTCAGTATAAATTGTAACAATGGTTGGAGCTGCATTCCTTTTGAATATTTCTCGAAAGAAATATCCCAAGATTTTTAAATGTAAGAAGACGCATAAAAGGAGAGAAAACTACTTACAAAGATTCATCAAAGGTTGTATTCTCAGTTGTATAGTCCACTGTACTTTCTTCCAATGATCCATCAGAGTGTTGGAATACCTGTCGACGAACGAAAAGAAATATAAAAAACAAGATTCTTGGGAGATTTGGATATTGTGAGAGTCATTGGCATTTCAAATTCGGACACTGACTCTGAAAGTCTATGTTAATGCTCCGTAATGTCTATGCTTCATAATGACAGGGTACTTGGAACGTTGATATTTACTAAGCTTGGATCAGTGCAGTACAAGGCCAAGTTGGGATTCATGATAATAGGAAGATTGTATAGCGCTAATCATTCATGTTGAAAGAGCCTATCTAATTTGAAAACCTGCTTTTCTTCATCTACTCAGCTATGTTTAATATTGAGTAAAATAAGAATAGGTAGATTGTGTAGAATCGATTTTCCACACGAGAAAGGACTCCTAAACTGTATCAGAGTTCAACATATAGTAAAAAGAAGATTGTGTAGCACCAACAAGCTTAGTTTACTACGTCACAGTACTGAATGAGGGTAAATAGGGGTAGGAAATTTGTGTTGCACAAATTTTCAAAATCGGATCTTCCCACTACCTGGTAACTCTACATTTGAAATCCTGTTTTATTTTACCTGGGCTCCAATGACCATCACTGAGAAACATGCAACTTTAACAGCCAACTGGCTTACTCACAAAATATTGATAGCAGAGAGGAAGAAAAAGAACTAAAATAATGAGATCTCTACTCACCCCTGGTCTCCCTTGGGTAAAATCAGGGCATATGAAGATTGCAATGATAGACAAAACACAAAAGAATACGTTTTTCATTTTTGTCTTTTCCTGTGACTTCAGGTAGAAATTACAGAAAGCCCAACAGCAGCGTCGTTTGATATAAAAGTGAAATATATGGTCCCGAGCTATTCACAATATTTGCTTTCTTCTTTCAGCAGTTCTCTTTCTTCTCTGCTTGTTTGTCAAAGTTTGATTTCTCTTCAACTAGTCGATCTGTTTTTATACGAAATGCGTCTCGCTTTCAACCAAAAGAAGGGCTAGATTTCTGAGAAAAAACACACTCGTCACGCTAGATTAACGTTCAAAGGCGTCAGTGACGGATTATCCATACCACTTGCAATTCTTGTTTCAGCTTGACTAAGTTTTTGTCTGACTTTGCCTCTTTGCTCTCAGCTCCGTTGAATAGATTTCATATCACCCCCCACCTGGTGTTTGTTGTCATGGAAAATTTCATGTGTAATGGTAAGATGATATCTGGCTTTTTCTTCCAAAGAATCAATCAACTCAATTCAGTGTCGTATCAAAAATATAAATGATCGATGCATTTCAATTAGATTTAAATTTTTTGACCAAAAATCTTTCAACAACATTAGAATCCCAACTATTTTCTAAGGTAGAAATGGTATTTCTTGGTAGAAGAAGTCATTGCAAAAGTCATTACTTCTTTTTACTGTATCACTTTATGACAGAGAAAAATGCAAAAATTCGAGAAAAAACTGTGCCTTCATTACAATAATATATTTGTTTGGTCTCACATAACCAATCTTAGTTTTCAAATAAAAGGTTTTATATTATATAAGTAATATATTAAGCAGTTTTCAATTCAATTCATTGAAAATAGTTGAATTGAAAGATTCAACATCTCTACTATGTTTATCAAAATCGTTTCTGGAGAAAATAGTATCTTTATTTTGATTATATATATATATATATATATATATATATATATATATATATATATATATATATATATATATATATATATATATATATGTGTGTGTGTGTGTGTGTGTGTGTTTGTGTGTGTGTGTTTGTGTGTGTGTGTGTGTGTGTGTGTGTGTTTAACACTCTTGATTGCTGTAAGATTATTTTGGCAAATATATCAATGAATCATGTACATAGGCACTTTTCTCACTGCTCCCGTTGTCTGAAGATCTCATAAATTCTTAGAAGCCATTTATGACTTGTAGATACAAAATCAACTTATTACGATTGGAAATTCGCTCATTCTTGGATATCAAGATTTTTTTAATTACTTTTTCACTCGTCCATACTGAAATTGAAAATAAAGGAAATCTTGTCTCAAGTAGCCTAAAACTTGTCATATTACATATGTTTACAAATTTCCGTAAAATTCAGTTCTGCAATTTAGGCGTATATTCACTTGTTTGTTAATAAACTTTGAAAAATCCACAAGAAAACGGATATTTCCCCGAATTACCTTATTTTCACAACAACGTTTATGACTTCATGTAATAAAGCAAGAAAACACCAAACGTGTTTACATTGATTTATTAAAATCGATTGAGTTTCACAAAAGATATTACAAAATTAAAATTGTATTTTAGCATAAAATCTCAACTTGATCATATTGAGGGCACATCACTATAGTGCGTGCCCGAATAATATATGTATTACATTTACCTGGAAAGTATTCAGCCATTTTATCTCAATCTCACTCAGTGGTGTCCCACTGTCGATTGAGTAAGCCAACATGCTAGTTTGTGTTTATGCATGGGCAAGAAGGTCCCCACTAATTAGTTGCTACATTACATGAAGGTCTCATGGGTGATTCTCGAAACATAATCTCTTTTCTCCTAACATACATCCTAACTGTTTTCCACCGTATTAAAACGTGACTACCAATCTGTTTTTTTCTTTCATATGGATTATCAACTCAGCGTAGTTTAGTATCAGACCAAAATAGAATAGTCCAGTGTTACAGACAGCCAACCAAGAAAGCCATACTATTCATTATTCGAGTATATTTCTATCGATGATAAGTTAGTGTGTGTGTGCGTGAGTGTGTCCACATATACATATATATATATATATATATATATATATATATATATATATACATATATATATATATATATATATATATATGTACATATATATATAAATATATATATATATATATATATTAATATATATATATATATGTGTGTATGTATATATATATATAACTTGCCTATATTCTATCCATTTCGTTTCTATACAAACACTGTGTATAATATAATTCAATATTTGCAAATCTTCTTCAAATGTTCTTTGCCAAATATTTAATTAAATACAGTTATCTTCTGATATCTGCAGTTTTTTTATTAGGAGATCTGATGAGTCTTGAATAATTCGTTGGGCATTTTGAGGTGTTTTGCAGCGGACTACTAGAAATGCTTCCTAGAAAATATGCAGTGCAGTATTAACAACACGTAAAGATATTAGGTATGTTTAATGAAACATGAATACCTCATAATATTTGTGTTATTGTTTTATTCTGAAAGAAAATTTTACGAATTTCATTTTTTTTTCAGTAGATAAAGTATTATAAATCATTATCAAGATTTTCTTTTTATTTTCATGCTACTATTAATCTTTATCTTGATATATTTGTTGCTTTTTAACGCCATTTTTTCAGACCAGATAAAAAACGTATTGCAATAAACAAAATAAAAAGCTATTTCAATTATTAAATATCTTCTTTGAAAGTTTAATCTTGCTGAAGACTGTAAGAAATAGAAAGTTACTCAAAGATTTCTAAGCAGATTAACGATTAAGTCTCTCAATTCATGCAAATATCAAGTGTTTAGAACTTGTTTACGTTCTATTCTTCTGTTTCCATAGCAGCACCAAGGGTAGTCAGCCTTCTAAGATTATTTTTACCTGTTTATTTAAAGACATTACTTCATTTACTGAATAGGAGATTAATTCCATCTTTTGTTTAGACAACCGGAAGATGATCAATTGCCTGAACAAAGGTTGGAGTGTACGTGACTCTTCTTGAAACCATAAACAATATAAAATCAAGTAAGAAAAGAGAAATATTTTAGATGTCATCATCATCATCAGTCTTTTAATGTCCGTTGTCGGACATTGACTTTCCCAGGATTTGCCACACTTCCCTATCATGGGTGTCGTAGAGCCAATACTTTTCCTAAACTTGTCTAGCTCGTCTCTCCATCTAATATTTTGCCGGCCTCGGTTGTGCATGTAGTCTTAGGGGATCCATGTCGTGAGTCGTGATGTCCATCGGTTGTCCACCATACTTGCAACATGGCCAGCCCACCGCTATTTCAGATTTTTAATGGATTCTACGATGTTCCTAACTTTTGTCTTTTCTCGGATGTACTGTGCTGTCTTGTGGTCTCTCAATGTGAGGCCAAGCATAATTCTTTTACGTGCACGTTGCATGCTTCTCAATTTGCCGATCTGTCTCTTGGCTAGGTTCCACGTTTCAGCTCCATAAGTAACTATCAGGAGGATGCATTGGTTGTTTACCCATCTTTTCAAAATTAATGGTATCTTCTTATTCTAGGAGGTTGAGCTAGCTCTGCCAAAGGCTTGCCATCCTAGTGTGATTTTCCGATTGATTTCTTCTTTTGCAGATCTCATGGAGATTCGTGAAACAACCACATCGGGGATAAAAATCATTAAGATCAAAATCGAGGACACACAACTAGAAGAAGTAGACCACTACATCTACCTAGGACAACGAATTTCAATGAGACCCTCAAAAGAAGAAGAAATCAAGCGAAGAATCACACTACGATGGCAAGCCTTTGGCAGAGCTAGCTCAACCTTCAAAAATAATAAGATCCCATTAATCCTAAAGAGAAGGGTGTATAACCAATGGATCCTCCAACTAGTCACTTATGGGGCTGAAACATGGACCCTTACCAAGAGACAGACACGCAAAGTGAGAAGCATGCAACGTGCACATGAGAGAATAATGCTAGGCCTCACATGGAGAGACCACAAGACAGCACAGTACATCCGACAAAAGACAAGACTTAGGGACATCATAGAATATATTAAAAATCTGAAATAGCGGTGGGCTGGCCATGTTGCAAGAATAGCAGACAATCGATGGACATCGCAACTCACGACATGGATACCCCAAGACTACATGCACAACCGAGGCCGGCAAAATATTAGATGGAGAGACGAGCTAGACAGGTTCAGGAAGTACTGGCTCCGCGACACCCATGATAGGGAAGTATGGCAAATCCTGGGGAAGGTCTATGTCCAACGACGGACGCTAAAAGACTGATGATGATGATGATGTGCTCCAAGGTCAACTACCCAAACATTACACCAAGAGAGAGTCCGTTCATGCTGGATCATCGGCCCCAAAATTCAACCATATCACTTATTTTGGGTGAGGGTGATGGGCTCTGAATGTGACTACCAAAATCTTTCACCAAGAAAATATCTATCCGTACTAAGTCACCGGTCCAACAGCGACCATTTAATCACAGCCTCAAGACTGTCAACAAAAGGACAACTTTTTAAATAGGCACCTACAACACCAGAACACTGTCAACTAACATTTATCTAACCGATCTAGAAAGTGAAATCACAAATGTCGGATGGGACATCATAGGCATTAGCGAGGTAAGAAGACCCGGAGAAGAACTAATCGAACTGAGGAGCAGATATCTCCTTTACAGCTACGGAAAAGAGAATGTAAAACAAAATGTTGGCTTTCTCATCAATAAGGACCCCAGAGACAATGTAACTTGCTCCATAGCAATCTCTGACCGAGTAGCTAGCGACACAATACAACTTTCAAAACGATACAAACTCAATATAATCCAAGTGTACGCTCCCACTTTGCAATCAACCTAACAGGAAATAGACAACTTCTTTGATGACTTTAACTCCCTACTCCAAGACACCAAAAAACACTTCAATCTTATCATGGGAGACTTCAACACACAGCTAGGACAAGGGAGTGAAGATTGCATCGGCAAATTCGGATACAAAGTACGGAACAATAGAGGAGAAGAATTTCAAAACTTTGCAATGACTAATGGATTTAAAATTATGAACACCTTCTTCAAAAAAGGGAATGGACTTGGAAGAGCCCCAATCACGAAACAAACAACGAAATAAACTCCATCCTAACGGACAAAAATGATATCGTCAAGGACATCCAAGTCCGGAATCAAGTCAATGTAGGCAGTGAACAAAGAATGGTACGATGTAAAATACAACTAAACACCAACAAAGAACGCAGGAAAATGTTCAACACCAAACCACAGCCTTTAAACATACTAAAAGATTTTAATCTTAATGTTCTTATCTCCGATGTGGTTTCTGCACATGATCTTCGTCTTGCTGAAGTTCATGTGTAGGCTGACTTTCTTGCTCTCTTCATTTACTTCCTCTATCATTAGTTGGAGGTCATGTAGGTTCTCTGTGGTAAGGGCTATGTCGTCTGCAAATCTGAGGTTGCTCAGATACTTATCGTCTATTTTAATTCCTTTGTTGTCCCAGTCTAATCTTCTGAAAATCATCTCGAGGAAGGCAGTGAAGAGTTTAGGTTAGCTGGTATAACCTTGTCTTACTCCTTTCTCGAGCTGAAAGGGGTCTGAGTCTTTATGCAACCTGATAAAGGAGCTGCCGTGATTGTATATATGTCTCAACACTTCAACATATACTGGATCTATACCTTGCCGACTGATGGCCTCCATGACCTTGGGGATTTCTACTGAGTCAAATGCCTTTTTGAAGTAGCTAGATGCTACGGCAAGTGGTAGTTTATACTAATACTCAGCTGATTTATCGAGTGCAGGTGGTCCATGGTCGAGCAGCTTCATCTAAAACCAACGGCTTGCGTATCTCGCTCATTGTTTTGTAGTCCCTGTCTGGACGAATAGAGTTTTTGGTAGAATTCTTTGGTACGTTCGACAATCCTGTCTCTGTCTGTTGTTAGGCTTCCATTTTCCTCGAGTATGCTAGTTATTTGCCTTTGTCCCGAGTTTAGGAGTTTGTTTATAGCTTTGAAGCCCCGACCTTTTTCAAGAGTCAATTCGATGACTGCCGTCGTGTATCTCCTTCTGTCTTCTCTTCGTTTTTTCTTGATCAATTTATTTAGTTCAGCCTCTTCAATTTTTTCTCTCGTTGATGTCGGTGGCTTGAGGTTTCTGCATTTTTTGATGAGATTTCTAGTTTCATCTGAAATTTTGTTAATGGGTTGTTTGCTCATTGGCTTCAATTTACAGGCTACTTCAATCATTGACGTTGTCATTTTGCTGATTAGTTCGTTGATGTCACCCGAAGCAAGTGATGTGGCTGGGTCTCTTGGTACCGATGTCCCAGCAGGAACGGCCGATATAATTTTTATTGTGCAAACCATAGGGAGTGATGAGCCATGCCATGCCACGCTGGCCCATGACGTGTTGTCAGGTGGTCTGGTGGATTGTCCACTGCTGATGTTGGTCAGTGGCCTAAGAGCTCCCCCGGCTCTTGATAGTTTGAAGTACTGATCCAACCTCCCCATCGCCATCAACTGCTTTGACCGGGGCTTGAATGGCCAAAAAAACAAAAAACAAAAAAAGAATCTAATGTTAGATTAGATGGAAAAGCGACACATAAAAGTTGTAGATTCTTGCTGGGAGACGGACATTATATATTTAGCAAAGAAAGGTGAAAAAATAAAACTTTTTCAACTGCAAAGATGAAATCCCCAGGACGACTATGCTGCTGCAAATTTGGATGAGTACTACTGAATTTTTCTGAATTTATTTATTCATTTTCACATTTTAGATGTATTATATGTTAATTCATTCTTGAAAAAACGCCCTCACTCTTTGATACGCTTTTCATTTCACTGAATAATCTGAGGTCAAGTTCAAGGGGGAGAATCATTAAATATTTTTCAATGTAATGCATTCATAACTAATTCATCTTAGTGGAAAAAATTACGGATATGAAGATTTCCCCGCTATCCGGAAGTGGCCTTTGCATAATCTTTTCGTGAGCCGAAATGCTAAAAGCGAAAGAGCAACTACCACAAATTTAATCAGGAAAATACTTGACCATCCCAAGATCAAAAAATTGGAGATGATGTTGGTAGCATGTACAAGAGAATGGAGTGTAGAAGATAGATGAAAAGGATGTCTGCTGTCTCTGTAAGGCTCACTGCTTAACAAAAACTGAACAGGAAAAATGCACAGAATAAAACGGTGGATAGCGTGTATAAATCCCCGCCTCTCGCTCTCACTACGAAATAGATTCCTGCGTTACGGTTAGCAGACCAACAAAATCATACTGTTCTTTACTCGAGTATATTTTTTTCGATAAATAAATAAAGAAAAGCTATTATAACATGTAAAAAGTTACATCAGATAATAAATATGGACAGAATAAATTACATTTATGACATCACTAAAGTTTTCCATTGGAAACCATCTGAAAATAAGTCAAATAGCTATAATCTTGTAGATTCTGTAGGATTTAGATGTGATTATCAAATCTGCCAGAACATGCTTCAGAAATGATTAGAATATCTTTTCGTTCCCAAAAATAAAATAAAATAATTTTTGGAAAGGGGTCGGGAAGAATTTTGATACCAATCTTGAAATCTCCTCACAGAACAGTCTTGACAGGAGGGGTTGAACACACAAACAAACAAACAGATGCGCATATAAAAAAGGTCACAACGTTTTGCCACCTTTAATTTTTTGTCAAAAAATTCAATTGAATATAAAACTTGCCTATCTTCTGCCCCTATTCTCCCTATACAATCATCATTTATAATATGATTCAATATTTACAAATGCTGTTGAATAAATGCAGTTACCTTTTGATATTTGTGGGTCGGTTTAAAGAGGGCTGCATCATAGGGGAACGCATGCAGGACATTCCTGAAAGATCATTTTCAATCTTTGCAAATCTTGTTGAGACTTTATGAGAAGTGATCTCCAACATTTGGATGATCAGCAAGCTCTTATTTACCTGAATCACAACGTTGAAGGGGTGAGACAAAAGATCGGTTCAACGCATGGGGCAACAAATCCTATCCAGTGCTAGTGGGTCCAAAGAACAATTGACCTGCTCACAGGGCTAACCCTGATACCTCTTAGCCAGACTACACAGAAAAATAACAACGTCATCTCATTTGCGTTCGTCTAGTCATAAATTAGCTACAAAAACCTCAATGATCCACAATCTAATCTCGTTGGTAATTGAAGGTGGGCTCAAACCTTATTATATAATCTAATAGTGGTTTGAAAGAAAACTGGTAATAAACAATATTTAGAAAATAGTCAAGATTGCTGGTTGTATAGTAACGATCAGCAGACTTATCTTGCTGGCCGTTGTTTCTGGGTTCAATTCTCATAGGATTTCCTATTAGTCATACTGAGAATAAAGACGAGATCATATGTAACAATGGATTAAGAAATAAGCTGTATAGCAATGATCCACAAAGTGAATATGCAGCCCGTTATTAGTGGGTAAGATCGTCATTGGATCTGTCGGTATTGATGTCTGATACAAGATTTTGCAGCAATAATCACCAAGCTAATCTTAATAGTGTGACACAGGGTCGGTTTAACGTGAAGAAACTCACCTGTAAACGCATGGGGTAGGAACTTTGAAAACAAATTGACTCAAGCCCTTGCAACTATTGATCCATAAAAGCATTTGAAATGGTCACAGCACGATCCATGATCCCACAGCTCCAGACCAGATAGAGAAATGTCAAAACCATTGCATTTTCATCCGCCTGCTCAGTAATTATCTTCAAAATATATATCTTGATGGTCAGCATGCTAATCTTGCTAGCAGCTATTAGTGGGTCCAATCCTGATTGGATCTCCCACTATGCAGGTCGGATGAAAAGAAAAAAAACGTCCAAGCCGAGAAATGTAAAATGGACTTGGAGGCTCGTCAAGTGACAGTAATCAACAAAGAAATCATGTGGACCTATGTTGATAGGTTTCATCCTCGTTAAATACATTGTCCGATACTAACTGACGCCAAGTTCATATCTGTACCAATGCAAATAAATGTTTGTGGCTTTCTAACTATCTAAATGTGTACACCATTTATACCTTTCATATTTTGCATTCACAGCATCCAAAAAAAATTTTTATTCATCTATGGAACAAAGGCATAGGTAACATTCAAGTACACGATCATTTTGCAATTTATTGTATTGCCGAGAAAATGAAAAGACACTAAATCGGACTCCTGGATATGCCAATGAAGCTGAAACTTATTACAGTATTAATGGACAATGAGACGAGTTTACCAACCATTGCTCTCTGATAACATTCGTAATGATACTCAATAAACTCAGATTTGTCTGATGCAAGGATAGAATTTTGATGTTTTCATTGATAATCCAAATCACCACGGTAGTAATGGTTTGAGAAACTATCTTGGAAACCGTTGTTCCATGATAACGTCTTTATATTGACATATATACAGGTGTGCATGTAGTGTATATACATATAACCCAAATATATTGATGACAAAAGGAGCGTACATCAAACATCGATCCCTCTCCTCACTCCAATACCCTAGACTCTATAGAACGCAACGAAGAAGGCATATATGTTTTTTAAAAACTTACACAAAACACAAAAAGAATACCAACACCACCATTAGATGCAGCATATTACCAACCAACACAACTGCCACCAACATCTGCTCCAACCTGAGACGGCTTGAAATAAACACTGCATCCAATACCTTCCGTGAAATGACTACTACTATATGTACATCGGGGAGACATCTACACCTGTCAAGAAAAGAACTTGCAAATACAAAAGTGCTTTAAACCTGGGGGAAAAGACAAAGACCTTGGTTGAACATAGAAACACACAAAACCAGAAAATTCAACTTTCACCAAGTGCACCCCATCAAAAGTATTTATGACTCCTCGACACTCAGATGTATTGAAGCAGCTCTTTCCCTCCATTTTCTTCCTAATCTCTCCTCTCACTGTCCCTTCATACCTAGAACAAACCCCAAAACCACACACACAGAGAAAAAAACCAACACCTTCTGACTTTCTTCTCACAGACCCTTCTTATTTCAGACCAACACTTCGATTCAAGCTACTATTTGAATGATCAACAACACATAATTATCCCCATTTTACTCTTCACCAAGTTATGCCAAAGATCATAGCTGGGAACCATTGAAACATGCCTACGTAATAAACATTGTTGAGAAGTTTCATCTGCTTTCTCTCAATTTTTTCTTTTCATCTTCAAATATATATATATATATATATAGGCATATATATAGATACATATATATATATATATATAGATGTATGTATGTATGTATATATATATGTGTGTGTGTGTGTGTGTATATATGTGTATCCATTTGTGAGTATATGCGTATGTACATTTGGATATATGTACATATATATATATATATGTATATATATATATATATATATATATATATATATATATAAATATTTATTATGAGTACATGTATTACAAATAGATATAAATGTATGTGCATATATATGTATATAATTCTTGCAAAAAAGAAATGGATATATATTAGCTATACATATGTATACAAACATATTCATACACACACACATGCACAAACACACACACATGCACAAACACACACACACACACGTATATATATATATATACACACACATACATATATGTGTGTGTGTGTGTGTGCGTGTGTGTGTGTGTACATTCACAATTAAACGAACACCACTGATGAAGTTTTTGAATGAATAATCTTTTATTTAGCAACATACACAGAAAAAAAGTTTTTTTTTACTCCCAGGTATCACGTGACAGGAGGAAATATGATTTTTTCCCGATCCTCTTTTTATAAATTTTGTTGGAAATCAAAATGTCACTTTTGTGTATTGACACGTTCGGTGTGCTTTATCATTTACAGGCACTGAAAAAAAGACAATGAAAAACATGTAAGAAAAAGATGAAAAAGTCACTTTGGCCACATATAATTTTGTTCATTTACAACCGAGGAGTCTTCCACGAGAAATATCGTATTCTTCCCATGTCAAGTACACTTCAGACTCAATATTGCACCTGAAATTTTGTCTTGCAACAATTTCCAAAGGAAGAATAAACACAATATTCTCATGATTTTATAATTTATCTCCAACGGTGTTTGAAAGTGGAAAACAATCAGCATTGTCGCCTGGTTTTATTGATTGAAAGAATTACGTTTTATTGCTACTAAACACAATCGAAATTCACGATGGATGGGCGTTTGATTAAGATAGTATCATTTTTATAAGCTTCACTGGGAAACCTTTTTGATAAGTAGCAGTTGTATTTCTTTTGTCACTTAATAATGTCATTTCAAAAGTTGTGGTCAATTGCGAAGACTGAAAATACGGGAAATATCGATATTCAACATTTAAATTACTGCTAATTCGGTAGTTGGTGTAGCGTACTTTACACATAGGACAATGAATTTTCTTTAACCTTCTGTCAGCCATGGCTTAATAGTAGACTGGGTTCATGAAGCAAGAGAAAACCATTCAAGAAGCACAACACTGATTTCTGTTGATCAAGAAAAAATATTTCGAATGTGCTTCGTAGTTTGAGAGCTATTTTAAATAGATTGTTGAGTATTGACCTCATCAGATGACTCAATCAGAGGTGATATTGCGTGAATGTGCTACTTAACGGCCATGCAGATTCAATCAAACTATCAATAAATGACAACTTTGTTAGGAAGGCCACGCTCCACCTTGCAGGTCGTATCTCAAACGGTCGTAAGTCGGAAAAATTTCTCTCTTTTGTGTTTGAATTAAAAACACTGTACTTCAAATAATGAAAACTTTTTTAAACAAATCTATATACTGTGAACACTGAATAGATTCCACTTCAAAATTTCAAAATGATATAAAAAAAAAAAACACAAATAAATTGTCGTATGTCAAAATTATAAAGTAATGAATCCCTTTTTTCAGAAAAAGAGTTCAGGGAAACGATGCAATATGAAATATGTATTATTTAAGTTGAATTATTGACAGCTGCTTTTTTTTTAACCGAAATTTGTTTTACCGAAATTTAATTTATTTTTAATCTTTTTTTTTCATTGTACAAATCAAAAGACTTTTAATGAATTTATTTCATACATGGTCGTCATATGACATAGTATTCACTATGTTCATGTTAAAATTCAACTAATTCCACTCTACAATTAAGTGTTTCATGAGTAAAATATCGATTTTTAAAATGGAAATGAAATATACAACATAGGTAGAAGTAAGAGTAATACGTATTCATGGTATTTACACAGTATGTATGTTTTTTTAATGTACAAGTATAATTCATATGCTTTCTTTATCAGCGCTTATAGACACGTACGACCAAGCAAATGTTCCTATTTACTTACATTTCTCTGGTTCAGGGTTATTTTTTTTTATACCATCGTTGTTTGGTTGTATGTACGGGGGTTCGTAATTCAGGGATTTTCTGTATTTGGAAGAAAGCACATTAAATAGGTTTAACTTATTTTATAGGAAAAATCATTTGGCAAAAAATGAAAATGTCGGGATGTAATGGAATACAGGTCTTAATATGCAAAGTATGCACAGGAAAACTGTAATCTGAACAAGAATAAAACATACACTTTCTAAATAATCAGTGATATATATTTTCTTACCCCCATCCCTTCCTTTTTTTAATTTTTATTCTTATTACAACGGTCATTTTGGGGAATGTTACTCAAATTTCTTTGAATTTCTGCCGAAACGTAATGTTTGGCCAAATCTACTTACATGCATTCAAAATCAAAACAAAATAATGAAAATCATAAAAGTCGTCCGTATTTCGGCAGAAAATAATTCCCCTTTATTTTGACCCCTTCAACAATTATATATAAAACAATTGAAATAAAAAGATATGTATATTCGTATTCGTATATTGAACGGAAAATAGGGGTCCATTTCAACAGCATAGTTATACTGTTAATAGAACTCCTGCTCGTAACTTGAAAAAAAAATCTTTTCAAATGTTTATACTTTGAAACCCCCTCAAGGTGCCTTGATAATGCATAGGAAATTTACTTTAGCTGCAGCCTTTTCTAGTTGGTTTCTCTTGCATGATAGACAAACAGACGTTGTGGTACCTCTCATTGATTAATGCAAATTTGAATCAGGACAACCGGATTCAAATGTGTTTTTCTTCTCTTTCTGGTCTATGCAATAGATTTCAAAACGAATATGAAATCGAATTCTTCCTAGTTTTGAGTTGTCATAGTTTCTTAGATGAATCATTACGTGAGATTAAACACTAATATATGAACCCAGCTCCGTATATGACTGAACTGTTGAATATAATAATGCTAATAATATTAGCAATAATAATGATATTGAATATGATAATGATGACGATGATAAAATTATTATTATTGTTATCATTATCAATAATAAAAATAATAATAATAATAATAATAATAATAATAATAATAATAATAATAATAATAATAATAATGATAATAATAATGATATTAGGAAAGAAAAATGGGAAAAGAAAAAAATTGTACGGAGAGTTCAAAAGACAAATACAAGATGTGGCAGACGAGAGATGATGGATATGGTTACGAAAAGGAAACCTGAATAGTGAAACGGAATCCGTCATCATGGCAGCTAAAAACAAAGGCATCGGGACAAACAATATAAAAACAAAAATCGACAGCATACACACAAACAGTAAGTGCTGCCTATGCGGTGAAAGAGATGAGACTGTAAATCACATTACTAGTGAATGCAGTCAACTCGCCCTGAAGGAGTATAAGCACGGACACGATAGAGTAGCAACAATGATACACTGGCAACTTTGTGAACGGATGGTATTCAACCATGCAGAAAAGTGGTATCAGCACAAACCAGAGCCAGCCCTGGAGAATGGCAACCACAAATTACACTGGGACTTTGACATCCAAACTAACCACCTCATCCAGCCAAGAAGACCGGACTTGATAATTGTAGACAAGAATAGAAAGACCTGCCAAATATTAGACGTGGCTCTACTTGCAGACCATAGAGTAAAGAGGGAGGAGAGTGAAAACCTGGAAAAAAACCAGGATCTAGCGGAGAACTAAACAAGATGTGGAACATGAAAGCAAGGGTCGAGCCAGTCATAGCGGGCACACTAGGAACTGTCCCAAAGACACTGAGGTTGAGACTGGAGCAGATCAGGATAAAGGGAACGATTGAGACTGTATAATCAACAGCACTGCTAGGAACAATGTAGATACTCAGGAAAGTGCTAGAAATATAAAGACTGCAACACTAATTGTTAACACTGACCTAACATTCCGCAAATGAAAGTGGAAACGTACACCACAACACTGGCATAATAGGTGAAAGAGAGAAGAGATGTTGGCTGGTGACCTGAGGAGACTTATTGTCACTCAGCCTTCAGCAATGACCAGTGGGCAACCAGTGTGAAACTGTAAAGTGCAGTATTACTGTAGGCTATGAGAACTGGGAGAAAAGGGCTGGAGACTTGTGGAGACTTGTGGAGACTTGAGGAGACTTGCTGTCACTCAAACTCCAGCAGTAACCACCATGCAACTGGTGTGAGATTGTTGATAGTAGTAATAATAATAAAAATAATTATAATAATAATAATAATAATCATAAAAAATCGTTGGTGTCACAGCAGCATCGGTAGGACAATGTAAGCCAGTCAATAATTGGTAATTGGCTTGTGTTCAAATGAAATCATATAGGAATATTATTTTTATCAGCCAGTAACTTAACAATATCTAGCATACTGATTACCGTCATCTGGAAAATACAATATGTTTATTTGTTTCGATTAGATAAGGTCAAAAAATGATTTCTCTTACTGTAAAGCTTCCGAATACGTGTAATATCAATTTGACCAAGTTTAAAAGTAGGATTTCTTGTCACAAATGATTTATACATCAGTGAATTTTGGTCGTTGGAATGGCGGAGGCCGAGGGCGTGGCCGATCTCATGAGCAGCAATTGTCTCCAAATCAATTCCTCCGTACATACCATTAATCCAGTACTGGTCATTCGAAAGGTGGATAGTACCATCTTGAGGAAAAAAGGCGTGCCCAAGTTCATTGTCTGTAGAATTAAGAGGAATATAGGATGAAAATTGGAAAGAAAATGTAGTGGAAATGATAGCAACGAAAAAGAAGAGAGACACAGAGAGAGAGAGAGAATGAGGTTTATGTAGATCATAATATGTAAAGAAGACGGAGGGAGAAAAAGGAGACAATTGGTGAAGAATAAAAAGAAAAGGAAACGTAGGCCAAATGAGAAAAAGTGGGTGAGAGAAAGAAAGAGAGTGAAAAAGAGAGAGCATGGACCCGTTTAAAGATTTTGTTGTGAAATTCTTCCAACCTACATGCAAATGGCCTCGGAAGATGTTGCCTCTCCTTGAATGAAATATTGATGTCTGCTGTGCCTGTTGTCTTTTGGAAGACTAATGGGCTCACGTCTGCCCACCGTTGAAAGCCACGTGTTATAGCATCTCTGGAGAAGAGAATACAAGAAATGTCAATGTTGGACGAGGCAAGAAGCGAATTCACAATAATCACTCGTTTGAAAACGGTGCCTAATGGTTAAGTAGCAAACTCAGTTATAGATATTTACAATGTATACTTTAATGTGATTAACGTCATAACAGTGGGTCGCCCATTACGAATAGAAGAGATTATACAAGGAATTGTCTCTATGACGAGCCTGCTGATCATTACTTTACAAGAGACACCTGTTTCAATTTTTACTGAATTTAATCTGAAACAGGGGCACCATTTCAGAGCCGAGAATGAAACTCTCAACGATGCTGGACCCTGTTGTTATTCATCGCTCTACAGTAGGGATTGTATTGAAATTGATGCACTCAATACGAATCAACCTACTACATTGGCAACTACGTGATTGAACTCATTCGATATCATTGATTGCACGGACATTTTACACAACTTCATCTACGATAAACATTTTGAAAACGTATTCAAAATTCAAAAAATGTCGTTCTGAAAATTTTCAATATTCACTACAGAGAAAAAAAAGATTAATTTTCAGTTCAAGAAAAAGAAATGTGTTTCAAGAAATTATAGCTTGATTTGACTTTTTTCAAAGCTAAACAATGACTATTAAGCATTGATGGGAGCTGTCAATCAATCAACAGTCACACACTGACTACTGTCTTTGGTGGCTGGAAAGGCAATAATTATCAGCTGTAATTTAATTTGAAATACATTCTAACGGTTACATCGACAATTATGTCAATAATCACTCTTTCAATAAGTTGAATGTTAAAGAAATGAAAAAATGGTTCGAATAGATTTTCACTCAACTGTCCTGCCATGTGTTACTAATGTGAAATAACTAAAAAGAATACAAATAGAAAAATACTCAGAGATCAATTTTTTTCATGATATCATTTTTATTAATCATTCTTCATTGGCTTATTTCATTGAATACATTTAATTAGCGTCAAAAGATTAGAAGAAATAAACAATCGAAGAATATTTGGAATATTACAAAAATCTTTCTTGAACATTTTGAAGAAAAGATTGAAATATTTTTTGGACGATGGAACATGTACTCGTTGTTGTTGTTATTTATACGAATTGTTGGCCTATCCATTTTTCAGCCTTTTTCAACTTTACTTTCCGAATGTGATGGTGTTGAAAAAAGACGAGTTATGGCAGATCCAAGCCTTCAAGTAGTCGAATGGAATGACTGAAATGCCGTTCTCTTAACACTAAATAAAGGGTGTTCTGAAGATTCTCATAGCTATCATTCTCAAAATTATAAACAAAGGAAAAGAAAGAGATTAATCACCTCTGTTTAGCATCAGTCAATGGACTATATCTAGCGTAATTATGAACTTTCCAAGTGAGCACCATCTTATTCCATTTCGACCAATACCAGCTCGAACCTAAAACAATGAAGGAACATGATACAGAAACAATTAAATTAATCTAAAATAGACGTTAAAAAAGTCGGAAGAACGTGCTCTACAAATCTTACGTATTGAAATAACCTAAGTGAGTTGAAAATAAATGTTGGTTTGGTTTTACAAGAGCTTTTTCAACGCAGCACAAGGACAAAATGGGGGAAATAAGAGACTAGAAAAATATTTTCCCAGTTGGAATGGCTGATTTGACATGAATATCTGCTTGTTTAGTGCACATGGATGTGCAATTGGTGTAGTTGGTTGGAATTGGCAACACAAGCTCAAAATCCAATCGGGACTGGTTATAAACACTTTGCACTAATGCCCTTGAAGAAGGTATGAATCCATAGTCCCCCAGTTAGGGATAAAATAGCAGAGCAACATGAGATCTCTAGTCTTTGGAAGGCAACCAGTCAATGAGAAATATAACTGATTTAAATAGCAGAGAGTGGACCCCTCAAGCATAATGACAAACTGGGCAAAAGAAAGTGTAGACTGATCGTATGACACCAATCTCCAAAGTGGGAATGGCTAATTTGGCATGAATATCAGCATTGAAAAAGCCCAGATATTGCTATTCACCAAGCTTTGCTTAGACTGACATAGAACCAGCGTCTTGGAGCCCACATTGTGGATCGGAGTCTCTATTGTAGGAATGTGCTCTGTTGGACAACTACCAAAATGATCAACTATATTAGATGGCTGACAAGATACTTGTAAGCATTTGGATGTAGAGTAAGTAAATTACTTACTTCCGTATTCGCCCAGTTCTTGCGTCTGGTTGTTGATCTCTTCAGTTCCACATTTCCATGAATTCATTTCTTGAACTTCTCTATGGAGACAAAAACATGAAAACTTTCAGCAAAAGTCTTCCTCTCAGTTATTTCTTTTTACTAAACATATCAATATCTAATCTTGTTCTATTCCTAAAGTATTTTGGCTTCTCAAAACTGGTGGAAGATTTGTGGAAACTACATTCTGATCATGATTTCTATTATTTGACACTGTAAGTGGACCAACGTCAAGACGTTTTGACTATTATACTCTCCAGACTTCCTGAAAGTCTGAGATAATTATTATTCTATGAATTATTTTCCACTGGTATTTTTTTTTTGCTTTGATCACAAATATATCTTCAAAATTCGTACTCGATCCTACTAATTGATTAGTGTTAAATCCAATGTGTTGCCAGGCTTTCTGCAATTTAGTATAATTATAATTCTATCAGCCATGATTGAACTGCTACCTTGATCATAGCTGTTTTCATCCTATTAATCGATACTTTTCAACGTGATTTTAATAACAAGAAATATTTTAGGGATGATATCAAGTCTCTCAACCCTCAGTCAGTGATTCTAGGCTTTTCTTTCAACTGATTAAAAAAGTGTGTTCGACTTTTGAAATAGCTCACCGTATTTTTTAATTGCGTGCATCGTTTTTTTCAGTTTGGTTGTCAGATTTTTCAATTCGCTTGCTATAGTTTTTGATTTGCATATCGTATGTTTAGTTTGTTGTGAGTATTTCTTAATCTGCTTGCACTGAATTTTTTGTATTATTTTGCACTGGAAATGGTATAAATAGATTAAGATATTGGCAGACGTGAATAGACCACACATAGAATGATATAGATGATTGATGAAATGAGAGAAATTGACATAGATAAATAGAGATAGATAGATAAATAGAGATAGATAGATAGAATGATAGATAGATAGATAGATATGGGTGATTATTGAAATGAGACAAATTGAACTACATAAATAGATAGATAGATAGAGAGAGAGAGAGAGAGAGAGAGAGATTGATAAATTGATTGACAGAGATATATGCATGAAGAGAAATGAATTGACTGACGCCAATACATTGATAGATAGATATATCTGAAGAGACTACAAATAAATTGATAAACACGATGAACAGAATGGGGCAGAGCGAAAGAAAGTTCAGTATAAATTGTAACAATGGTTGGAGCTGCATTCCTTTTGAATATTTCTCGAAGGAAATATCCCAAGATTTTTAAATGTAAGAAGAGGCATAAAAGGAGACAAAACTACTTACAAAGATTTATCAAAGGTTGCATTCTCAGTTGTATTGTCCACTCTACTTTCTTCCAATAATCCATCAGAGTGTTGGAATACCTGTCGATGAACGAAAAGAAATATGAAAAACAAGATTCTTGGGGGATTTGGATATTGTGAGAGTCTTTGGCATTTCAAATTCGGACACTGACTATGAAAGTCATTCACTTCCAGTATGCTTCATAATGACAGGGTACTTTGAACGTTGATATTTACTAAGCTTGGATCAGTGCAGTACAAGGCCAAGTTGGTATTCATGATGATAGGAAGATTGTATAGCGCTAATCTTTCAGGTAGAAAAAGCCTGTCTAATTTGAAATGCAACACTTGAAATCCTGTTTTTCTTCATTTACCCAGCTATATTTAATATAGAGCAAAATAAGAATCGATGAATTATTTAGCGCCGATTTTCCACGTGAGAAAGGAATAAACTGCATTGGAGCTCAACAGGGGGTTAAAAGAAGATTGTGTTGCACCACCAAGCTTAGTTTACTTCGTCACAGAACTGAATGAGAGCAAATAGGAGTAGGAAAATTGTGTTGGACAAATTTTCCAAATCGGATCTTCCCATGGCCTTTTAACTTTACATTTGAAACCCCATTTCATTTTACCTAGGCTCCAACGCCCATCAAAGGGAAACATGCAAATTAAACAGCCAACTGGCTTACACACAAAATATTGATAGCAAAGAGGAAGAAAAAGAACTAAGATGATGAGATCTCTACTCACCCCTGGTCTCCCTTGGGTAAAATCAAGGCATATCAAAATAGCAATGATAGACAAAACACAAAAGAATACGTTTTTCATTTTCGTCTTTTCCTGTGACTTCAGGTAGAAATTACAGAAAGCCCAACAGCAGCGTCGTTTGATATAAAAGTGAAATATATGGTCCCAAGCTATTCACAATATTTGCTTTCTTCTTTCAGCCGTTCTCTTTCTTCTTTGCTAATTTTTTCAAAGTCTGATTTCTCTTCGACGAGTCGATCTGTTTTATACGTAATGCGTCTCGCTTTCAACCAAAAGAAGGGCTGGATTTCTGAGGAAAAAATCACCCCTCACGCTAGATTACGTTCAATGACGTCAGTGACGGATTATCTATACCACTTGCGATTCTTGTCTGAGCTTGACTAACTTTTTATCTGACCATCCTCTTTGCTTTCAGCTCCGTTGAATAGATTTCATATCACCCTCCCACCGGGAGTTTGGCATGCTCTAATAACGATTTATTATCGAAAGAAGTGATCTTGTAATTACTTCTCTTTACTGTATCACTATATGATTTTGAGGAAAAATGCAAAAATTAAAAAAAAACTGTGCCTTTATTGCAAGAAGATATTTGTTTGGTCTCATATTACCAATCTTGGTTTTCAAATAAAAGGTTTTATATTATATAAGTAATATATTAAGCAGTTTTCAATTCAATTCATTGAAAATTGTTGAATTGAGAGATTCAACAGCTTTACTTTCTTTATCAAAATCGTTTTTGGAGAAAATAGTATCTTTATATTAATTATATATATATATATATATATATATGTACATATATATATATATATATATATGTGTGTGTGTGTGTGTGTGTGTGTGTGTGTGTCTGTGTGTGTGTATGGGTGCGTCTATATATATATATATATACATATATATATGTGTGTGTGTGTGTGTGTATGTGTGTGTATGTGTGTTTAACCCTCTTGACTGCTGTAAGATTATTTTGGCAAATATATCAATGAATCATGTACATAGGCACTTTTCTCACTGCTCCCGTTGTCTGAAGATCTCATAAATTCTTAGAAGCCATTTATGTCTTGTAGATACAAAGTCAACTTATTACGATTGGAAATTCCATCATTCTTGGATATCAAGATCTTTTAATTACTTTTTCACTTGTCCATACTGAAATCGGAAATAAATCAAAATCGTTTTTGGAGAAAGTAGTATCTTTATTTTAATAATATATATATATATATATATATATATATATATATATATATATATATATATATATGTGTGTGTGTGTGTGTGTGCGTGTGTGTGTATGTGTTAAACACTGTTGACTGTTGTGAAATTATTCTGGCAAATATATCAAAATATCATGCATTTTTGCACTTTTCTTACTGCTCCCGTTGTCTGAAGATTTTACAAATTCTTAGAAGCCATTTATGACTTGTAGGTGCGAAATCAACTTATTACGATTGGAAGTTTGCTCATTCTTGTAGTCAAGGTTTTTTTCATTCCTTTTTCACTTGCCCATACCGAGATCCCTATAATATATTGATAACATAAGGGAAATCTTGTTTTTAGTAGCTTAAAACTTGTTTTTTTACGTATGTTTACAAAGTTCTTTAAAGTTCAGTTCTGCAATTCTGGCGTATATTCACTTCTTTGAGAATTAACTTAGAAAAATCTACAAGAAAACGGATATTTCCTCGAAGTAGTTTTCTTTCACAACAACGTTCGTGAATTGAGGGAATAAAACAGTTACTTTCAAGAAGACAACAAGCATGCTGACGTTGATTTTATTAAAATCGGTTGAGTTTCACAAAAGATATTACAAAATTAAAATCGTAGTTTAGCATAAAATCTCAACTTGATCATATTGAAGGCATCACTGTAGTGCATGCCCGAATAATACATGTATTACATTTATCTGGAAAGTATTCAGCCATTTAATCTCAATCTCACTCAGTGGTGTCCCACTGCCGATTGAGTAAGCCAACATGATAGTTTGTGTTTATGCATGGGCAAGAAGGTCCCCTCTAATAAGTTGCTACATTACATGAAGGTCTCGTGGGTGATTCTCGAAATATACTCTTTTTTCTCTTAACAGACATCCTAACTGTTTTCCACCGTATTAAAACGTGATAACCAATCTGTTTTGTTTTTTGTTTTTTCATATGGATAATCAACTCAGCATAGTTTAGTATCAGACCAAAATAGAATAGTCCAGTGTTACAGACAGCCAACCAAGAAAGTCATACTGTTCATTGAAAAAAAGGGATGGAACACACAAAACGAATCTTGCACATACAAAAATTGCCTTCATTCTATCCATTTTGTTTCTGTACAAACACCGTGTATAATATGATTCAATATTTGCAAATGCTCTTCAAATGTTTTTTACTGAATATTCAATTAAATACAGTTATCTTCTGATATCTGCAGTTTTTTTATCAGGAGATCAGATGAGTCTTGAATAATTCGTTGGGCATTTTGAGGTGTTTTGCAGCGGACTACGAGAACTGCTTCCTAGAAAATATGCAGTCCAGTATTAACAACACGTAAAGATTTTAGGTATGTTTAATGAAACATGAATACCTCATAATATTTGTGTTTTTTTTTTTATTCTGAAAGAAAATTTTAACCCAGTTTATATGCATAATATTGAAATAGTATAAAGCAGTTGCAAATCAGTTATTTGAACGATGTTTTTGACATTAGTTTTTTTCCCATTTCACTATGCTGTGAACGAATTTCATTTTTTTTTCAGTAGATGAAGTATTATAAATCATTATCAAGATTTTATTTTTATTTTCATGCTACTTTTAGTCTTTATCTTGATATATTTGTTGCTTTTTAACGCCATTTTTTCAGACCAGATAAAAAACGTATTGCAATAAACAAAATAAAAAGCTATCTCAATTATTAAATATCTTCTTTGAAAGTTTAATCTTGCTGAAGACTGCAAGAAATAGCGTTGAGTTGGTGGTAAGAAATAGAAAGTTACTCAAAGATTTCTGAGCAGATTAACGATTAAGTCTCTCAATTCATGTAAATATAAAGTGTTTAGAACTTGTTTACGTTCTATTATTCTGTTTCCATACCAGCACCATGGGTAGTCAGCCTTCTAAGATTATTTTTACCTGTTTATTTAAAGACATTATTTCATTTACTGAATAGGAGATTAATTCCATCTTTTGTTTAGACAACCGGAAGATGATCAATTGCCTGAACAAAGGTTGGAGTGTACGTGACTCTTCTTGAAGCCATAAACAATGTTAAATCAAGTAAGAACAGAGAAATATTTTAGATGTCATCATCATCATCAGTCTTTTAATGTCCGTTGTCGGACATTGACTTTCCCAGGATTTGCCACACTTCCCTATCATGGGTGTCGTAGAGCCAATACTTTTCCTAAACTTGTCTAGCTCGTCTCTCCATCTAATATTTTGCCGGCCTCGGTTGTGCATGTAGTCTTGGGGGATCCATGTCGTGAGTTGTGATGTCCATCGGTTGTCCACCATACTTGCAACATGGCCAGCCCACCGCTATTTCAGATTTTTAATGGATTCTACGATGTTCCTAACTCTTGTCTTTTCTCGGATGTACTGTGCTGTCTTGTGGTCTCTCAATGTGAGGCCAAGCATAATTCTTTTACGTGCACGTTGCATGCTTCTCAATTTGCCGATCTGTCTCTTGGCTAGGTTCCACGTTTCAGCTCCATAAGTAACTATCAGGAGGATGCATTGATTGTTTACCCATCTTTTCAAGATTAATGGTATCTTCTTATTCTAGAAGGTTGAGCTAGCTCTGCCAAAGGCTTGCCATCCTAGTGTGATTTTCCGATTTATTTCTTCTTTTGCAGATCTCATGGAGATTCGTGAAACAACCACATCGGGGATAAAAATCATTAAGATCAAAATCGAGGACACACAACTAGAGGAAGTAGACCACTACATCTACCTAGGACAACGAATCTCAATGAGACCCTCAAAAGAAGAAGAAATCAAGCGAAGAATCACACTACGATGGCAAGCCTTTGGCAGAGCTAGCTCAACCTTCAAAAATAATGAGATCCCATTAATCCTAAAGACAAGGGTGTATAACCAATGGATCCTCCAAATAGTCACTTATGGGGCTGAAACATGGACCCTTACCAAGAGACAGACACGCAAAGTGAGAAGCATGCAACGTGCACATGAGAGAATAATGCTAGGCCTCACATGGAGAGACCACAAGACAGCACAGTACATCCGACAAAAGACAAGACTTAGGGACATCATAGAATATGTTAAAAATCTCAAATGGCAGTGGGCTGGCCATGTTGCAAGAATGGCAGACAATTGATGAACATCACAACTCACGACATGGATACCCCAAGACTACATGCACAACCGAGGCCGGCAAAATATCAGATGGAGAGACGAGCTAGACAGGTTCAGGAAGTACTGGCTCCGCGACACCCATGATAGGGAAGTATGGTAAATCCTGGGGAAGGTCTATGTCCAACGACGGACGCTAAAAGACTGATGATGATGATGATGTGCTCCAAGGGCAACTACCCAAACATTACACCAAGAGAGAGTCCGTTCATGCTGGGTCATCGGCCCCAAAACTCAACCATATCACTTATTTTGGGTGAGGATGATGGGCTCTGAATGTGACTACCAAAATCTTTCACCAAGAAAATTCGTACTAAGTCACCGGTCCAACAGCGACCATTTAATCACAGCCTTAAAACTGTCAACAAAAGGACAACTTTTTAAATAGGCACCTACAACACCAGAACACTGTCAACTAACATTTATCTAACCGATCTAGAAAGTGAAATCACAAATGTCGGATGGGACATCATAGGCATTAGCAAGGTAAGAAGACCCGGAGAAGAACTAATCGAACTGAGGAGCAGATACATCCTTTACAGCTACGAAAAAGAGAATGTAAAACAAAGTGTTGGCTTTCTCATCAATAAGGACCTCAGAGACAATGTAACTTGCTCCATAGCAGTCTCTGACCGAGTAGCTAGCGACACAATACAACTTTCAAAACGATACAAACTCAATATAATCCAAGTGTACGCTCCCACTTTGCAATCAACCTAACAGAAAATAGACAACTTCTTTGATGACTTTAACTCCCTACTCCAAGACACCAAAAAACACTTTAATGTTATCATGGGAGACTTCAACACACAGCTAGGACAAGGGAGTGAAGATTGCATCGGCAAATTCGGATACAAAGTACGGAACGATACAGGAGAAGATTTTTAAAACTTTGCAATGACTAATGGATTTAAAATTATGAACACCTTCTTCAAAAAAGGAAATGGACTTGGAAGAGCCCCAACCACGAAACAAACAACGAAATAAACTCCATCCTAACGGACAAAAATGATATCGTCAAGGACATCCAAGTCCGGAATCAAGTCAATGTAGGCAGTGAACAAAGAATGGTACGATGTAAAATACAACTAAACACCAACAAAGAACGCAGGAAATTGTACCACACCAAACCACAGCCTTTAACCATACTAAAAGATTTTTATCTTAGTGTTCTTATCTCCGATGTGGTTGCTGCACATGATCTTCGTCTTGCTGAAGTTCATGTGTAGGCTGACTTTCTTGCTCTCTTCATTTAGTTCCTCTATCATTAGTTGGAAGTCGTGTAGATTCTCTGTGGTAAGGGCTATGTCGTCTGCAAATGTGAGGTTGCTCAGATACTCATCGTCTATCTTAATTCCTTTGTTGTCCCAGCCTAGTCTTCTGAAGATCATCTCGAGGAAGGCAGTGAAGAGTTTAGGTTAGCTGGTATAACCTTGTTTTACTCCTTTCTCAAGCTGAAAGAGGTCCGAGTCCTTATATAACCTGATAAAAGAGCTGCCGTGATTGTATATATGTCTCAACACTTCAACATATACTGGATCTATACCTTGCCGACTGATGGCCTCCATGACCTTGGGGATTTCTAATGAGTCAAATGCCTTTTTGAAGTCGCTAGATGCTACGGCAAGTGGTAGTTTATACTAATACTCAGCTGATTTATCGAGTGCTGGTGGTCCATGGTCGAGTAGCTTCTTCTAAAACCAACGGCTTGCGTATCTCGCTCATTGTTTTGTAGTCCCTGTCTGGACGAATAGAGTTTTTGGTAGAATTCTTTGGTACGTTCGACAATCCTGTCTCTGTCTGTTGTTAGGCTTCCATTTTCCTCGAGTATGCTAGTTATTTGCCTTTGTCCCGAGTTTAGGAGTTTGTTTATAGCTTTGAAGCCCCGACCTTTTTCAAGAGTCGATTCGATGACTGCCGTCGTGTATCTCCTTCTGTCTTCTCTTCGTTTTTTCTTGATCAATTTATTTAGTTCAGCCTCTCCAATTTTTTCTCTCGTTGATGTCGGTGGCTTGAGGTTTCTTCATTTTTTGATGAGATTTCTAGTTTCATCTGAAATTTAGTTAATGGGTTGTTTGCTCATTGGCTTCAATTTACAGGCTACTTCAATCATTGACGTTGTCATTTTGTTGATTAGTTCGTTGATGTCACCCGAAGCAAGTGATGTGGCTGGGTCTCTTGGTACCGATGTCCCAGCAGGAACGGCCGATATAATTTTTAGTGTGCAAACCATAGGGAGTGATGAGCCATGCCATGCCACGCTGGCCCATGACGTGTTGTCAGGTGGTCGGGTGGATTGTGCACTGCTGATGTTGGTCAGTGGCCTAAGAGCTCCCCCGGCTCTTGATAGTTTGAAGTACTGATCCAACCTCCCCATCGCCATCAACTGCTTTGACCGGGGCTTGAATGGCCAAAAAAACAAAAAACAAAAAAAGAATCTAATGTTAGATTAGATGGAAAAGCGACACATTAAAGTTGTAGATTCTTGCTGGGAGACAGACATGATATATTTAGCAAAGAAAGGTGAAAAAATAAAACTTTTTCAACTGCATAGATGAAATCCCCAGGACGACTATGCTGCTGTAAATTTGGATGAGTACTACTGAATTTTTCTGAATTTATTTATTCATTTTCTCATTTTAGATGTATTATATGTTAATTCATTCTTGAAAAAACGCCCTCACTCTTCGATACACTTTTCAATTCACTGAATAAGCTGAGGTCAAGTTCAAGGGAGAATCATTAAATATTTTTACATGTAATGCATTCATAACAAATTCATCTTAGTGGAAAAATTCACCGATATGAAGATTTCCCCGCTATCCGGAAGTGGCCTTCGCATAATCTTTTCGTGAGCCGAAATGCTAAAAGCAAAAGAGCAACTACCATAAATTTATTCAGGAAAATACTTGACCATTCCAAGATCAAAAAATTGGAGATGATGTTGGTAGCATGTACAAGAGACTGGAGTGTAGAAGATAAGATGAAGAGGATGTCTGCTGTCTCTGTAAGGCTCACTGCTTAACAAAAACTGAACAGGAAAAATGCACAGAATAAAACGGTGGATAGCGAGTATAAATCCCCGCCTCTCGCTCTCACTACGAAATAGATTCCTGTGTTACGGTTAGCAGACCAACAAAATCATACTGTTCTTTGCTCGAGTATATTTCTTTCGATAAATAGATAAAGAAAAGCTATTATAACATGTAAAAAGTTACATTAGATAATAAATATGGTTAGAATAAATTCCATTTATGACATCGCTAACGTTTTCTATTGGAAACCATCTGAAAATAAGTCAAACAGCTATAATCTTGTAGATTCTGTAGGATTTAGATGTGATTATCAAATCTGCCAGAACATGCTTCAGAAATGATTAAAATATCTTTTCTTTCCAAAAAATAAAATAAAATAATTTTTGGAAAGGGGTCTGGAAGAATTTTGATACCAATCTTGAAATCCTTTCAAAGAACAGTCTTGATGGGAGGGATTGAACACACAAACAAACAAACAGATGTGCGTATAAAAATAGTTTTCCTATCTTCAATTTTTTGTCAAAAATATTCAATTGAATATAAAACTTGCCTATCTTCTGTCCCTATTCTCTCAATGCAATCACCATTTATGAATGATTCAATATTGACAAATGCTGTTGAAATGCAGTTAAATAAATGAAGTTACCTTTTGATATTTGTCGGTCCGTTAAAAGTGGGCTGCATCATAGTTGAACGCATGCAGGACATTCCTGGAAGATCATTTTGTATCTTTTCAAATCTAGTTTAGACTTTATGAGAAGTGATCTTCAACATTTGGATGATCAGCAAGCTCTTATTTACCTGAATCACAACGTGGAAGGGGTGAGGCAAAAGATCGGTTCAACGCATGGGGCAACAAATCCTATCCAGTGCTAGTGGGTCCTAAAAACAACTGACCTGCTCACAGGGCTAACCCTGATACCTCTTAGCCAGACTACACAGAAAAATAACAACGTCATCTCACCTGTGTTCGTCTAGTCAGGAATTAGCTACAAAAGCCTCAATGATCCACAATCTAATCTCGTTGGTAATTGAAGGTGGGCTAAAACCTTATTATATAATTTATTAATGGTTTGATATAAAACTTGTATGATAATAAACAATATTTAGAAAATAGTCAAGATTGCTGGTTGTATAGTAATGATCAGCAGACTTATCTTCCTGGCCGTTGTTTCTGGGTTCAATTCTCATAGGATTTCCTATTAGTCATACTGAGAATAAAGACGAGATCCTATGTAACAATGGATCAAGAAATAAGCTGTATAGCAATGATCCACAAAGCGAATATGCAGCCCGTTATTAGTGGGTAAGATCGTCATTGGATCTGTCAGTATTGATGTCTGATACAAGATTTGCAGCAATAATCACCAAGCTAATCTTAATAGTGTGACACAGGATCGCTTTTACGTGAATAAAATTCACCTGTAAATGCATGGGGTACGAACTTTGAAAACAAATTGACTCAAGCCCTTGCAACTATTGATCCATAAAAGCATTTGACATGGTCACAGCACGATCCATGATCCCACAGCTCCAGACCAGATAGAGAAATGTCAAAACCATTGCATTTTCATCCGCCTACTCAGTAATGATCTTCAAAATATATATCTTGATGGTCAGCATGCTAATCTTGCTAGCAGCTATTAGTGGGTCCAATCCTGATTAGATCTCCCACTATGCAGGTCGGATGAAAAGAAAAAAACGTCCAAGCCGAGAAATGTAAAATGGACTTTGAGGCTCGTCAAGTAACAGTAATCAACAAAGAAATCATGTGGACCTATGTTGATAGGTTTCATCCTCGTTAAATACATTGTCCGATACTAACTGACGCCAAGTTCATATCTGTACCAATGCAAATAAATGTTTGTGGCTTTCTAACTATCGAAATGTGTAGACTATTTATACCTTTCATATTTTGCATTCACAGCATCCAAAAAATAATTCTTATTCGTCTATGAAATAAACGCAAAGTTAACATTCAAGTACACGATCATTTTGCAATTTATTGTATTGCCGAGAAAATGAAAAGACACAAGGTCAGACTCCTGGATATGACAATGAAGCTCAAACTTATTACAGTATTAATGGACAATGAGACGAGTTTACCAACCATTGCTCTCTGATAACATTCTTATGATACTCAATAAACTCAGATTTGTCTGATACAAGGATAGAATTTTGATGTTTTCATTGACAATCAAAATCACCACGGTAGTAATGGTTTGAGAAACTATCTTGCAAACCGTTGTTCCATGATAACGTCTTTATATTGACATATATACAGGTGTGCGTGTAGTGTATATACATATAACCCAAATATATTGATGACAAAGGAGAGTACATCAAACATTGATCCCTCTCCTCACTCCAATACCCTAGACTCTATAGAACGCAACGAAGAAGGCATATGTGATTTTTTAAAAACTTACACAGAACACAAAAAGAATACCAACACCACCATTAGATGCAGCATATTACCAATCAACACAACTGCCACCAACCTCTGCTCCAACCTGAGACAGCTTGAAATAAACACTGCATCCAATACCTTCCGTGAAATGACTACTACAATATGTACATCGGGGAGACATCGACACCTCTCAAGAAAAGAACTTGCAAATACAAAAGTGCTTTAAACCTGGGGGAAAAGACAAAGACCTTGGTTGAACATAGAAACACACAAAACCAGAAAATTCAATTTTCACCAAGTGCACCCCATCAAAAATATTTATGACTCCTCGGCACTCAGATGTATTGAAGCAGCTGTTTCCCTCCATTTTCTTCCTAATCTCTCCTCTCACTGTCCCTTCTTACCTAGAACAAACCCCAAAACCACACACACAGAGAAAAAACGAACACCTTCTGACTTTCTTCTCACAGACTTTTCTTATTTCAGACCAACACTTCCATTGAAGCTACTATTTGAATAACCAACAACATAATTATCCCCATTTTACTCTTCACCAAGTTATGCCAAAGATCATAGCTGGCAACCATTGAAACATGCCTACGTAACAAACATTGTTTAGATATTTCATCTGCTTTCTCTCAATTTTTCTTTTCATCTTCAAAAAAAAAAAAAAATATATATATATATATATATATATATATATATATAATGTGTACTTTAGAGAGTGAGACAGACTCGGGAGTGAAGTTTTTGGTGGTAAGGTTTATTAATCCTTATATGTCTATAGTCCATACATGTTTCGGGATTTCTCCCATCATCAGTGGTGCATGTTGTGTGAGTGTGGATTAAAATGTACCATGTGGAACCAGAGTCCACTGCCAGGGACTATGCATTGTGGATAAGTTTTGTTGTCAGGGCTACTAGATGCCTCCTGCTGAATGTAAGAATGACCAGCAGGTATTGGGATTTTGGTAAAGCAGCAGCAGTTTGCCTTGGGGAGGGCAGAGTGTGTCAAGGTAGGGGGTAGTGTTGTAGAGGTGGATTTTCTGGTATGTTTGGGGTAGTGTAGGAGGGGTGGTGGGGTTATGGAGCTACATAGGTATCAACCTTAAAAGTTACTGAAAATGTTTCGGCTATGAGTTGAACAAGGGTTATAACAGGCTAAGGTGAAGTTTTTCCTATGGGTCTAGGTGACTTTGAAGCTTCCATTATTGAATGTTTCTAAGATGTGGGTGTGAGGATATTAATGGTAGGAGTTGTGTGTATTAGTGTTCTGTGTGGTGAGGGTTGTTCAGTTTAGTATTTTGATGGTGTGTAGTAGTGTTTTAGTAAGTTTTCTAAACTGCTTACTAGTGTTGGAATCAGGTTTTCTAACTCCCCTTCCATATTTAGTGGTAGGGGCTTTCCTCATTTTTTGGTAGAGTGTGTGTGTGAGTTGATGTAGGGGTTACCTGCTGGTCAGGGTGTTTGCTTGGGTCTTCAGGATGCTTTCCAAGGGTCAATGTGATGGGTTGAGGGAGGATGCTACTCTTAGGGCTTTCCTCTTGCAGGGTATGAGGGGTAGTAGGTCTGAGGCCCTTATGGAGTCTAGTTTTCTTGTTTCTATTATCTGTATGCTGGTTTTTGTAGTTGTGTTTGTTCATATAGATGTGTCTGTTCACAATATTGGTGTCAGTAATATTAGTATTTGTGTAGGTGTTTCTGTTATGTTTGTTCATATGTGTGTGTCTGTTATAGGTGTTAGTATTGTTAGTGCTAGTGTAGGTGTTTTTGTTTTGTTTGTTCGTATGCGTGTGTCTATTTCTATCGTTGTTCGTGTGGGTATGGATGATGTTTTTGTCAGTATTGGTGATTCTTGTTGGGTAGCCTGTGTCTGTGTGTCTAGTGTTAAATCTGTGTTTGGTGGGGGAATTGGTTTTTTTTGGGTATGTAGGTGGTAGGTTGGGGGTAGGTAACAGAGGCCTGGTGGCTCTTTTGGTGGGTTGTATCTTAATTTCTCTCATATTCTGTGGAATCGCAGATCTGTGTGTGATATTGTGTCTAAGTTTGTTGTATTTTTTAGTTTTGGTGAGGTTAAGTTGTTTTTTTCTTCCTCCTATGTTGATGTTGATCGCTTCCTGTATTTCATTGTATTCATCTGTGTATGTGTGTTGCTGTAATTTTTGTTCCAATTCGCTGATATCTGTTAGAGTGTCTTTGATGGTTTTTTGGCAGAATTGGATGGTGTCATCTAAAAGATCCATAGAAAGTGTGTGGATCTTGTTGTTCCATAGATTAAGGAAATCTGCATCCTGGTTCCCTATGGAGGGGTGTAGGGAGATCCTGAAATTCACGGGAGTGAGTTTATTGTCCTTACAGGACTTTAGGAAGTCTAGATGTGACTCAAAGCGGGTAATTTTTTCTCTTCTTCGGTAGAGTCTCACCGACCATGTTGTGATGTTGTCTGAAGAGGTTGGTTCCATTGTGGTGTTAGGGTGGTTGTCCTTGTCAGAAGTGATAGTTGTTGTAGGAATGTGTTCCTTCTCCATGTCTCAGTAAGGTATGTATAATGTGTACTTTAGAGAGTGAGACAGACTCGGGAGTGAAGTTTTTGGTGGTAAGGTTTATTAATCCTTATATGTCTATAGTCCATACATGTTTCGGGATTTCTCCCATCATCAGTGGTGCATGTTGTGTGAGTGTGGATTAAAATGTACCATGTGGAACCAGAGTCCACTGCCAGGGACTATGCATTGTGGGTAAGTTTTGTTGTCAGGGCTACTAGATGCCTCCTGCTGAATGTAAGAATGACCAGCAGGTATTGGGATTTTGGTAAAGCAGCAGCAGTTTGCCTTGGGGAGGGCAGAGTGTGTCAAGGTAGGGGGTAGTGTTGTAGAGGTGGATTTTCTGGTATGTTTGGGGTAGTGTAGGAGGGGTGGTGGGGTTATGGAGCTACATATATATATATGAATATACATATATATATATATATATATATATATATATATATATATATATATAGATGTAGATATGTGTGTGTGTGTGTGTGTGTGTTTATATATATATATATATGTATCCATTTGCGAGTATATGTGTATATACATTTGGATATATGTACACACACACACACACACGCATATATATATATATATATATATATATATATATATATATATATACATACATATACATATATATATATGACTACATGTATTACATATAGATATAAATGTATGTACATATATAAATATATAATACACACATATATATATACACACACACATATATATACGTATGTGTGTGTGTGTAAATATGTTTGTATACATATGTATAGATCATATATATCCATTTCTTGATTCATGACTGACTAAATTTTTTTTGTGGTATTAAGTTAATTTTTTTTTGCAAGAATTGTATATTTATATATACACGTACATTTATATCTATATGTAATACATGTACTCATATATATATATATATATATATATATATATATATATATATATATATATATATATATACACGCACATATATATAAGTGTGTGCATGCATGTGTGTGAACATTCATATAATTGTCAATAAAACAAACACCACTGATGAAGTTTTTGAATGAATAATCTTTTATTTAGGAACATACACAGAAAAAGATTTTTTTACTCCCACGTATCACGTGACAGGAGGATATTTGATTTTTTCCCGATCTTTTTCTTATAAATTTTGTTGGAAGTCAAAATGTCACTTTTGTGTATCAACATGTTCGATGTGCTTTATCATTATGCAGGCGCTGAAAAAAAGACAAAGAAAAACATGTAAAAGAAATTGAAAAAGTCACTTTGGCCACATATACTTTGGTTCATTTACAACCGAGGAGTCTTCCACGAGAAATATCGTATTCTTCCCATGTCAAGAACACTTCAGACTCAATATTGCACTGAAATTTTGTGTTTGAACGATTTTCAAAAGAAGAATATATACAATATTCTCATGATTTTATAATTTATCTCCAACAGTGTTTGAAAGTGGAAAACAATCAGCATGGTCGCCTGGTTTTATTGATTGAAAGAATTATTTTTTATCGCTACTAAACACAATCGAAATTCACAATGGATGGGTATTTGATTAAGATAGTATTATTTTCATAAGCTTCACTGGGAAACCCTTTTGAAATACAGTAGTTGTACTTCTTTTGTAACTTAATGATGTCGTTTCAAAAGTTGTGATCATTTGCGAAGACTGAAAATACGGGAAATATCGATATCCAACATTTAAATTACTGCTAATTCGCTAGTTGGTGTAGCGTACTTCATACATAGGACAATGAATTTTCTTTAACCTTCTGTCAGCCATGGCTTAATAGTAGACTGGGTTCATGAAGCAAGAGAAAACCATTCAAGAAGCACAACACTGATTTCTGTCGATCAAGAAAAAATGTCTCGAATGTGCTTCTTAGTTTGAACGCTATTATGAATTGATTGTTGAGTATTGACCTTATCAGATGACTTAATCAGAGGTGATATTGCGTAAATGTGCTACTTAACAGCCATGCAGATTCAATTAAGTCATCAATAAATGAGGACTTTGTTAAGAAGGCCACACTCCCCCTGGCAGGTCGTATCTCGAAATGGTTGTAAGTCGGAGAAATTTCTTTGTTTTGTGTTTGAATTAAAAACATTGTACTTAAAATGATGAAACCATTTTCAAACATATCTACATACTGTGAATACTGAATTGATTCAATTTTAAATTCTAAAAACGATATAAAAAAAGAAACTAATAAGTTGTCGTATTTCAAAGTTATAAAAGTAATAAATCCCTTTTTCAGAAAAAGAGTTCAGAAATCAGAAATATGTATTATGTGAGTTGAATTAATGACGGCTGCTGGACAATTTTTGATTTTCTTGATGATTTAATTATGTTTTACCGATTTTTAATTCATTTTGAATCTTTTTTTTTCAGTGTACAAAATCGAAAGACTTTTAATGAATTTATTTCTTACATGGTCGTCACATGACATGGTATTCACAATGTTCATGTTAAAATTCAACTAATTCCACTCTGTTTCATAAGTAAAATATCGATTTTTAAAATGGAAAACAAATATACAATATAGGTAGAAGCAAGAGTAATACGTATTCATGGTATTTACACAGTATATATGTTTTTTTAATGTACAAGTATAATTCATATGCTTTCTTTATCAGCGCTTATAGACACGTACGACCAAGCAAATGTTTTTATTTACTTACATTCCATTGATTCAGGGTTGTATCTTTTATATCTGCATGATTTTTTATACCATCAGGGGGACATCAGACATGGGACGACCTGTATTTGAGAGGAAAACACAGTAAAAATTTTAAATGTATTTCATTGACATGAATATCTGCTTGTTTAGTGCACATGGATGTACAATTGGTGTAGTCGGTCGGAATCGGCGACACAAGCTCAAAATCCAATCGGAACTGGTTATAATCACTTTGTACTAATGGCCTTGAAGAAAGCATGAATCCATGGTCCCTTAGTTATGGATAAAATAGCAGAGCAGAGTGGGTCCTCTAACCTAGGGAAGGCAACCAGTCTAGGAGAAATACAACTGATTCAAACAGCAGAGAATAGAGCTCCCTCAAGGTGGTTGGACACCCAATTGAACATTGTCATTCCTGCAGCTTGTGCAGCCATGTGAATGTCAGATATATCGCTGTCTACTTCCCTCTGGCACTACACCCACAAAACGGAGACAGGGATTCTTTCGGCTCTATGATCAGGCTGCGTGTAGCATGCGCCTCTGGGACGTATGACATTCCATTCTCTGCACTGACTAAACAGAAGCCATCAACAGTTCAATGCAGCACAATGACAAACTGGGATAAAAAAGAAAGTGTTGCTTGATCGTATAGCACTAATCTCCAAAGTGAGAATGGCTAATTTGGCAGGAATATCAGCATTGAAGATCCCAGATATTGCTATTCACCAAGCTTTGCTTAGACTGACATAGAACCAGCGTCTTGGAGCCCACAATATGGATCGGAGTCTCTATTCTATCGATGTACTCTGTTGTACAAATACCATAATGATCGACTACATTAGAATGCTGACAAGATACTTCTAACCATTTCGATGTAGAGTAAGTGAATTACTTACAGCTCATGGGTTTGCCGAGTTCTGGTTCCAGGTCTTTGATCAGATCTGTTCCACATTTTGATGAATTCATTTCTTGAACTTCCCTATGGATACAAGAACATGAAAACTTTCAACAAAAGTCTTTTTTTCAATGATTTCTTTTTACTAAACATATCAATATCTAGTCTTGATCTATTTGTAAAGTATTTTGGATTCTCAAAATTGAGGAAAGATTTGCAGAAATTACAGTTCAAACATATTTTCTACTTTTTGACACTGTATGTGGACCAACGTCAAGACGTTTTGACAGTTATACTCTCCAGTCTTCCTTAAAGTCTGAGATAATTATTATTCTATGAATTATTTTCCTCTGCTGTTTTTGTTGCTTTCATCACAAACATATCTTCAAAATTCGTACTTGATCCTCCCAATTGATTAGCGTTATATCCAATGTGTTGCCAGGCTTTCTGCAATTTAGTATAATCATAATTCTATCAGCCATGATTGAACTGCTACCTTGATCATAGCTGTTTTCATCTCATTAATCAATGCTTTTCAACGTGATTTTGATAACAAAAAATATTTTAGGAATGATATCAAGTCTCTAACCCTCAGTCAGTGCTTTTAGGCTTTTCTTTATAATGTTTAAAATAATTTGTTCGACTTTTGAAATAGCTTGCCGTATTTTTTTATTGCCTGCGTCGTTTTTTTTTAATTTGGTTATCGGATTTTTCAATTCGCTTGCTATGGCTTTGAATTTGCATATCATATGTTTAATTTGTTGTCAATATTTTTTTATCTGCTTTCACTGAATTTTTTGTATCATTTTGCGCTGGAAACGGTATAAATAGATTAAGATATTGGCAGACGTGAACAGACCACATATAGATTGATATAGATGATTATTGAAATGAGAGAAAAAGAAAACTCTGACGGATAGATAGATAGATAGATAGATAGATAGATAGATAGATAGATAGATAGATAGATAGATAGATAAATAGATAGATAGATGGATAAGTTATAAATTGATTTAGATAGATAGATAGGCAGATCAATGGATAGATAAATAGATATGAATGGGGTGATATAAATCTTAAAAAAGAAATGGGCTGATAGATAGATAGATAGATAGATAGATGTATAAATATATATAAAAAGGAATGAATTGACTGAGACCAATTTATGAAGAGATTGATGAGGAAAATCAAACAAATTGACACAAATAGATAAATAAATATATTGATATGTGGATTGAAATAAATTGATTGATTAGATAGATAGATAGATAGATAGATAGATAGATAGATGGATGGATTGACATAGATATATGCGTGAAGAGAAATGAATTGACTGACGCCAATACATTGATAGATAGATATATCTGAAGAGACTACAAACAGATTGATAAACACGATGAACAGAATGGGGGCAGAGAGAAAGAAAGTTCAGTTTCAATTGTAACAATGGTTGGAGCTGCATTCCTTTTGAATATTTCTCGAAGGAAATATCCCAAGATTTTTAAATGTAAGAAGAGGCATAAAAGGAGAGAAAACTACTTACAAAGATTCATCAAAGGTTGTATTCTCAGTTGTATAGTCCACTGTACTTTCTTCCAATGATCCATCAGAGTGTTGGAATACCTGTCGATGAACGAAAAGAAATATAAAAAACAAGATTCTTGGGAGATTTGGATATTGTGAGAGTCATTGGCATTTCAAATTCGGACACTGACTCTGAAAGTCTATGTTTATGCTTCGTAATGTCTATGCTTCATAATGACAGGGTACTTTGAACGTTGATATTTACTAAGCTTGGATCAGTGCAGTACAAGGCCAAGTTGGGATTCATGATAATAGGAAGATTGTATAGCGCTAATCATTCATGTTGAAAGAGCCTGTCTAATTTGAAAACCTGCTTTTCTTCATCTACTCAGCTATGTTTAATATAGAGTAAAATAAGAATAGTTAGATTGTGTAGAATCGATTTTCCACACGAGAAAGGACTCCTAAACTGTATCAGAGTTCAACATATAGTAAAAAGAAGATTGTGTAGCACCAACAAGCTTAGTTTACTACGTCACAGTACTGAATGAGGGTAAATAGGGGTAGGAAATTTGTGTTGCACAAATTTTCCAAATCGGATCTTCCCACTACCTGGTAACTCTACATTTGAAATCCTGTTTTATTTTACCTGGGCTCCAATGACCATCACTGAGAAACATGCAACTTTAACAGCCAACTGGCTTACTCACAAAATATTGATAGCAGAAAGGAAGAAAAAGAAGTAAAATAATGAGATCTCTACTCACCCCTGGTCTCCCTTGGGTAAAATCAGGGCATATGAAGATAGCAATGATAGACAAAACACAAAAGAATACGTTTTTCATTTTTGTCTTTTCCTGTGACTTCAGGTAGAAATTACAGAAAGCCCAACAGCAGCGTCGTTTGATATAAAAGTGAAATATATGGTCCTGAGCTATTCACAATATTTGCTTTCTTCTTTCAGCTGCTCTCTTTCTTCTTTGCTTGTTTGTCAAAGTTTGATTTCTCTTCGACTAGTCGATCTGTTTTTATACGCAATGCGTCTCGCTTTCAACCAAAAGAAGGGCTAGATTTTTGAGAAAAAACACACTCGTCACGCTAGATTAACGTTCAAAGACGTCAGTGACGGATTATCCATACCACTTGCAATTCTTGTTTCAGCTTGACTAAGTTTTTGTCTGACTTTGCCTCTTTGCTCTCAGCTCCGTTGAATAGATTTCATATCAACCCCCACCTGGTGTTTGTTGTCATGGAAAATTTCATGTGTAATGGTAAGATGATATCTGGCTTTTGCTTCCAAAGAATCAATCAACTCAATTCAGTGTCGTATCAAAAATATAAATGATCGATGCATTTCAATTAGATTTAAATTTTTTGACCAAAAATCTTTCAACAACATTAGAATCCCAACTATTTTCTAAGGTAGAAATGGTATTTCTTGGTAGAAGAAGTCATTGCAAAAGTCATTACTTCTTTTTACTGTATCACTTTATGACAGAGAAAAATGCAAAAATTCGAGAAAAAACTGTGCCTTCATTACAAGAATATATTTGTTTGGTCTCACATAACCAATCTTAGTTTTCAAATAAAAGGTTTTATATTATATAAGTAATATATTTAGCAGTTTTCAATTCAATTCATTGAAAATAGTTGAATTGAAAGATTCAACATCTCTACTTTGTTTATCAAAATCGTTTCTGGAGAAAATAGTATCTTTATTTTGATTATATATATATATATATATATATATATATATATATATATATATATATGTGTGTGTGTGTGTGTGTGTGTGTGTGTTTGTGTGTGTGTGTTTGTGTGTGTGTGTGTGTGTGTGTGTGTTTAACACTCTTGACTGCTGTAAGATTATTTTGACAAGTATATCAATGAACCATGTACATAGGCACTTTTCTCACTGCTCCCGTTGTCTGAAGATCTCATAAATTCTTAGAAGCCGTTTATGACTTGTAGATACAAAATCAACTTATTACGATTGGAAATTCGCTCATTCTTGGATATCAAGATTTTTTTAATTGCTTTTTCACTCGTCCATACTGAAATCGAAAATAAAGGAAATCTTGTCTCAAGTAGCCTAAAACTTGTCATATTACATATATTTACAAATTTCCGTAAAATTCAGTTCTGCAATTTAGGCGTATATTCACTTGTTTGTTAATAAACTTTGAAAAATCCACAAGAAAACGGATATTTCCCCGAATTACCTTATTTTCACAACAACATTTATGACTTCATGTAATAAAGCAAGAAAACACCAAACGTGTTTACATTGATTTATTAAAATCGATTGAGTTTCACAAAAGATATTACAAAATTAAAATTGTATTTTAGCATAAAATCTCAACTTGATCATATTGAGGGCACATCACTATAGTGCGTGCCCGAATAATATATGTATTACATTTACCTGGAAAGTATTCAGCCATTTTATCTCAATCTCACTCAGTGGTGTCCCACTGTCGATTGAGTAAGCCAACATGCTAGTTTGTGTTTATGCATGGGCAAGAAGGTCCCCTCTAATTAGTTGCTACATTACATGAAGGTCTCATGGGTGATTCTCGAAACATACTCTTTTTTCTCCTAACATACATCCTAACTGTTTTCCACCGTATTAAAACGTGACTACCAATCTGTTTTTTTTTTTCATATGGATTATCTACTCAGCGTAGTTTAGTATCAGACCAAAATAGAATAGTCCAGTGTTACAGACAGCCAACCAAGAAAGTCATACTATTCATTATTCGAGTATATTTCTATCGATGATAAGTTAGTGTGTGTGTGCGTGAGTGTGTCCACATATACATATATATATATATATATATATATATATATATATATATATATATATATACATATATATATATATATATATATGTACATATATATATAAATATATATATATATATATATATATATATATATATATATATATATATGTGTGTGTGTATGTATATATATATATAACTTGCCTATATTCTATCCATTTCGTTTCTATACAAACACTGTGTATAATATAATTCAATATTTGCAAATCTTCTTCAAATGTTTTTTACCGAATATTCATTTAAATACAGTTATCTTCTGATATCTGCAGTTTTTTTATTAGCAGATCTGATGAGTCTTGAATAATTCGTTGGGCATTTTGAGGTGTTTTGCAGCGGACTACTAGAACTGCTTCCTAGAAAATATGCAGTGCAGTATTAACAACACGTAAAGATTTTAGGTATGTTTAATGAATCATGAATACCTCATAATATTTGTGTTATTGTTTTATTCTGAAAGAAAATTTTAACCCGGTTTATATGCATATCATTGTAATAGTATTCAGCACTCGCAGATCAGTTATTCGAACGATGTTTTTGACATTAGTTTTTTCCCATTTCACTATGCTGTAAACGAATTTCATTTTTTTTCAGTAGATAAAGTATTATAAGTCATTATCAAGACTTTCTTCTCATTTCCATTCTACAATCTTATCTTCATCATTCATTTTTTGTTGTTGTTGCTGTATAATGTAATCTTTTCAGACCCGTCAAAATTTAAAAAAACAGCAATGATATTCAGATGAATGTAAAAAGTAGTATGAAAAGATGCAGAAATTGTTCGCAATCGCTGCACAGTAGTTTTATGATATCTGTGGTTTTAGTTGATGAATGATATACTTCTTTTTTGCAAGCATCTACTTTTTAAAGATCTTTTAAAACGTATTGCAATAGTTGAATATATTCTTTGAGAGTTTAATTTTTGCTCAAAACTGCAAGAAAATAGCGTACAGCTGGTCGAAAGGAATAAGAAAATACTTTAGCGTACTCACAGAAGATTTATGAGCAGATTAAAGATTAAGTCTCTTAATCCATGCAAATATGAACTGTTTAAAACTTGCTCATCTTCTATTTTTTTTTTGTTTTATACAAACACCATGAAATTATTTTCATCTGTTTATTCAAAGACATTGTTTCATTTACTGAATAGGAGATTGATTCGATCTTTTGTTCAGACAACCAGAAGATAATCGATTATCCGAACAAGAGTTGCAATGTTCATGACTTTTCTTTAAGCTATAGACAATATAAGATCAAGTAAGAGAAGAGAAATATTTTAGGTGTATCATATGTTAATTCATCCATAGAAAATCACTTTGACTCTTTAATACGCTTTTCGATTTATTGAATAAACTGAGGTCAAGTCAAAGAAAAAAATCAACATGTTTCTACATGTAGCGTGCTCATCACTAATTCATCCGCGTCGAAGAATTACCGATAAGTTGGTATTGTGTCCGCTATACATATACTTAGGAATTAAATACGAAACCCTCCTTTTAGCTAGATATTGGAAACGTCACTTCCTTCGACGACCTCTATAAAACCCCTGGACGCACATGCTGTAATGTTCATTGGCGCCGGCACTCCAAGCTGGTTACATTTTTGGCCCCGGCCGTTGTTGCCGGCTACTCTTTCTCTCTCTTTCCTTCTCTCTAAGATCGTTATTATTTCGCTGACCGCCCGGCTGATCCAATCTTAACTATTTTTTTACCGTGACCAATCTATGAACTAATTCTTCCACTTCACCGATGTTAAGGACTCTCACACACGCACAACTTCGTAGCTACGCAACTGTGTCCACACCACTTGCTCCAAATGGCTATACACCTCTCACTCTCATGAATGAAATGGCAATGCTTTTTATTATTTGATAGTCTCAACAATCTTCCCTAATTTTCTTGACTTCAGGAAACACGCATGGATAAGAAAAAGTCTGTCTTCTCTGTCTTCCATGGTCTGTCTGTCGAGTGTCAATCAGTGTCAGAGAATAGCCCCCAAATCACATGTAAAACTTGGCAGTTTGGCTCACACACTGAACCTGCTTTCCATATTCATTCCTTGGTACGCTCCAAGTCATATGGATTCAAATGCAGCTCATACACCTCTGCTCTGACTCCGAAGCCAGATCTATCAATGACAACAAAGCTCCCAGTTTTTGCTACCTCCTATCTCTTTACGCAATCGATCATGTTAACGTTATTATTACATGTACCTCATTTTCATTCGTCATTTGTCATTAATATCCTTGTTTTAAATGTACGTCTTTGTATTTTTTTTTACTTTGTTTCATCTCCGCATCTATGTTCATACTTGACCAGCGTTCTCTTCGTACATCTCCTTTTCTCCTTCCACATCTCTACTGACGTTGCTGCTAACCCCAAACCACGAGGAGACAAAATTCTTTGTCGTCAACATCTTCGCTATATGTATTCCTCAACCACTACAGCCAGAGCTTTAAATGCTTCATTTGTGAAAATATCCACCCCTTTGACATCACTTTTAGCTGCAAGTATATATATATACATACATATATATATATATATATATATATATATATATATATATATATATATATATATATATATATGTGTGTGTGTGTGTGTGTGTTTGTGTGTGTGTGTGTGTGTGTTCAGAGATTTAGGAGGGCGTTCTACGCATGTTGCAGGTGGACAGATGGATTCATGTCTTCCAAGGGGGTATCATATGAATTGAATGCCTATGATTAAAGTTTTGCGTTGAAACTTGGTTTTACGAAAGATTTCCGTGCTGTCAACGGTTAGGCCATCAGCACTTCAGTAAAATACCTGTGTATAAGTAGAAGCTTAATCTTTGACCAAGAAGCATTCATTCACTTCATAGTTTATTCTATGTAAAGACTATTAAAAACTAAAAAATAATAAACACTATATCACGTGAGTTAGGTTTGTGTGGCACTAGGTCGCACTTATGGAGTACCCAATAAGTGTCGAACTCTCTACAATAGTGATGGTCGAAGAATCTAGCTTACTTACCATTGCCTCATGATAACACTCCAATGATGATATTCACTGAGGTAAGCTTTGCATTTTCAGGCATCTGGCTACAATTTTGATGTCTTCATTAAGGAACAACTGTAGTAATGATCTGTGAAACTATCTTGCTAACCATAGCTCCGTGATTACGTCTCTATTTCATAGGCATATCCTAACCCAAGAGGAAGCCGATCTGTAATAGACAGTAGACTAAATTTCTGTATAAGACCTCTGAATGAAGTTAATAAATTATACCTAGTATAAATGGCAAATAAACAGGTACATAATTTTTAAAACATGTAAATATATAGTCATAAAATCCATTTTTTTTTGTATCACTAAATGACTTCCTGGCTGTGAATGGACCAAAGCATATGTGGCGAAAGTGACCTTTTTTATCCCTTTCTTACATATACTTTCTCTCAAGGCAAACTTAATATCAAGTCGAAAACATCCTGTTGATATCCAAACCAGTCTTTTTGACTTTTAACAAGTGCTAATTTTTTTTTGAAGTCGAAGAAAAATCATATTTTCTCATGTCGATAATACCAAGAATAAAACCAAATCTTCCTTTATATATATATATATATATATATATATATATATATATATATATATATATATATATATATATATATATATATTACGCACCAATCCAACCACAGCTCAAACCCGAGCAAACTGGAAATACACATTGTAACCAACATCTCTACAACTACTAAATATTTAGTAAACCAACCACTATAGAACCCCACCACCTGAAGCCAGTATTTATGCAATTCAGTGAAAAGACTGCAACAAAATCTACATCGGAGAGATATGGAGACCTCTCAAGAAAAGAATATACGAACGCAACAGAGCGCTGAATCTGGATGAAAAGATGAAAGCCCAGGTTGAATATAGAAACACACACAACCACAACTTCAACTTTCACCAAGCTCACTTCATCCGAAGTATTTATGACTCCTTGGCATGCAGATATATTGAAGCAACCCCTTATATCCAAATGCAATACAATAAAAGAAAGGAACAGATATTTTCGGATTGCAAAGCAAGTTCATTGATCATTACAACACTATCATACATGGAAAAGGGAAAGTGTTCATTAAAGAAATAGTATAAGAACACATACCATCCACTAGAGAAAATAAAAAGGAATCTCAGCTACCATCAATCAAAAAGATTCAAAAGAAAAACAATACCCCTTACTTCCACCCTTCCCCACATATATTAACAGCAATCCATGAAATGGTAGACATCATCTCTTGATTCTAGAAGAAAAAAAAAACAAAAAAAAAAAACGAAGAAAAATCCACGGTCAAACAAACACTTCTACTTTCTATTCGATAGTTCCTTCTCACCTCCCAATCGTCATTTTCATCAGCATACACATTTATATACACACGTATATTCACTTAATTATAATAATAATAATAATAATAATAATATTAATAATAATAATAATAATAATAATATTAATAATAATAATAATAATAATAATGATACAATGCAAGAAGATTTTGAAATATTGATAACATTTTAAAAATATGACATAAAAATTAAAAACCATGGCGAGCAAATTGAAAAATTTGACGACCAAATTGAAAAAAAAACAATTCAAGCAATCAAAAAATACGGCAAGCAAAAGTCGAACAAACTTTTTTAATGATTTGAAAAAAAAAAGCCTAGAATCACTAACTGAGGGTTTAAAGACTTGATTTAATTCCTAAAATATATCTGGTTATCAAAATCACGTTGAAAAGTATTTATTAATGAGATGAAAACAGCTATGATCAAGGTAGCAGTTCAATCATGGCTGATAGAATTATGATTATACTAAATTGCAGAAAGCCTGGCAACACGTTGGATATAACGCTAATCAATTGGGAGGATCAAGTACGAATTTTGACGATATGTTTGTGATGAAAGCAACAAAAACAGCAGAGGAAAATATTTCATAGAATAATAATTATCTCAGACTTTCAGGAAGATTGGAAAGTATAATTGTCAAAACGTCTTGACGTTGGTCCACTTACAGTGTCAAATAGTAAAAATTATGTTCAGACTGTAATTACTGCAAATCTTTCTTGATGGTGATGTAATCTGGTCCACGGGCTTTTCTTTACTTTTTTTTTTTGTTTGTTTGTTTGAAGGTCCGTTTAACTTTCCGTGATGTAACTTCTGGGAAATCCTCGAACTAATTGTCAACGCTTAGCTTATCTTGGTTGTTGCTTAGTTGCCCATGAAAAGTAGAATTCTTGAGTGTGTTCGACAATTCTTTCTCTTTGTTATGTCTTCGTTTTCTTCAATTATTCTAGTTCTTTGTTTCTGTCCTTTACCGAGAGTTTTGTTTATTGCTCTGAAGCCTCGCCATTTTTGAGAGTGGTTTTGATGATTGCTGTGGTGTACCTTCTTTTGTCTTCTCTCAGTTTCTTTTTGATCGTTTTCTTCACTGCGGTCTTCCGTATCTTTTTCTTTTTTTTTAATGTGTTTTCCCTCCAAATACAGGTGCTCCCCGACTTACGACCCCCGTCCATACAACCAAACAACGATGGTATAAAAAATCATATCATGCAAATATAAAAGATACAACCCTGAATCAATGAAAAGTAAGTGAATAGAAATATTTGCTTGGTCGCACGTGTCTATAAGCGCTGATAAAGACTGCATACGAATTATACTTGAGGATTTAAAAAAAAAACATGCATAATATGTAAATACTAAAAATGCATATTACTCTTGATTGTATCTGTGTTGTATATTTCATTTCCATTTTAAAAAACGATATTTTACTAATGAAATACTTAACCGTAGAGTGGAATTAGTTAAATTTTAACATGAACATAGTGACTACTATATCATGTGACGACCATGTTTGATTTTGTGAGCTGAAAAAGAGATTCAAAGTAAATTTGAAATCGTTAAAACAAATTATTATAAATTGACAAAATCAAAAATTGTCCAAGCAACCGATAAATTTAAATCCACTTTATACAGATTTTTCCATGCATCGTCTTAATGAACATTTTCTGAAAAAAAGAATTCAGTTTTCTTATCATTATTTATTTTACTTATCTTTCTCTTTGAAAATACAATTAAGCATTTGTTTTCTATTTCATTTTGAGATTTTGGAGTGGAATCAATTCAGTGTTCACAGTGCTTAGGTATGTTTTTCAAAAAAGGTTTCTTTATTTAAAGTACAGTGTTTTTAATTAAAACACAAAACAAAGAAATTTCTCCGACTGTTTCGAGATACGACCTGCCAGGCAAAACGTAGCCTTTTTTAACAGCGATTTAAAGGACTTCTGCGCCTGTTGCAGGCTCGCTCGTAGCTAATGAGGTCAATACCCGAAAATCAATTTATAATTGCGTTCAAACCACTAAAAAAATTTCGTTGGAAACCGATAGAACTAATGTTTCCGGTCATCCCATATGACCAGAACTTTTAGAAAGACATTATTAAGTGACAAAAGAAATACAACTACTATATATCAAAAGGGTTTCCCAGTGTGGTTCCCACTTTTTCCAGCTAAAGAAAATCATACATATACGGAGTTATCTGCCCTTTGGAAAGGATCAAATTTTAGCCCTTATATCTCTGTAGAAATGGTAAATGGTCAAGTATTTTCCAGCGTAAGATAATGGTAATATACCCTTCGCTTTTGGCATTTTAACTTACGAAAGGATTATGGGAAGGCCACTTTCGGATAGCAGGGAAACCTTCTTACCTGTAAATTTTTCCACGAAAATGAACAAGTTATGAACACGTTACACGTGAAGACGTGTTGATTTTTTTCTCTCACATGACCTCAGTTAATGGAAAAGCGTATCAAAGAGTGAAGGCGATTTTACGAATGAATTAACTATATCCTTTCTACTTGATTTTATATTGTCTATGGCTTTAAGAAGTGTCATCTTCCGATTGTCTGAATATAAAACTGAATTAATCTCCTATTCAGTAAACGGAATAATGTCTTTGAATAAACAAGTGAAAATAACTTTAGAATGCTTTATCCCCATGTTGTTAGAAACAGAGAAAAAAAGAGAATAGGCAAGTTTTAAACCGTTTCTATTTGTACTGATTAAGAGACTTTATCTTTAATCTGCGCATAAATCTTCTGTGAGTATGCTAAAGTATTTTCTTATTCCTTTCGACCAGCTGTACGCTATTTTCTTGCAGTTTTGAGCAAAAATTAAACTCTCAAAGAATATATTCAACTATTGCAATACGTTTTAAAAGATCTTTAAAAAGTAGATGCTTGCAAAAAAGAAGTATATCATTCATCAACTAAAACCACAGATATCATAAAACTACTGTGCAGCGATTGCAAACAATTTGCAAACAATCTTTTCATGCTACAATTTAAATTCATCTGAATATCTTCCCTTTTTTTAAAAATTTCGTCCAGTCTAAAAAGATTGCAGTATACAGCAACAAAAAAAATGAATGATGAAGATGAGATTGTTGCATAAAAATGAAAAGAAAATCTTGATAATAATTTATAGTACTTTATCTACTAAAAATAATCAAATTCTTTACGTTTTCTGTTTAATGCCCTGCATAATTTTATAAAGCAGTTTTCGTAGTCCGATGCAAAACAATTCCCAATTATCTAAAACTCATCAGAACTGCTAATAAAAACCTGCAAATATCATAAAATAACTATATTTAATTGAATATTAGGCAAAAAACATTTGAACAGCATTTTCAAATATAGAATTATATATATATATATATATATATATATATATATATATATATATATATATATATCTATGTGTGTGTGTGTGTGTGTGTATGTATATATAAAAATATATATATATAATGTTTGTATAGAAAATTGACAAGTTTAAACATATATATATATATATATATATATATATATATATATATATATATATATATATATATATATATATATATACTATATTCATATATATACATATATATATATATATATGTGTGTATGTATGTATATATAAAAATATATATATAATGTTTGCATAGAAAATTGATAAGTTTAAACATATATATATATATATATATATATATATATATATATATATATATATATATATATATATATATATATACAAATTTTATTTGAACCACCATTGCTAAGAACTTTGCAACCATTTTGTATCGGCATGAATTTTTGTATATTCATCTGGACTGTTCAGTCTCTAGACTTCAAAATTGGCATCCAGATACCATATTTTCCCCCTGTTTTGCTGTGGAAATAACGTCCAGATTCCTTAGAAACTTGATGTTTCTAGATGTTTTATGCTATTTTAGATGTTTTGACATGAAAGCGTCACTGATGCCATAACTGGAATTCATTCTGACCAAATTCATTCTTCAATTCAATTTTCTCACATGTTATCATATATCTTTATTCATTCATAGAAAGAAATCATTATTAGAGTAGTTAATAGTTATATTCTGTTATCTTGGCTTATGTTACTTCCTGGTCACTGATAATTGTTTCTTTCCTCATTTGCAAAGCATTCAGAGTAAAATCATTAGTAATGCGTGTGCATTACAAATAAAATAGTCCTATCATATCAGTAATGTTTCCATTCATCCCGGACACATTGATGGATATAGTTTTTTTAATATGAAAATAGTAATGCTTAAAGTAATACAGTGAAATGTTCATATCAATGATGTGCAATCAAGTACCTTTTTTCCAATCAAAGAAGCGTACCAGCTTAGTGATCCTTGCAAGTCTCAAGTGTGACCAAGACCAGAACTTTATATCTACAAGTTCTCATGACCAAATCCCTTTGGAAGGATGCAGGTCTACCGACGGGATAGCCCCACCCTAATCATACTGCTTAGAGAGTACTCAATTTGCTCCTGAGTGCACAGGGAATCAAACCCACCAGCTTTTGCTCGTGAGGCAGACATTCTAACCATTACACTAACCATGCAGACATTGATAAGATGAAGTTGGAAATATTTTGCAAGCCGCCCCTGAACAACCATTCCTTCCATTGTCTTCAGCACAATATACAATGTGTTTTGAATGAATATATCATTCAAAATACCCATGACAGAGAAATTAATCTCAATATATCTTGTGAGTAACCCTCAGAAAATCATGGCTTCATCGCCATCTACAAATTGTTTTGAATTTATATCTAATTCAATGCCACAGTAAAAGGATGTGCGACGGGAAAAATTCAACACATATCATCGGCCATTATCCAAAGAGAAACTCTTGGTAGTCACGTTTTAATACGGTGGAAAACAGTGAGGATGTCTGCTAGGAGGTTTGGTAATATGAGACCAGACAAATATCTTCCTGCAATGAAGGCACATTTTTTCCTCGAATTTTTGCATTTTTGCTCAAAGAAAAAAGCAATATATCAGACAGAAGCAATGGCCGTAGCAATGAACATCTTCCGTCTAAAAGATCTTTTCTATCTTAGAAAATAGTTTGGATTCTATTATTGTTGAAAGATTCTTAGCCTTAAAACTCAAATCCAATTGAAATGCATCGATCATTTATATTTTCAATAGAACACTGAATTGAGTTGATTGATTATTAAAAGAAAAAGCCAGATATCATCTTACTATTATAAGTGAAATTTTACATGACAAGATCACTTCTTTCTAATAAAGCATTAGTTCATGCCAAACTCCAGGTGGGAGGGTGATGTGAAATCTATTCAACGAAGCTGAGAGCAAAGAGGCAAAGTCAGACAAAAACTTAGTCAAGCTCAGACAAGAATTGCAAGTGGTATAGATAATCCGTTACTGACGCCTTTGAACGTTAATCTAGCGTGACGAGTGATTTTTTCCTCAGAAATCCAGCCCTTCTTTTGGTTGAAAGCGAGACGCATTTCGTATAAAAACAGATCGACTAGTCGAAGAGAAATCAAACTTTGAAAAAACAAGCAAAGAAGAAAGAGAACGGCTGAAAGAAGAAAGCAAATATTGTGAATAGCTTGGGACCATATATTTCACTTTTATATCAAACGACGCTGCTGTTGGGCTTTCTGTAATTTCTACCTGAAGTCACAGGAAAAGACGAAAATGAAAAACGTATTCTTTTGTGTTTTGTCTATCATTGCTATTTTCATATGCTCTGATTTTACCCAAGGGAGACCAGGGGTGAGTAGAGATCTCATTATTTTACTTCTTTTTCTTCCTCTCTGCTATCAATATTTTGTGAGTAAGCCGGTTGGCTGTTAAAGTTGCATGTTTCTCAGTGATGGGCATTGGAGCCCAGGTAAAATAAAACAGGATTTCAAATGTAGAGTTACCAGGTAGTGGGAAGATCCGATTTGGAAAATTTGTGCAACACAAATTTCCTACCCCTATTTACCCTCATTCAGTACTGTGACGTAGTAAACTAAGCTTGTTGGTGCTACACAATCTTCTTTTTACTATATGTTGAACTCTAATACAGTTTAGGAGTCCTTTCTCGTGTGGAAAATCAATTCTACACAATCTACCTATTCTTATTTTACTCAATATTAAACATAGCTGAGTAGATGAAGAAAAGCAGGTTTTCAAATTAGACAAGCTCTTTCAACATGAATGATTAGCGCTATACAATCTTCCTATTATCATGAATCTCCGCTTGGCCTTGCATTGCACTGATCCAAGCTTAGTAAATATCAACGTTCAAAGTACCCTGTCATTATGAAGCATAGACATTACGAAGCATAAACATAGACTTTCAGAGTCAGTGTCCGAATTTGAAATGCCAACGACTCTCAGAATCTTGGTTTTTATATTTCTTTTTGTCCGTCAACAGGTATTCAAACGCTCCGATGGGTATTTGGAAGAAAGTACAGGGGTCAATAGAGCTGAGAATGCAACCCTTGAAGAAACTTCGTAAGTAGTTTTCTCTCCTCTCGTGTCTCTTACATTTGAAAATCTTGGGATTTTTCCCTTGAGAAATATTCAAAACCGAGGTTACAATTTATACTGAACTTTCCTTCTCTCTGTCCCATTCCATTCAACGTGTTTATCAATCAATTTGTAGCCAGTGTTTATGTATGTATGTATGTATGTATGTATGTATGAATGGATGGATGGATGGATTGATCTATGGATGGATCTATGCACATATCTATCTATACATACCTATGTATTTACCTACATATTAGTCTGAATTCATTTCTTCTATCTACCTATCTATCTCAGTCAATTTCTTTATTTTTCATCATTTTTGTACATCTATTCATCCATCCCAGTTAATCAATATCTATCTATCTATCTATCTATACATACATATATATATATATATATATATATATATATATATATATATATATATATACATATATATATATATATATAGACACATATAAATACATATATATATATATATAGACACATATATATATACATAGACACATATATGTATATATATATATATATATATATATATATATCAGTCTATTCATTTCTATCTATCTATCAATCTATCTGTTTGAATCAATTTATAATCCATGTCTCTATCTATCCATCTTTCTATGTAGCTAGCTGTGATCAAAGTAAAAAAAAACAGCAGGGGAAAATAATTCATAGAATGATAATTATCTCAGACTTTCAGGAAGACTGGAGAGTATAACTGTTTTATGCAAATCTTTCCCCAGTTTTTAGAATCCGAAATACTTTACGAATAGAACAAGATTAGATATTGATATTTGTAGTAAAAAGAAATCACTGAAAGAAAGACTTTTGTTGAAAGTTTTCATGTTTTTGTGTCCATAGAGAAGTTCAAGAAATGAATTCATGGAAATGTGGAACCGAAGCGATCATCAACCAGACGCAAGAACTGGGCGAATACAGAAGTAAGTAATTCACTTACTCTACATTCAAATAGAAGTATCTTGTAAGCCATCTGATATAGTCGATCATTATGGTAGTTGTCCAACAGAGCACATTGCTAGAATAGTGACGCCAATCCACAATGTGGGCTCCACTATGCTGGTTCTATGTCAGGCTATGCAAAGCTTGGTGAATAGCAATATCTGGGGCTTTCAATGCTGATATTCCTGCCAAATTAGCCATTCTCACTTTGGAGATTAGTGCTATACGATCAAGCAACACTTTCTTTTCCCCAGTTTGTCATTGTGCTGCATTGAACTGTTGATGGCTTTTGTTTAGTCAGTGCAGAGAATGGAATGTCATACGTCCCCAAGGTGCATGCTACACGCAGCTTGATCATGGAGCCGAAAGAATCCCTGTTTCCGTTTTGTGGGTGTAGTGCCAGAGGGAAGTAGACAGCGATATATCTGACATTCACATGGCAGCACAAATTGCAGGAATTACAATGTTCAATTGGGTTTCTAACCACCTTGAGGGAGCTCTGCTCTCTGCTGTTTGAATCAGTTGTCTTTCTCCTAGACTGGTTGCCTTCCTTAGGCTAGAGGACCCACTCTGCTCTGCTATTTTATCCCTAACTAGGGGACAATGGATTCATATTTTCCCCAAAGGCATTAGTGCAAAGTGATTATAACCAGTTCCGATTGGATTTTGAGCTTGTGTCGCCGATTCTGACCGACTACACCAATTGCACATCCATGTGCACTAAACAAGCAGATATTCATGTCAAATCAGCCATTCCAACTGGGAAAATAGGGACACTCTATTTTCCTAGTCTCTTATTTCCCTCAGTTTGTCCTTGTGCTGCGTTGAAAAAGCTCTTGTAAAACTAAGCCAACATTGATTTTCAACTCACTTAGATTATTTCAATGCGTAAGATTCGTAGAACATGTTCTTCTTACTTTTATAACGTCTATTTCAGATTTATCCAATTGTTTCTGCATCATGTTCATTTATATTTTCGGGGTTCAAATGGTATAAAAGGGTGCTCACTTGGAAACTTCATAATTATGCCGAATGGAGTTCATTGTCTCCTGCCAAACAGACGTGAGTACTTACTATTTTTTTCTTTGTCAATAGTTTTGAGAATGGTCATTAAGAGAATCTTCAGATCACCCTCTATTTAGGGTTAGGGGAACGGCATTTCGGTCATTCTATTCTGCAGCTTGAAGGCTTGCATCTGCTATTGCTCCTCCCTTTTCACCACCATTACATTCGTAAAATACAGCTGAGAAAGGCTGAAGAATGGATAGGCCGAAACTTTGTATTGACAACATTAACAGCAAGTAGAAGTTCCATCGTCCAAAAAAACATTTCAATTTTTTCTTTATTATAATCATTAAAATCACAAAATGTTCAAGAAAGATTTTTGTAATATTCCAAATATTCTTGGAATTGTTTTCTTCTTCTAATCATTTGACGCTAATGAGATCTATTCAATGAAATAAGCCAATGAAGAATGAATTTAAAAAAATGATATCATGAAAAATATTGATCTGTGGGTATTCTTCTCCAGATATCCTTTTTACTTGTTTCACATTAGATACAGATGGTAGGCGAGTAGAGTGAAAATCGATTCTACCACTTTTTTTTCTGTTTGATACTTAACTGATCTAATGAGTCATTTTTGACATAATCGTCGATGTAGCTGTTAGATTGTAATTGAATTACAACTCATAATTATTGCCTCTCCAGCTGCCAAACAAAGGATATTTTCAGAACAACATTTTCCAAATTTTTAATACGTTTTCAAAAAAGGTATCGTAGTTTTGCCAAAAAATGCGTAAAATGTCCGTGCAATCGTTGACTATCAAAGTTGTTCTACCACCTATTACCCAATGTGGTAAGTTTGATTCCCACTGAGCGCACCAATTTTTATAAATATTTGACAATCCCTACTGTAGAGCAAGGAATAACAACAGGACTCAGCATCGTTGTGAGTTCAATTCTTTGCTCTGAAATTGTGCCCCTGTACCAGACTGAATTCTGTCAAAATCGACACAGGTGCCTCTTGTAAAGCAATGATCAGTAAGCTTAGCATAGAGACAATTCTTTGTAAAATCTCTTCTATTCGTAATGGGCGACCCACTGTTATGACGATGTGTCACATTAAAGTATACATTGTAAATATCTATAGGCAAGTTTGCTACTTAAGCATTACCAAGTTAGGCACCATTTTCAAACGAGTGATTATTGTAAATTTGCTTCCTGCTTCGTCCAGCATTGACTTTTCTTGTATTCTCTTCTTCAGTGATGCTATAATCCGTGGCTTTCAACGGTGGGCAGAGGTGACCCCATTGGTCTTCAAACAGACAACAGGCACAGCAGACATCAATATTTCATTCGAGGAGAGGAATCATCGTCCGTGGCCATTCGAAAGTAAGTTGAAAGAATTTCAAAATACAATCTTTAAACAGGTTCATGCTCTCTCTTTTTCTCTCTCTCTCTCTCTTTCTCTCTCTCACCCACTTTTTCACATTTGGCCTTTGTCCCTTTTTCTTTTTATTCTTCTTCGATTGTCTCCTTTTTCTCCCTCCGTTTTCTTTATATATTGTTATCTTCATGAACCTCATTCTCTCCTTCTCTCTCTCTCCCTCTCTCTCTTTCTCTCTCTCTCTCTCTCTCTCTTCTTTTTAGTTTCCATCACTTGCACCACATTTTCTTGACAATTTTCATCCCATATTCCTCCTAATTCTACAGTCAATGAACTTGGGCACGCCTTTTTTCCTCGAGTTGGTATTATCCACATTTCGCATGACTACTACTGGATTAATGGTATGTACGGAGGAATTGATTTGGAGACAACTGCTGCTCATGAGATTGGCCACGCCCTCGGCCTCTTCCATATCAAAGACGAAAAAGCCCTGATGTATGAAAGCTTCGTAATAAGAGATTCTACTTTTAAACTGCACGAAAAGGATATTTATCAAGTTCAGCTGCTTTACGGTAAGAGAAATCATTTTTCGACCAGATGTAATCGAAACAAATAACCATATCGAATTTTCCAGATGACGGCAATCAGTATGCTAGATATTGTTAAGTTACTGGTTGATAAAAATGATATTTCTCCATGATTTCATTTGAACACAAGCCAATTACCAATTATTGAGTGGCTCACATTGTCCTACCGATGCTGCTGTAACAACAACGATTTTTTGTGATTATTATTATTATTATTATTATTATTATTATTATTATTATTATTATCATTATTATTATTATTATTATCAATAATGATAATAACAACAATAATAATACTTATAATAATTTTATTATCTTATTCATCATTATTATTGTTTTTGATATTATCATCATTATTATATTTAACAGTTCAGTCATATACGGAGCCGGGTTCATATATTAGTGTTTAATCTCACGTAATGATTCATCTAAGAAACCACGACAACTCAAAACTAGGAAGAATTCGATTTCATAATCGTTTTGAAATCTATTGCATAGACCAGAAAGAGAAGAAAAACACATTTGAATCCGGTTGTCCTGATTCAAATTTGCATTAATCAATGAGAGGTACCACAACGTCTGTTTGTCTATCATGCAAGACAAACCAACTAGAAAAGGTTGCAGCTAAAGTAAATTTCCTATGCATTATCAAGGCACCTTGAGGGGGTTTCAAAGTATAATCATTTGAAAAGATTTTTTTTCAAGTTACGAGCAGGAGTTCTATTAACAGTATAACTATGCAGTTGAAATGGACCCCTATTTTCTGTTCAATATACAAATACGAATATACATATCTTCTTATTCTAATTGTTTTATATATAATTGTTGAAGGGGTCAAAATAAATGGGAATTATTTTCTGCCGAAATACGGACGACTTTTATGACTTTCATTATTTTGTTTTGATTTTGAATGCATGTAAGTAGATTTGGCCAAACATTACGTTTCAGCAGAAATTCAAAGAAATTTGAGTAACATCACCCAAAATGACCGTTGTAATAAGAATAAAAATCAAAAAAGGAAGGGATGGGGGTAAGAAAATATATATAACTGATTATTTAGAAAGTGTATGTTTTATTCTTGTTCAGATTACTGTTTTCCTGTGCATACTTTGCATATTAAGACCTGTATTCCATTACATCCCAAAATTTAACTTTTTGCCAAATGATTTTTTCAGTAAAATACGTGAACAAAGTTTAATGTGTTTTCTTCCAAATGCAGGCCCTCCCCATCTTACGACCACTTATGCATACAACTGAACTCTGATGGAATGAAAGATCATCTAGATATAAATGATACAACCCTGAACAAGAGAAATGTAAGTCAATAGGAACATTTGCTTGGTCGTACGTGTCTATAAGCGCTGATAAAGAAAGCATATGAATTATACTTGTACATTAAAAAAACAGACATACTGTGTAAATACCATGAATACGTATTGCTCTTACTTCTACCTATGTTGTATATTTCATTTCCATTTTAAAAATCGATATTTTACTCATGAAACACTTAATCGTAGAGTGGAATTAGTTAAATTTTAACATGAACATAGTGAATACTATGTCATATGACGACCATGTATGATATAAATTCATTAAAAGTCTTTTGATTTGTACAATGAAAAAAAAAAGATTGAAAATGAATTAAATTTCGGTAAAACAAATTTCGGTTAAAAAAAAAACAGCTGTCAATAATTCAACTTAAATAATACATATTTCATATTGCATCGTTTCCCTGAACTCTTTTTCTGAAAAAAGGGATTCATTACTTTATAATTTTGACATACGACAATTTATTTGTGTTTTTTTTTTATATCATTTTGAAATTTTGAAGTGGAATCTATTCAGTGTTCACAGTATATAGATTTGTTTAAAAAAGTTTTCATTATTTGAAGTACAGTGTTTTTAATTCAAACAGAAAAGAGAGAAATTTTTCCGACTTACGACCGTTTCGAGATACGACCTGCAAGGTGGAGCGTGGCCTTCCTAACAAAGTCGTCATTTATTGATAGTTTGATTGAATCTGCATGGCCGTTAAGTAGCACATTCACGCAATATCACCTCTGATTAAGTCATCTGATGAGGTCAATACTCAACAATCTATTTAAAATAGCGCTCAAACTACGAAGCACATTCGAAATATTTTTTCTTGATCGACAGAAATCAGTGTTGTGCTTCTTGAATGATTTTCTCTTGCTTCATGAACCCAGTCTACGATTGAGCCATGGCTGACAGAAGGTTAAAGAAAATTCATTGTGCTATGTGTAAAGTACGCTACACCAACTACCGAATTAGCAGTAATTTAAATGTTGAATATCGATATTTCCAGTATTTTCAGTCTTCCCAAATGACCACAACTTTTGAAATGACATTATTAAGTGACAAAAGAAGTACAACTGCTATTCATCAAAAGGGTTTCCCAGAGAAGCTTATAAAAATAATACTATCTTAATCAAATACCCATCCATTGTGAATTTCGATCGTGTTTAGTTGTGATGAAATGTAATTCTTTCAATCAATAAAACCAGGCGACAATGACAATTGTTTTCCAATTATAAACGTTATTAGAGATAAATTATAAAATCATGAGAATATTGTATTTATTATTTTTTCTAAAAATGTTGCAAGACAAAATTTCAGTGCAATATTAAGTCTGAAGTGTACTTGACATCAGAAAAAGATCATATTTCTCATGGAAGACTCGTGGAAGACTTCCTGACTGTAAACGAACCAAAGTACATGTGGCCCAAATGACTTTTTCATCCTTTTCTTACATGTTTTTTTTTTGTCTTTTTTTCAGGACCTGCATAATGCTAATGCACACCGAACGTGTTGATGTACAAAGCTAACATTTTGACTTCCAACTAATTTATAAAAACAGATCATGAAAAATCACTTTTCCTCCTGTCATACCAAGAAAAAAACAAATTTTTTTTTTATGTTGCAAAAATAAAAGATTATTCATTCAAAAACTACATCAGTTGTCTTTGTTTCATTGACAATTATATAAACACACACACACATATGTGTATATATATGCATATGCACATATGCATGGTAGCCACTTAAACATATCCATGTTTTTAACATATATATTTATATATATATATATATATATATATATATATATATATATATATATATATATATATATATGTGTGTGTGTGTGTGTGTGTGTGTGTGTGTGTGTGTGTAGGGGGTGTATGCATGTGTATGCATGTGTATGCATGTGTATGTGTGTGTGTATCTATAAATGTTTGTATATGCATGGATTAGTATGTATATGTGATAGTCCAGATGTAGGATATCAGCCTGCGGGTCTGAAGTGGATGTTTCAATTCTGCCTCATGGTACTGGATGGGATATTGAAGTTTCTATAGCCATACTGAAGATACCATACATCGAAAAAGCTGTCTGTTGATGACACAATAATATATATATATATATGTATATATATATAAATATGGGTAAAAGCTGTTGCTTTTTCAGAAATGAGAGATGGTTTCTAGCCTCCAACGGATAGGCGTTGACATATATGGTACGGGTGGGAAGTGGGATATCTTCTTTTTAATCTCTTTGGTTGGTGTTTGAAGACACTTTTATCTAAGTCAAGACTGACACTCACAGACACAGATGAAATTATCCCCTGATCTTTCCTCTTCTCATTTCACACACCCCTCTCACAGCCTACCAAACAATCAACAGCACAGAAATATGCCCATGTCTCTCTTCGATCTGAAACATGTAAACAACATACAATTTTCTCTGCACTGCTGCAAAAGATGTGCGGCAACCGTCGAAATACAATAGAACATACCCGTGTGATAATAGAAAAATATATGTAACACTTGCTTTTCTTTTGAAAATTTCCTCCCCATCTTCTAATACTCACTTTCATCAACTAACTCGAATTTAGTTTTTTCTGCTCAGGGCTGTATTTCTCTGACGATACGCCTAGTTGGAGACACATCCGATGCGATATTATCCAGGATCTGCATTTATCTGACGCTCAACGTGATAGCCCAGAGCCTTCAACGTATTTCTTCACGATTCGACGGTCCCTGTTAAGCAGTTTTGGTGTTTCAAGGATTGCACTGCCTTTCCGAGCAGTGTGATGATAGATCTCTTCTCAGCCACTGATTAATGGTATCTTCTTATTCTTGAAGGTTGAGCTAGCTCTGCCAAAGGTTTGCCATCCTAGTGTGATTCTTTGCTTGATTTCTTCTTCTTTTGAGGGTCTCATGGATATTCGTTGTTCAAAGTAGATGTAATGGTCTACTTTCTCGAGTTCTGTGTCCTCGATTTCGATCTTAGTGTTTTTATCTCCAATGTGGTCGTTGCACATGATGTTCGTCTTGCTGAAGTTCATGTGTAGGCTGACTTTCTTGCTCTCTTCATTTAGTTCCTCTATCATTAGTTGGAGGTCGTGTAGATTCAGGGCAATGTCGACTGGAAATCTGAGGTTGCTCAGATACTCATCATCTATTTTAATTCCTTTACTTTCCCAGTCTAGTCTTCTGGAGATCATCTCGAGGCAGGCTGTGAAGAGTTTAGGTGAGCTGCTATCAACTTGTCTTACTTGTTTCTGGAGCTGAAAGGGGTCCGAGTCTTTATGCAACCTGATAAAGGAGCTGCTGTTATTGTATATATGTTTCAGCACTTCAACATATGCTGGATCTACACCTTGTTGATTGATGGCCTCCATGACCTTAGGGATTTCTACTGAGTCGAACGTCTTTTTGAAGTCGATAAATGCTACAGCGAGTGGTAGATTATATTCAGCTGCTTTTTCTTTCAGCTGATTTATCAATAGCAGTTGGTCCATGGTCAAGTAGCTTCTTCTAACGTACGTAGTCAATTTTGTTGTTTGTTTCGTGGTTGGGGCTCTTCCAAGTCAATTTCATATTGGGTCCTTTTTTGAAGAAGGTTTTCATGATTTTGAATTCATTAGCCGTTGCAAAGTTTTAAAAATCTTCTGTCTCGTTCCGTACTTTGTATCCGAATTTGCCAACGCAATCTTCATTCCCTCGTCCTACCTGTGCGCTGAAGTCTCCCATGATAACATTGAAGTGATTTTTGTATCTTGGAGTAGGGAGTTAAAGTCATCAAAGAAGTTGTCTTTTTCCTGTTAGGTTGATTGCGAAGTGGGAGCGTACACTTGGATTATGTTGAGTTTTTATCGTTTTGAAAGTTGTATTGTGAGGCTTGCTACTCGGTCAGAGACTACTTTGAAGCAAGTTACATTTTCTTTGAGGTCCTTATTGATGAGAAAGCCAACACCACTTTGTTTTACTTTCTCTTTTCCGTAGCTGTAATGAAGATGTCTGCTCTTCAGTTCGATTAGTTCTTCTCCGGGTCTTCTTACCTTGCTAATGCCTATGATGTCCCATTTGACATTTGTGATTTAACTTTCTAGATCAGTTAGGTGCATGTCAGTTGACAGTGTTCTGATGTGGTGGGCGCCTATTTATAAAGTTGTCCTTCTGTTGACAGTCTTAGGGCAGTGATTAAATGGTTGCTGTTGGACCAGTGACTTAGTAAGTAAAGGTGTTTTCTTGGTGAAAGATTTGGGTAGTCACATTCGGAGCACATCATCCCCGCCCAAAGTAAGTGATATGGCTGAGTCTGTTGGGGCCGATGACCCATCAGGAACGGAATCTCTCTTGGTGTAATGTTTGGGTAGTTGCCCTTGGAGCACATCACCGCCACCCAAAGCAAGTGATGTGGCTGAGCCTTTTGGTACTGATGTACCTGCAGGAACGGCCGATATAATTTTTAGTGTGAAAACCATGGAGAGTGATGGACCATGCCCTGCCACGCTGGCCCATGACGTGTTAACAGGTGGTCTGGTGGATTGTCCACTGCTAATGTGGGTCAGTGGCCTAAGAGCTCCACCGGCTCTTGATGGTTTGAAGTACTGACCCAACCTCCCTACCCCCATCTACTGCTTTCACCGGGGCTTGATTGGCTAAAAAAAAAAAAAAAAATCAATCAAATGTTAGATTAGATGGAAGAGCGACACATAAAAATTGTAGATTTTTGCTGGGAGACGGACATTATATATTTAGCAAATAAAGGTAAAAAATTAAAACTTTTTCAACTGCAAAGATGAAATCCCCAGGACGACTATGCTGCTGCAAATTTGGATGAGTACTATTGAATTTTTCTGAATTTATTTATTCATCTTCACATTTTAGATGTATTATATGTTAATTCATTCTTAAAAAATCGCCCTCACTCTTTGATACACTTTTCAATTCACTGAATAAGCTGAGGTCAAGTTCAAGGGAAAATCATTAAATATTTTTACATGTAATACATTCATAACTGATTAATCTTAGTGGAAAAATTCACCAATATAAAGATTTCCCCGCTATCTGGGAGTGGCCTTCGCATAATCTTTTCGTGAGCCGAAATGCTAAAAGCGAAAGAGCAACTACCATAAATTTATTCAGGAAAATACTTGACCATTCCAAGATAAAAAAATTGGAGATGATGTTGGTAGCATGTACAAGAGACTGGAGTGTAGAAGATAAGATGAAGAGGATGCCTGCTGTCTCTGTAAGGCTCACTGCTTAACAAAAACTGAACAGGAAAAATCCACAGTATAAAACGGTGGATAGCAAGTATAAATCCCCGCCTCTCGCTCTCACTACGAAATAGATTCCTGTGTTACGGTTAGCAGACCAACAAAATCATACTGTTCTTTGCTCGAGTATATTTCTTTCAATAAATATATAAAGAAAAGGTATTATAACATGTAAAAAGTTACATCAGATAATAAATATGGACAGAATAAATTCCATTCATGACATCACTAACGTTTGCCATTGGAAACCATCTGAAAATAAGTCAAACAGCTATAATCTTGTAGATTCTGTAGGATTTAGATGTGATTATCAAATCTGCCGGAATATACTTCAGAAATAATCAAAATATCTTTTCTTTCCCAAAATAAAATAAAATCATTTTGCAAGGGGGTTGGGAAGAGTCTTGATACCAATCTTGAAGTCTGCACACAAAACAGTCTGGACAGGAGGGATTGAACACACAAACAAACAAACAAACAGATGCGCATATAAAAGTGGTTACAACCTTCTGCCACCTTTATTTTTTGTCAAAAATATTCAATTGAATATAAAACTTGCCTATCTTCTGTCCCTATTCTCTCGATACAATCACCATTTATAAATGATTCAACATTGACAAATGCTGTTGAAATGCAGTTAAATAAATGAAGTTACCTTTTGATATTTGTCGGTCCGTTAAAAGTGGGCTGGATCATAGGTGAACGCATTCAGGACATTCCTGAAAGATCATTTTGTATCTTTTCAAATCTAGTTTAGACTTTATGAGAAGTGATCTTCCCCATTTGGATGATCAGCAAGCTCGTATTTACCTGAATCACAACGTCGAAGGGGTGAGACAAAAGATCGGTTCAACGCATGGGGCAACAAATCCTATCCAGTGCTAGTGGGTCCTAAAAACAACTGACCTGCTCACAGGGCTAACCCTGATACCTCTTAGCCAGACTACACAGAACAATAACAACGTCATCTCACCTGCGTTCGTCTAGTCAGGAATTAGCTACAAAAGCCTCAATGATCCACAATCTAATCTCGTTGGTAATTGATGGTGGGCTCAAACCTTATTATATAATTTATTAATGGTTTGATATAAAACTTGTATGATAATAAACAACATTTAGAAAATAGTCAAGATTGCTGGTTGTATAGTAACGATCAGCTGACTTATCTTGCTGGCCGTTGTTTCTGGGTTCAATTCTCATAGGATTTCCTATTAGTCATACTGAGAATAAAGACGAGATCATATGTAACAATGGATCAAGAAGTAAGCTGTATAGCAATGATCCACAAAGTGAATATGCAGCCCGTTATTCGTGGGTAAGATCGTCATTGGATCTGTCAGTATTGATGTCTGATTTTGCAGCAATAATCACCAAGCTAATCTTAATCGTGTGACACAAGATCGCTTTAACGTGAAGAAACTCACCTGTAAACGCATGGGGTAGGAACTTTGAAAACAAATTGACTAAAGCCCTTGTAACTATTGATCCATAAAAGCAATTGACTTGGTCACAGCATGATCCTTGATCCCACAGCTCAAGACCAGATAGAGACATGTCAAAACCATCGCATTTTCATCCGCCTGCTCAATAATGATCTTCAAAATATAGATCTTAATGGTCAGCATGCTAATCTTGCTAGCATTTATTAGTGGGTCCAATCCTGATTGGATCTCCCACTATGCAGGTCGGATCAAAAGGAAAAACGTACAAGCCGAGAAATGTAAAATGGACTTGGAGGCTCATTAAGTAACAGTAATCAGCAAAGAAATCATGTTGACCTATGTTGATAGGTTTCATCCTCGTTAAATACATTGTCTGATACTAACTGACGCCAAGTTCATATCTGTACCGATGCAAATAAATGTTTGTGGCTTTCTAACTATCGAAATGTGTAGACCATTTATACCTTTCATATTTTGCATTCACAGCATCCAAAAAATAATTCTTATTCGTCTATGAAATAAACGCAAAGGTAACATTCAAGTACACAATCATTTTGCAATTTATTGTATTGCCGAGAAAATGAAAAGACACTAGGTCGGACTCCTGGATAAGCCAATGAAGCTGAAACTTATTACAGTATTAATGGTCAATGAGACGAGTTTACCAACCATTGCTCTCTGATAACATTCATAATGATACTCAATAAACTCAGATTTGTCTGATGCAAGGATAGAATTTTGATGTTTTCATTGATAATCCAAATCAACACGGTAGTAATGGTTTGAGAAACTACTTTGCAAGCCATTGTTCCAAGATAACGTCTTTATATTGACATATATACAGGTGTGCATGTAGTGTATATAAATATAACCCAAATATATTGATGACAAAAGGAGCGTACATCAAACATCGATCCCTCTCCTCACTCCAATACCCTAGACTCTATAGAACGCAACGAAGAAGGCATATGTGATTTTTTAAAAACTTACACAAAACACAAAAAGAATACCAACACCACCATTAGATGCAGCATATTACCAACCAACACAACTGCCACCAACCACTGCTCCAACCTGAGACAGCTTGAAATAAACACTGCATCCAATACCTTCCGTGAAATGACTACTACTATATGTACATCGGGGAGACATCTACACCTCTCAAGAAAAGAACTTGCAAATATAAAAGCGCTTTAAACCTGGGGGAAAAGACAAAGACCTTGGTTGAACATAGAAACACACAAAACCAGAAAATTCAACTTTCACCAAGTGCACCCCATCAAAAATATTTATGACTCCTCGGCACTCAGATGTATTGAAGCAGCTGTTTCCCTCCATTTTCTTTCTAATCTCTCCTCTCACTGTCCCTTCTTACCTAGAACAAACCCCAAAACCACACACACAGAGAAAAGAACCAACACCTTCTGACTTTCTTCTCACAGACTTTTCTTATTTCAGACCAACACTTCCATTGAAGCTACTATTTGAATAACCAACAACATAATTATCCCCATTTTACTCTTCACCAAGTTATGCCAAAGATCATAGCTGGCAACCATTGAAACATGCCTACGTAACAAACATTGTTTAGATATTTCATCTGCTTTCTCTCAATTTTTCTTTTCATCTTCAAAAAAAAAAAAAATATATATATATATATATATATATATATATATGAATATACATATATATATATATATATATATATAGATGTAGATATGTGTGTGTGTGTGTGTTTATATATATATATATGTATCCATTTGCGAGTATATGTGTATATACATTTGGATATATGTACACACACACACACACACACACACACACACATACATATACATATATATATATATACATACATATACATATATATATATGACTACATGTATTACATATAGATATAAATGTATGTACATATATAAATATATAATACACATATATATATATACACACACGCATATATATACGTATGTGTGTGTGTGTGTAAATATGTTTGTATACATATGTATAGATCATATATATCCATTTCTTGATTCATGACTGACTAAATTTTTTTTGTGGTATTAAGTTAATTTTTTTTTGCAAGAATTGTATATTTATATATACACGTACATTTATATCTATATGTAATACATGTACTCATATATATATATATATATATATATATATATATATATATATATATATATATATATACACGCACATATATATAAGTGTGTGCATGCATGTGTGTGAACATTTATATAATCGTCAATAAAACAAACACCACTGATGAAGTTTTTGAATGAATAATCTTTTATTTAGGAACATACACAGAAAAAGATTTTTTTACTCCCACGTATCACGTGACAGGAGGATATTTGATTTTTTCCCGATCCTTTTCTTATAAATTTTGTTGAAAGTCAAAATGTCACTTTTGTGTATCAACATGTTCGATGTGCTTTATCATTATGCAGGCGCTGAAAAAAAGACAAAGAAAAACATGTAAAAGAAATTGAAAAAGTCACTTTGGCCACATATACTTTGGTTCATTTACAACCGAGGAGTCTTCCACGAGAAATATCGTATTCTTCCCATGTCAAGAACACTTCAGACTCAATATTGCACTGAAATTTTGTGTTTGAACGATTTTCAAAAGAAGAATATATACAATATTCTCATGATTTTATAATTTATCTCCAACAGTGTTTGAAAGTGGAAAACAATCAGCATGGTCGCCTGGTTTTATTGATTGAAAGAATTACGTTTTATCGCTACTAAACACAATCGAAATTCACGATGGATGGGTATTTGATTAAGATAGTATTATTTTCATAAGCTTCACTGGGAAACCCTTTTGAAATACAGTAGTTGTACTTCTTTTGTAACTTAATGATGTCGTTTCAAAAGTTGTGATCATTTGCGAAGACTGAAAATACGGGAAATATCGATATCCAACATTTAAATTACTGCTAATTCGCTAGTTGGTGTAGCGTACTTCATACATAGGACAATGAATTTTCTTTAACCTTCTGTCAGCCATGGCTTAATAGTAGACTGGGTTCATGAAGCAAGAGAAAACCATTCAAGAAGCACAACACTGATTTCTGTCGATCAAGAAAAAATGTCTCGAATGTGCTTCTTAGTTTGAACGCTATTATGAATTGATTGTTGAGTATTGACCTTATCAGATGACTTAATCAGAGGTGATATTGCGTAAATGTGCTACTTAACAGCCATGCAGATTCAATTAAGTCATCAATAAATGAGGACTTTGTTAAGAAGGCCACACTCCCCCTGGCAGGTCGTATCTCGAAATGGTTGTAAGTCGGAGAAATTTCTTTGTTTTGTGTTTGAATTAAAAACATTGTACTTAAAATGATGAAACCATTTTCAAACATATCTACATACTGTGAATACCGAATTGATTCAATTTTAAATTCTAAAAACGATATAAAAAAAAGAAACTAATAAGTTGTCGTATTTCAAAGTTATAAAAGTAATAAATCCCTTTTTCAGAAAAAGAGTTCAGAAATCAGAAATATGTATTATGTGAGTTGAATTATTGACGGCTGCTGGACAATTTTTGATTTTCTTGATGATTTAATTATGTTTTACCGATTTTTAATTCATTTTGAATCTTTTTTTTTCAGTGTAAAATCAAAAGACTTTTAATGAATTTATTTCTTACATGGTCGTCACATGACATGGTATTCACAATGTTCATGTTAAAATTCAACTAATTCCACTCTGTTTCATAAGTAAAATATCGATTTTTAAAATGGAAAACAAATATACAACATGGGTAGAAGCAAGAGTAATACGTATTCATGGTATTTACACAGTATATATGTTTTTTTAATGTACAAGTATAATTCATATGCTTTCTTTATCAGCGCTTATAGACACGTACGACCAAGCAAATGTTTCTATTTACTTACATTCCATTGATTCAGGGTTGTATCTTTTATATCTGCATGATTTTTTATACCATCAGGGGGACATCAGACATGGGACGACCTGTATTTGAAAGGAAAACACAGTAAAAATTTTAAATGTATTTCATTGACATGAATATCTGCTTGTTTAGTGCACATGGATGTACAATTGGTGTAGTCGGTCGGAATCGGCGACACAAGCTCAAAATCCAATCGGAACTGGTTATAATCACTTTGCACTAATGGCCTTGAAGAAAGCATGAATCCATGGTCCCTTAGTTATGGATAAAATAGCAGAGCAGAGTGGGTCCTCTAACCTAGGGAAGGCAACCAGTCTAGGAGAAATACAACTGATTCAAACAGCAGAGAATAGAGCTCCCTCAAGGTGGTTGGACACCCAATTGAACATTGTCATTCCTGCAGCTTGTGCAGCCATGTGAATGTCAGATATATCGCTGTCTACTTCCCTCTGGCACTACACCCACAAAACGGAGACAGGGATTCTTTCGGCTCCATGATCAGGCTGCGTGTAGCATGCGCCTCTGGGACGTATGACATTCCATTCTCTGCACTGACTAAACAGAAGCCATCAACAGTTCAATGCAGCACAATGACAAACTGGGAAAAAAAAGAAAGTGTTGCTTGATCGTATAGCACTAATCTCCAAAGTGAGAATGGCTAATTTGGCAGGAATATCAGCATTGAAGATCCCAGATATTGCTATTCACCAAGCTTTGCTTAGACTGACATAGAACCAGCGTCTTGGAGCCCACAATATGGATTGGGGTCTCTATTCTATCGATGTACTCTGTTGTACAAATACCATAATGATCAACTACATTAGAATGCTGACAAGATACTTCTAACCATTTCGATGTAGAGTAAGTGAATTACTTACAGCTCATGGGTTTGCCGAGTTCTGGTTCCAGGTCTTTGATCAGATCTGTTCCACATTTTGATGAATTGATTTCTTGAACTTCCCTATGGATACAAGAACATGAAAACTTTCAACAAAAGTCTTTTTTTCAATGATTTCTTTTTACTAAACATATCAATATCTAGTCTTGATCTATTTGTAAAGTATTTTGGATTCTAAAAATTGAGGAAAGATTTGCAGTAATTACAGTCTGAACATAATTTTTACTATTTGACACTGTAAGTGGACCAACGTCAAGACGTTTTGACAATTATACTTTCCAGTCTTCCTGAAAGTCTGAGATAATTATTATTCTATGAATTATTTTCCTCTGCTGTTTTTGTTGCTTTCATCACAAACATATCTTCAAAAGTCGTACTTGATCCTCCCAATTGATTAGCGTTATATCCAATGTGTTGCCAGGCTTTCTGCAATTTAGTATAATCATAATTCTATCAGCCATGATTGAACTGCTACCTTGATCATAGCTGTTTTCATCTCATTAATCAATGCTTTTCAACGTGATTTTGATAACAAGAAATATTTTAGGAATGATATCAAGTCTCTAACCCTCAGTCAGTGCTTTTAGGCTTTTCTTTATAATGTTTAAAATAATTTGTTCGACTTTTGAAATAGCTTGCCGTATTTTTTAATTGCCTGCGTCGTTTTTTTTTAATTTGGTTATCGGATTTTTCAATTCGCTTGCTATGGCTTTGAATTTGCATATCATATGTTTAATTTGTTGTCAATATTTTTTGATCTGCTTTCACTGAATTTTTGTATTATTTTGCGCTGGAAACGGTATAAATAGATTAAGATATTGGCAGACGTGAACAGACCACATATAGATTGATATAGATGATTATTGAAATGAGAGAAAAAGAAAACTCTGACGGATAGATAGATAGATAGATAGATAGATAGATAGATAGATAGATAGATAGATAGACAAATAGATAGATAGATGGATAAGTTATAAATTGATTTAGATAGATAGATAGGCAGATCAATGGATAGATAAATAGATATGAATGGGGTGATATAAATCTTAAAAAAGAAATGGGCTGATAGATAGATAGATAGATAGATAGATAGATGTATAAATATATATAAAAAGGAATGAATTGACTGAGACCAATTTATGAAGAGATTGATGAGGAAAATCAAACAAATTGACACAAATAGATAAATAAATATATTGATATGTGGATTGAAATGAATTGATTGATTAGATAGATAGATAGATAGATAGATAGATAGATAGATAGATGGATGGATTGACATAGATATATGCGTGAAGAGAAATGAATTGACTGACGCCAATACATTGATAGATAGATATATCTGAAGAGACTACAAACAGATTGATAAACACGATGAACAGAATGGGGGCAGAGAGAAAGAAAGTTCAGTATAAATTGTAACAATGGTTGGAGCTGCATTCCTTTTGAATATTTCTCGAAGGAAATATCCCAAGATTTTTAAATGTAAGAAGAGGCATAAAAGGAGAGAAAACTACTTACAAAGATTCATCAAAGGTTGTATTCTCAGTTGTATAGTCCACTGTACTTTCTTCCAATGATCCATCAGAGTGTTGGAATACCTGTCGATGAACGAAAAGAAATATAAAAAACAAGATTCTTGGGAGATTTGGATATTGTGAGAGTCATTGGCATTTCAAATTCGGACACTGACTCTGAAAGTCTATGTTAATGCTTCGTAATGTCTATGCTTCATAATGACAGGGTACTTTGAACGTTGATATTTACTAAGCTTGGATCAGTGCAGTACAAGGCCAAGTTGGGATTCATGATAATAAGAAGATTGTATAGCGCTAATCATTCATGTTGAAAGAGCCTGTCTAATTTGAAAACCTGCTTTTCTTCATCTACTCAGCTATGTTTAATATTGAGTAAAATAAGAATAGGTAGATTGTGTAGAATCGATTTTCCACACGAGAAAGGACTCCTAAACTGTATCAGAGTTCAACATATAGTAAAAAGAAGATTGTGTAGCACCAACAAGCTTAGTTTACTACGTCACAGTACTGAATGAGGGTAAATAGGGGTAGGAAATTTGTGTTGCACAAATTTTCCAAATCGGATCTTCCCACTACCTGGTAACTCTACATTTGAAATCCTGTTTTATTTTACCTGGGCTCCAATGACCATCACTGAGAAACATGCAACTTTAACAGCCAACTGGCTTACTCACAAAATATTGATAGCAGAGAGGAAGAAAAAGAACTAAAATAATGAGATCTCTACTCACCCCTGGTCTCCCTTGGGTAAAATCAGGGCATATGAAGATAGCAATGATAGACAAAACACAAAAGAATACGTTTTTCATTTTTATCTTTTCCTGTGACTTCAGGTAGAAATTACAGAAAGCCCAACAGCAGCGTCGTTTGATATAAAAGTGAAATATATGGTCCTGAGCTATTCACAATATTTGCTTTCTTCTTTCAGCAGTTCTCTTTCTTCTTTGCTTGTTTGTCAAAGTCTGATTTCTCTTCGACTAGTCGATCTGTTTTTATACGAAATGCGTCTCGCTTTCAACCAAAAGAAGGGCTGGATTTCTGAGGAAAAAATCACTTGTCACGCTAGATTACGTTCAATGACGTCAGTGACGGATTATCTATACCACTTGCAATTCTTGTCTGAGCTTGACTAAGTTTTTGTCTGACTTTGCCTCTTTGCTCTCAGCTCCGTTGAATAGATTTCATATCACCCCCCACCTGGTGTTTGTTGTCATGGAAAATTTCATGTGTAATGGTAAGATGATATTTGGCTTTTTCTTCCAAAGAATCAATCAACTCAATTCAGTGTCGTATCAAAAATATAAATGATCGATGCATTTCAATTAGATTTAAATTTTTTGACCAAAAATCTTTCAACAACATTAGAATCCCAACTATTTTCTAAGGTAGAAATGGTATTTCTTGGCAGAAGAAGTCATTGCAAAAGTCATTACCTCTTTTTACTGTATCACCTTATGACATAGAAAAATGCAAAAATTCGAGAAAAAACTGTGCCTTCATTACAAGAATATATTTGTTTGGTCTCACATAACCAATCTTAGTTTTCAAATAAAAGGTTTTATATTATATAAGTAATATATTAAGCAGTTTTCAATTCAATTCATTGAAAATACTTGAATTGAAAGATTCAACATCTCTACTTTGTTTATCAAAATCGTTTCTGGAGAAAATAGTATCTTTATTTTGATTATATATATATATATATATATATATATATATATATATATATATATATATATATATATATATATATATATATATATATGTGTGTGTGTGTGTGTGTGTGTATGTGTGTGTGTTTAATACTCTTGACTGCTGTAAAATTATTTTGGCAAATATATCTATGAATCATGTACATAGGCACTTTTCTCACTGCTCTAGTTGTCTGAAGATCTCATAAATTCTTAAAAGCCATTTATGACTTGTAGATACAAAATCAACTTATTATGATTGGAAATTTGCTCATTCTTGGATATCAAGATTTTTTTAATTACTTTTTCACTCGTCCATACTGAAATCGAAAATAAAGGAAATCTTGTCTCAAGTAGCCTAAAACTTGTCATATTACATATGTTTACAAATTTCCGTAAAATTCAGTTCTGCAATTTAGGTGTATATTCACTTGTTTGTTAATAAACTTTGAAAAATCCGCAAGAAAACGGATATTTCCCCGAATTACCTTATTTTCACAACAACGTTTATGACTTCATGTAATAAAGCAAGAAATCACCCAACGTGTTTACATTGATTTATTAAAATCGATTGAGTTTCACAAAAGATATTACAAAATTAAAATTGTATTTTAGCATAAAATCTCAACTTTATCATATTGAGGGCACATCACTATAGTGCATGCCCGAATAATATATGTATTACATTTACCTGGAAAGTATTCAGCCATTTTATCTCAATCTCACTCAGTGGTGTCCCACTGTCGATTGAGTAAGCCAACATGATAGTTTGTGTTTATGCATGGGCAAGAAGGTCCCCTCTAATTAGTTGCAACATTACATGAAGGTCTCATGGGTGATTCTCGAAACATACTATTTTTTCTCCTAACATACATCCTAACTGTTTTCCACCGTATTAAAACGTGACTACCAATCTGTTTTTTTTTCATATGGATTGTCAACTCAGCGTAGTTTAGTATCAGACCAAAATAGAATAGTCCAGTGTTACAGACAGCCAACCAAGAAAGTCATACTATTCATTATTCGAGTATATTTCTATCAATAATAAGATAGTGTGTGTGTGCGTGAGTGTGTCCACATATATATATATATATATATATATATATATATATATATATATATATATATATATATATATAATATATATACATATATATATATATATATAACTTGCCTATATTCTATATTTGCAAATCTTCTTCAAATGTTCTTTGCCAAATATTTAATTAAATACAGTTATCTTCTGATATCTGCAGTTTTTTTATTGGCAGATCTGATGAGTCTTGAATAATTCGTCGGGCATTTTGAGGTGTTTTGCAGCGGACTACGAGAACTGCTTCCTAGAAAATATGCAGTGCAGTATTAACAACACGTAAAGATTTAAGGTAAGTTTGATGAAACATGAATACCTCATAATATTTGTGTTATTGTTTTATTCTGAAAGAAAATTTTATCCCGGTTTATATGCATATCATTGTAGTAGTATTCAGCACACGCAGATCAGTCATTTGAACGATGTTTTTGACATTAGTTTTTCCCCAGTTCACTATGCTGTAAACGAATTTCGTTTTTTTTCAGTAGATAAAGTATTATAAGTCATTATCAAGACTTTCTTCTCATTTCCATTCTACAATCTTATCTTCATCATTCATTTTTTGTTGTTGTTGCTGTATAATGTAATCTTTTCAGACCCGTCAAAATTTAAAAAAACAGCAAATATATTCAGATGAATGTAAAAAGTAGTATGAAAAGATGCAGAAATTATTCGCAATCGCTGCACAGTAGTTTTATGCTATCTGTGGTTTTAGTTGATGAATGATATACTTCTTTTTTGCAAGCATCTACTTTTTAAAGATCTTTTAAAACGTATTGCAATAGTTGAATATATTCTTTGAGAGTTTAATTTTTGCTCAAAACTGCAAGAAAATAGCGTACAGCTGGTCGAAAGGAATAAGAAAATACTTTAGCGTACTCACAGAAGATTTATGAGCAGATTAAAGATTAAGTCTCTTAATCCATGCAAATATGAACTGTTTAAAACTTGCTCATCTTCTATTTTTTTTTTGTTTTATACAAACACCATGAAATTATTTTCATCTGTTTATTCAAAGACATTGTTTCATTTACTGAATAGGAGATTGATTCGATCTTTTGTTCAGACAACCAGAAGATAATCGATTTTCTGAACAAGAGTTGCAATGTTCATGACTTTTCTTTAAGCTATAGACAATATAAGATCGAGTAAGAGAAGAGAAATATTTTAGGTGTATCATATGTTAATTCATCCATAGAAAATCTCTTTGACTCTTTAATACGCTTTTCGATTTATTGAATAAACTGAGGTCAAGTCAAAGAAAAAAAAATCAACATGTTTTTACATGTAGCGTGCTCATAACTAATTCATCCACGTCGAAGAATTACCGATAAGTTGGTATTGTGTCCGCTATACATATACTTAGGAATTAAATACGAAACCCTCCTTTTAGCTAGATATTGGAAATGTCACTTCCTTCGACGACCTCTATAAAACCCCTGGACGCACATGCTGTAATGCTCATTGGCGCCGGCACTCCAAGCTGGTTACATTTTTGGCCCCGGCCGTTGTTGCCGGCTACTCTTTCTCTCTCTTTCTTTCTCTCTAAGATCATTATCATTTCGCTGACCGCCCGGCTGATCCAATCTTAACTATTTTTTTACCGTGACCAATCTATGAACTAATTCTTCCACTTCACCGATGTTAAGGACTCTCACATACGCACAACTTCGCAGCTACGCAACTGTGTCCCCACCACTTGCTCCAAATGGCTATACACCTCTCACTCTCATGAATGAAATGGCAATGATTTTTATTATTTGATAGTCTCAACAATCTTCCCTAATTTTCTTGACTTCAGGAAACACGCATGGATAAGAAAAAGTCCGTGTTCTCTGTCTTCCATGGTCTGTCCCCCGAGTGTCAATCAGTGTCAGAGAATAGCCCCCAAATCACATGTAAAACTTGGCAGTTTGGCTCACACACTGAACCTGCTTTCCATATTCATTCTTTGGTACGCTCAAAGTCATATGGATTCAAATGCAGCTCATACACCTCTGCTCTGACTCCGAAGCTAGATCTATCAATGACAACAAAGCTCCCAGTTTTTGCTACCTCCTATCTCTTTACGCAATCGATCATGTTAACGTTATTATTACATGTACCTCATTTTCATTCGTCATTTGTCATTAATATCCTTGTTTTAAATGTACGTCTTTGTATTTTTTTTTACTTTGTTTCATCTCTGCGTCTATGTTCATACTTGACCAGCGTTCTCTTTGTACATCTCCTTTTCTCCTTCCACATCTCTACTGACGTTGCTGCTAACCCCAAACCACGAGGAGACAAAATTCTTTGTCGTCAACATCTTCGCTATATGTATTCCTCAACCACTACAGCCAGAACTACGAGAACAATCCGTAACCAGCTACTATCAACAAACCTTTACACATTCAAACCGAAGAATATATATCCCACTCTAACTGGTAACACCCAAAAGAATATTCCCCCACTGGTATCCTCGCTATCCGAAAGTAGCGTTTCGATAATATCCTTTTGTGAGCCGAAACAAACGCGAAAGGGTAATTACTATGGATTTATTCGGGGAAAATACTTGACTATTCCAAGAGACTCGTGAGTAGAAACAAATACATGAGCATATAAAAATGCTTGGAACCCTCAATCACCTTTGATGTATCGTCGTAAATATTCAATCAAAAATAAAACTCGCCCGTCTTCTTTCCTTCTTGTTTCTATACAAACACCATTTATGATATGATTCAATATTTGTTAATGCTATTCAAATGTTTCGTCCCAAATATTCATTTGAATACAGTTATCCTCTGATACTTATGGTTTCAGTAAGTCTTGATTAATTTATTGAGAATTTAGGGGAAGTTTTGCAACGTATTACGAAAACTGTTTCATAGAAAATATGCTATTTAGTATAAAGAAAACGTAAAACGTTTAGATGAGTTAAAGGAATCATGACTGCCTCAAAATAATATTTATGTGGATTAATTTATTCATATAGATTGTATGAACTCAGTTTATATGCAAATTATTCTTATATTATCAAGCACTTCACAATTGGTTATTCGAACGGTATTTATAAAATCACCCCCCCCTGTTCAGTGTGCAGTAAACAAATTCATTTATTTTTCAGCAGATGAAGTATTATAAATCGTTATTAGGATTTTCTTTTCATTTTTATAATACTATTTGTGGTCATCTCGATATTTTTGTTGTTTTTATTGCCTCTTTTCTCTGATATTCGTGAGTCGGTTGAAAGTGAGGAACATAACACGCGAACGTACATAAGGAACTCTTCAAAAATGATTTTTAATCCTCGCAGCATTTGTTGCAAATACATAAGAAATGATCCTCTGCATATAAATTTGGATGACCTGCAAGCATCATCTTTCATGAATCACAATGAAAACACGATGTGACACAAGGTCAGTTCAACTTGGGGAACAAAATACGCCGACGAGTAGGATAGGAACTTCCTATTGGCACTGTGACTCAAGATGAACTGACCTGGTCACAAGGCAAACCGTGATACCTTTCACCCAGACTACAACAGAACAATGCCCAGGTCATTGCATCTGCGTACACATCGTCTTATTTGAGTCGTTCTATGTATAATTATTGAAGGGGGCTACGTATTTGTATCCTGTTTCATTTTGAAAACACAAAGTGTAATCCAATCAGTGCTGACAATATTTAGATGTGTTTTAAAAAAGGTTTCATTATTTAAAGTCTAATGTTTTTAATTTTCCGACTTTGAGAATTCCTCCCACAAAGCGAAAAAATGGAAAATTACATCTAAATTGACAAAACTGAATAAAAGAATAAAGTTGACAATGAACAAATATTTTTAATGATAAAGTATTGCATACAAACACAGAACAAAAAAAAATTGTCTGACCTACGCCCATTTCGAGATACGACCTGCCAGGCAGAACTGGGCCTGTATAACATAGTCCACACATGTTGATGGTGTAGTGCCCACCTTTTCAGCACTAAAAAAATCACACCTATATGAAGTTATCTAACTCCAGTCTTTCCTTCTAATTATTATTGTTAACCTATTCGTTTGTTCTTTTTCTGCGTTTGTTAACAATCAAACTATCTATGTACTCATCTTGTTTTTGCGTCAAGGTGGTGAATACTATATTTACTAGAATTTATCTTCTTAGATTAATTCTAATAATCTATTTTGGGGGCTAATATAAATAGCAATCCTATAAAGGTTTAATTGAACCTGCAGAGCTTAAAATGCTTCATTTGTGAAAATATCCAACCCTTCGACACCACTTTTAGCCGCAAGTATATATACATATATATATATATATATATATATATATATATATATATATATATATATATATATATATATATATATGCATATATATATGTGTATATATATATATATATATGTGTGTGTGTGTGTGTGTGTGTGTGTGTGTGTGTGTGTGTGTGTTCAGAGATTTAGGAGGGCGTTCTACGCGTGTTGCCGGTGGACAGATGGATTCATGTCTTCTCAGGGGGGCATCATATGAATTGAATGCCTATGATTAAAGTTTTGCGTTGGAACTTGGTTTTACGAATGATTTCCGTGCTGTCAATGTAAAAAATACCCATGTATAAGTTGAAGCTTAATCTTTGACCAAGAAGCATTCATTCACTTCATAGTTTATTCTATGTAAAGACTATTAAAATCTTTAAAAAAAACAAAACACTACATCACGTGAGTTACGTTTGTGTGGCACTAGGTCGCACTTATGGAGTACCCAATAAGTGTCGAACTCTGTACAATAGTGATGGTCGAAGAATCTAGCTTACTTACCATTGCCTCATGATAACACTCCAATGATGATATTCACTGAGGTAAGCTTTGCATTTTCAGGCATCTGGCTACAATTTTGATGTCTTCATTAAGGAACCACTGTAGTAATGATCTGTGAAACTATCTTGCTAACCATAGCTCCGTGATTACGTCTCTTTTTCATAGGCTTATCCTAACCCAAGAGGAAGCCGATCTGTAATAGACAGTAGACTAAATTTCTGTATAAGACCTCTGAATGAAGTTAATAAATTATACCTAGTATAAATGGCAAATAAACAGGTATATAATTTTTAAAACATGTAAATATATAGTCATAAAATCCATTTTTTTTGTATCACTAAATGACTTCCTGGCTGTGAATGGACCAAAGCATATGTGGCGAAAGTGACCTTTTTTATCCCTTTCTTACATATACTTTCTCTCAAGGCAAACGTAATACTAAGTCGAAAACATCGTGTTGATATCCAAACCAGTCATTTTGACTTTTAACAAGTGCTAATTTTTTTAAGTCGAAGAAAAATCACATTTTCTCATGTCAATAATACCATGAATAAAACCAAATCTTCCCTTATATATTTATATATATATATATATATGTATATATATATATATATATATATATATATATATATATATATATATATATATGTATGTGTGTATATATATATATATATATATATATATATATATATATATATATACATATATATATTACGCACCAATCCAACCACAGCTCAAACCCGAGCAAACTGGAAATACACATTGTAACCAACGCCTCTATAACTACTAAAGATTTAGTAAACCAACCATTATAGAACCCCACCACCTGAAGCCAGTATTTATGCAATTCAGTGAAAAGACTGCAACAAAATCTACATCGGAGAGATATGGAGACCTCTTAAGAAAAGAATATACGAACGCAACAGAGCGCTGAAACTGGATGAAAAGATGAAAGCCCAGGTTGAATATAGAAACACACACAACCACAACTTCAACTTTCACCAAGCCCACTTCATCCGAAGTATTTATGATGGGCATTGGAGCCAGGGTAAAATAAAACAGGATTTCAAATGTAGAGTTACCAGGTAGTGGGAAGATCCGATTTGGAAAATTTGTGCAACACAAATTTCCTACCCCTATTTACCCTCATTCAGTACTGTGACGTAGTAAACTAAGCTTGTTGGTGCTACACAATCTTCTTTTTACTATATGTTGAACTCTGATACAGTTTAGGAGTCCTTTTTCGTGTGGAAAATCGATTCTACACAATCTAACTATTCTTATTTTACTCAATATTAAACATAGCTGAGTAGATGAAGAAAAGCAGGTTTTCAAATTAGACAGGCTCTTTCAACATGAATGATCAGCGCTATACAATCTTCCTATTATCATGAATCCCCACTTGGCCTTGCATTGCACTGATCCAAGCTTAGTAAATATCAACGTTCAAAGTACGCTGTCATTACGAAGCATAGACATTACGAAGCATAAACATAGACTTTCAGAGTCAGTGTCCGAATTTGAAATGCCAACGACTCTCAGAATCTTGGTTTTTATATTTCTTTTTGTCCGTCAACAGGTATTCAAACGCTCCGATGGGTATTTGGAAGAAAGTACAGGGGACAATAGAGCTGAGAATGCAAACCTTGAAGAAACTTCGTAAGTAGTTTTCTCTCCTCTCGTGTCTCTTACATTTGAAAATCTTGGGATTTTTCCCTTGAGAAATATTCAAAACCGACGTTACAATTTATACTGAACTTTCCTTCTCTTTGTCCCATTCCATTCAACGTGTTTATCAATCAATTTGTAGTCTGTGTTTATGTATGTATGTATGTATGTATGAATGGATGGATGGATGGATGGATGGATGGATTGATCTATGGATGGATCTATGCACGTATCTATCGATACATACCTATGTATTTACATACATATTAGTCTGAATTCATTTCTTCTATCTACCTATCTATCTCAGTCAATTTCTTTATTTTTCATCATTTTTGTACATCTATTCATCCATCCCAGTTAATCAATATCTATCTATCTATCTATCTATCTATCTATACATACATATATATATATATATACATATATATATATGTATATATATATATATATATATATATATATATATATACATATATATATATATATATAGACACATATAAATACATATATATATATATAGACACATATATATATACATAGACACATATATGTATATATATATATATATATATATATATATATATATATATATATATATATCAGTCTATTCATTTCTATCTATCTATCAATCTATCTGTTTGAATCAATTTATAATCCATGTCTCTATCTATCCATCTTTCTATGTAGCTAGCTGTGATCAAAGTAAAAAAAAAACAGCAGGGGAAAATAATTCATAGAATGATAATTATCTCAGACTTTCAGGAAGACTGGAGAGTATAACTGTTTTATGCAAATCTTTCCCCAGTTTTTAGAATCCGAAATACTTTACGAATAGAACAAGATTAGATATTGATATTTGTAGTAAAAAGAAATCACTGAAAGAAAGACTTTTGTTGAAAGTTTTCATGTTTTTGTGTCCATAGAGAAGTTCAAGAAATGAATTCATGGAAATGTGGAACCGAAGCGATCATCAACCAGACGCAAGAACTGGGCGAATACAGAAGTAAGTAATTCACTTACTCTACATTCAAATAGAAGTATCTTGTAAGCCATCTGATATAGTCGATCATTATGGTAGTTGTCCAACAGAGTACATCGATAGAATAGTGACGCCAATCCACAATGTGGGCTCCACTATGCTGGTTCTATGTCAGGCTATGCAAAGCTTGGTGAATAGCAATATCTGGGGCTTTCAATGCTGATATTCCTGCCAAATTAGCCATTCTCACTTTGGAGATTAGTGCTATACGATCAAGCAACACTTTCTTTTTTTTCCCAGTTTGTCATTGTGCTGCATTGAACTGTTGATGGCTTCTGTTTAGTCAGTGCAGAGAATGGAATGTCATATGTCCCCAAGGTGCATGCTACACGCAGCTTGATCATGGAGCCGAAAGAATCCCTTCCTCTGTTTTGTGGGTGTAGTGCCAGAGGGAAGTAGACAGCGATATATCTGACATTCACATGGCAGCACAAATTGCAGGAATTACAATGTTCAATTGGGTGTTCAACCACCTTGAGGGAGCTCTGCTCTCTGCTGTTTGAATCAGTTGTATTTCTCCTAGACTGGTTGCCTTCCTTAGGCTAGATGACCCACTCTGCTCTGCTATTTTATCCCTAACTAGGGGACAATGGATTCATATTTTCCCAAAAGGCATTAGTGCAAAGTGATTATAACCAGTTCCGATTGGATTTTGAGCTTGTGTCGCCGATTCTGACCGACTACACCAATTTCACATCCATGTGCACTAAACAAGCAGATATTCATGTCAAATCAGCCATTCCACCTGGGAAAATAGGGACACTCTATTTTCCTAGTCTCTTATTTCCCTCAGTTTGTCCTTGTGCTGCGTTGAAAAAGCTCTTGTAAAACTAAGCCAACATTGATTTTCAACTCACTTAGGTTATTTCAATGCGTAAGATTCGTAGAACATGTTCTTCTTACTTTTATAACGTCTATTTCAGATTAATCCAATTGTTTCTGCATCATGTTCATTTATATTTTCAGGGTTCAAATGGTATAAAAGGGTGCTCACTTGGAAACTTCATAATTACGCCGAATGGAGTTCATTGTCTCCTGCCAAACAGACGTGAGTACTTACTATTTTTTTCTTTGTCAATAGTTTTGAGAATGGTCATTAAGAGAATCTTCAGATCACCCTCTATTTAGGGTTAGGGGAACGGCATTTCGGTCATTCTATTCTGCAGCTTGAAGGCTTGCATCTGCTATTGCTCCTCCTTTTTCACCACCATTACATTCGTAAAATACAGCTGAGAAAGGCTGAAGAATGGATAGGCCGACACTTCGTCTCAACAACATTAACAGCAAGTAGAAGTTCCATCGTACCAAAAAAATATTTCAATTTTTTCTTTATTATAATCATTAAAATCACAAAATGTTCAAGAAAGATTTTTGTAATATTCCAAATATTTTTGGATTGTTTATTTCTTCTAATCATTTGACGCTAATGAGATCTATTCAATGAAATAAGCCATTGAAGAATGAATAATAAAAATGATATCATGAAAAATATTGATCCGTGGGTATTCTTCTCCAGATATCCTTTTTACTTGTTTCACATTAGAAACAGGTGGTAGGCCAGTAGAGTGAAAATCGATTCTGCCACTTTTGTTTCTGTTTGATACTTAACTGATCTAATGAGTCATTTTTGACATAATCGTCGATGTAGCCGTTAAAATGTAATTGAATTACAACTCATACTTATTACCTTTCCGGCCGCCAAAGAAAGGATATTTTCAGAACAACATTTTCCAAATTTTTAATACGTTTTCAAAAAAGGTATCGTAGTTTTGCCAAAAAATGCGTAAAATGTCCGTGCAATCAATGACTATCAAAGTAGTTCTACCACCTATTCCCCAATGTGGTAAGTTTGATTCCCATTGAGTGCACCAATTTTTATAAATATTTGACAATCCCTACTGTAGAGCGAGGAATAACAACAGGACTCAGCATCGTTGTGAGTTTAATTCTCTGCTCTGAAATTGTGCCCCTGTACCAGACTGAATTCCGTGAAAATCAACACAGGTGCCTCTTGTAAAGCAATGATCAGTAAGCTTAGCATAGAGACAATTCTTTGTATAATATCTTCTATTCGTAATGGGCAACCCACTGTAATGACGATGTGTCACATTAAAGTATACATTGTAAATATCTATAAGTAAGTTTGCTATTTGAGCATTACCAAGTCAGGCACCATTTTCAAACGAGTGATTATTGTAAATTTGCTTCCTGCTTCGTCCAGCATTGACTTTTCTTGTATTCTCTTCTTCAGTGATGCTATAATCCGTGGCTTTCAACGGTGGGCAGAGGTGACCCCATTGGTCTTCAAACAGACAACAGGCACAGCAGACATCAATATTTCATTCGAGGAGAGGAATCATCGTCCATGGCCATTCGAAAGTAAGTTGAAAGAATTTCAAAATACAATCTTTAAACAGGTTCATGCTCTCTCTTTTTCTCTCTCTCTCTCTCTCTCTTTCTCTCTCTCACCCACTTTCTCATATTTGGCCTTTGTCCCTTTTTCTTTTTATTCTTCATCGATTGTCTCCTTTTTCTCCCTCCGTTTTCTTTATATATTGTTATCTTCATGAACCTCATTCTCTCTCTCTCTCTCTCTCTCTTCTTTTTTGTTTCCATCACTTGCACCACATTTTCTTGACAATTTTCATCCTATATTCCTCCTAATTCTACAGTCAATGAACTTGGGCACGCCTTTTTTCCTCGAGTTGGTATTATCCACATTTCGCATAACTACTACTGGATTAATGGTATGTACGGAGGAATTGATTTGGAGACAACTGCTGCTCATGAGATTGGCCACGCCCTCGGCCTCTTCCATATCAAAGACAAAAACGCCCTGATGTATGAAAGCTTCTTAATAAGAGATTCTACTTTTAAACTGCACGAAAAGGATATTTATCAAGTTCAGCTGCTTTACGGTAAGAGAAATCATTTTTTGACCTGATGTAATCGAAACAAATAACCATATCGAATTTTCCAGATGACGGCAATCAGTATGCTAGATATTGTTAAGTTACTGGTTGATAAAAATGATATTCCTCCATGATTTCATTTGAACACAAGCCAATTACCAATTATTGCCTGGCTCACATTGTCCTACCGATGCTGCTGTAACACCAACGATTTTTTGTGATTATTATTATCATTATTATTATTATTATTATTATTATTATTATTATTATTATTATTATTATCAATAATGATAATAACAACAATAATAATACTTATAATAATTTTATTATCTTATTCATCATTATTATTGTTTTTGATATTATTATCATTATTATATTTAACAGTTCGGTCATATACGGAGCCGGGTTCATATATTAGTGTTTAATCTCACGTAATGATTCATCTAAGAAACCACGACAACTCAAAACTAGGAAGAATTCGATTTCATAATCGTTTTGAAATCTATTGCATAGACCAGAAAGAGAAGAAAAACACATTTGAATCCAGTTGTCCTGATTCAAATTTGCATTAATCAATGAGAGGTACCACAACGTCTGTTTATCTATCATGCAAGACAAACCAACTAGAAAAGGCTGCAGCTAAAGTAAATTTCCTATGCATTATCAAGGCACCTCGAGGGGGTTTCAAAGTATAAACATTTGAGAAGATTTTTTTTCAAGTTACGAGCAGGAGTTCTATTAATAGTATAACTATGCTGTTGAAATGGACCCCTATTTTCCGTTCAATATACAAATACGAATATACATATATTTTTATTTTGATTGTTTTATATATAATTGTTGAAGGGGTCAAAATAAAGGGGAATTATTTTCTGCCGAAATACGGAGGACTTTTATGATTTTCATTATTTTGTTTTGATTTTGAATGCATGTAAGTAGATTTGGCCAAACATTACGTTTCGGCAGAAATTCAAAGAAATTTGAGTAACAGCCCCCAAAATGACCGCTGTAATAAGAATAAAAATAAAAAAAGGAAGGGATGGGGGTAAGAAAATATATATAACTGATTATTTAGAAAGTGTATGTTTTATTCTTGTTCAGATTACTGTTTTCCTGTGCATACTTTGCATATTAAGACCTGTATTCCATTACATCCCAAAGTTTAACTTTTTGCCAAATGATTTTTTCAGTAAAATACGTGAACAAAGTTTAATGTGTTTTCTTCCAAATGCAGGCCCTCCCCAACTTACGACCACTTATGCATACAACTGAACTTTGATGGAATGAAAGATCATCTAGATATAAATGATACAACCCTGAACAAGAGAAATGTGAGTAAATAGGAACATTTGCTTGGTCGTACGTGTCTATAAGCGCTGATAAAGAAAGCATATGAATTATACTTGTACATTAAAAAAACATACATACTGTGTAAATACCATGAATACGTATTACTCTTACTTCTACCTATGTTGTATATTTCATTTCCATTTTAAAAATCGATATTTTACTCATGAAACACTTAATTGTAGAGTGGAATTAGTTGAATTTTAACATGAACATAGTGAATATTATGTCATATTACGACCATGTATGAAATAAATTCATTAAAAGTCTTTTGATTTGTACAATGAAAAAAAAAAGATTAAAAATGAATTAAATTTCGGTAAAACAAATTTCGGTTAAAAAAAAAGCAGCTGTCAATAATTCAACTTAAATAATACATATTTCATATTGCATCGTTTCCCTGAACTCTTTTTCTGAAAAAAAGGGATTCATTACTTTATAATTTTGACATACGACAATTTATTTGTGTTTTTTTTTTATATCATTTTGAAATTTTGAAGTGGAATCTATTCAGTGTTCACAGTATATAGATTTGTTTAAAAAAGTTTTCATTATTTGAAGTACAGTGTTTTTAATTCAAACACAAAAGAGAGAAATTTTTCCGACTTACGACCGTTTCAAGATACGACCTGCAAGGTTGAGCGTGGCCTTCCTAACAAAGTCGTCATTTATTGATAGTTTGATTGAATCTGCATGGCCGTTAAGTAGCACATTCACGCAATATCACCTCTGATTAAGTCATCTGATAAGGTCAATACTCAACAATCTATTTAAAATAGCGCTCAAACTACGAAGCACATTCGAGACATTTTTTCTTGATCGACAGAAATCAGTGTTGTGCTTCTTGAATGGTTTTCTCTTGCTTCATGAACCCAGTCTACTATTAAGCCATGGCTGACAGAAGGTTAAAGAAAATTCATTGTCCTATGTGTAAAGTACGCTACACCAACTACCGAATTAGCAGTAATTTAAATGTTGAATATCGATATTTCCCGTATTTTCAGTCTTCACAAATGACCACAACTTTTGAAATGACATTATTAAGTGACAAAAGAAGTACAACTGCTATTTATCAAAAGGGTTTCCCAGTGAAGCTTATAAAAATGATACTATCTTAATCAAACGCCCATCCATTGTGAATTTTGATCGTGTTTAGTTGTGATGAAATGTAATTCTTTCAATCAATAAAACCTGGCAACAATGACGATTGTTTTCCAAATATAAACATTATTAGAGATAAATTATAAAATCATGAGAATATTGTATTTATTCTTTTTTTCTAAAAATGTTGCAAGACAAAATTTCAGGTGCAATATTGAGTCTGAAGTGTACTTGACATCAGAAAAAGATCATATTTCTCATGGAAGACTCGTGGAAGACTTCCTGACTGTAAACGAACCAAAGTATATGTGGCCTAAGTGACTTTTTCATCTTTTTCTTACATGTTTTTCTTTGTCTTTTTTCAGGGTCTGCATAATGCTAATGCACACCGATCGTGTTGATACACAAAGCTAACATTTTGACTTCCAACTAATTTATAAAAACAGATCATGAAAAATCACCTTTCCTCCTGTCATACCAAGAAAAAAACAAATTTTTTTTTTATGTTGCAAAAATAAAATATTATTCATTCAAAACCTACATCAGTTGTCTTTGTTTCATTGACAATTATATAAACACGCACACACACATATGTGTATATATATGCATATGCACATATGCATGGTAGCCACTTAAACATATCCATGTTTTTAACATATATATTTATATATATATATATGTGTGCGTGTGTGTGTGTGTGTGTGTGTGTAGGGGGTGTATGCATGTGTATGCATGTGTATGCATGTGTATGTGTGTGTATATCTATAAATGTTTGTATATGCATGGATTAGTATGTATATGTGATAGTCCAAATGTAGGATATCAGCCTGCGGGTCTGAAGTGGATGTTTCAATTCTGCCTCATGGTACTGGATGGGATATTGAAATTTCTATAGCCATACTGAAGATACCATACATCGAAAAAGCTGTCTGTTGATGACACAATAATATATACATATATATATATATATATGTATATATATATATATACGTATATATATATATATAAATATGGGTAAAAGCTGTTGCTTTTTCAGAAATGAGAGATGGTTTCTAGCCTCCAACGGATAGGCGTTGACATATATGGTACGGGTGGGAAGTGGGATATCTTCTTTTTAATCTCTTTGGTTGATGTTTGAAGACACTTTTATCTAAGTCAAGACTGACACTCACAGACACAGATGAAATTATCCCCTGATCTTTCCTCTTCTCATTTCACACACCCCTCTCACAGCCTACCAAACAATCAACAGCACAGAAATATGCCCATGTCTCTCTTCGATCTGAAACATGTAAACAATATACAATTTTCTCTGCACTGCTGCAAAAGATGTGCGGCAACCGTCGAAATACAATAGAACATACCCGTGTGATAATAGAAAAATATATGTAACACTTGCTTTTCTTTTGAAACTTTCCTCCCCATCTTCTAATACTCACTTTCATCAACTTACTCGAATTTAGTTTTTTCTGCTCAGGGCTGTATTTCTCTGACGATACGCCTAGTTAGAGACACATCCGATGCGATATTATCCAGGATCTGCATTTATCTGACGCTCAACGTGATAGCCCAGAGCCTTCAACGTATTTCTTCACGATTCGACGGTCCCTGTTAAGCAGTTTTGGTGTTTCAAGGATTGCACTGCCTTTCCGAGCAGTGTGATGATAGATCTCTTCTCAGCCACTGATTAATAGTATCTTCTTATTCTTGAAGGTTGAGCTAGCTCTGCCAAAGGTTTGCCATCCTAGTGTGATTCTTCGCTTGATTTCTTCTTCTTTTGAGGGTCTCATGGATATTCGTTGTTCAAAGTAGATGTAATGGTCTACTTTCTCGAGTTCTGTGTCTTCGATTTCGATCTTAGTGTTTTTATCTCCAATGTGGTCGTTGCACATGATGTTCGTCTTGCTGAAGTCCATGTGTAGGCTGACTTTCTTGCTCTCTTCATTTAGATCATCTATCATTAGTTGGAGGTCGTGTAGATTCAGGGCAATGTCGACTGGAAATCTGAGGTAGCTCAGATACTCATCATCTATTTTAATTCCTTTACTTTCCCAGTCTAGTCTTCTGAGGATCATCTCGAGGGAGGCTGTGAAGAGTTTAGGTGAGCTGCTATCAACTTGTCTTACTCGTTTCTGGAGCTGAAAGGGGTCCGAGTCTTTATGCAACCTGATAAAGGAGCTGCTGTTATTGTATATATGTTTCAGCACTTCAACATATGCTGGATCTACACCTTGTTGATTGATGGCCTCCATGACCTTAGGGATTTCTACTGAGTCGAACGTCTTTTTGAAGTCGATAAATGCTACAGCGAGTGGTAGATTATATTCAGCTGCTTTTTCTTTCAGCTGATTTATCGACTGAGATTTAGCTCATTGGTTTGAACGTAGTGACAACTTCAATTATTGATGCTGAATCTGTTTTTCAGTTCGAGTTTGAAAGATCGAGCGTGCTCTTTTGGTATAGTTAAAGGCTGTTGTTTGGTGTGGAACATTTTCCTGCGTTCTTTGTTGGTGTTTACTTGTATTTTACATCGTACCATTCTGTGGTCGCTGCTTACATTGACTTGAATCAGGACTGGTTTTTGTCCGTCAGGATGTAGTCCATTTTGTTATTTGTTTCGTGGTTGGGGCTCTTCCAAGTCAATTCCATTTTGGGTCCCTTTTTGAAGAAGGCTTTCATGATTTTGAATCCATTAGCCGTTGCAAAGTTTTAAAAATCTTCTCCCTCGTTCCGTACTTTGTATCCGAATTTGCCGACGCAATCTTCATTCCCTCGTCCTACCTGTGCGCTGAAGTCACCCATGATAACATTGAAGTGTTTTTTGGTGTCTTGAAGTAGGGAGTTAAAGTCATCAAAGAAGTTGTCTATTTCCTGTTAGGTTGATTCCGAAGTGGGAGCGTACACTTGGATTATGTTGAGTTTTTATCGTTTTGAAAGTTGAATTGTGAGGCTTGCTACTCGGTCAGAGACTGTCTTCGAGGTCCTTATTGATGAGAAGACCAACACCACTTTGTTTTACTTTCTCTTTTCCGTAGCTGTAAAGAAGATGTCTGCTCCTCAGTTCGATTAGTTCTTCTCTTGGTCTTCTTACCTCGCTAATGCCTATGATGTCCCATTTGACATTTGTGATTTCACTTTCTAGATCGGTTAGGTGCATGTCAGTTGACAGTGTTCTGATGTGGTAGGCGCCTATTCATAAAGTTGTCCTTCGGTTGACAGTCTTAGAGCTGTGATTAAATGGTTGCTGTTGGACCGGTGACTTCGTAAGTAAAGGTGTTTTCTTGGTGAAAGACTTAGGTAGTCACATTTGGAGCACATAATCCCCACCCAAAATAAGTGATATGGCTCAGTCTTTTGGGGCCGATGACCCAGCAGGAACAGAATCTCTCTTGGTGTAATGTTTAGATAGTTGCCCTTGAAGCACATCACCGCCACGCAAAGCAAGTGATGTGGCTGGGCCTTTTGGTACCGATATCCCAGCAGGAACGGCCGGTATAATGGCCCATGACGTGTTGATAGGTGGTCTGGTGGATTGTCCACTGCTGATGTGGGTCAGTGGCCTAAGAGCTCCACCAGCTCTTGATAGTTTGAAGTACTGACCCAGCCTCCCTACCCCCATCTACTGCTTTGACCAGGGTTTGAATCGCCCAAAAGAAAAAAAAACAAAAAAAACAAATAAAATGTTAGAGCCACTCATTAAAGTTGTAGATTCTTGCTTGGAGACGGACATTATATATTTAGCAAAGAAATGTGAAAAAATAAAACTTTTTCAACTGCAAAGATGAAATCCCCAGGACGACTATGCTGCTGCAAATTTGGATGAGTACTACTGAAGTTTTCTGAATTTATTTATTCATTTTCACATTTTAGATGTATTATATGTTAATTCATTCTTGAAAAAACGCCCTCACTCTTTGATACACTTTTCAATTCACTGAATAAGCTAAGGTCAAGTTCAAGGGAAAATCATTAAATATTTTTACATGTAATGCATTCATAACAAATTCATCTTAGTGGAAAAAATTACGGATATGAAGATTTCCCCGCTATCCGGAAGTGGCCTTCGCTTAATCTTTTCGTGAGCCGAAATGCTAAAAGCGAAAGAGCAACTACCACAAATTTATTCAGGAAAATACTTGACCATCCCAAGATCAAAAAATTGGAGATGATGTTGGTAGCATGTACAAGAGAATGGAGTGTAGAAGATAGATGAAAAGGATGTCTGCTGTCTCTGTAAGGCTCACTGCTTAACAAAAACTGAACAGGAAAAATGCACAGAATAAAACGGTGGATAGCAAGTATAAATCCCCGCCTCTCGCTCTCACTACGAAATAGATTCCTGTGTTACGGTTAGCAGACCAACAAAATCATACTGTTCTTTACTCGAGTATATTTCTTTCGATAAATAAATAAAGAAAAGCTATTATGACATGTAAAAAGTTACATTAGATAATAAATATGGTCAGAATAAATTACATTGATGACATCACTGACGTTTTCTATTGGAAACCATCTGAAAATAAGTCAAACAGCTATAATCTTGTAGATTCTGTAGGATTTAGATGTGATTATCAAATCTGCTGGAACATGCTTCAGAAATGATTAGAATATCTTTTTTTTCCCAAAAATAAAATAAAATAATTTTTGGAAAGGGGTCGGGAAGAATTTTGATACCAATCTTGAAATCTCCTCACAGAACAGTCTTGATGGGAGGGGTTGAACACACAAACAAACAAACAGATGTACATATAAAAATAGCTTTCCTATCTTTAATTTTTTGTCAAAAATATTCAATTGAATATAAAACTTGCCTATCTTCTGTCCCTATTCTCTCCATACAATCACCATTTATAATATGCTTCAACATTGACAAATGCTGTTGAAATGCAGTTAAATAAATGAAGTTACCTTTTCATATTTGTCGGTCCGTTAAAAGTGGGCTGCATTATAGGTGAACGCATGCAGGACATTCTTGAAAGATCATTTTGTATCTTTTCAAATCTAGTTGAGACTTTATGAGAAGTGATCTTCCACATTTGGATGATCAGCAAGCTCTTATTTACCTGAATCACAACGTGGAAGGGGTGAGACAAAAGATAGGTTCAACACATGGGGCAACAAATCCTATCCAGTGCTGGTGGGTCCTAAGAACAACTGACCTGCTCACAGGGCTAACCCTGATACCTCTTAGCCAGACTACACAGAACAATAACAACGTCATCTCACCTGCGTTCGTCTAGTCAGGAATTAGCTACAAAAACCTCAATGATCCACAATCTAATCTCGTTGGTAATTGATGGTGGGCTCAAACCTTATTATATAATTTATTAATGGCTTGATATAAAACTTGTATGATAATAAACAATATTTAGAAAATAGTCAAGATTGCTGGTTGTATAGTGATGATCAGCAGACTTATCTTGCTGGCCGTTGTTTCTGGGTTCAATTCTCATAGGATTTCCTATTAGTCATACTGAGAATAAAGACGAGATCATATGTAACAATGGATCAAGAAACAAGCTGTATAGCAATGATCCACAAAGTGAATATGCAGCCCGTTATTAGTGGGTAAGATCGTCATTGGATCTGTCAGTATTGATGTCTGATACAAGATTTTGCAGCAATAATCTAATCTTAATCGTGTGACACAGGATCGCTTTAACTCACCTGTAAACGCATGGGGTAGGAACTTTGAAAACAAATTGACTCAAGCCCTTGCAACTATTGATCCATAAAAGCATTTGACATGGTCACAGCACGATCCATGATCCCACAGCTCCAGACCAGATAGAGAAATGTCAAAACCATTGCATTTTCATCCGCCTACTCAGTAATTATCTTCAAAATATATATCTTGATGGTCAGCATGCTAATCTTGCTAGCAGTTATTAGTGGGTCCAATCCTGATTGGATCTCCCACTATGCAGGTCGGATGAAAAGAAAAAAAACGCCCAAGCCGAGAAATGTAAAATGGACTTGGAGGCTTGTCAAGTAACAGTAATCAACAAAGAAATCATGTGGACCTATGTTGATAGGTTTCATCCTCGTTAAATACATTGTCCGATACTAACTGACGCCAAGTTCATATCTGTACCAATGCAAATAAATGTTTGTGGCTTTCTAACTATCTTAATGTGTAGACTATTTATAGCTTTCATATTTTGCATTCACAGCATCCAAAAAATAATTCTTATTCGTCTATGAAATAAACGCAAAGGTAACATTCAAGTACACAATCATTTTGCAATTTATTGTATTGCCGAGAAAATGAAAAGACACTAGGTCGGACTTCTGGATAAGCCAATGAAGCTCAAACTTATTACAGTATTAATGGACAATGAGACGAGTTTACCAACCATTGCTCTCTGATAACATTCATAATGATACTCAATAAACTCAGATTTGTCTGATACAAGGATAGAATTTTGATGTTTTCATTGACAATCAAAATCACCACGGTAGTAATGGTTTGAGAAACTATCTTGCAAACCGTTGTTCCATGATAACGTCTTTATATTGACATATATACAGGTGTGCATGTACTGTATATACATATAAACCAAATATATTGATGACAAAAGGAGCGTACATCAAACATCGATCCCTCTCCTCACTCCAATACCCTAGACTCTATAGAACGCAACAAAGAAGGCATATGTGATTTTTTAAAAACTTACACAAAACACAAAAAGAATACCAACACCACCATTAGATGCAGCATATTACCAACCAACACAACTGCCACCAACCACTGCTCCAACCTGAGACAGCTTGAAATAAACACTGCATCCAACCCTTCCGTGAAATGACTACTACTATATGTACATCGGGGAGACATCTACACCTCTCAAGAAAAGAACTTGCAAATATAAAAGCGCTTTAAACCTGGGGGAAAAGACAAAGACCTTGGTTGAACATAGAAACACACAAAACCAGAAAATTCAACTTTCACCAAGTGCACCCCATCAAAAGTATTTATGACTCCTCGAAACTCAGATGTATTGAAGCAGCTGTTTCCCTCCATTTTCTTTCTAATCTCTCCTCTCACTTTCCCTTCATACCTAGAACAAACCCCAAAACCACACACACAGAGAAAAGAACCAACACCTTCTGACTTTCTTCTCACAGACCCTTCTTATTTCAGACCAACACTTCCATTCAAACTACTATTTGAATGATCAACAACACATAATTATCCCCATTTTACTCTTCACCAAGTTATGCCAAAGATCATAGCTGGCAACCATTGAAACATGCCTACGTAACAAACATTGTTTAGATATTTCATCTGCTTTCTCTCAATTTTTCTTTTCATCTTCAAAAAAAAAATATATATATATATATATATATATATATATATATATGAATATACATATATATATATATATATATATATATATATATATATATATATATATATAGATGTAGATATGTGTGTGTGTGTGTGTGTGTTTATATATATATATATGTATCCATTTGCGAGTATATGTGTATATACATTTGGATATATGTACACACACACACACACACACACACACACGCATATATATATATATATATATACATACATATACATATATATATATGACTACATGTATTACATATAGATATAAATGTATGTGCATATGTAAGTATATAATACACATATATATATATATACACACACACATATATATACGTATGTGTGTGTGTGTGTGAATATGTTTGTATACATATGTATAGATCATATATATCCATTTCTTGATTCATGACTGACTAAACCTTTTTTGTGGTATTAAGTTAATTTTTTTCTTGCAAGAATTGTATATTTATACATACACATACATTTATATCTATATGTAATACGTGTACTCATATATGTATATATATATATATATATATATACACGCACATATATATAAGTGTGTGCATGCATGTGTGTGAACATTTATATAATTGTCAATAAAACAAACACCACTGATGAAGTTTTTGAATGAATAATCTTTTATTTAGGAACATACACAGAAAAAGATTTTTTTACTCCCACGTATCACGTGACAGGAGGATATTTGATTTTTTCCCGATCCTTTTCTTATAAATTTTGTTGGAAATCAAAATGTCACTTTTGTGTATTGACACGTTCGATGTGCTTTATCATTATGCAGGCGCTGAAAAAAATATAAAGAAAAACATGTAAGAAAAAGATGAAAAAGTCACTTTGGCCACATATACTTTTGTTCATTTACAACCGAGGAGTCTTCCACGAGAAATATCGTGTTCTTCCCATTTCAAGAACACTTCAGACTCAATATTGCACTGAAATTTTGTATTTGAACGATTTTCAAAAGAAGAATAATCACAATATTCTCATGATTTTATAATTTATCTCCAACAGTGTTTGAAAGTGGAAAACAATCAGCATTGTCGCCTGGTTTTATTGATTGAAAGAATTACGTTTTATCGCTACTAAACACAATCGAAATTCACGATGGATGGGTATTTGATTAAGATAGTATTATTTTTATAAGCTTCACTGGGAAACCCTTTTGAAATATAGTAGTTGTACTTCTTTTGTCACTTAATGATGTCGTTTCAAAAGTTGTAATCATTTGCGAAGACTGAAAATACGGGAAATATCGATATCCAAAATTTAAATTACTGCTAATTCGTTAGTTCGTGTAGCGTACTTTACACATAGCACAAACGCTATTATGAATTGATTGTTGAGTATTGACCTTATCAGATGACTTAATCAGAGGTGATATTGCGTGAATGTGCTACTTAACGGCCATGCAGATTCAATTGAACCATCAATAAATGACGACGTTGTTAAGAAGGCCACCTTCCGCCTGGCAGGTCGTATCTCGAAATGGTTGTAAGTCGGAGAAATTTCTTTGTTTTGTGTTTGAATTAAAAACATTGTACTCAAAATGATGAAACCATTTTCAAACATATCTAGATACTGTGAATACTGAATTGATTCCATTTTAAATTCTAAAAACGATATAAAAAAAAGAAACTAATAAGTTGTCGTATTTCAAAGTTATAAAAGTAATAAATCCTTTTTTCAGGAAAAGAGTTCAGAAATCAGAAATATGTATTATGTGGGTTGAATTATTGACGGCTGCTGGACAATTTTTGATTTTCTTGATGATTTAATTATGTTTTACCGATTTTTTAATTCATTTTGAATCTTTTTTTTTTCAGTGTACAAAATCAAAAGACTTTTAATGAATTTATTTCATACATGGTCGTCATATGACATAGTATTCACTATGTTCATGTTAAAATTTAACTAATTCCACTCTACGATTAAGTGTTTCATAAGTAAAATATCGATTTTTAAAATGGAAATGAAATATACAACATAGGTAGAAGTAAGAGTAATACGTATTCATGGAATTTACACAGTATATATGTTTTTTTAATGTACAAGTATAATTCATATGCTTTCTTTATCAGCGCTTATAGACACGTACGACCAAGCAAATGTTTCTATTTACTTACATTCCATTGATTCAGGGTTGTATCTTTTATATCTGCATGATTTTTTATACCATCAGGGGGACATCAGACATGGGACGACCTGTATTTGAGAGGAAAACACAGTAAAAATTTTAAATGTATTTCATTGACATGAATATCTGCTTGTTTAGTGCACATGGATGTACAATTGGTGTAGTCGGTCGGAATCGGCGACACAAGCTCAAAATCCAATCGGAACTGGTTATAATCACTTTGCACTAATGCCCTTTAAGAAAGCATGAATCCATGGTCCCTTAGTTATGGATAAAATAGCAGAGCATAGTGGGTCCTCTAGCCTAGGGAAGGCAACCAGTCTAGGAGAAATACAACTGATTCAAACAGCAGAGAATAGAGCTCCCTCAAGGTGGTTGGACACCCAATTGAACATTGTCATTCCTGCAGCTTGTGCAGCCATGTGAATGTCAGATATATCGCTGTCTACTTCCCTCTGGCACTACACCCACAAAACGGAGACAGGGATTCTTTCGGCTCCATGATCAGGCTGCGTGTAGCATGCGCCTCTGGGACGTATGACATTCCATTCTCTGCACTGACTAAACAGAAGCCATCAACAGTTCAATGCAGCACAATGACAAACTGGGATAAAAAAGAAAGTGTTGCTTGATCGTATAGCACTAATCTCCAAAGTGAGAATGGCTAATTTGGCAGGAATATCAGCATTGAAGATCCCAGATATTGCTATTCACCAAGCTTTGCTTAGACTGACATAGAACCAGCGTCTTGGAGCCCACAATATGGATTGGGGTCTCTATTCTATCGATGTACTCTGTTGTACAAATACCATAATGATCGACTACATTAGAATGCTGACAAGATACTTCTAACCATTTCGATGTAGAGTAAGTGAATTACTTACAGCTCATGGGTTTGCCGAGTTCTGGTTCCAGGTCTTTGATCAGATCTGTTCCACATTTTGATGAATTCATTTCTTGAACTTCCCTATGGATACAAGAACATGAAAACTTTCAACAAAAGTCTTTTTTTCAATGATTTCTTTTTACTAAACATATCAATATCTAGTCTTGATCTATTTGTAAAGTATTTTGGATTCTCAAAATTGAGGAAAGATTTGCAGAAATTACAGTTCAAACATATTTTCTACTTTTTGACACTGTATGTGGACCAACGTCAAGACGTTTTGACAGTTATACTCTCCAGTCTTCCTTAAAGTCTGAGATAATTATTATTCTATGAATTATTTTCCTCTGCTGTTTTTGTTGCTTTCATCACAAACATATCTTCAAAATTCGTACTTGATCCTCCCAATTGATTAGCGTTATATCCAATGTGTTGCCAGGCTTTCTGCAATTTAGTATAATCATAATTCTATCAGCCATGATTGAACTGCTACCTTGATCATAGCTGTTTTCATCTCATTAATCAATGCTTTTCAACGTGATTTTGATAACAAAAAATATTTTAGGAATGATATCAAGTCTCTAACCCTCAGTCAGTGCTTTTAGGCTTTTCTTTATAATGTTTAAAATAATTTGTTCGACTTTTGAAATAGCTTGCCGTATTTTTTAATTGCCTGCGTCGTTTTTTTTTAATTTGGTTATCGGATTTTTCAATTCGCTTGCTATGGCTTTGAATTTGCATATCATATGTTTAATTTGTTGTCAATATTTTTTGATCTGCTTTCACTGAATTTTTTGTATTATTTTGCGCTGGAAACGGTATAAATAGATTAAGATATTGGCAGACGTGAACAGACCACATATAGATTGATATAGATGATTATTGAAATGAGAGAAAAAGAAAACTCTGACGGATAGATAGATAGATAGATAGATAGATAGATAGATAGATAGATAGATAGATAGATAAATAGATAGATAGATGGATAAGTTATAAATTGATTTAGATAGATAGATAGGCAGATCAATGGATAGATAAATAGATATGAATGGGGTGATATAATTCTTAAAAAAGAAATGGGCTGATAGATAGATAGATAGATAGATAGATAGATGTATAAATATATATAAAAAGGAATGAATTGACTGAGACCAATTTATGAAGAGATTGATGAGGAAAATCAAACAAATTGACACAAATAGATGAATAAATATATTGATATGTGGATTGAAATAAATTGATTGATTAGATAGATAGATAGATAGATAGATAGATAGATGGATGGATTGACATAGATATATGCGTGAAGAGAAATGAATTGACTGACGCCAATACATTGATAGATAGATATATCTGAAGAGACTACAAACAGATTGATAAACACGATGAACAGAATGGGGACAGAGAGAAAGAAAGTTCAGTATAAATTGTAACAATGGTTGGAGCTGCATTCCTTTTGAATATTTCTCGAGGGAAATATCCCAAGATTTTTAAATGTAAGAAGAGGCATAAAAGGAGAGAAAACTACTTACAAAGATTCATCGAAGGTTGTATTCTCAGTTCTATAGTCCACTGTACTTTCTTCCAACGATCCATCAGAGTGTTGGAATACCTGTCGATGAACGAAAAGAAATATAAAAAACAAGATTCTTGGGAGATTTGGATATTGTGAGAGTCATTGGCATTTCAAATTCGGACACTGACTCTGAAAGTCTATGTTAATGCTTCGTAATGTCTATGCTTCATAATGACAGGGTACTTGGAACGTTGATATTTACTAAGCTTGGATCAGTGCAGTGCAAGGCCAAGTTGGGATTCATGATAATAGGAAGATTGTATAGCGCTAATCATTCATGTTGAAAGAGCCTGTCTAATTTGAAAACCTGCTTTTCTTCATCTACTCAGCTATGTTTAATATAGAGTAAAATAAGAATAGTTAGATTGTGTAGAATCGATTTTCCACACGAGAAAGGACTCCTAAACTGTATCAGAGTTCAACATATAGTAAAAAGAAGATTGTGTAGCACCAACAAGCTTAGTTTACTACGTCACAGTACTGAATGAGGGTAAATAGGGGTAGGAAATTTGTGTTGCACAAATTTTCCAAATCGGATCTTCCCACTACCTGGTAACTCTACATTTGAAATCCTGTTTTATTTTACCTGGGCTCCAATGAACATCACTGAGAAACATGCAACTTTAACAGCCGTCCAGCTTACTTAAAATATATTGATAGCAAAGAGGAAGAAAAAGAAGTAAAATAATGAGATCTCTACTCACCCCTGGTCTCCCTTGGGTAAAATCAGGGCATATGAAGATAGCAATGATAGACAAAACACAAAAGAATACGTTTTTCATTTTCGTCTTTTCCTGTGACTTCAGGTAGAAATTACAGAAAGCCCAACAGCAGCGTCGTTTGATATAAAAGTGAAATATATGGTCCCGAGCTATTCACAATATTTGCTTTCTTCTTTCAGCAGTTCTCTTTCTTCTCTGCTTGTTTGTCAAAGTTTGATTTCTCTTCGACTAGTCGATCCGTTTTTATACGAAATGCGTCTCGCTTTCAACCAAAAGAAGGGCTAGATTTCTGAGAAAAAACACACTCGTCACGCTAGATTAACGTTCAAAGGCGTCAGTGACGGATTATCCATACCACTTGCAATTCTTGTTTCAGCTTGACTAAGTTTTTGTCTGACTTTGCCTCTTTGCTCTCAGCTCCGTTGAATAGATTTCATATCACCCCCCACCTGGTGTTTGTTGTCATGGAAAATTTCATGTGTAATGGTAAGATGATATCTGGCTTTTTCTTCCAAAGAATCAATCAACTCAATTCAGTGTCGTATCAAAAATATAAATGATCGATGCATTTCAATTAGATTTAAATTTTTTGACCAAAAATCTTTCAACAACATTAGAATCCCAACTATCTTCTAAGGTAGAAATGGTATTTCTTGGTAGAAGAAGTCATTGCAAAAGTCATTACTTCTTTTTACTGTATCACTTTATGACAGAGAAAAATGCAAAAATTCGAGAAAAAACTGTGCCTTCATTACAAGAATATATTTGTTTGGTCTCACATAACCAATCTTAGTTTTCAAATAAAAGGTTTTATATTATATAAGTAATATATTAAGCAGTTTTCAATTCAATTCATTGAAAATAGTTGAATTGAAAGATTCAACATCTCTACTTTGTTTATCAAAATCGTTTCTGGAGAAAATAGTATCTTTATTTTGATTATATATATATATATATATATATATATATATATATATATATATATATATATATATATATATATATATATATATATATATATATAATCAAGAATCATGTACATAGGCACTTTTCTCACTGCTCCCGTTGTCTGAAGATCTCATAAATTCTTAGAAGCCATTTATGACTTGTAGATACAAAATCAACTTATTACGATTGGAAATTCGCTCATATCAAGATTTTTTTAATTGCTTTTTCACTCGTCCATACTGAAATCGAAAATAAAGGAAATCTTGTCTCAAGTAGCCTAAAACTTGTCATATTACATATGTTTACAAATTTCCGTAAAATTCAGTTCTGCAATTTAGGCGTATATTCACTTGTTTGTTAATAAACTTTGAAAAATCCACAAGAAAACGGATATTTCCCCGAATTACCTTATTTTCACAACAACGTTTATGACTTCATGTAATAAAGCAAGAAAACACCAAACGTGTTTACATTGATTTATTAAAATCGATTGAGTTTCACAAAAGATATTACAAAATTAAAATTGTATTTTAGCATAAAATCTCAACTTGATCATATTGAGGGCACATCACTATAGTGCGTGCCCGAATAATATATGTATTACATTTACCTGGAAAGTATTCAGCCATTTTATCTCAATCTCACTCAGTGGTGTCCCACTGTCGATTGAGTAAGCCAACATGCTAGTTTGTGTTTATGCATGGGCAAGAAGGTCCCCTCTAATTAGTTGCTACATTACATGAAGGTCTCATGGGTGATTCTCGAAACATACTCTTTTTTCTCCTAACATACATCCTAACTGTTTTCCACCGTATTAAAACGTGACTACCAATCTGTTTTTTTTTTCATATGGATTATCAACTCAGCGTAGTTTAGTATCAGACCAAAATAGAATAGTCCAGTGTTACGGACAGCCAACCAAGAAAGTCATACTATTCATTATTCGAGTATATTTCTATCGATGATAAGTTAGTGTGTGTGTGCGTGAGTGTGTCCACATATACATATATATATATATATATATATATATATATATATATATATATATATACATATATATATATATATATATATATATATATATATATATATATATGTACATATATATATAAATATATATATATATATATATATATATAATATATATATATATATATATATATATGTGTATGTATATATATATATAACTTGCCTATATTCTATCCATTTCGTTTCTATACAAACACTGTGTATAATATGATTCAATATTTGCAAATGCTCTTCAAATGTTTTTTTACCGAATATTCAATTAAATACAGTTATCTTCTGATATCTGCAGTTTTTTTATTAGCAGATCAGATGAGTCTTGAATAATTCGTTGGGCATTTTGAGGTGTTTTGCAGCGGACTACGAGAACTGCTTCCTAGAAAATATGCAGTGCAGTATTAACAACACGTGAAGATATTAGGTATGTTTAATGAATCATGAATACCTCATAATATTTGTGTTTTTTTTTTATTCTGAAAGAAAATTTTAACCCGGTTTATATGCATAATATTGTAATAGTATGAAGCAGTTGCAAATCAGTTATTTGAACGATGTTTTTGACATTAGTTTTTTTCCCATTTCACTATGCTGTGAACAAATTTCATTTTTTCTGTAGATGAAGTATTATAAATCATTATCAAGATTTTCTTTTTATTTTCATGCTATTTTTAGTCTTTATCTTGATATATTTGTTGCTTTTTAACGCCATTTTTTCAGACCAGATAAAAAACGTATTGCAATAAACAAAATAAAAAGCTATCTCAATTATTAAATATCTTCTTTGAAAGTTTAATCTTGCTGAAGACTGTAAGAAATAGAAAGTTACTCAAAGATTTCTAAGCAGATTAACGATTAAGTCTCTCAATTCATGCAAATATAAAGTGTTTAGAACTTGTTTACGTTCTATTTTTCTGTTTCCATAGCAGCACCAAGGGTAGTCAGCCTTCTAAGATTATTTTTACCTGTTTATTTAAAGACATTACTTCATTTACTGAATAGGAGATTAATTCCATCTTTTGTTTAGACAACCGGAAGATGATCAATTGCCTGAACAAAGGTTGGAGTGTACGTGACTCTTCTTGAAGCCATAAACAATGTTAAATCAAGTAAGAACAGAGAAATATTTTAGATTTCATCATCATCATCAGTCTTTTTCTGTCCGTTGTCGGACATTGTCTTTCCCTAGGATTTGGCACACTTCCCTATCATGGGTGTCGTAGAGCCGATACATTTCCTAAACTTGTCTAGCTCGTCTCTCCATCTAATATTTTGCCGGCCTCGGTTGTGCATGTAGTCTTAGGGGATCCATGTCGTGAGTCGTGATGTCCATCGGTTGTCCACCATACTTGCAACATGGCCAGCCCACCGCTATTTCAGATTTTTACATCGGCAAATTCGGATACAAAGTACGGAACGATAGAGGAGAAGATTTTTAAAACTTTGCAATGACTAATGGATTTAAAATTATGAACACCTTCTTCAGAAAGGAAATGGACTTTGAAGAGCCGTAACCACGAAACAACCAACGAAATAAACTCCATCCTAACGGACAAAAATGATATCGTCAAGGACATCCAAGTCCGGAATCAAGTCAATGTAGGCAGTGAACAAAGAATGGTACGATGTAAAATACAACTAAACACCAACAAAGAACGCAGGAAAATGTTCAACACCAAACCACAGCCTTTAAACATACTAAAAGATTTTTATCTTAGTGTTCTTATCTCCGATGTGGTTGCTGCACATGATCTTCGTCTTGCTGAAGTTCATGTGTAGGCTGACTTTCTTGCTCTCTTCATTTAGTTCCTCTATCATTAGTTGGAGGTCGTGTAGGTTCTCTGTGGTAAGGGCTACGTCGTCTGCAAATCTGAGGTTGCTCAGATACTCATCGTCTATTTTAATTCTTTTGTTGTCCCAGTATAGTCTTCTGAAAATCATCTCGAGGAAGGCAGTGAAGAGTTTAGGTTAGCTGGTATAACCTTGTCTTACTCCTTTCTCGAGCTGAAAGGAGTCTGAGTCTTTATGCAACCTGATAAAGGAGCTGCCCTGATTGTATATATGTCTCAACACTTCAACATATACTGGATCTATACCTTGCCGACTGATGGCCTCCATGACCTTGGGGATTTCTACTGAGTCAAATGCCTTTTTGAAGTAGCTAGATGCTACGGCAAGTGGTAGTTTATACTAATACTCAGCTGATTTATCGAGTGCAGGTGGTCCATGATCGAGTAGCTTCTTCTAAAACCAACGGCTTGCGTATCTCGCTCATTGTTTTGTAGTCCCTGTCTGGACGAATAGAGTTTTTGGTAGAATTCTTTGGTACGTTCGACAATCCTGTCTCTGTCTGTTGTTAGGCTACCATTTTCCTCGGGTATGCTAGTTATTTGCCTTTGTCCCGAGTTTAGGAGTTTGTTTATAGCTTTGAAGCCCCGACCTTTTTCAAGAGTCGATTCGATGACTGCCGTCGTGTATCTCCTTCTGTCTTCTCTTCGTTTTTTCTTCAATCATTGACGTTGTCATTTTGCTGCTTAGTTCGTTGATGTCACCCGAAGCAAGTGATGTGGCTGGGTCTCTTGGTACCGATGTCCCAGCAGGAACGGCCGATATAATTTTTATTGTGCAAACCATAGGGAGTGATGAGCCATGCCATGCCACGCTGGCCCATGACATGTTGTCAGGTGGTCTGGTGGATTGTCCACTGCTGATGTTGGTCAGTGGCCTAAGAGCTCCCCCGGCTCTTGATAGTTTGAAGTACTGATCCAACCTCCCCACCCCCATCTACTGCTTTGACCGGGGCTTGAATGGCCAAAAAAAAAAAAACAAAAAAAAAGAATCTAATGTTAGATTAGATGGAAAAGCGACACATAAAAGTTGTAGATTCTTGCTGGGAGACAGACATGATATATTTAGCAAAGAAAGGTAAAAAAATAAAACTTTTTCAACTGCATAGATGAAATCCCCAGGACGACTATGCTGCTGCAAATTTGGATGAGTACTACTGAAGTTTTCTGAATTTATTTATTCATTTTCTCATTTTAGATGTATTATATGTTAATTCATTCTTGAAAAAACGCCCTCACTCTTTGATACACTTTTCAATTCACTGAATAAGCTAAGGTCAAGTTCAAGGGAAAATCATTAAATATTTTTACATGTAACGCATTCATAACTAATTAATCTCAGTGGAAAGATTTACCGATATGAAGATTTCCCCGCTATCCGGAAGTGGCCTTCCCATAATCTTTTCGTGAGCCGAAATGCTAAAAGCGAAAGAGCAACTATCATAAATTTATTCAGGAAAATACTTGACCATTCCAAGATAAAAAAATTGGAGATGATGTTGGTAGCATGTACAAGAGACTGGAGTGTAGAAGATAAGATGAAGAGGATGTCTGCTGTCTCTGTAAGGCTCACTGCTTAACAAAAACTGAACAGGAAAAATGCACTGTATAAAACGGTGGATAGCGAGTATAAATCCCCGCCTCTCGCTCTCACTACGAGATAGATTCCTGTGTTACGGTTAGCAGACCAACAAAATCATACTGTTCTTTACTCGAGTATATTTCTTTCGATAAATAAATAAAGAAAAGCTATTATAACATGTAAAAAGTTACATTAGATAATAAATATGGTCAGAATAAATTACATTGATGACATCACTAACGTTTTCAATTGGAAACCATCTGAAAATAAGTCAAATAGCTATAATCTTGTAGATTCTGTAGGATTTAGATGTGATTATCAAATCTGCCGGAACATGCTTCAGAAATGATTAGAATATCTTTTCTTTCCCAAAAATAAAATAAAATAATTTTTGGAAAGGGGTCGGGAAGAATTTTGATACCAATCTTCAAATCTCCTCACAGAACAGTCTTGACGGGAGGGGTTGAACACACAAACAAACAAACAGATGCGCATATAAAAAAGGACACAACGTTTTGCCACCTATAATTTTTTGTCAAAAATATTCAATTGAATATAAAACTTGCTCATCTTCTGTCCCTATTCTCTCTATACAATCATCATTTATAATATGATTCAATATTTACAAATGCTGTTGAAATGCAGTTAAATAAAAGCAGTTACCCTTTGATATTTGCGGGTCGGTTTAAAGAGGGCTGCATCATAGGGGAACGCATGCAGGACATTCCTGAAAGATCATTTTCAATCTTTGCAAATCTTGTTGAGACTTTATGAGATGTGATCTTCCACATTTGGATGATCAGCAAGCTCTTATTTACCTGAATCACAACGTGGAAGGGGTGAGACAAAAGATCGGTTCAACGCATGGGGCAACAAATCCTATCCAGTACTAGTGGGTCCTAAAAACAACTGACCTGCTCTCAGGGCTAACCCTGATACCTCTTAGCCAGACTACACAGAAAAATAACAACGTCATCTCACCTGCGTTCGTCTAGTCAGGAATTAGCTACAAAAACCTCAATGATCCACAATCTAATCTCGTTGGTAATTGATGGTGGGCTCAAACCTAATTATAAAATTTATTAATGGTTTGATATAAAACTTGTATGATAATAAACAATATTTAGAAAATAGTCAAGATTGCTGGTTGTATAGTGATGATCAGCAGGCTTATCTTGCTGGCCGTTGTTTCTGGGTTCAATTCTCATAGGATTTCCTATTAGTAATACTGAGAATAAAGACGAGATCATATGTAACAATGGATTAAGAAATAAGCTGTATAGCAATGATCTACAAAGTGAATATGCAGCCCGTTATTAGTGGGTAAGATCGTCATTGGATCCGTCAGTATTGATGTCTGATACAAGATTTTGCAGCAATAATCACCAAGCTAATCTTAATAGTGTGACACAGGGTCACTTTAACGTGAAGAAACTCACCTGTAAACGCATGGGGTAGGAACTTTGAAAACAAATTGACTTAAGCCCTTGCAACTATTGATCCATAAAAGCATTTGACATGGTCACAGCACGATCCATGATCCCACAGCTCCAGACCAGATAGAGAAATGTCGAAACCATTGCATTTTCATCCGCCTACTCAGTAATTATCTTCAAAATATATATCTTGATGGTCAGCATGCTAATCTTGCTAGCAGGTATTAGTGGGTCCAATCCTGATTGGATCTCCCACTATGCAGGTCGGATGAAAAGAAAAAAACGTACAAGCCGAGAAATGTAAAATGGACTTGGAGGCTCGTCAAGTAACAGTAATCAACAAAGAAATCATGTGGACCTATGTTGATAGGTTTCATCCTCGTTAAATACATTGTCCGATACTAACTGACGCCAAGTTCATATCTGTACCAATGCAAATAAATGTTTGTGGCTTTCTAACTATCGAAATGTGTAGACTATTTATACCTTTCATATTTTGCATTCACAGCATCCAAAAAATAATTCTTATTCGTCTATGAAATAAACGCAAAGTTAACATTCAAGTACACGATCATTTTGCAATTTATTGTATTGCCGAGAAAATGAAAAGACACAAGGTCAGACTCCTGGATATGACAATGAAGCTCAAACTTATTACAGTATTAATGGACAATGAGACGAGTTTACCAACCATTGCTCTCTGATAACATTCTTATGATACTCAATAAACTCAGATTTGTCTGATACAAGGATAGAATTTTGATGTTTTCATTGACAATCAAAATCACCACGGTAGTAATGGTTTGAGAAACTATCTTGCAAACCGTTGTTCCATGATAACGTCTTTATATTGACATATATACAGGTGTGCGTGTAGTGTATATAAATATAACCCAAATATATTGATGACAAAGGAGAGTACATCAAACATCAATCCCTCTCCCCACTCCAATACCCTAGACTCTATAGAACGCAACGAAGAAGGCATATGTGATTTTTTAAAAACTTACACAAAACACAAAAAGAATACCAACACCACCATTAGATGCAGCATATCACCAATCAACACAACTGCCACCAACCTCTGCTCCAACCTGAGACAGCTTGAAATAAATACTGCATCCAATACCTTCCGTGAAATGACTACTACAATATGTACATCGGGGAGACATCGACACCTCTCAAGAAAAGAACTTGCAAATACAAAAGTGCTTTAAACCTGGGGGAAAAGACAAAGACCTTGGTTGAACATAGAAACACACAAAACCAGAAAATTCAATTTTCACCAAGTGCACCCCATCAAAAATATTTATGACTCCTCGACACTCAGATGTATTGACGCAGCTCTTTCCCTCCATTTTCTTCCTAATCTCTCCTCTCACTGTCCCTTCTTACTCAAAACAAACCCCAGAACCACACACACAGAGAAAAAACGAACACCGTCTGACTTTCTTCTCACAGACTTTTCTTATTTCAGACCAACACTTCCATTGAAGCTACTATTTGAATAACCAACAACATAATTATCCCCATTTTACTCTTCACCAAGTTATGCCAAAGATCATAGCTGGCAACCATTGAAACATGCCTACGTAACAAACATTGTTTAGATATTTCATCTGCTTTCTCTCAATTTTTCTTTTCATCTTCAAAAAAAAAAAATATATATATATATATATATATATATATATATATATAATGTGTACTTTAGAGAGTGAGACAGACTCGGGAGTGAAGTTTTTGGTGGTAAGGTTTATTAATCCTTATATGTCTATAGTCCATACATGTTTCGGGATTTCTCTCATCATCAGTGGTGCATGTTGTGTGAGTGTGGATTAAAATGTACCATGTGGAACCAGAGTCCACTGCCAGGGACTATGCATTGTGGATAAGTTTTGTTGTCAGGGCTACTAGATGCCTCCTGCTGAATGTAAGAATGACCAGCAGGTATTGGGATTTTGGTAAAGCAGCAGCAGTTTGCCTTGGGGAGGGCAGAGTGTGTCAAGGTAGTGGGTAGTGTTGTAGAGGTGGATTTTCTGGTATGTTTGGGGTAGTGTAGGAGGGGTGGTGGGGTTATGGAGCTACATAGGTATCAACCTTAAAAGTTACTGAAAATGTTTCGGCTATGAGTTGAACAAGGGTTATAACAGGCTAAGGTGAAGTTTTTCCTATGGGTCTAGGTGACTTTGAAGCTTCCATTATTGAATGTTTCTAAGATGTGGGTGTGAGGATATTAATGGTAGGAGTTGTGTGTATTAGTGTTCTGTGTGGTGAGGGTTGTTCAGTTTAGTATTTTGATGGTGTGTAGTAGTGTTTTAGTAAGTTTTCTAAACTGCTTACTAGTGTTGGAATCAGGTTTTCTAACTCCCCTTCCATATTTAGTGGTAGGGGCTTTCCTCATTTTTTGGTAGAGTGTGTGTGTGAGTTGATGTAGGGGTTACCTGCTGGTCAGGGTGTTTGCTTGGGTCTTCAGGATGCTTTCCAAGGGTCAATGTGATGGGTTGAGGGAGGATGCTACTCTTAGGGCTTTCCTCTTGCAGGGTATGAGGGGTAGTAGGTCTGAGGCCCTTATGGAGTCTAGTTTTCTTGTTTCTATTATCTGTATGCTGGTTTTTGTAGTTGTGTTTGTTCATATAGATGTGTCTGTTCACAATATTGGTGTCAGTAATATTAGTATTTGTGTAGGTGTTTCTGTTATGTTTGTTCATATGTGTGTGTCTGTTATAGGTGTTAGTATTGTTAGTGCTAGTGTAGGTGTTTTTGTTTTGTTTGTTCGTATGCGTGTGTCTATTTCTATCGTTGTTCGTGTGGGTATGGATGATGTTTTTGTCAGTATTGGTGATTCTTGTTGGGTAGCCTGTGTCTGTGTGTCTAGTGTTAAATCTGTGTTTGGTGGGGGAATTGGTTTTTTTTGGGTATGTAGGTGGTAGGTTGGGGGTAGGTAACAGAGGCCTGGTGGCTCTTTTGGTGGGTTGTATCTTAATTTCTCTCATATTCTGTGGAATCGCAGATCTGTGTGTGATATTGTGTCTAAGTTTGTTGTATTTTTTAGTTTTGGTGAGGTTAAGTTGTTTTTTTCTTCCTCCTATGTTGATGTTGATCGCTTCCTGTATTTCATTGTATTCATCTGTGTATGTGTGTTGCTGTAATTTTTGTTCCAATTCGCTGATATCTGTTAGAGTGTCTTTGATGGTTTTTTGGCAGAATTGGATGGTGTCATCTAAAAGATCCATAGAAAGTGTGTGGATCTTGTTGTTCCATAGATTAAGGAAATCTGCATTCTGGTTCCCTATGGAGGGGTGTAGGGAGATCCTGAAATTCACGGGAGTGAGTTTATTGTCCTTACAGGACTTTAGGAAGTCTAGATGTGACTCAAAGCGGGTAATTTTTTCTCTTCTTCGGTAGAGTCTCACCGACCATGTTGTGATGTTGTCTGAAGAGGTTGGTTCCATTGTGGTGTTAGGGTGGTTGTCCTTGTCAGGAGTGATAGTTGTTGTAGGAATGTGTTCCTTCTCCATGTCTCAGTAAGGTATGTATAATGTGTACTTTAGAGAGTGAGACAGACTCGGGAGTGAAGTTTTTGGTGGTAAGGTTTATTAATCCTTATATGTCTATAGTCCATACATGTTTCGGGATTTCTCCCATCATCAGTGGTGCATGTTGTGTGAGTGTGGATTAAAATGTACCATGTGGAACCAGAGTCCACTGCCAGGGACTATGCATTGTGGGTAAGTTTTGTTGTCAGGGCTACTAGATGCCTCCTGCTGAATGTAAGAATGACCAGCAGGTATTGGGATTTTGGTAAAGCAGCAGCAGTTTGCCTTGGGGAGGGCAGAGTGTGTCAAAGTAGGGGGTAGTGTTGTAGAGGTGGATTTTCTGGTATGTTTGGGGTAGTGTAGGAGGGGTGGTGGGGTTATGGAGCTACATATATATATATGAATATACATATATATATATATATATATATATATATATATATATATAGATGTAGATATGTGTGTGTGTGTGTTTATATATATATATATGTATCCATTTGCGAGTATATGTGTATATACATTTGGATATATGTACACACACACACACACACACACGCATATATATATATATATATATATATACATACATATACATATATATATATGACTACATGTATTACATATAGATATAAATGTATGTACATATATAAATATATAATACACATATATATATATACACACACACATATATATACGTATGTGTGTGTGTGTGTAAATATGTTTGTATACATATGTATAGATCATATATATCCATTTCTTGATTCATGACTGACTAAATTTTTTTTGTGGTATTAAGTTAATTTTTTTTTGCAAGAATTGTATATTTATACATACACGTACATTTATATCTATATGTAATACATGTACTCATATATATATATATATATATATATATATATATATATATATATATATATATATATACACGCACATATATATAAGTGTGTGCATGCATGTGTGTGAACATTCATATAATTGTCAATAAAACAAACACCACTGATGAAGTTTTTGAATGAATAATCTTTTATTTAGGAACATACACAGAAAAAGATTTTTTTACTCCCACGTATCACGTGACAGGAGGATATTTGATTTTTTCCCGATCTTTTTCTTATAAATTTTGTTGGAAGTCAAAATGTCACTTTTGTGTATCAACATGTTCGATGTGCTTTATCATTATGCAGGCGCTGAAAAAAAGACAAAGAAAAACATGTAAAAGAAATTGAAAAAGTCACTTTGGCCACATATACTTTGGTTCATTTACAACCGAGGAGTCTTCCACGAGAAATATCGTATTCTTCCCATGTCAAGAACACTTCAGACTCAATATTGCACTGAAATTTTGTGTTTGAACGATTTTCAAAAGAAGAATATATACAATATTCTCATGATTTTATAATTTATCTCCAACAGTGTTTGAAAGTGAAAAACAATCTGCATGGTCGCCTGGTTTTATTGATTGAAAGAATTACGTTTTATAGCTACTAAACACAATCGAAATTCACGATGGATGGGTATTTGATTAAGATAGTATTATTTTTATAAGCTTCACTGGGAAACCCTTTTGAAATACAGTAGTTGTACTTCTTTTGTAACTTAATGATGTCGTTTCAAAAGTTGTGATCATTTGCGAAGACTGAAAAAACGGGAAATATCGATATCCAACATTTAAATTACTGCTAATTCGGTAGTTGGTGTAGCGTACTTCATACATAGGACAATGAATTTTCTTTAACCTTCTGTCAGCCATGGCTTAATAGTAGACTGGGTTCATGAAGCAAGAGAAAACCATTCAAGAAGCACAACACTGATTTCTGTCGATCAAGAAAAAATGTCTCGAATGTGCTTCTTAGTTTGAACGCTATTATGAATTGATTGTTGAGTATTGACCTTATCAGATGACTTAATCAGAGGTGATATTGCGTAAATGTGCTACTTAACAGCCATGCAGATTCAATTAAGTCATCAATAAATGAGGACTTTGTTAAGAAGGCCACACTCCCCCTGGCAGGTCGTATCTCGAAATGGTTGTAAGTCGGAGAAATTTCTTTGTTTTGTGTTTGAATTAAAAACATTGTACTTAAAATGATGAAACCATTTTCAAACATATCTACATACTGTGAATACTGAATTGATTCAATTTTAAATTCTAAAAACGATATAAAAAAAGAAACTAATAAGTTGTCGTATTTCAAAGTTATAAAAGTAATAAATCCCTTTTTCAGAAAAAGAGTTCAGAAATTAGAAATATGTATTATGTGAGTTGAATTAATGACGGCTGCTGGACAATTTTTGATTTTCTTGATGATTTAATTATGTTTTACCGATTTTTAATTCATTTTGAATCTTTTTTTTTCAGTGTACAAAATCGAAAGACTTTTAATGAATTTATTTCTTACATGGTCGTCACATGACATGGTATTCACAATGTTCATGTTAAAATTCAACTAATTCCACTCTGTTTCATAAGTAAAATATCGATTTTTAAAATGGAAAACAAATATACAATATAGGTAGAAGCAAGAGTAATACGTATTCATGGTATTTACACAGTATATATGTTTTTTTAATGTACAAGTATAATTCATATGCTTTCTTTATCAGCGCTTATAGACACGTACGACCAAGCAAATGTTTTTATTTACTTACATTCCATTGATTCAGGGTTGTATCTTTTATATCTGCATGATTTTTTATACCATCAGGGGGACATCAGACATGGGACGACCTGTATTTGAGAGGAAAACACAGTAAAAATTTTAAATGTATTTCATTGACATGAATATCTGCTTGTTTAGTGCACATGGATGTACAATTGGTGTAGTCGGTCGGAATCGGCGACACAAGCTCAAAATCCAATCGGAACTGGTTATAATCACTTTGTACTAATGGCCTTGAAGAAAGCATGAATCCATGGTCCCTTAGTTATGGATAAAATAGCAGAGCAGAGTGGGTCCTCTAGCCTAGGGAAGGCAACCAGTCTAGGAGAAATACAACTGATTCAAACAGCAGAGAATAGAGCTCCCTCAAGGTGGTTGGACACCCAATTGAACATTGTCATTCCTGCAGCTTGTGCAGCCATGTGAATGTCAGATATATCGCTGTCTACTTCCCTCTGGCACTACACCCACAAAACGGAGACAGGGATTCTTTCGGCTCCATGATCAGGCTGCGTGTAGCATGCGCCTCTGGGACGTATGACATTCCATTCTCTGCACTGACTAAACAGAAGCCATCAACAGTTCAATGCAGCACAATGACAAACTGGGATAAAAAAGAAAGTGTTGCTTGATCGTATAGCACTAATCTCCAAAGTGAGAATGGCTAATTTGGCAGGAATATCAGCATTGAAGATCCCAGATATTGCTATTCACCAAGCTTTGCTTAGACTGACATAGAACCAGCGTCTTGGAGCCCACAATATGGATCGGAGTCTCTATTCTATCGATGTACTCTGTTGTACAAATACCATAATGATCGACTACATTAGAATGCTGACAAGATACTTCTAACCATTTCGATGTAGAGTAAGTGAATTACTTACAGCTCATGGGTTTGCCGAGTTCTAGTTCCAGGTCTTTGATCAGATCTGTTCCACATTTTGATGAATTCATTTCTTGAACTTCCCTATGGATACAAGAACATGAAAACTTTCAACAAAAGTCTTTTTTTCAATGATTTCTTTTTACTAAACATATCAATATCTAGTCTTGATCTATTTGTAAAGTATTTTGGATTCTCAAAATTGAGGAAAGATTTGCAGAAATTACAGTTCAAACATATTTTCTACTTTTTGACACTGTATGTGGACCAACGTCAAGACGTTTTGACAGTTATACTCTCCAGTCTTCCTTAAAGTCTGAGATAATTATTATTCTATGAATTATTTTCCTCTGCTGTTTTTGTTGCTTTCATCACAAACATATCTTCAAAATTCGTACTTGATCCTCCCAATTGATTAGCGTTATATCCAATGTGTTGCCAGGCTTTCTGCAATTTAGTATAATCATAATTCTATCAGCCATGATTGAACTGCTACCTTGATCATAGCTGTTTTCATCTCATTAATCAATGCTTTTCAACGTGATTTTGATAACAAAAAATATTTTAGGAATGATATCAAGTCTCTAACCCTCAGTCAGTGCTTTTAGGCTTTTCTTTATAATGTTTAAAATAATTTGTTCGACTTTTGAAATAGCTTGCCGTATTTTTTAATTGCCTGCGTCGTTTTTTTTTAATTTGGTTATCGGATTTTTCAATTCGCTTGCTATGGCTTTGAATTTGCATATCATATGTTTGATTTGTTGTCAATATTTTTTTATCTGCTTTCACTAAATTTTTTGTATTATTTTGCGCTGGAAACGGTATAAATAGATTAAGATATTGGCAGACGTGAACAGACCACATATAGATTGATATAGATGATTATTGAAATGAGAGAAAAAGAAAACTCTGACGGATAGATAGATAGATAGATAGATAGATAGATAGATAGATAGATAAATAGATGGATAAGTTATAAATTGATTTAGATAGATAGATAGGCAGATCAATGGATAGATAAATAGATATGAATGGGGTGATATAAATCTTAAAAAAGAAATGGGCTGATAGAATATTTGCTTTCTTCTTTCAGTAGTTCTCTTTCTTCTTTGCTTGTTTTTTCAAAGTTTGATTTCTCTTCGACTAGTCGATCTGTTTTTATACGAAATGCGTCTCGCTTTCAACCAAAAGAAGGGCTGGATTTCTGAGAAAAAACACACTCGTCACGCTAGATTAACGTTCAAAGACGTCAGTGACGGATTATCCATACCACTTGCAATTCTTGTTTCAGCTTGACTAAGTTTTTGTCTGACTTTGCCTCTTTGCTCTCAGCTCCGTTGAATAGATTTCATATCACCCCCCACCTGGTGTTTGTTGTCATGGAAAATTTCATGTGGAATGGTAAGATGATATCTGGCTTTTTCTTCCAAAGAATCAATCAACTCAATTCAGTGTCGTATCAAAAATATAAATGATCGATGCATTTCAATTAGATTTAAATTTTTTGACCAAAAATCTTTCAACAACATTAGAATCCCAACTATTTTCTAAGGTAGAAATGGTATTTCTTGGTAGAAGAAGTCATTGCAAAAGTCATTACTTCTTTTTACTGTATCACTTTATGACAGAGAAAAATGCAAAAATTCGAGAAAAAACTGTGCCTTCATTACAAGAATATATTTGTTTGGTCTCACATAACCAATCTTAGTTTTCAAATAAAAGGTTTTATATTATATAAGTAATATATTTAGCAGTTTTCAATTCAATTCATTGAAAATAGTTGAATTGAAAGATTCAACATCTCTACTTTGTTTATCAAAATCGTTTCTGGAGAAAATAGTATCTTTATTTTGATTATATATATATATATATATATATATATATATATATATATATATATATATATATATATATATATGTGTGTGTGTGTGTGTGTGTGTGTGTGTGTGTGTGTTTGTGTGTGTGTGTTTGTGTGTGTGTGTGTGTGTGTGTGTGTGTGTGTTTAACACTCTTGACTGCTGTAAGATTATTTTGACAAATATATCAATGAACCATGTACATAGGCACTTTTCTCACTGCTCCCGTTGTCTGAAGATCTCATAAATTCTTAGAAGCCATTTATGACTTGTAGATACAAAATCAACTTATTACGATTGGAAATTCGCTCATTCTTGGATATCAAGATTTTTTTAATTGCTTTTTCACTCGTCCATACTGAAATCGAAAATAAAGGAAATCTTGTCTCAAGTAGCCTAAAACTTGTCATATTACATATATTTACAAATTTCCGTAAAATTCAGTTCTGCAATTTAGGCGTATATTCACTTGTTTGTTAATAAACTTTGAAAAATCCACAAGAAAACGGATATTTCCCCGAATTACCTTATTTTCACAACAACATTTATGACTTCATGTAATAAAGCAAGAAAACACCAAACGTGTTTACATTGATTTATTAAAATCGATTGAGTTTCACAAAAGATATTACAAAATTAAAATTGTATTTTAGCATAAAATCTCAACTTGATCATATTGAGGGCACATCACTATAGTGCGTGCCCGAATAATATATGTATTACATTTACCTGGAAAGTATTCAGCCATTTTATCTCAATCTCACTCAGTGGTGTCCCACTGTCGATTGAGTAAGCCAACATGCTAGTTTGTGTTTATGCATGGGCAAGAAGGTCCCCTCTAATTAGTTGCTACATTACATGAAGGTCTCATGGGTGATTCTCGAAACATACTCTTTTTTCTCCTAACATACATCCTAACTGTTTTCCACCGTATTAAAACGTGACTACCAATCCGTTTTTTTTTTCATATGGATTATCTACTCAGCGTAGTTTAGTATCAGACCAAAATAGAATAGTCCAGTGTTACAGACAGCCAACCAAGAAAGTCATACTATTCATTATTCGAGTATATTTCTATCGATGATAAGTTAGTGTGTGTGTGCGTTAGTGTGTCCACATATACACACACACATATATATATATATATATATATATATATATATATATATATATATACATATATATATATATATATATATATATATATATATGTACATATATATATAAATATATATATATATATATATATATATATATATATATATATATATATATATATATATGTGTGTGTATGTATATATATATATAACTTGCCTATATTCTATCCATTTCGTTTCTATACAAACACTGTGTATAATATAATTCAATATTTGCAAATCTTCTTCAAATGTTTTTTACCGAATATTCATTTAAATACAGTTATCTTCTGATATCTGCAGTTTTTTTATTAGCAGATCTGATGAGTCTTGAATAATTCGTTGGGCATTTTGAGGTGTTTTGCAGCGGACTACTAGAAATGCTTCCTAGAAAATATGCAGTGCAGTATTAACAACACGTAAAGATATTAGGTAAGTTTAATGAAACATGAATTTTTCATAATATTTGTGTTATTGTTTTATTCTGAAAGAAAATTTTATCCCGGTTTATATGCATATCATTGTAATAGTATTCAGCACTCGCAGATCAGTTATTCGAACGATGTTTTTGACATTAGTTTTTTCTCATTTCACTATGCTGTAAACGAATTTCATTTTTTTTCAGTAGATAAAGTATTATAAGTCATTATCAAGACTTTCTTCTCATTTCCATTCTACAATCTTATCTTCATCATTCATTTTTTGTTGTTGTTGCAGTATAATGTAATCTTTTCAGACCCGTCAAAATTTAAAAAAACAGCAAAGATATTCAGATGAATGTAAAAAGTAGTATGAAAAGATGCAGAAATTGTTCGCAATCGCTGCACGGTAGTTTTATGCTATCTGTGGTTTTAGTTGATGAATGATATACTTCTTTTTTGATAGCATCTACTTTTTAAAGATCTTTTAAAACGTATTGCAATAGTTGAATATATTCTTTGAGAGTTTAATTTTTGCTCAAAACTACAAGAAAATAGCGTACAGCTGGTCGAAAGGAATGAGAAAATACTTTAGCGTACTCACTGAAGATTTATGAGCAGATTAAAGATTAAGTCTCTTAATCCATGCAAATATGAACTGTTTAAAACTTGCTCATCTTCTATTTTTTTTTGTTTTATACGAACACCATGAAATTATTTTCATCTGTTTATTCAAAGACATTGTTTCATTTACTGAATAGGAGATTGATTCGATCTTTTGTTCAGACAACCAGAAGATAATCGATTATCCGAACAAGAGTTGCAATGTTCATGACTTTTCTTTAAGCTATAGACAATATAAGATCGAGTAAGAGAAGAGAAATATTTTAGGTGTATCATATGTTAATTCATCCATAGAAAATCACTTTGACTCTTTAATACGCTTTTCGATTTATTGAATAAACTGAGGTCAAGTCAAAGAAAAAAATCAACATGTTTCTACATGTAGCGTGCTCATCACTAATTCATCCGCGTCGAAGAATTACTGATAAGTTGGTATTGTGTCCGCTATACATATACTTAGGAATTAAATACGAAACCCTCCTTTTAGCTAGATATTGGAAACGTCACTTCCTTCGACGACCTCTATAAAACCCCTGGACGCACATGCTGTAATGTTCATTGGCGCCGGCACTCCAAGCTGGTTACATTTTTGGCCCCGGCCGTTGTTGCCGGCTACTCTTTCTCTCTCTTTCCTTCTCTCTAAGATCGTTATTATTTCGCTGACCGCCCGGCTGATCCAATCTTAACTATTTTTTTACCGTGACCAATCTATGAACTAATTCTTCCACTTCACCCATGTTAAGGACTCTCACACACGCACAACTTCGCAGCTACGCAACTGTGTCCACACCACTTGCTCCAAATGGCTATACACCTCTCACTCTCATGAATGAAATGGCAATGCTTTTTATTATTTGATAGTCTCAACAATCTTCCCTAATTTTCTTGACTTCAGGAAACACGCATAGATAAGAAAAAGTCTGTCTTCTCTGTCTTCCATGGTCTGTCCGTCGAGTGTCAATCAGTGTCAGAGAATAGCCCCCAAATCACATGTAAAACTTGGCAGTTTGGCTCACACACTGAACCTGCTTTCCATATTCATTCTTTGGTACGCTCAAAGTCATATGGATTCAAATGCAGCTCATACACCTCTGCTCTGACTCCGAAGCTAGATCTATCAATGACAACAAAGCTCCCAATTTTTGCTACCTCCTATCTCTTTACGCAATCGATCATGTTAACGTTATTATTACATGTACCTCATTTTCATTCGTCATTTGTCATTAATATCCTTGTTTTAAATGTACGTCTTTGTATTTTTTTTTACTTTGTTTCATCTCTGCGTCTATGTTCATACTTGACCAGCGTTCTCTTCGTACATCTCCTTTTCTCCTTCCACATCTCTACGGATGTTACTGCTAACCCCAAACCACGAGGAGACAAAATTCTTTGTCGTCAACATCTTCGCTATATGTATTCCTCAACCACTACAGCCAGAGCTTTAAATGCTTCATTTGTGAAAATATCCACCCCTTTGACATCACTTTTAGCTGCAAGTATATATATATACATATATATATATATATATATATATATATATATATATATATATATATATATGTGTGTGTGTTTGTGTGTGTGTGTGTGTGTGTGTTCAGAGATTTAGGAGGGCGTTCTACGCATGTTGCAGGTGGACAGATGGATTCATGTCTTCCCAGGGGGTATCATATGAATTGAATGCCTATGATTAAAGTTTTGCGTTGAAACTTGGTTTTACGAAAGATTTCCGTGCTGTCAACGGTTAGGCCATCAGCACTTCAGTAAAATACCTGTGTATAAGTTGAAGCTTAATCTTTGACCAAGAAGCATTCATTCACTTCATAGTTTATTCTATGTAAAGACTACCTAGTATAAATGGCAAATAAACAGGTATATAATTTTTAAAACATGTAAATATATAGTCATAAAATCCATTTTTTTTTTGTATCACTAAATGACTTCCTGGCTGTGAATGGACCAAAGTATATGTGGCTAAAGTGACTTTTTTTATCCTTTTCTTACATATACTTTCTCTCAAGGCAAACGTAATACTAAGTCGAAAACATCGTGTTGATATCCAAACCAGTCATTTTGACTTTTAACAAGTGCTAATTTTTTTAAGTCGAAGAAAAATCACATTCTCTCATGTCAATAATACCAAGAATAAAACCAAATCTTCCTTTATATATTTATATATATATATATATGTATATATATATATATATATATATATATATATATATATATATGTATATGTATGTGTGTATATATGTATATATATATATATATATATATATATATATATATATATATATATATATATTACGCACCAATCCAACCACAGCTCAAACCCGAGCAAACTGGAAATACACATTGTAACCAACACCTCTATAACTACTAAAGATTTAGTGAACCAACCACTATAGAACCCCACCACCTGAAGCCAGTATTTATGCAATTCAGTGAAAAGACTGCAACAAAATCTACATCGGAGAGATATGGAGACCTCTTAAGAAAAGAATATACGAACGCAACAGAGCGCTGAAACTGGATGAAAAGATGAAAGCCCAGGTTGAATATAGAAACACACACAACCACAACTTCAACTTTCACCAAGCCCACTTCATCCGAAGTATTTATGATGGGCATTGGAGCCAGGGTAAAATAAAACAGGATTTCAAATGTAGAGTTACCAGGTAGTGGGAAGATCCGATTTGGAAAATTTGTGCAACACAAATTTCCTACCCCTATTTACCCTCATTCAGTACTGTGACGTATTAAACTAAGCTTGTTGGTGCTACACAATCTTCTTTTTACTATATGTTGAACTCTGATACAGTTTAGGAGTCCTTTCTCGTGTGGAAAATCGATTCTACACAATCTACTTATCCTTATTTTACTCAATATTAAACATAGCTGAGTAGATGAAGAAAAGCAGGTTTTCAAATTAGACAGGTTCTTTCAACATGAATGATCAGCGCTATACAATCTTCCTATTATCATGAATCCCCACTTGGCCTTGCATTGCACTGATCCAAGCTTAGTAAATATCAACGTTCAAAGTACCCTGTCATTACGAAGCATAGACATTACGAAGCATAAACATAGACTTTCAGAGTCAGTGTCCGAATTTGAAATGCCAACGACTCTCAGAATCTTGGTTTTTATATTTCTTTTTGTCCGTCAACAGGTATTCAAACGCTCCGATGGGTATTTGGAAGAAAGTACAGGGGACAATAGAGCTGAGAATGCAAACCTTGAAGAAACTTCGTAAGTAGTTTTCTCTCCTTTTGTGTCTCTTACATTTGAAAATCTTGGGATTTTTCCCTTGAGAAATATTCAAAACCGACGTTACAATTTATACTGAACTTTCTTTCTCTTTGTCCCATTCCATTCAACGTGTTTATCAATCAATTTGTAGTCTGTGTTTATGTATGTATGTATGTATGTATGTATGTATGGATGGATGGATGGATGGATGGATGTATGTATGTATATATGTATGTATGTATGTATGTATGTATGGATGGATGGATTGATCTATGGATGGATCTATGCATGTATCTATCGATACATATCTATGTATTTACCTACTTATTAGTCTGAATTCATTTCTTCTATCTATCTATCTCAGTCAATTTCTTTATTTTTCATCATTTTTGTATATCTATTCATCTATCCCAGTTAATCAATATCTATCTATCTATCTATCTATCTATATATATATATATATATATATAGATAGATAGATAGATAGACAGATATATACATATATATATATATATATATATATATATATATATATATATATATATATATATATATATATATATATATGTATCAGTCTATTCATTTACATCAATCTATCTCTCTGTTTGAATCAATTTATAATCCATGTCTCTATCTATCCATCTTTCTATGTAGCTAGCTGTGATCTAAGCAACAAAAAAAGCAGAGGAAGATAATTCATAGAATAATAATTATCACAGACTTTCAGGAAGACTGGAGAGTATAACTGTTTTATGCAAATCTTTCCCCAGTTTTTAGAATCCTAAATACTTTACGAATAGAAAAAGACTTGATATTGATATTTGTAGTAAAAAGAAATCACTGAAAGAAAGACTTTTGTTGAAAGTTTTCATGTTTTTGTGTCCATAGAGAAGTTCAAGAAATGAATTCATGGAAATGTGGAACCGAAGCGATCATCAACCAGACGCAAGAACTGGGCGAATACAGAAGTAAGTAATTTACTTACTCTACATTCAAATAGAAGTATCTTGTAAGCCATCTGATATAGTCGATCATTATGGTAGTTGTCCAACAGAGCACATTGCTAGAATAGTGACGCCAATCCACAATGTGGGCTCCACTATGCTGGTTCTATGTCAGGCTATGCAAAACTTGGTGAATAGCAATACCTGGGATCTTCAATGCTGATATTCCTGCCAAATTAGCCATTCTCACTTTGGAGATTAGTGCTATACGATCAAGCAATACTTTCTTTTCCCCAGTTTGTCATTGTGCTGCATTGAACTGTCGATGGCTTTTGTTTAGTCAGTGCAGAGAATGGAATGTCATACGTCCCCAAGGTGCATGCTACACGCAGCTTGATCATGGAGCCGAAAGAATCCCTGTCTCTGTTTTGTGGGTGTAGTGCCAGGGGGAAGTAGACAGCGATATATCTGACATTCACATGGCAGCACAAGCTGCAGGAATGACAATGTTCAATTGGGTGTCCAACCACCTTGAGGGAGCTCTGCTCTCTGCTGTTTGAATCAGTTGTATTTCTCCTAGACTGGTTGCCTTCCCTAGGCTAGAGGACCCACTCTGCTCTGCTATTTTATCCCTAACTAGGGGACAATGGATTCATATTTTCCCCAAAGGCATTAGTGCAAAGTGATTATAACCAGTTCCGATTGGATTTTGAGCGTGTGTCGCCGATCCTGACCGACTACACCAATTGCACATCCATGTGCACTAAACAAGCAGATATTCATGTCAAATCAGCCATTCCACCTGGGAAAATAGGGCCACTCTATTGTCCTAGTCTCTTATTTCCCTCAGTTTGTCCTTGTGCTGCGTTGAAAAAGCTCTTGTAAAACTAAGCCAACATTGATTTTCAACTCACTTAGGTTATTTCAATGCGTAAGATTCGTAGAACATGTTCTTCTTACTTTTATAACGTCTATTTCAGATTAATCCAATTGTTTCTGCATCATGTTCATTTATATTTTCAGGGTTCAAATGGTATAAAAGGGTGCTCACTTGGAAACTTCATAATTACGCTGAATGGAGTTCATTGTCTCCTGCCAAACAGACGTGAGTACTTACTATTTTTTTCTTTGTCAATAGTTTTGAGAATGGTCATTAAGAGAATCTTCAGATCACCCTCTATTTAGGGTTAGGGGAACGGCATTTCGGTCATTCAATTCTGCGGCTTGAAAGCTTGCATCTGCTATTGCTCCTCCCTTTTCACCGCCATTACATTCGTAAAATACAGCTGAGAAAGGCTGAAGAATGGATAGGCCGACACTTCGTCTCAACAACATTAACAGCAAGTAGAAGTTCCATCGTCCCAAAAAAAAACATTTCAATCTTTTCTTTATTATAATCATTAAAATCACAAAATGTTCAAGAAAGGGTTTTGTAATATTCCAAATATTTTTGGATTGTTTATTTCTTCTAATCATTTGACGCTAATGAGATCTATTCAATGAAATAAGCCAATGAAGAATGATTAATAAAAATGACATCATGAAAAATATTGATCTGTGGGTATTCTTCTCCAGATATCCTTTTTACTTGTTTCACATTAGAAACAGGTGGTAGGCCAGTAGAGTGAAAATCGATTCTGCCACTTTTTTTTCTGTTTGATACTTAACTGATCTAATGAGTCATTTTTGACATAATCGTCGATGTAGCCGTTAGAATGTAATTGAATTACTACTCATAATTATTGCCTTTCCGGCCGCCAAAGAAAGGATATTTTCAGAACAACATTTTCCAAATTTTTAATACGTTTTCAAAAAAGGTATCGTAGTTTTGCCAAAAAATGCCTAAAATGTCCGTGCAATCGTTGACTATCAAAGTTGTTCTACCACCTATTACCCAATGTGGTGAGTTTGATTCCCACTGAGCGCACCAATTTTTATAAATATTTGACAATCCCTACTGTAGAGCGAGGAATAACAACAGGACTCAGCATCGTTGTGAGTTTAATTCTTTGCTCTGAAATTGTGCCCCTGTACCAGACTGAATTCTGTCAAAATCGACACAGGTGCCTCTTGTAAAGAATGATCAGTAAGCTTAGCATAGAGACAATTCTTTGTAAAATCTCGTCTATTCGTAATGGGCGACCCACTGTTATGACGATGTGTCACATTAAAGTATACATTGTAAATATCTATAGCTGAGTTTGGTACTTAAGCATTACCAAGTTAGGCACCATTTTCAAACAAGTGATTATTGTAAATTTACTTCCTGCTTCGTCCAACATTGACTTTTCTTGTATTCTCTTCTTCAGTGATGCTATAATCCGTGGCTTTCAACGGTGGGCAGAGGTGACCCCATTGGTCTTCAAACAGACAACAGGCACAGCAGACATCAATATTTCATTCGAGGAGAGGAATCATCGTCCGTGGCCATTCGAAAGTAAGTTGAAAGAATTTCAAAATACAATCTTTAAACAGGTTCATGCTCTCTCTTTTTCTCTCTCTCTCTCTCTTTCTCTCTCTCACCCACTTTTTCACATTTGGCCTTTGTCCCTTTTTCTTTTTATTCTTCATCGATTGTCTCCTTTTTCTCCCTCCGTCTTCTTTATATATTGTTATCTTCATGAACCTCATTCTCTCCTTCTCTCTCTCTCCCTCTCTCTCTTTCTCTCTCTCTCTCTTCTTTTTTTGTTTCCATCACTTGCACCACATTTTGTTGACAATTTTCATCCTATATTCCTCCTAATTCTACAGTCAATGAACTTGGGCACGCCTTTTTTCCTCGAGTTGGTATTATCCACATTTAGCATGACTACTACTGGATTAATGGTATGTACGGAGGAATTGATTTGGAGACAACTGCTGCTCATGAGATTGGTCACGCCCTCGGCCTCTTCCATATCAAAGACGAATAAGCCCTGATGTATGAAAGCTTCGTAATAAGAGATTCTACTTTTAAACTGCACGAAAAGGATATTTATCAAGTTCAGCTGCTTTACGGTAAGAGAAATCATTTTTTGACCTGATGTAATCGAAACAAATAACCATATCGAATTTTCCAGATGACGGTAATCAGTATGCTAGATATTGTTAAGTTACTGGTTGATAAAAATGGTATTCCTCCGTGATTTCATTTGAACACAAGCCAATTACCAATTATTGACTGGCTCACATTGTCCTACCGATGCTGCTGTAACACCAACGATTTTTTGTGATTATTATTATTATTATTATTATTATTATTATTATTATTATTATTATTATTATCAATAATGATAATAACAACAATAATAATACTTATAATAATTTTATTATCTTATTCATCATTATTATTGTTTTTGATATTATTATCATTATTATATTCAACAGTTCAGTCATATACGGAGCCGGGTTCATATATTAGTGTTTAATCTCACGTAATGATTCTTATAAGAAACCACGACAACTCAAAACTAGGAAGAATTCGATTTCATAATCGTTTTGAAATCTATTGCATAGACCAGAAAGAGAAGAAAAACACATTTGAATCCGGTTGTCCTGATTCAAATTTACATTAATCAATGAGAGGTACCACAACGTCTGTTTGTCTATCATGCAAGAGAAACCAACTAGAAAAGGCTGCAGCTAAAGTAAATTTCCTATGCATTATCAAGGCACCTCGAGGGGGTTTCAAAGTATAAACATTTGAGAAGATTTTTTTTCAAGTTAGGAGCAGGAGTTCTATTAACAGTATAACTATGCTGTTGAAATGGACCCCTATTTTCTGTTCAATATACAAATACGAATATACATATCTTCTTATTTTAATTGTTTTATATATAATTGTTGAAGGGGTCAAAATAAAGGGGAATTATTTTCTGCCGAAATACGGACGACTTTTATGATTTTCATTATTTTGTTTTGATTTTGAATGCATGTAAGTAGATTTGGCCAAACATTACGTTTCGGCAGAAATTCAAAGAAATTTGAGTAACAGCCCCCAAAATGACCGCTGTAATAAGAATAAAAATAAAAAAAGGAAGGGATGGGGGTAAGAAAATATATATCACTGATTATTTAGAAAGTGTATGTTTTATTCTTGTTCAGATTACTGTTTTCCTGTGCATACTTTGCATATTAAGACCTGTATTCCATTACATCCCAAAGTTTAACTTTTTGCCAAATGATTTTTTCAGTAAAATACGTAAACAAAGTTTAATGTGTTATCTTCCAAATGCAGGCCCTCCCCAACTTACGACCACTTATGCATACAACTGAACTCTGATGGAATGAAAGATCATCTAGATATAAATGATACAACCCTGAACAAGAGAAATATAAGTAAATAGGAACATTTGCTTGGTCGTACGTGTCTATAAGCGCTGATAAAGAAAGCATATGAATTATACTTGTACATTAAAAAAACATACATACTGTGTAAATACCATGAATACGTATTACTCTTACTCCTACCTATGTTGTATATTTCATTTCCATTTTAAAAATCGATATTTTACTTATGAAACACTTAATTGTTGAGTGGAATTAGTTAAATTTTAACATGAACATAGTGAATACTATGTCATGTGACGACCATGTATGAAATAAATTAATTAAAAGTCTTTTGATTTGTACAATGAAAAAAAAGATTGAAAATGAATTAAATTTCGGTAAAACAAATTTCGGTTAAAAAAAAAGCAGCTGTCAATAATTCAACTTAAATAATACATATTTCATATTGCATCGTTTCCCTGAACTCTTTTTCTGAAAAAAGGGATTCATTACTTTATAATTTTGACATACGACAATTTATTTGTGTTTTTTTTTATATCATTTTGAAATTTTGAAGTGGAATCTATTCAGTGTTCCCAGTATATAGATTTGTTTAAAAAAGTTTTCATTATTTGAAGTACAGTGTTTTTAATTCAAACACAAAAGAGAGAAAATTTTCCGACTTACGACCGTTTCGAGATACGACCAGCAAGGTTGAGCGTGGCCTTCCTAACAAAGTCGTCATTTATTGATAGTTTGATTGAATCTGCATGGCCGTTAAGTAGCACATTCACGCAATATCACCTCTGATTAAGTCATCTGATAAGGTCAATACTCAACAATCTATTTAAAATAGCGCTCAAACTACGAAGCACATTCGAGACATTTTTTCTTGATCGACAGAAATCAGTGTTGTGCTTCTTGAATGGTTTTCTCTTGCTTCATGAACCCAGTCTACTATTAAGCCATGGCTGACAGAAGGTTAAAGAAAATTCATTGTCCTATGTGTAAAGTACACTACACCAACTACCGAATTAGCAGTAATTTAAATGTTGAATATCGATATTTCCGGTATTTTCAGTCTTCACAAATGACCACAACTTTTGAAATGACATTATTAAGTGACAAAAGAAGTACAACTACTATATATCAAAATGGTTTCCCAGTGAAGCTTATAAAAATAATACTATCTTAATCAAACGCCCATCCATTGTGAATTTTGATCGTGTTTAGTTGTGATGAAATGTAATTCTTTCAATCAATAAAACCAGGCGACAATGACGATTGTTTTCCAAATATAAACATTATTAGAGATAAATTATAAAATCATGAGAATATTGTATTTATTCTTTTTTTCTAAAAATGTTGCAAGACAAAATTTCAGGTGCAATATTGAGTCTGAAGTGTACTTGACATCAGAAAAAGATCATATTTCTCATGGAAGACTCGTGGAAGACTTCCTGACTGTAAACGAACCAAAGTATATGTGGCCTAAGTGACTTTTTCCTCTTTTTCTTACATATTTTTCTTTGTCTTTTTTCAGGGTCTGCATAATGCTAATGCACACCGATCGTGTTGATACACAAAGCTAACATTTTGACTTCCAACTAATTTATAAAAACAGATCATGAAAAATCACCTTTCCTCCTGTCATACCAAGAAAAAAACAATTTTTTTTTATGTTGCAAAAATAAAAGATTATTCATTCAAAAACTACATCAGTTGTCTCTGTTTCATTGACAATTATATATATTTGATATAAAAGCATTATGAATGCAGTGTTCCAATCGTCTGGGACTTTACTGTGTTTTAAACACAAGTTGAAGAGGACAGCCAGATTCCTAGTGATGATTTTACCTGTTTTTCGAAGTAGGTTGATGGCGATGTTGTCTGGTCCAGGGGCTGTTCCTTTCTTCGTCTGTTTAATGACTTTTTTAACTTCCCATGGGGTTACTTTTGGGAAGTCCTCGAGTTGATTGCTCACGTCTTGCGTATCTGGCTCATTGTTTTGTTGTCCTTGTTTGGACGACAATCCTGTCTCTGTCTGTTGTTAGGTTTCCGTTTTCCACGATTATGCTAGTTATTTGCCTTCTTCCTGAGTTTAAGAGTTTGTTTATAGCTTTGAAGCCCCGACCTCTTTCAAGAGTCGATTCAATGACTGCCGTCGTGTATCTCCTCCTGTCTTCCCTTTATTTTTTCTCAATCAATTTATTTAGTTCAGCCTCTTCAATTCTCTCTCTCTTATTGTTGTCGGTGGCTTGAGGTTTTTGCGTTTTTCGATGAGATTTCTAGTTTCATCTGAGATTTAGCTCATTGGTTTGAACGTATTGACAACTTCAATTATTGACGCTGTCATTTTGTTGCTTAGTTCGTTGATGTTGGTGTCGTCTTGTTCAGTTAGAATTCTGAATCCGTTTTTCAGTTCGAGTTGGAAAGATCGAGCGTGCTCTTTTGGTATGGTTAGAGGCTGTTGTTTGGTGTGGAACATTTTCCTGCGTTTTTTGTTGGTGTTTACTTGCATTTTAAATCGTACCATTCTGTGGTCGCTGCCTACATTGACTTGAATCAGGACTTGGATGTTCTTGACGATATCGTTTTTGTCCGTTAAGATGTAGTTTATTTCGTTGTTTGTTTCGTGGTTACGGCTCTTCCAAGTCCATTTCCTTTCTGAAGAAGGTGTTCATAATTTTAAATCCATTTGTCATCGCAAAGTTTTAAAAATCTTCTCCTCTTTCGTTCCGTACTTTGTATCCTAATTTGCCGACGCAATCTTCATTCCCTTGTCTTACATGTGCGCTGATGTCTCCCATGATGACATTCAAGTGTTTTTTGGTGTCTCGGAGTAGGGAGTTAAAGTCATCAATGAAGTTGTCTATGCCCTGTTAGGTTGATTGCGAAGTGGGAGCGTAGACTTGGATTATGTTGAGTTTAAAGTTTTGAAAGTTGTATTGTGACGCTAGCTACTCGGTCAGAGACTGCTTTGATGCAAGTTCCATTGTCTTTGAGATCCTTATTAATTAGAAAGCCAACACCACTTTGTTTTACTTTCTCTTTTCCGTGGCTGTAAAGAAGATGTCTGCTCCTCAGCTCGATTAGTTCTTCTCTGGGTCTTCTTACCTCACTAATGCCTATGATGTCCCATCTGATATTTGTGATTTCACTTTCTAGATCGGTTAGGTGCATGTCAGTTGACAGTGTTCTGATGTGGTAGGCGCCTATTTCAAAAGTTGTCCTTTTGTTGACAGTCTTAAGGCTGTGATTAAATGGTTGCTGTTGGACCGGTGACTTCGTAAGTACAGGTGTTTTCTTGGTGAAAGATTTGGGTAGTCACATTCGGAGCACATCATCCCCACCCAAAGTAAGTGATATGGCTGAGTCTGTTGGGGCCGATGACCCATCAGGAACGGAATCTCTCTTGGTGTAATGTTTGGGTAGTTGCCCTTGGAGCACATCACCGCCACCCAAAGCAAGTGATGTGGCTGGGCCTTTTGGTACTGATGTACCAGCAGTAACGGCCGATATAATTTTTAGTGTGCAAACCATGGAGAGTGATGGACCATGCCCTGCCACGCTGGCCCATGACGTGTTAACAGGTGGTCTGGTGGATTGTCCACTGCTAATGTGGGTCAGTGGCCTAAGAGCTCCACCGGCTCTTGATGGTTTGAAGTACTGACCCAGCCTCCCTACCCCAATCTACTGCTTCGACCGGGGCTTGATTGGCTAAAAAAAAAAAATCAATCAAATGTTAGATTAGATGGAAGAGCGACACATAAAAATTGTAGATTTTTGCTGGGAGACGGACATTATATATTTAGCAAAGAAAGGTAAAAAATTAATTTTTTTTCAACTGCAAAGATGAAATCCCCAGGACGACTATGCTGCTGCAAATTTGGATGAGTACTATTGAATTTTTCTGAATTTATTTATTCATTTTCTCATTTTAGATGTATTATATGTTAATTCATTCTTAAAAAATCGCCCTCACTCTTTGATACGCTTTTCAATTCACTGAATAATCTGAGGTCAAGTTCGAAGGAAAATCATTAGATATTTTTACATGTAATGCATTCATAACTAATTCATCTGGGTGAAAAAATTTACCGATATGAAGATTTCCCCGCTATCTGGAAGTGGCCTTCCCATAATCTTTTGGTGAGCCGAAATGCTAAAAGCGAAAGAGTAACTACCATAAATTTATTCAGGAAAATACTTGACCATTCCAAGATTAAAAAATTGGTGATGATGTTGGTAGCATGTACAAGAGACTGGAGTGTAGAAGATAAGATGAAGAGGATGTCTGCTGTCTCTGTAAGGCTCACTGCTTAACAAAAACTGAACAGGAAAAATGTACAGTATAAAACAGTGGATAGCAAGTATTAATGCCCGCCTCTCGCTCTCACTACGAAATAGATTCCTGTGTTACGGTTAGCAGACCAACAAAATTATACTGTTCTTTACTTGAGTATATTTCTTTCGATAAATAAATAAAGAAAAGCTATTATAACATGTAAAAAGTTACATCAGATAATAAATATGGTCAGAATAAATTTCATTTATGACATCACTGATGTTTTCCATTGGAAACCATCTGAAAATAAGTCAAATAGCTATAATCTTCTTCTGTAGGATTTAGATGTGATTATCAAATCTGCCGGAACATGCTTCAGAAATAATTAAGATATCTTTTCTTCCCCAAATTAAATATCTTTTTTTTCCCAAAATTAAATAAAATCATTTTCGGAAGGGGGCAGGGAAGAGTTTTGATAACAATCATCAAGTCTGCACACGAAACAGTCTGGACATCAGGGATTGAACTCACAAACAAACAAACAGATGCGCATATAAAAAAGGTCACAACGTTTTGCCACCTTTAATTTTTTTGTCAAAAATATTCAATTGAATATAAAACTTGCCTATCTTCTGTCCCTATTCTCATACAATCATCATTTATAATATGATTCAATATTGACAAATGCTGTTGAAATGCAGTTAAATAAATGCAGTTACCCTTTGATATTTGCGGGTCGGTTAAAAGTGGGCTGCATCATAGGTGAACGCATGGACGACATTCCTGAAAGATCATTTTCAGTCTTTGCAAATCTTGTTGAGACTTTATGAGAAGTGATCTTCCCCATTTGGATGATCAGCAAGCTCTTATTTACCTGAATCACAACATGGAAGGGATGAGATGAAAGATCGGTTCAACGCATGGGGCAACAAATCTGATCTTGCGCTGGTGGGTCCTAAGAACAACTGACCTACTCAAAGGGCTAACCCTGATACCTCTTAGCCAGACTTCACAGAACAATAACAAGGACATCTCACCTGCGTTTGTCTAGTCAGGAATACAAAAACCTCAATGATCCAGAATCTAATCTCGTTGGTAATTGATGGTGGACTCAAACCTTATTATATAATTTATTAATGGTTTGATATAAAACTTGTATGATAATAAGCAATATTTAGAAAATAGTTAAGATTGCTGGTTGTATAGTAACGATCAGCAGACTTATCTTGCTGGCCGTTGTTTCTGGGTTCAATTCTCATAGGATTTCCTATTAGTTATACTGAGAATAAAGACGAGATCATATGTAACAATGGATCAAGAAATAAGCTGTATAGCAATGATCCACAAAGTGAATATGCAGCCCGTTATTAGTGGGTAAGATCGTCATTGGATCTGTCAGTATTGATATCTGATACAAGATTTTGCAGCAATAATCACTAAGCTAATCTTAATAGTGTGACACAGGGTCGGTTTAACGTGAAGAAACTCACCTGTAAACGCATGGGGTAGGAACTTTGAAAACAAATTGACTCAAGCCCTCGCAACTATTGATCCATAAAAGCATTTGACATGGTCACAGCACGATCCATGATCCCACAGCTCCAGACCAGATAGAGAAATGTCAAAACCATTGCATTTTCATCCGCCTGCTCAGTAATGATCTTCAAAATATATATCTTGATGGTCAGCATGCTAATCTTGCTAGCAGCTATTAGTGGGTCCAATCCTGATTGGATCTCCCACTATGCAGGTCAGATGAAAAGAAAAAAACGTACAAGCCGAGAAATGTAAAATGGACTTGGAGGCTCGTCAAGTAACAGTAATCAACAAAGAAATCATGTGGACCTATGTTGATGGGTTTCATCCTCGTTAAATACATTGTCTGATACTAACTGACGCCAAGTTCATATCTGTACCAATGCAAATAAATGTTTGTGGCTTTCTAACTATATAAATGTGAAGACCATTTATACCTTTCATATTTTGCATTCACAGCATCCAAAAAAATTTTTTTATTCATCTATGAAACAAAGGCAAAGGTAACATTCAAGTACACAAAGTATTAATGGACAATGAGACGAGTTTACCAACCATTGCTCTCTGATAACATTCATAATGATACTCAATAAACTCAGATTTGTCTGATGCAAGGATAGAATTTTGATGTTTTCATTGATAATCCAAATCAACACGGTAGTAATGGTTTGAGAAACTACCTTGCAAGCCGTTGTTCCAAGATAACGTCTTTATATTGACATATATACAGGTGTGCGTGAAGTGTATATACATATAACCCAAATATATTGATGACAAAGGAGAGTACATCAAACATCAATCCCTCTCCCCACTCCAATACCCTAGACTCTATAGAACGCAACGAAGAAGGCATATATGATTTTTTTAAAACTTACACAAAACACAAAAAGAATACCAACACCACCATTAGATGCAGCATATTACCAACCAACACAACTGCCACCAACCTCTGCTCCAACCTGAGACAGCTTGAAATAAACACTGCATCCAACACCTTCCGTGAAATGACTACTACTATATGTACATCGGGGAGACATCGACACCTCTCAAGAAAAGAACTTGCAAATACAAAAGTGCTTTAAACCTGGGGAAAAAGACAAAGACCTTGGTTGAACATAGAAACACACAAAACCAGAAAATTCAACTTTCACCAAGTGCACCCCATCAAAAGTATTTATGACTCCTCGAAACTCAGATGTATTGAAGCAGCTCTCTCCCTCCATTTTCTTCCTAATCTCTCCTCTCACTGTCCCTTCATACCTAGAACAAACCCCAAAACCACACACACAGAGAAAAAAAACGAACACCTTCTGACTTTCTTCTCACAGACCCTTCTTATTTCAGACCAACACTTCGATTCAAGCTACTATTTGAATGATCAACAACACATAATTATCCCCATTTTACTCTTCACCAAGTTATGCCAAAGATCATAGCTGGCAACCATTGAAACATGCCTACGTAATAAACATTGTTGAGAAGTTTCATCTGCTTTCTCTCAATTTTTTCTTTTCATCTTCAAATATATATATATATATATATATATAGGCATATATATACATACATATATATATATATAGATGTATGTATGTATGTATATATATATATGTGTGTGTGTGTGTGTATATATATGTGTATCCATTTGTGAGTATATGCATATGTACATTTGGATATATGTACATATATATATATATATATATATATATATATATATATATATATATATATATATATATATATATATAATATTTATTATGAACATGTATTACAAATAGATATAAATGTATGTGCATATATATGTATATAATTCTTGCAAAAAAGAAATGGATATATATGAGCTATACATATGTATACAAACATATTCATACACACACACATGCACAAACACACACACATGCACAAACACACACACACATATATATATATATATATATATATACACACACATACATATATGTGTGTGTGTGTGTGCGTGTGTGTGTGTACATTCACATAATTATCAATTAAACGAACACCACTGATGAAGTTTTTAAATGAATAATCTTTTATTTAGCAACATACACAGAAAAAAAAGATTTTTTTTACTCCCAGGTATCACGTGACAGGAGGAAATATGATTTTTTCCCGATCCTCTTTTTATAAATTTTGTTGGAAATCAAAATGTCACTTTTGTGTATTGACACGTTCGGTGTGCTTCATCATTTACAGGCGCTGAAAAAAATATAAAGAAAAACATGTAAGAAAAAGATGAAAAAGTCACTTTGGCCACATATAATTTTGTTCATTTACAACCGAGGAGTCTTCCACGAGAAATATCGTATTTTTCCCATGTCAAGTACACTTCAGACTCAATATTGCACCTGAAATTTTGTCTTGCAACAATTTCCAAAGGAAGAATAAACACAATATTCTCATGATTTTATAATTTATCTCCAACAGTGTTTGAAAGTGAAAAACAATCAGCATTGTCGCCTGGTTTTATTGATTGAAAGAATTACGTTTTATCGCTACTAAACACAATCGAAATTCACGATGGATGGGCGTTTGATTAAGATAGTATCATTTTTATAAGCTTCACTGGGAAACCCTTTTGATAAGTAGCAGTTGTACTTCTTTTGTCACTTAATAATGTCATTTCAAAAGTTGTGGTCAATTGTGAAGACTGAAAATACGGGAAATATCGATATTCAACATTTAAATTACTGCTAATTCGGTAGTTGGTGTAGCGTACTTTACACACAGGACAATGAATTTTCTTTAACCTTCTGTCAGCCATGGCTTCATAGTAGACTGGGTTCATGAAGCAAGAGAAAACCATTCAAGAAGCACAACACTGATTTCTGTCGATCAAGAAAAAATATTTCGAATGTGCTTCGTAGTTTGAGTGCTATTTTAAATAGATTGTTGAGTATTGACCTTATCAGATGACTTAATCAGAGGTGATATTGCGTGAATGTGCTACTTAACGGCCATGCAGATTCAATCAAACTATCTATAAATGACAACTTTGTTAGGAAGGCCACGCTCCACCTTGCAGGTCGTATCTCGAAACGGTCGTAAGTCGGAAAAATTTCTCTCTTTTGTGTTTGAATTAAAAACACTGTACTTCAAATAATGAAAACTTTTTTAAACAAATCTATATACTGTGAACACTGAATAGATTCCACTTCAAAATTTCAAAATGATATAAAAAAAAAACACAAATAAATTGTCGTATGTCAAAATTATAAAGTAATGAATCCCTTTTTTCAGAAAAAGAGTTCAGGGAAACGATGCAATATGAAATATGTATTATTTAAGTTGAATTATTGACAGCTGCTTTTTTTTTAACTGAAATTTGTTTTACCGAAATTTAATTCATTTTCAATCTTTTTTCTTTCATTGTACAAATCAAAAGACTTTTAATTAATTTATTTCATGCATGGTCGTCATAAGACATAGTATTCACTATGTTCATGTTAAAATTTAACTAATTCCACTCTACAATTAAGTGTTTCATGAGTAAAATATCGATTTTTAAAATGGAAATGAAATATACAACATAGGTAGAAGTAAGAGTAATACGTATTCATGGTATTTACACAGTATGTATGTTTTTTTAATGTACAAGTATAATTCATAAGCTTTCTGTATCAGCGCTTATAGACACGTACGACCAAGCAAATGTTCCTATTTACTTACATTTCTCTGGTTCAGGGTTATTTTTTATACCATCGTTGTTTGGTTGTATGTACGGGGGTTCGTAATTCAGGGATTTTCTGTATTTGGAAGAAAGCACATTAAATAGGGTTAACTTATTTTATAGGAAAAATCATTTGGCAAAAAATGAAAATGTCGGAATGTAATGGAATACAGGTCTTAATATGCAAAGTATGCACAGGAAAACAGTAATCAGAGCAAGAATTAAACATGCACTTTCTAAATAATCAGTGATATATATTTTCTTACCCCCATCCCTTCCTTTTTTTAATTTTTATTCTTATTACAGCGGTTATTTTGGGGGCTGTTACTCAAATTTCTTTGAATTTCTGCCAAAACGTAATGTTTGGCCAAATCTACTTACATGCATTCAAAATCAAAACAAAATGGTATTCAACCATGCAGAAAAGTGGTATCAGCACAAACCGGAGCCAGCCCTGGAGAATGGCAACCATAAATTACTCTTCGACTTTGACATCCAAACTAACCACCTCATCCAGCCAAGAAGACCGGACTTGATAATTGTAGACAAGAATAGAAAGACCTGCCAAATATTAGACGTGGCTCTACTTGCAGACCATAGAGTAAAGAGGGAGGAGAGTGAAAACATGGAAAAAAAACAGGATCTAGCGGAGAACTAAACAAGATGTGGAACATGAAAGCAAGGGTCGAGCCAGTCATAGTGGGCACACTAGGAACTGTCCCAAAGACACTGAGGTTGAGACTGGAGCAGATCAGGATAAAGGGAACGATTGAGACTGTATAATCCACAGCACTGCTAGGAACAATGCAGATACTCAGGAAAGTGCTAGAAATATAAAGACTGCAACACTAATTGTTAACACTGACCTAACATTCCGCAAATGAAAGTGGAAACGTACACCACAACACTGGCATAATAGGTGAAAGAGAGAAGAGATGTTGGCTGGTGACCTGAGGAGACTTATTGTCACTCAGCCTTCAGCAATGACCAGTGGGCAACCAGTGTGAAACTGTAAAGTGCAGTATTACTGTAGGCTATGAGAACTAGGAGAAAAGGGCTGGAGACTTGTGGAGACTTGTGGAGACTTGAGGAGACTTGCTGTCACTCAAACTCCAGCAGTAACCACCATGCAACTGGTGTGAGATTGTTGATAGTAGTAATAATAATAAAAATAATTATAATAATAATAATAATCATCATAAAAAATCGTTGGTGTCACAGCAGCATCGGTAGGACAATGTAAGCCAGTCAATAATTGGTAATTGGCTTGTGTTCTAATGAAATCATATAGGAATATTATCTTTATCAGCCAGTAACTTAACAATATCTAGCATACTGATTACCGTCATCTGGAAAATACAATATGTTTATTTGTTTCGATTAGATAAGGTCAAAAAATGATTTCTCTTACTGTAAAGCTTCCGAATACGTGTAATATCAATTTGACCAAGTTTAAAAGTAGGATTTCTTGTCACAAATGATTTATACATTAGTGAATTTTGGTCGTTGGAATGGCGGAGGCCGAGGGCGTGGCCGATCTCATGAGCAGCAATTGTCTCCAAATCAATTCCTCCGGCCATACCATTAATCCAGTACTGGTCATTCGAAAGGTGGATATTACCATCTTGAGGAAAAAAGGCGTGCCCAAGTTCATTGTCTGTAGAATTAAGAGGAATATAAGATGAAAATTGGAAAGAAAATGTAGTGGAAATGATAGCAACGAAAAAGAAGAGAGACACAGAGAGAGAGAGAATGAGGTTCATGTAGATCATAATATATAAAGAAGACGGAAAGAGAAAAAAGAAACAATCGGTGAAGAATAAAAAGAAAAGGGAACGTAGGCCAAATGAGAAAAAGTGGGTGAGAAAAAGAAAGAGAGTGAAAAAGAGAGAGCATGGACCCGTTTAAAGATTGTGTTGTGAAATTCTTCCAACCTACATGCAAATGGCCTCGGAAGATGTTGCCTCTCCTTGAATGAAATATTGATGTCTGCTGTGCCTGTTGTCTTTTGGAAGACTAATGGGCTCACGTCTGCCCACCGTTGAAAGCCACGTGTTATAGCATCTCTGAAGAAGACAATACAAGAAATGTCAATGTTGGACGAGGCAAGAAGCGAATTCACAATAATCACTCGTTTGAAAACGGTGCCTAATGGTTAAGTAGCAAACTCAGTTATAGATATTTACAATGTATACTTTAATGTGATTAACGTCATAACAGTGGGTCGCCCATTACGAATAGAAGAGATTATACAAGGAATTGTCTCTATGACGAGCCTGCTGATCATTACTTTACAAGAGACACCAGTTTCAATTTTTACTGAATTTAATCTGAAACAGGGGCACCATTTCAGAGCCGAGAATGAAACTCTCAACGATGCTAGACCCTGTTGTTATTCATCGCTCTACAGTAGGGATTGTACTGAAATTGATGCACTCAATACGAATCAACCTACTACATTGGCAACTACGTGATTGAACTCATTCGATATCATTGATTGCACGGACATTTTTCACAACTTCATCTACGATAAACATTTTGAAAACGTATTCAAAATTCAAAAAATGTCGTTCTGAAAATTTTCAATATTAACTACAGAGAAAAAAAAGATTAATTTTCAGTTCAAGAAAAAGAAATGTGTTTCAAGAAATTATAGCTTGAATTTGACTTTTTTCAAAGATAAACAATGACTATTAAGCATTGACGGGAGCTGTCAATCAATCAACAGTCACACACTGACTACTGTCTTTGGTGGCTGGAAAGGCAATAATTATCACCTGTAATTTAATTTGAAATACATTCTAACGATTACATCGACAATTATGTCAATAATCACTCTTTCAATAAGTTGAATGTTAAAGAAATGAAAAAATGGTTTGAATCGATTTTCACTCAACTGGCCTACCATGTGTTACTAATGTGAAATAACTAAAAAGAATACATATAGAAAAATACTCAGAGATCAATTTTTTTCATGATATCATTTTTATTAATCATTCTTCATTGGCTTATTTCTTTGAATACATTTAATTAGCGTCAAATGATTAGAAGAAATAAACAATCGAAGAATATTTGGAATATTACAAAAATCTTTCTTGAACATTTTGAAGAAAAGATTGAAATATTTTTTGGACGATGGAACATGTACTCGTTGTTATTGTTATTTATACGAATTGTTGGCCTATCCATTCTTCAGCCTTTTTCAACTTTACTTTCCGAATGTGATGGTGGTGAAAAAAGACAAGTTATGGCAGATCCAAGCCTTCAAGTAATCGAATGGAATGACTGAAATGCCGTTCTCTTAACACTAAATAAAGGGTGTTCTGAAGATTCTCATAGCTATCATTCTCAAAATTATAAACAAAGGAAAAGAAAGAGATTAATCACCTCTGTTTAGCATCAGTCAATGGACTATATCTAGCGTAATTATGAAGTTTCCAAGTGAGCACCATTTTATTCCATTTCGACCAATACCAGCTCGAACCTGAAACAATGAAGGAACATGATACAGAAACAATTAAATTAATCTAAAATAGACGTTAAAAAAGTCCCCCAGTTAGGGATAAAATAGCAGAGCAACATGAGATCTCTAGTCTTTGGAAGGCAACCAGTCAATGAGAAATATAACTGATTTAAATAGCAGAGAGTGGACCCCTCAAGCATAATGACAAACTGGGCAAAAGAAAGTGTAGACTGATCGTATGACACCAATCTCCAAAGTGGGAATGGCTAATTTGGCAGGAATATCAGCATTGAAAAAGCCCAGATATTGCTATTCACCAAGCTTTGCTTAGACTGACATAGAACCAGCGTCTTGGAGCCCACATTGTGGATCGGAGTCTCTATTCTAGGAATGTGCTCTGTTGGACAACTACCAAAATGATCAACTATATTAGATGGCTGACAAGATACTTCTAAGCATTTGGATGTAGAGTAAGTAAATTACTTACTTCCGTATTCGCCCATTTCTTGCGTCTGGTTGTTGATCTCTTCAGTTCCACATTTCCATGAATTCATTTCTTGAACTTCTCTATGGACACAAAAACATGAAAACTTTCAGCAAAAGTCTTCCTCTCAGTTATTTCTTTTTACTAAACATATCAATATCTAATCTTATTCTATTCCTAAAGTATTTTGGCTTCTCAAAACTGGTGGAAGATTTGTGGAAACTACATTCTGATCACGATTTCTATTATTTGACATTGTAAGTGGACCAACGTCAAGACGTTTTGACTATTATACTCTCCAGACTTCCTGAAAGTCTGAGATAATTATTATTCTATGAATTATTTTCCACTGGTATTTTTTTTTTTTGCTTTGATCACAAATATATCTTCAAAATTCGTACTCGATCCTACTAATTGATTAGTGTTAAATCCAATGTGTTGCCAGGCTTTCTGCAATTTAGTATAATTATAATTCTATCAGCCATGATTGAACTGCTACCTTGGCCATAGCTGTTTTCATCCTATTAATCGATACTTTTCAACGTGATTTTAATAACAAGAAATATTTTAGGGATGATATCAAGTCTCTCAACCCTCAGTCAGTGATTCTAGGCTTTTCTTTCAACTGATTAAAAAAGTGTGTTCGACTTTTGAAATAGCTCACCGTATTTTTTAATTGCGTGCATTGTTTTTTTCAGTTTGGTTGTCAGATTTTTCAATTCGCTTGCTATAGTTTTTGATTTGCATATCGTATGTTTAGTTTGTTGTGAGTATTTCTTAATCTGCTTGCACTGAATTTTTTGTATTATTTTGCACTGGAAATGGTATAAATAGATTAAGATATTGGCAGACGTGAATAGACTACACATAGAATGATATAGATGATTGATGAAATGAGAGAAATTGACATAGATAAATAGAGATAGATAGATAAATAGAGATAGATAGATAGAATGATAGATAGATAGATATGGGTGATTATTGAAATGAGACAAATTGAACTACATAAATAGATAGATAGATAGATAGAGAGAGAGAGAGAGAGAGAGAGAGAGAGAGAGAGATTGATAGATTGACTGACATAGATATATGCATGAAGATAAATGAATTGACCGACGCCAATACATTGATAGATAGATAGATAGATAGATAGATAGATAGATAGATAGATAGATAGATGGATGGATAGATAGACAGATAAATATAGATAAAAAGGAATGAATTGACTGAGTCCAATTTATGAAGAGATTGATGAGAAAAATCAAACAAATTGATACGAATAGATAAATAGATATATTGATATGTGGATAGAAATAAATTTATTGATTAGATAGATAGATAGAAAGAAAGAAAGATAGATAGATAGATAGATAGATAGATGGATGGATTGACATAGATATATGCATGAAGATAAATGAATTGACCGACGCCAATACATTGATAGATAGATAGATAGATAGATAGATAGATGGATGGATAGATAGACAGATAAATATAGATAAAAAGGAATGAATTGACTGAGTCCAATTTATGAAGAGATTGATGAGGAAAATCAAACAAATTGACACAAATAGATAAATAAATATATTGATATGTGGATTGAAATAAATTGATTGATTAGATAGATAGATAGATAGATAGATAGATAGATAGATAGATGGATGGATTGACATAGATATATGCGTGAAGAGAAATGAATTTACTGACTTCAATACATTGATAGATAGATATATCTGAAGAGACTACAAATAGATTATAAACACGATGAACAGAATGGGGCAGAGCGAAAGAAAGTTCAGTATAAATTGTAACAATGGTTGGAGCTGCATTCCTTTTGAATATTTCTCGAAGGATATATCCCAAGATTTTTAAATGTAAGAAGAGGCATAAAAGGAGAGAAAACTACTTACAAAGATTCATCGAAGGTTGTATTCTCAGTTCTATAGTCCACTGTACTTTCTTCCAATGATCCATCAGAGTGTTGGAATACCTGTCGATGAACGAAAAGAAATATGAAAAACAAGATTCTTGGGAGATTTGGATATTGTGAGAGTCATTGGCATTTCAAATTCGGACACTGACTATGAAAGTCATTCACTTCCAGTATGCTTCGTAATGACAGGGTACTTTGAACGTTGATATTTACTAAGCTTGGATCAGTGCAGTACAAGGCCAAGTTGGGATTCATGATAATAGGAAGATTGTATAGCACTAATCTTTCAGGTAGAAAAAGCCTGTCTAATTTGAAATGCAACACTTGAAATCCTGTTTTTCTTCATTCACCCAGCTATATTTAATATAGAGCAAAATAAGAATCGGTGAATTATTTAGCGCCGATTTTCCACGTGAGAAAGGAATAAACTGCATTGGAGCTCAACTGGGGGTTAAAAGAAGATTGTGTAGCACCAACAAGCTTAGTTTACTACGTCACAGAACTGAATGAGGGCGAATGCGAGTGGGAAACTTGTGTTGCACAAATTTTCCAAATCGGATCTTCCCATGGCCTTTTAACTTTACATTTGAAATCCCATTTCATTTTACCTAGGCTCCAACGCCCATCACAGGGAAACATGCAACTTTAACAGCCAACTGGCTTACACACAAAATATTGATAGCAAAGAGGAAGAAAAAGAACTAAGATGATGAGATCTCTACTCACCCCTGGTCTCCCTTGGGTAAAATCAGGGCATATCAAAATAGCAATGATAGACAAAACACAAAAGAATACGTTTTTCATTTTTGTCTTTTCCAGTGACTTCAGGTAGAAATTACAGAAAGCCCAACAGCAGCGTCGTTTGATATAAAAGTGAAATATATGGTCCCAAGCTATTCACAATATTTGCTTTCTTCTTTCAGCTGTTCTCTTCCTTCTTTGCTTGTTTGTCAAAGTTTGATTTCTCTTCGACTAGTCGATCTGTTTTTATACGTAATGCGTCTCGCTCTCAACCAAAAGAAGGGCTGGATTTCTGAGGAAAAAATCACCCCCCACGCTAGATTACGTTCAATGACGTCAGTGACGGATTATCTATACCACTTGCGATTCTTGTCTGAGCTTGACTAACTTTTTATCTGACCATCCTCTTTGCTTTCAGCTCCGTTGAATAGATTTCATATCACCCTCCCACCTGGAGTTTGGCATGCTCTAATAACACTTTATTATCGAAAGAAGTCATCTTGTCATGTAACATTACACGTATAATGTTAAGATGATATCTGGCTTTTTCTTTTAAAAAATCAATCAACTCAATTCAGTGTCGTATCAGAAATATAAATGATCGACGCATTTCAATTAGAATTGAATTTTTTGACCAAAAATCTTTCAACAACATTAGAATCCCAACTATTTTCTAAGGTAGAAATGGTATTTTTTAGACAGAAGATGTCATTGCAAAAGTCATCACTGCTTTTTACTGTATCACTTTATGACTTTGAGGAAAAATGCAAAAATTCGAGAAAAAACTGTGCCTTCATTGCAAGAAGATATTTGTTTTGTCTTATATTACCAATCTTGATTTTCAAATAAAAGGTTTTATATTATATAAGTAATATATTAAGCAGTTTTCAATTCAATTCATTAAAAATAGTTGAATTGAAAGATTCAACATCTCTACTTTGTTTATCAAAATCGTTTTTGGAGAAAATAGTATCTTTATATTAATTATATATACATATATATATATATATATATATATATATATATATATATATATATATATATATATATATATATGTGTGTGTGTGTGTGTGTGTATGAGTGTGTGTGTATATATATATATATATATATGTGTGTGTGTGTGTGTGTGTGTGTGTGTGTGTGTGTGTGTGTGTGTGTTTAACACTGTTGACTGTTGTAAAATTATTCTGGCAAATATATCAAAATATCATGCATTTTTGCACTTTTCTTACTGCTCCCGTTGTCTGAAGATTTTACAAATTCTTAGAAGCCATTTATGACTTGTAGGTGCAAAACAACTTATTATGATTGGAAGTTCGCTCATTCTTGTAGTCAAGGTTTTTTTATTCCTTTTCCACTTTCCCATACCGAGATCCCTATGATATATTGATAACATAAGAGAAATCTTGTTTCTCGTAGCTTAAAACTTGTTTTTTTACGTACGTTTACAAAGTTCTTTAAAATTCAGTTCTGCAATTCTGGCGTATATTCACTTCTTTGTGAATAAACTTGGAAAAATCTACAAGAAGACGGATATTTCCTCGAAGTAGTTTTCTTTCACAACAACGTTCGTGAATTGAGGGAATAAAACAGTTACTTGCAAGAAGACAACAAGCATGCTGACGTTGATTTTATTAAAATCGGTTGAGTTTCACAAAAGATATTACAAAATTAAAATCGTAGTTAAGCATAAAATCTCAACTTGATCATATTGAAGGCATCACTATAATGCATGCCCGAATAATACATGTATTACATTTATCTGGAAAGTATTTAGCCATTTAATCTCAATCTCACTCAGTGGTGTCCCACTGCCGATTGAGTAAGCCAGCATGCTAGTTTGTGTTTATGCATGGGCAAGAAGGTCCCCTCTAATAAGTTGCTACATTACATGAAGGTCTCGTGGGTGATTCTCGAAATATACTCTTTTTTCTCTTAACAGACATCCTAACTGTTTTCCACCGTATTAAAACGTGATAACCAATCTGTTTTGTTTTTTTTTTCATATGGATAATCAACTCAGCATAGTTTAGTATCAGACCAAAATAGAATAGTCCAGTGTTAGAGAAAGCCAACCAAGAAAGTTATACTGTTTATTGTTCGAGTATATTTCTATCGATAATTAGATAGCATGTAAAAGATTTCAATCAGAGAAAAAATATGGTCAGAATGGATTCCAATTATGACATCACTGACGTTTCCATGATAAAATATCCAAGATCGAATAAAACATCTAGAAACATCAAGATTCTCGAGAGTTTGGACTTTATTTCCGTGGCAAAACATTTTCAGAAACGAGGTTGGTGGAATCTGGATACCAATTTTGAAGTCTAAACACAAAACAGTCTAGAAAAAAAGGGATGGAACACACAAAACGATTCTTGCACATACAAAAATTGCCTACATTCTATCCATTTTGTTTCTGTACAAACACCGTGTATAATATGATTCAATATTTGCAAATGCTCTTCAAATGTTTTTTACTGAATATTCAATTAAATACAGTTATCTTCTGATATCTGCAGTTTTTTATTAGCAGATCTGATGAGTCTTGAATAATTCGTTGGGCATTTTGAGGTGTTTTGCAGCGGACTACTAGAAATGCTTCCTAGAAAATATGCAGTGCAGTATTAACAACACGTAAAGATTTTAGGTAAGTTTAATGAATCAGGAATACCTCATAATATTTGTGTTATTGTTTTATTCTGAAAGAAAATTTTAACCCAGTTTATATGCATAATATTGTAATAGTATAAAGCAGTTGCAAATCAGTTATTTGAACGATGTTTTTGACATAAGTGTTTTTCCCATTTCACTATGCTGTGAACGAATTGCATTTTTTTTTCAGTAGATGAAGTATTATAAATCATTATCAAGATTTTCTTTTTATTTTCATGCTACTATTAATCTTTATCTTGATATATTTGTTGCTTTTTAACGCCATTTTTTCAGACCAGATAAAAAATGTATTGCAATAAACAAAATAAAAAGCTATTTCAATTATTAAATATCTTCTTTGAAAGTTTAATCTTGCTAAAGACTGCAAGAAATAGCGTTCAGTTGGTGGTAAGAAATAGAAAGTTACTCAAAGATTTCTGAGCAGATTAACGATTAAATCTCTCAATCCATGTAAATATCAACTGTTTAGAATTTGTTTACGTTCTATTATTCTGTTTCCATACCAGCACCATGGGTAGTCAGCCTTCTAAGATTATTTTTACCTGTTTATTTAAAGACATTACTTCATTTACTGAATAGGAGATTAGTTCCATCTTTTGTTTAGACAACTGGAAGATGATCAATTGCCTGAACAAAGGTTGGAGTGTACGTGACTCTTTTTGAAGCCATAAACAATGTTAAATCAAGTAAGAACAGAGAAATATTTTAGATGTCATCATCATCATCAGTCTTTTAATGTCCGTTGTCAGACATTGACTTTCCCAGGATTTGCCACACTTCCCTATCATGGGTGTCGTAGAGCCAATACTTTTCCTAAACTTGTCTAGCTCGTCTCTCCATCTAATATTTTGCCGGCCTCGGTTGTGCATGTAGTCTTGGGGGATCCATGTCGTGAGTTGTGATGTCCATCGGTTGTCCACCATACTTGCAACATGGCCAGCCCACCGCTATTTCAGATTTTTAATGGATTCTACGATGTTCCTAACTCTTGTCTTTTCTCGGATGTACTGTGCTGTCTTGTGGTCTCTCAATGTGAGGCCAAGCATAATTCTTTTACGTGCACGTTGCATGCTTCTCAATTTGCCGATCTGTCTCTTGGCTAGGTTCCACGTTTCAGCTCCATAAGTAACTATCAGGAGGATGCATTGGTTGTTTACCCATCTTTTCAAGATTAATGGTATCTTCTTATTCTAGAAGGTTGAGCTAGCTCTGCCAAAGGCTTGCCATCCTAGTGTGATTTTCCGATTGATTTCTTCTTTTGCAGATCTCATGGAGATTCGTGAAACAACCACATCGGGGATAAAAATCATTAAGATCAAAATCGAGGACACACAACTAGAGGAAGTAGACCACTACATCTACCTAGGACAACGAATCTCAATGAGACCCTCAAAAGAAGAAGAAATCAAGCGAAGAATCACACTACGATGGCAAGCCTTTGGCAGAGCTAGCTCAACCTTCAAAAATAATAAGATCCCATTAATCCTAAAGACAAGGGTGTATAACCAATGGATCCTCCAAATAGTCACTTATGGGGCTGAAACATGGACCCTTACCAAGAGACAGACACGCAAAGTGAGAAGCATGCAACGTGCACATGAGAGAATAGTGCTAGGCCTGACATGGAGAGACCACAAGACAGCACAGTACATCCGACAAAAGACAAGACTTAGGGACATCATAGAATATATTAAAAATCTCAAATGGCAGTGGGCTGGCCATGTTGCAAGAATGGCAGACAATTGATGGACATCACAACTCACGACATGGATACCCCAAGACTACATGCACAACCGAGGCCGGCAAAATATCAGATGGAGAGACGAGCTAGACAGGTTCAGGAAGTATTGGCTCCGCGACACCCATGATAGGGAAGTATGGCAAATCCTGGGGAAGGTCTATGTCCATCGACGGACGCTAAAAGACTGATGATGATGATGATGTGCTCCAAGGGCAACTACCCAAACATTACACCAAGAGAGAGTCCGTTCATGCTGGGTCATCGGCCCCAAAACTCAACCATATCACTTATTTTGGGTGAGGATGATGGGCTCTGAATGTGACTACCAAAATCTTTCACCAAGAAAATTCGTACTAAGTCACCGGTCCAACAGCGACCATTTAATCACAGCCTTAAGACTGTCAACAAAAGGACAACTTTTTAAATAGGCACCTACAACACCAGAACACTGTCAACTAACATTTATCTAACCGATCTAGAAAGTGAAATCACGAATGTCGGATGGGACATCATAGGCATTAGCGAGGTAAGAAGACCCGGAGAAGAACTAATCGAACTGAGGAGCAGATATATCCTTTACAGCTACGAAAAAGAGAATGTAAAACAAAGTGTTGGCTTTCTCATCAATAAGGACCTCAGAGACAATGTAACTTGCTCCATAGCAGTCTCTGACCGAGTAGCTAGCGACACAATACAACTTTCAAAACGATACAAACTCAATATAATCCAAGTCTACGCTCCCACTTTGCAATCAACCTAACAGGAAATAGACAACTTCTTTGATGACTTTAACCCCCTACTCCAAGACACCAAAAAACACTTCAATCTTATCATGGGAGACTTCAACACACAGCTAGGACAAGGGAGTGAAGATTGCATCGGCAAATTCGGATACAAAGTACGGAACGATAGAGGATTAGATTTTTAAAACTTTGCAATGACTAATGGATTTAAAATTATGAACACCTTCTTCAAAAAAGGAAATGGACTTGGAAGAGCCCCAATCACGAAACAACCAACGAAATAAACTCCATCCTAACGGACAAAAATGATATCGTCAAGGACATCCAAGTCCGGAATCAAGTCAATGTAGGCAGTGAACAAAGAATGGTACGATGTAAAATACAACTAAACACCAACAAAGAACGCAGGAAATTGTACCACACCAAACCACAGCCTTTAAACATACTAAAAGATTTTTATCTTAGTGTTCTTATCTCCGATGTGGTTTCTGCACATGATCTTCGTCTTGCTGAAGTTCATGTGTAGGCTGACTTTCTTGCTCTCTTCATTTAGTTCCTCTATCATTAGTTGGAGGTCGTGTAGGTTCTCTGTGGTAAGGGCTATGTCGTCTGCAAATCTGAGGTTGCTCAGATACTCATCGTCTATTTTAATTCCTTTGTTGTCCCAGTCTAGTCTTCTGAAAATCATCTCGAGGAAGGCAGTGAAGAGTTTAGGTTAGCTGGTATAACCTTGTCTTACTCCTTTCTCGAGCTGAAAGGGGTCTGAGTCTTTATGCAACCTGATAAATGAGCTGCTGTGATTGTATATATGTCTCAACACTTCAACAAATACTGGATCTATACCTTGCCGACTGATGGCCTCCATGACCTTGGGGATTACTAATGAGTCAAATGCCTTTTTGAAGTCGCTAGATGCTACGGCAAGTGGTAGTTTATACTAATACTCAGCTGATTTATCGAGTGCTGGTGGTCCATGGTCGAGTAGCTTCTTCTAAAACCAACGGCTTGCGTATCTCGCTCATTGTTTTGTAGTCCCTGTCTGGACGAATAGAGTTTTTGGTAGAATTCTTTGGTACGTTCGACAATCCTGTCTCTGTCTGTTGTTAGGCTTCCATTTTCCTCGAGTATGCTAGTTATTTGCCTTTGTCCCGAGTTTAGGAGTTTGTTTATAGCTTTGAAGCCCCGACCTTTTTCAAGAGTCGATTCGATGACTGCCGTCGTGTATCTCCTTCTGTCTTCTCTTCGTTTTTTCTTGATCAATTTATTTAGTTCAGCCTCTTCAATTTTTTCTCTCGTTGATGTCGGTGGCTTGAGGTTTCTGCATTTTTTGATGAGATTTCTAGTTTCATCTGAAATTTTGTTAATGGGTTGTTTGCTCATTGGCTTCAATTTACAGGCTACTTCAATCATTGACGTTGTCATTTTGTTGATTAGTTCGTTGATGTCACCCGAAGCAAGTGATGTGGCTGGGTCTCTTGGTACCGATGTCCCAGCAGGAACGGCCGATATAATTTTTAGTGTGCAAACCATAGGGAGTGATGAGCCATGCCATGCCACGCTGGCCCATGACGTGTTGTCAGGTGGTCGGGTGGATTGTCCACTGCTGATGTTGGTCAGTGGCCTAAGAGCTCCCCCGGCTCTTGATAGTTTGAAGTACTGATCCAACCTCCCCATCGCCATCAACTGCTTTGACCGGGGCTTGAATGGCCAAAAAAAAAAAAAAAAAAAAAAGAATCTAATGTTAGATTAGATGGAAAAGCGACACATAAAAGTTGTAGATTCTTGCTGGGAGACGGACATTATATATTTAGCAAAGAAAGGTGAAAAAATAAAACTTTTTCAACTGCATAGATGAAATCCCCAGGACGACTATGCTGCTGCAAATTTGGATGAGTACTACTGAAGTTTTCTGAATTTATTTATTCATTTTCACATTTTAGATGTATTATATGGTAATTCATTCTTGAAAAAACGCCCTCACTCTTTGATACACTTTTCAATTCACTGAATAAGCTAAGGTCAAGTTCAAGGGAAAATCATTAAATATTTTTACATGTAATGCATTCATAACTAATTCATCTTAGTGGAAAAATTCACCGATATGAAGATTTCCCCGCTATCCGGAAGTGGCCTTCGCATAATCTTTTCGTGAGCCGAAATGCTAAAAGCGAAAGTGCAACTACCATAAATTTATTCAGGAAAATACTTGACCATTCCAAGATTAAAAAATTGGAGATGATGTTGGTAGCATGTACAAGAGACTGGAGTGTAGAAGATAAGATGAAGAGGATGCCTGCTGTCTCTGTAAGGCTCACTGCTTAACAAAAACTGAACAGGAAAAATGCACAGAATAAAACGGTGGATAGCGAGTATAAATCCCCGCCTCTCGCTCTCACTACGAAATAGATTCCTGTGTTACGGTTAGCAGACCAAGAAAATCATACTGTTCTTTACTCGAGTATATTTCTTTCGATAAATAAATAAAGAAAAGCTATTATAACATGTAAAAAGTTACATTAGATAATAAATATGGTCAGAATAAATTCCATTGATGACATCACTAACGTTTTCTATTGGAAACCATCTGAAAATAAGTCAAATAGCTATAATCTTGTAGATTCTGTATGATTTAGATGTGATTATCAAATCTGCTGGAACATGCTTCAGAAATGATTAGAATATCTTTTCTTTCCCAAAAATAAAATAAAATAATTTTTGGAAAGGAGTCTGGAAGAATTTTGATACCAATCTTGAAATCTTTTCAAAGAACAGTCTTGATGGGAGGGATTGAACACACAAACAAACAAACAGATGTGCGTATAAAAATAGTTTTCCTATCTTCAATTTTTTGTCAAAAATATTCAATTGAATATAAAACTTGCCTATCTTCTGTCCCTATTCTCTCGATACAATCACCATTTATGAATGATTCAACATTGACAAATGCTGTTGAAATGCAGTTAAATAAATGAAGTTACCTTTTGATATTTGTCGGTCCGTTAAAAGTGGGCTGCATCATAGGTGAACGCATGTAGGACATTCCTGAAAGATCATTTTGTATCTTTTCAAATCTAGTTGAGACTTTATGAGATGTGATCTCCAACATTTGGATGATCAGCAAGCTCTTATTTACCTGAATCACAACGTGGAAGGGGTGAGACAATAGATCGGTTCAACGCATGGGGCAACAAATCCTATCCAGTGCTAGTAGGTCCTAAAAACAACTGACCTGCTCACAGGGCTAACCCTGATACCTCTTAGCCAGACTACACAGAAAAATAACAACGTCATCTCACCTGTGTTCGTCTAGTCAGGAATTAGCTACAAAAGCCTCAATGATCCACAATCTAATCTCGTTGGTAATTGAAGGTGGGCTCAAACCTTATTATATAATTTATTAATGGTTTGATATAAAACTTGTATGATAATAAACAATATTTAGAAAATAGTCAAGATTGCTGGTTGTATAGTAACGATCAGCAGACTTATCTTGCTGGCCGTTGTTTCTGGGTTCAATTCTCATAGGATTTCCTATTAGTCATACTGAGAATAAAGACGAGATCCTATGTAACAATGGATCAAGAAATAAGCTGTATAGCAATGATCCACAAAGTGAATATGCAGCCCGTTATTAGTGGGTAAGATCGTCATTGGATCTGTCAGTATTGATGTCTGATACAAGATTTTGCAGCAATAATCACTAAGCTAATCTTAATAGTGTGACACAGGGTCGGTTTAACGTGAAGAAACTCACCTGTAAACGCATGGGGTAGGAACTTTGAAAACAAATTGACTCAAGCCCTTGCAACTATTGATCCATAAAAGCATTTGACATGGTCACAGCACGATCCATGATCCCACAGCTCCAGACCAGATAGAGAAATGTCAAAACCATTGCATTTTCATCCGCCTACTCAGTAATTATCTTCAAAATATAAATCTTGATGGTCAGCATGCTAATCTTGCTAGCAGTTATTAGTGGGTCCAATTCTGATTGGATCTCCCACTATGCAGGTCGGATGAAAAGAAAAAAACGTCCAAGCTGAGAAATGTAAAATGGACTTGGAGGCTCGTCAAGTGACAGTAATCAACAAAGAAATCATGTGGACCTATGTTGATAGGTTTCATCCTCGTTAAATACATTGTCCGATACTAACTGACGCCAAGTTCATATCTGTACCAATGCAAATAAATGTTTGTGGCTTTCTAACTATCGAAATGTGTACACCATTTATACCTTTCATTTTTTGCATTCACAGCATCCAAAAAATAATTCTTATTCGTCTATGAAATAAACGCAAAGGTAACATTCAAGTACACGATCATTTTGCAATTTATTGTATTGCTGAGAAAATGAAAATATACTAGGTCGGACTCCTGGATAAGTCAATGAAGCTGAAACTTATTACAGTATTAATGGTCAATGAGACGAGTTTACCAACCATTGCTCTCTGATAATATTCGTAATGATACTCAATAAACTCAGATTTGTCTCATGCAAGGATAGAATTTTGATGTTTTCATTGATAATCCAAATCAACACGGTAGTAATGGTTTGAGAAACTATCTTGCAAACCGTTGTTCCATGATAATGTCTTTATATTGACATATATACAGGTGTGCGTGAAGTGTATATACATATAACCCAAATATATTGATGACAAAAGGAGAGTACATCAAACATCGATCCCTCTCCTCACTACAATACCCTAGACTCTATAGAACGCAACGAAGAGGGCATATATGATTTTTTAAAAATTTACACAAAACACAAAAAGAATACCAACACCACCATTAGATGCAGCATATTACCAACCAACACAACTGCCACCAACCTCTGCTCCAACCTGAGACAGCTTGAAATAAATACTGCATCCAATACCTTCCGTGAAATGACTACTACTATACGTACATCGGGGAGACATCTACACCTCTCAAGAAAAGAACTTGCAAATACAAAAGTGCTTTAAACCTGAGGGAAAAGACAAAGACCTTGGTTGAACATAGAAACACACAAAACCAGAAAATTCAACTTTCACCAAGTGCACCCCATCAAAAGTATTTATGACTCCTCGAAACTCAGATGTATTGACGCAGCTCTCTCCCTCCATTTTCTTCCTAATCTCTCCTCTCACTGTCCTTTCATACCTAGAACAAACCCAAAAACCACACACACACAGAAAAAAACCAACACCTTCTGACTTTCTTCTCACAGACCCTTCTTATTTCAGACCAACACTTCCATTCAAACTACTATTTGAATGATCAACAACACATAATTATCCCCATTTTTCTCTTCACCAAGTTATGCCAAAGATCATAGCTGGCAACCATCGAAACATGCCTACGTAACAAACATTGTTGAGATATTTCATCTGCTTTCTCTCAATTTTTTCTTTTCATCTTCAAAAAAAAAAAAAAAAATAAATATATATATATATATATATATATATATATATATATATATATATATATATATATATATATATATATAGATGTAGATATGTGTGTGTGTGTATATATATATATATGTATCCATTTGTGAGTATATGTGTATATACATTTGGATATATGTACACACACACACAAACGCATATATATATATATATATGCACATATATATATATATATATATATATATATATATATATATATATATATATATATATATATATATATTGGACTACATGTATTACATATAGATATAAATGTATGTGCATATGTAAGTATATAATACACATATATATATATACACACACACATATATATACGTATGTGTGTGTGTGTGGGAATATGTTTGTATACATATGTATAGATCATATATATCCATTTCTTGATTCATGACTGACTAAACCTTTTTTGTGGTATTAAGTTAATTTACTTATGTACTCATATATATATATATATATATATATATATATATATATATATATATATATATATATATAAGTGTGTGCGTGCATGTGTTTGAACATTTATATAATTGTCAATAAAACAAACACCACTGATGAAGTTTTTGAATGAATAATCTTTTATTTAGGAACATACACAGAAAAAGATTTTTTTACTCCCAGGTATCACGTGACAGGAGGATATTTGATTTTTTCCCGATCCTTTTTTCATAAATTTTGTTGGAAGTCAAAATGTCAGTTTTGTGTATTGACACGTTCGGTGTGCTTTATCATTATGCAGGCGCTGAAAAAAAGACAAAGAAAAACATGTAAGAAAAAGATGAAAAAGTCATAAATTTATCTCCAACAGTGTTTGAAAGTGGAAAACAATCAGCATTGTCGCCTGGTTTTATTGATTGAAAGAATTACGTTTTATCGCTACTAAACACAATCGAATTTCACGATGGATGGGTATTTGATTAAGATAGTATTATTTTTATAAGTTTTGCTGGGAAACCCTTTTGAAATATAGTAGTTGTACTTCTTTTGTCACTTAATGATGTCGTTTCAAAAGTTCACACTCACACAACGCACACCACTGATGATGGGAGAAATCCCAAAACATGTATGGACTATTGACATATAAGGATTAATAAACCTTACCACCACCAACTTCACTCCCGAGTCTGTCTCACTCTCTAAAGTACACATTATATATATATAAATATATATATATATATATATATATATATATATATATACATATATATATATAGATGTATATATGTATATATATATATGTGTGTGTGTGTGTGTGTGTATATATGTGTATCCATTTGTGAGTATATGCGTATGTACATTTGGATATATGTACACATATATACATATATATATATATATATATATATATATATATATATATATATAAATATTCATTATGAGTACATGTATTACAAATAGATATAAATGTAAGTGCATATATATGTATATAATTCTTGCAAAAAAGGTTTCGTCAGTCATGAATCAAGAAATGGATATATATGAGCTATACATATGCATACAAACATACTCATGCACACACACATGCACAAACACACACACACACACACATATATATATATATATATATATGTATATATACACACATACATATATGTGTGTGTGTGTGTGTGCGTGTGTGTGTGTGTGTACATTCACATTATTATCAATTAAACAAACACCACTAATGAAGTTTTTGAATGAATAATCTTTTATTTAGCAACATACACAGCAAAAAATAATTTTTTTTACTCCCAGGTATCACGTGACAGGAGGATATTTGATTTTTTCCCGATCCTTTTTTTTATAAATTTTGTTGGAAATCAAAATGTCAGTTTTGCGTATTGACACGTTCGGTGTGCTTTATCATTTACAGGCGCTGAAAAAAATATAAAGAAAAACATGTAAGAAAAAGATGAAAAAGTCACTTTGGCCACATATACTTTTGTTCATTTACAACCGAGGAGTCTTCCACGAGAAATATCGTATTCTTCCCATGTCAAGTACACTTCAGACTCAATATTGCACTGAAATTTTGTCTTGCAACAATTTCCAAAGGAAGAATAAACACAATATTCTCATGATTTTATAATTTATCTCCAACAGTGTTTGAAAGTGAAAAACAATCAGCATTGTCGCCTGGTTTTATTGATTGAAAGAATTATTTTTTATCGCTACTAAACACAATCGAAATTCACGATGGATGGGTATTTTATTAAGATAGTATTATTTTTATAAGTTTCATTGGGAAACCCTTCTGATATGAGACCAGACAAATATCTTCCTGCAATGAAGGCACAGTTTTTCCTTGAATTTTTGCATTTTTTCTCAAAGAAAAAAGCAATATATCTGACACAAGCAATGGCCGTAGCAATGAACATCTTCCGTCTAAAAGATCTTTTCTATCTTAGAAAATAGTTTGGATTCTATTATTGTTGAAAGATTCTTAACGTCAAAACTCAAATCCAATTGAAATGCATCGATCATTTATATTTTCAATAGAACACTGAATTGAGTTGATTGATTTTTTAAAAGAAAAAGCCAGATATCATCTTACTAATCTAAGTGAAATTTTACATGACACGATCACTCCTTTCTAATAAGGCATTAGTTTATGCCAAACTCCAGGTGGAAGAGAGATATCAAATCTATTCAACGATGCTGAGAGCAAAGTGGCAAAGTCAGGTAGAAACTTGGTCAAGCTCAGACAAGAATCACAAGTGGTATAGATAATCCGTCACTGACGTCATTGAATGTTAATCTAGCGTGACGAGTGAGTTTTTTCTCAGAAATCCAGCCCCACTTTTGGTTGAAAGCGAGACGCATTATGTATAAAAACGGATCGACTAGTCGAAGAGAAATCAAACTTTGACAAACAAGCAAAGAAGGAAGAGAACAGCTGAAAAAAGAAAGCAAATATTGTGAATAGCTCAGGACCATATATTTCACTTTTATATCAAACGACGCTGCTGTTGGGCTTTCTGTAATTTCTACCTGAAGTCACAGGAAAAGACGAAAATGAAAAACGTATTCTTTTGTGTTTTGTCTATCATTGCTATTTTGATATGCACTGATTTTACCCAAGGGAGACCAGGGGTGAGTAGAGATCTCATTATTTTACTTCTTTTTTTTCCTCTTTGCTATCAATATATTTTAAGTAAGCTGGTCGGCTGTTAAAGTTGCATGTTTCTCAGTGATGGTCATTGGAGCCAGGGTAAAATAAAACAGGATTTTAAATGTAGAGTTACCAGGTAGTGGGAAGATCCGATTTGGAAAATTTGTGCAACACAATTTTCCTACCCCTATTTACCCTCATTCAGTACTGTGACGTAGTAAACTAAGCTTGTTGGTGCTACACAATCTTCTTTTTACTATATGTTGAACTCTGATACAGTTTAGGAGTCCTTTCTCGTGTGGAAAATCGATTCTACACAATCTACCTATTCTTATTTTACTCAATATTAAACATAGCTGAGTAGATGAAGAAAAGCAGGTTTTCAAATTAGATAGGCTCTTTCAACATGAATGATTAGCGCTATACAATCTTCCTATTATCATGAATCCCAACTTGGCCTTGTACTGCACTGATCCAAGCTTAGTAAATATCAACGTTCAAAGTACCCTGTCATTACGAAGCATACTGGAAGTGAATGACTTTCATAGTCAGTGTCCGAATTTGAAATGCCAATGACTCTCACAATATCCAAATCTCCCAAGAATCTTGTTTTTTATATTTCTTTTCGTTCATCGACAGGTATTCCAACACTCTGATGGATCATTGGAAGAAAGTACAGTGGACAATACAACTGAGAATACAACCTTTGATAAAACTTCGTAAGTAGTTTTCTCTCCTTTTATGCCTCTTCTTACATTTAAAAATCTTGGGATATTTCCTTCGAGAAATATTCGAAAGGAATGAAGCTCCAACCATTGTTACAATTTATACTGAACTTTCTTTCGCTCTGCCCCATTCTGTTCATCGTGTTTATCAATCTATTTATAGTCTCTTCAGATATATCTATCTATCAATGTATTGGCGTCAGTCAATTCATTTCTCTTCACACATATATCTATGTCAATCCATCCATCTATCTATCTATCTATCTATCTAATCAATCAATTTATTTCTATCCACATATCAATATATCTATTAATCTATTTGTGTCAATTTGTTTGATTTTTCTCATCAATCTCTTCATAAATTGGACTCAGTCAATTCATTCCTTTTTATCCATATTTATCTGTCTATCTATCTATCTATCTATCTATCTATCTATCAGTCCATTTCTTTTTTTTTATTTATATCACCCCATTCATATCTATTCATATATCCATCCATCTATCTATCTATCTATCTATCTATCTATCTATCTATCCATCTATCTGTCAGAGTTTTCTTTTTCTCTCATTTCAATAATCATGTAAATCAATCTATATGTGGTCTGTTCACGTCTGCCAATATCTTAATCTATTTATACCATTTCCAGTGCAAAATAATACAAAAAATTCAGTGAAAGCAGATAAAAAAAATACTGACAACAAATTAAACATACGATATGCAAATTCAAAGCCATAGTAAGCGAATTGAAAAATCCGATAACCAAATTTTAAAAAAAACGACGCAGGCAATTAAAAAATACGGCAAGCTATTTCAAAAGTCGAACAAATTATTTAAAACATTAAAAAGAAAAGCCTAAAAGCACTGACTGAGGGTTAGAGACTTGATTTAATTCCTAAAATATTTTTTGTTATCAAAATCCCGTTGAAAAGTATTGATTAATGGGATGAAAACAGCTATGATCAAGGTAGCAGTTCAATCATGGCTGATAGAATTATGATTATACTAAATTGCAGAAAGCCTGGCAACACATTGGATATAACGCTAATTAATTGGGAGGATCAAGTACGAATTTTGACGATATGTTTGTGATCAAAGCAACAAAAACAGCAGAGGAAAATAATTCATTGAATAATAATTATCTCAGACTTGAAGGAAGACTGGAAAGTATAACTGTCAAAACGTCTTGACGTTGGTCCACATACAGTGTCAAAAAGTAGAAAATATGTTTGAACTGTAATTTCTGCAAATCTTTCCTCAATTTTTAGAATCCAAAATACTTTACGAATAGATCAAGACTAGATATTGATATGTTTAGTAAAAAGAAATAATTGAAAAAAAGACTTTTGTTGAAAGTTTTCATGTTCTTGTATCCATAGGGAAGTTCAAGAAATGAATATATCGAAATGTGGAACAGATGCGTTCAACGACCTGGAGCGAGAACTCGGCAAACCCATGGGCTGTAAGTAATTTACTTACTCTACATCGAAATGGTTAGAAGTATCTTGTCAGCATTCTAATGTAGTCGATCATTATGGTATTTGTACAACAGAGTACATCGATAGAATAGAGACTCCGATCCATAAAGCAAAAACAAAAACAAAACAAGGGATGGGGGTCACAAAATATTTATATCTGATTATTTCGTAAGTGCATGTTTGATTGTTGCTCTGATTACTGTTTTCCGGTGCATACTTTGTATATTAAGACCTGTATTCAATTATATCCCCAAGTTTACCTTTTTTGCCAAATGATTTTTTTCAATGAAATACATTAACAATTTTTACTGTGTTTTCCTCACAAATACAGGTCGTCCCATGTCTGATGTCCCCCTGATGGTATAAAAAATCATGCAGATATAAAAGATACAACCCTGAATCAATGGAATGTAAGTAAATAGAAACATTTGCTTGGTCGTACGTGTCTATAAGCGCTGATAAAGAAAGCATATGAATTATACTTGTACATTAAAAAAACATATATACTGTGTAAATACCATGAATACGTATTACTCTTACTTCTACCTATGTTTTATATTTCATTTCCATTTTAAAAAACGATATTTTACTTATGAAACACTTAATCGTAGAGTGGAATTAGTTAAATTTCAACGAACATAGTAAATACAATGTCATATGACGACCATGTATGAAATAAATTCATAAAATAAAAGTCTTTTGATTTTGTACACTGAAAAAAAAAAGATTCAAAAAGGTTTTAAAATCAGGAAAAACATAATTAAATTATCAAGAAAATCAAAAATTGTCCACCAGCCGTGAATAATTCAACTCACATAATACATATTTCTGATTTCTGAACTCTTTTTCTGAAAAAAGGGATTTATTACTTTTATAACTTTGAAATACGACAACTTATTAGTTTCTTTTTTTTATATCGTTTTTAGAATTTAAAATTGAATCAATTCAGTATTCACAGTATCTAGATATGTTTGAAAATGGTTTCATCATTTTGAGTACAATGTTTTTAATTCAAACACAAAACAAAGAAATTTCTCCGACTTACAACCATTTCGAGATACGACCTGCCTGGCAGAGCGTGGCCTTCTTAACAAAGTCGTCATTTATTGATGGTTTAATTGAATCTGCATGGCTGTTAAGTAGCACATTTACGCAATATCACCTCTGATTAAGTCATCTGATAAGGTCAATACTCAACAATCAATTCATAATAGCGTTCAAATTAAGAAGCACATTCGAAATATTTTTTCTTGATCGACAGAAATCAGTGTTGTGCTTCTTGAATGGTTTTCTCTTGCTTCAAGAACCCAGTCTACTATTAAGCCATGGCTGACAGAAGGTTAAAGAAAATTCATTGTGCTATGTGTAAAGTACGCTACACCAACTAACGAATTAGCAGTAATTTAAATGTTGGATATCGATATTTCTCGTATTTTCAGTCTTCGCAAATGACCACAACTTTTGAAACGACATCATTAAGTGACAAAAGAAGTACAACTACTATATTTCAAAAGGGTTTCCCAGTGAAGCTTATAAAAATAATACTATCTTAATTAAACACCCATCCATCGTGAATTTCGATTGTGTTTAGTAGTGATAAAACGTAATTCTTTCAATCAATAAAACCAGGCGACAATGCTGATTGTTTTCCACCTTCAAACACTGTTGGAGATAAATTATAAAATCATGAGAATATTGTGTTTATTCTTTCTTTGAAAATTGTTGTAACACAAAATTTCAGTGCGAATTTGAGTCTGAAGTGTACTTGACATGGGAAGAATACGATATTTCTCGTGGAAGACTCCTCGGTTGTAAATGAACCAAAGTATACGTGGCCAAAGCGACTTTATCATCTTTTTTTACATGTTTTTCTTTGTCTTTTTTTCAGGGCCTGCATAATGATAAAGCACACCGAACGTGCTTATACACAAAACTGACATTTTGACTTCCAACAAAATTTATGAAAAAAGGATCGGGAAAAAATCATATTTCCTCCTGTCACGTGATACCTAGAACAAAACTAGATTTTTTTGCATTCATAACGATAAATAAAAAGATTATTTATTCAAAAACTACACCTGTGGTCATTTTTCATTAGATGATAATATTATATATATATATATATATATATATATATATATATATATGTGTCTGTGTCTGTGTCTGTGTCTGTGTGTCCATTCATAGATATGTACTCATGTATATGTATACATATAAATGTGTGTTGCATATATATATTTCCTAAATTGCAAGTGGCAGTGAGATGAGGGCCAGAATTAGAATGGTCAGGTGTGTTGTTTTCAATTTCTTAGGTTTGTGGTGAGTGAGACTTGTAATCTAAGACAATCTTGACACTCATTAGGGTTTGGTGAGTTCCTCTGGTACGTTTAGTGATTACTGTTGGGTGTCGAACATTTTTTGCATTCTTTACTTTTATTTACTTGCATCTTACATCTTACTATTCTATGGTCGCTTCCTAAGTTTACTTGGTTTAGAACTTGAATGTCTTCGATGGTGTCGCTTTTGTCCGTTTGGATGTAGTCTATTTCGTTCTTGGTTTTATGGTTGGGACTCTTCCAAGTCCATTTTCTATTGGGTTTCTTTTTGAAGAATATATTAAGGATTTTGAGGTCGTTTGCAGTTGCAAAGTTCACAAGATCCTCTTTGATGACATTTAACTTGTACCTTTTTTAAAGTTGTATAGTTACGCTGGCTATGCAGTATGAGATAGCTTTAAAGTCTACCACGTTGTCTTTGAGTTCTTCATTGAGGAGAAAACTTACTCCACTTCGTTTCACTTTCTCGTCCGTAGTTATTGAGAAGATGTTTGCTTTTCAGTTCTATCAGTTCTTCTCCTGGTCTTCTCATTTCGCCAATACTGATGATGTCTATTTCTATGTTTTTAATTTCGTTTTCTAGATGGGTTATGCTAGAGTCTATTAAGCGTTTTCCAACGTTGTAGGTGCTAATGTATAATATTGTTCTCTTGGTGAGGGTTTTTGGGATTTTGTTAGGGTGGTCTCTGTTGGAGCATATCACTCCCACCCGAGGCAAGTGATGCAGCTGAGCCTTTTGGGACCAATAACCCAGCAGGAACGAGTGTTTTCCTGGTGTAGCGTTTGGGCAGTCACTTTTGGAGCACGTCATCCCCACCCACAGCGAGTAATGTGGCTTGGCCTTTTTGGACCGATGCGTTTGTGCAGGTGCCAGCCGTCTTCTTCGGAGAAAGTTTCGGTGACGCGAAGAAAATTTTATTGCTGTTTACATGTCTAAGATGAGGAAAGAACTAAGGATTTTTCTGTATATATCTGAAATAAAAAGGTTCTATTAGAGGAGGGTCAGAAAGTGTTCATTTTCAGTCACTTTTGGGTGACTGGGCTTGTCTTAGATAAGGAGGGCCAATGAGAGGTGAGATTGGGATAAAAATGGTCAGTCATCTGGAAAGGTTTCTTTGACTGTGTTTTTTTAAGAATGAAGCGATGGTGTCTAGCATTTAATGGATTTGCGTATATAGAGCAGGGTTGAAGTAAGATGTGTTGTTTTTCTTTTTAATCTGTTGGGTTGATGATGGGTGAGACTAATTTTTCTTTTCTCAAATGGGTGGTATGTGTGTGTGTGCTTATTCTATTTTTTAGATGGACTGTTGCCGTTGGTTTGTATATCATGTGTTCTAATACGTTGCATTTATATGATTCTGTTTCAAAATTAATCCATACTTTTGTGTTATTGTATTGCTTCAGGATACAAAGGCTGCTTCGATACATCTGCATGTCGAGGACTCACGAATACTTTTGCTGGGTGGGCTTAGTGAGAGTTGAAGTTGTGGTTATGTATGTTTTGTATGTTCAACCAGGGCGATTGTCTTCTCATCCAGTTATAGGGCCCTGTTGTGTTCGCATTATTTTTTTAGTGGTATCGATGTCTCTGCGATGTAGATTTAGTCGTCATCCTTTTGCAGATTTGCTTCGTGGATATTTGCACGGGGGTTCATTTACTAAATCTTTTGTGGTTGTAAAGATGTTGTTGGCAGTGTTTATTTCCATCTTGCTCAAGTTGGAACTTAGGTCGGTGGTAGTTGTGTTGGTTAGTAATATGATGCGTCTTATCATGGTGATTTTCTCCTGATTTAAAGTCGAAATAACTGGTTTTGGTATCATACAGTGTTTTGGGAGTTAGAATTATGTTTACCCTGAAAAGAAGTACATGTAAGGAAATGACGAAAAAGTCACTCTGGCCACGTACACTTCGGCTCGTTTACAACCAGGTACATATATGAACGGTGTGAGTCAGTATCAGAAGATGTATCTAATGCAGATCAAACCCGCTGACAGGGGTCCAGAAAATTACTTTGATGATTGTTGTCACATGATGTGCCTATAGGTCTTTTTCCGCATTGTTTATTATTATCCAAACGTTTTGTATACGATCAGCACTAGTGGGAGATCCAATCGGGATTGAACCCACAAACAGAGGGCAGCAAGATTAGCATGTTGATCCTCAAAATTTATATTTTGAATATCATTTCTGAGCAGATGGATGCAAATGCAATATTTTTGACATTTCTTTGTGTAGTCTGGGGCCGTTGAATCAGGGTTCGTCCTGTGACCAAGTCAAATACTCTTATGGCCTTGGATCAATAGTTGCAAGGACTAAATAAATTTTTTTGTGGAACTTCCAGCCCCACACGTTCGCGGGTGAGGTTCCCTACTATGAGTCACATTATCTAGAACCTATTTCAATCAGAGAAATCATGTATTTCAATTTTAGAAGAATAAATCAGAGGACGATTCACTCCAGGTTGGCAAGCTTTTGGTAGAGCAAGCTGAACCTTCAAAATCAAGAAAAACTCCAAAAGAACATCCTAAAAGGAAGGGTCTACAAGCAATGTATCCCCTGATAGTCATCTATGGCGCTGAAACATAGAAACTAACCAAAAGATTGACTCTTAAACTGAGAACCATGCAACGTGCACAGAAGAGATTCGTGCTCAGTATTATATGTAAAGAACTCAAGACCGCTCAATGTAATAGAGAATATCAGGGAAAAATCATCGAACATAATAGACTCAAAGGCAAAAAAACAACATAGAACATCATAAAATTGTTCTCTTATTAATCACTGCCATCCACTACAGATCGGTTTAATCACTGTTGTTGGTTCGAGGTTTCATGTTATGACATATGCATATATATATACGCATGTATCCATTTTAGTCATCTATCAATACGGACTTCGTTACCCCTTGCCGATCATTGTGGAGGAAATGTTGGGGTTTTTTTTAACATTCTTCCCCAGAATAGGTTTTTAGTGGGAGATCAATATGCAATGTTAATTTGTGCTAAATTGATCACTAGTTTGTGTACGTTTGGGTTTTTTGAAAATTTAGAAAAAATTTAGCGGCCAAATCTTAACGAAAGTCGAGAGAAGAAATATATACATTTCTACAATTTTTGATCGATCACCCCCATCACGGTACTTATGGATAGATGTGATTATTAATTACCCTTAAATGTTAGTTTTCTTTCTATTGATTTTTTTATCTAGTGTTTTTTTATTTACAAAAATTCTTCTGTTTTTATTCATTTTATCTTGATCTTTCGAGAGTTTTCTTTTCTTTTTTGTCCCATTTTTCACTGTGAACGAGAAGACTTCAAGTTCAAGTGAAAATTTTGAATAATATCTTTACTTGTCAGAAATAAATTCATTTTTGATCGCAATTATCTATGTGGGTTATTTTCAAACAGTGTGCAATAGTAAAAGAAATTCAGCAGTGTTCATGAGTTGAGTAATTTGTACGGAATTTTGATCATTGAAGATTTTCATTACCACTAATTTGGAAATTTGTTGACATGGTATAAAGGGTTCAAAGTTCTATTGATCAGTTTGTATTGTTGTTAAAACGGGATCAAGTTTAAACAGTTTTGGAAAGAGAACAAAGCCTTTCCGGTTATGAACGTAGAAGGATTGCGAAACTCCAATATCAATGACTATCGCATTGTACAATAACTGAGCAAATTAATCGAAGTCAGATTGTTGTGGATTTTGTTTTTAGCATGATCTGTAAAGTTATAGAGCTAAGAACAGAGGTAGAAGACCCAACATTGTGTCTGATCGTTATAGGAGTGCAGTTATCAGAGCGTTGCAGCAAATTCCCAATCAGTTCATGCCTCGTTTGGATGTAGAAAAGATGTTTATATTAATGAAGAAACCATTAGACGTACTATTAAGAACTCGGGATTAAGGCTTAGAAAAAATGCAACGTTCAGCACTGCAAATGCATCACAAACAAAGCAGACTACTTTAAGACCTCTTAAAAAGGAATAACAGTGGTTTCTCTTCGCAAGCGAAACGGAATTCAACCTTGATGGCCCAAGTGGCCTCCATTACTAACCCAGAAACTAACATGCTAAAAACCTGTCTAGGGGTTGCATTGACACATGTAGAAATGGGGTTATATTGTACGTTTCTACTGTAGGCTGTCACATTTGGACAGACAGATGGCTTGACTGACAAACAGATTTTAGGGAATAATAATAAGATAGCAAATTTTTGGTGAGCATCAACGCAGCCGGGTAAAAACTAAGAGACCAAATTAAGAAAGAAATTAACATTGTAAATTGAACTCTCACTATAAAAAAATGCTGAAGACCTGGTCCGAGGTCCCATTAGTAAGCACAGAAATTTCAGTGGCCATAGCTCTGGCCATTCGAGTGTTTTGCGATCAATGTCGGACAGACGTTTCATAAATCGTTAACTTTTAGGTAAGCGTAAATGCAAACTAAAGAAACAATTCAGCATGAATGTACATTTACGGGTAGAGAAAATCGTAGTTAAAAATGTAATAAAATACGTTGATGGAAATTAGATAGTGTTTGATTCAGTAGAGTTGGTAAGAGTAAAGTGAATTGATGTCCTTAAGCTGGCCACGGTATCAGTCGTTTTGCCCTGACATCACATGTAAGGAATTCGGATTGTTCCTATCGAAGTTTGTGATGTGTGAAGTAGACTTCATAATTATCATCAGCCTTCCTTAATATTCGACAGACCTCTCTATCATGCGCATCGTGAAGCCAGTACTTTCTGAATTTATTTAGCTGGTCATGCCATCTTACTTTCTATCAGTCACAGTTTCGCATATGGTCTCTGGGGATCCATGTTGTGAGTCGTGATATTCAGCGGTTTTCTGATGTTCTTGTATCATCCTCAGCCCATTACCATTTTTTTTCTAAAAGTTTCGATGATATTTCGTACTCCTGTCTTTTTTTTCTGATATACTGCGCTGTCTTATGATTTCTCCATGTTAGGTTAAGTATGATTCTCTCATGTGCACGTTGCATGGTTCTCAGTTTGAGGGTCAATCCCTCATTGGTTGTAAACTCTACCTTTAAGGACGAGTGGGATTTTTTGAAAGTCGAATTTGCTCTACCGAAAGCTTGCCAACCTAGTGTGATTCTTCGGTTTATTTCTTCTTCTTTTGATGATTTCATGGAGACTTGCTGTCCTAGGTAGGTGTAAACAATTTGCATTAAAAATACATATACAACGTTAAAATGCACAATAATACATGTTATAAAAAATTTTGAAACTTGATTAAAAATGGCAAGCCTACCAGCAGAGAGAAACATATTCCAGGTATGTTTTATTCATTTATTTTCCCTTAATTCTTCTAAATATTTCCGCTGATAACTCCAAGAATTTCCTTAATAATTTTATATCCCAAATAATCTAAATTTGTCTAAGTTTTTCTTGAAATTATTTATACTTGTCATATTCTTTCATACTATTTTAATACTTCGAAATTCTTTGTGAGAAAAGATCAAGACCTTGCTTATAAATTTCCCATTCTATCTGACTTACTAGACATTAGATTTCCATAATTTCTGAAACTATTTAGTATCTCAAAAGTTTCCATTAAGACTCCTGTTGTCTAAATCTCAAAGTAGTCACTCCCAACTTTTCCTAGTCTGACCTTATGACTTGAATCTGTCATGACACTCATTCTGGTGAATTTTTTTCTAATCTGTCTCCGATATTAAATCCCATATGGGACACAAACCTTACACAGCATTCCAGATGTAGCTGTATTGTTGCTTTCATATTTTTTTCTACAACATTTGGATCTCTTGATAAAATATTCCTGCTAAGACAATCAATCAAAAAAAGACGGCAAAGGAAATATGTATTTAATTACTGTCCCACCGCAGCAATATCTGACACAAGGTCGGGCTTAACGTGGGAAGAAACAGTAACTTACCGCCAAAAAATGGCTCCAGCTGACGCAGTTACCTGTGAAAGCTGGGCCGAGTAATGATGGGAGAACCTAAGGACGGCAAAGGAAATAAAGTCATGGAGAAAGTTTAAAGTCATTTTATATGCTAAGGTATGATACGAAAATGCGTCATAATGAAGGCTAAGAAAAACGTCATAACTTTGGTTTCTGACTAGGAAAAAAATATTTTCAAGATTTTCAATGTTCTAAATTTTGCATTGAAAATTATTGCTTATAACGACAAGGTGGAATGTTTTCTGGGCCGGCCTTCTTTCCTCTACACATATTTTTATCAGTGCTTCAAAAGATTACGAAGAAAATACCTGAAATATTGTCTTAGATGTCCATTATTTGACCCTTTTTTGCCTCTCACCGATGCCTGTTTTCTCCAGTGTCTAAATGTTTCTAGATATTCTTCACTCAATCTATGTTTATTCTCCGCTGGAATATCTTTACATAACTCCAAATTTCCAAGTTATGGTTTCCCAATCATTGACTGTAATAGCGAGTTGTTTTACATACTTTTCAATGGTACATTACGCCAAGAATTTGTATTTGAATGATTTAATGTTTGTATTTGGATAGCTTAAATTGTTTGTTCGATGTATTTCTTTAAGTGATTTCAATCACCATAATTATTGCTTGGGATTATTTTCAAATGAAAGTACTTTTGAATAACCTTCCAACTCAGTAAAATACAAATCTTAGAAAAATTAACAATTTATGCTAATTCGTATGACTTTTTTTTTTTTTAAGAAAAGCTAGTTATAATCATTTTATCTAATTTTCAAGGGCAAAGTAATCTCAACTTTTTTAATATGTTTTGTTGGGAATTCATTTTTTGACATTTGTTATGACCCAAACCTGCATTAACATTCATTATTTTTAATTTTTTATATTCTTATTATTGTTCAACTGTCGAAGGAGGTAATAACGAAAATTATGGACATCGAGATGACTTCCCTTGATAATTCATTTTACGGAAACACACACAATTTAAACAAAATTCAAAATAATCTATTGGAACGAAAAAAAACTTTAAAAGTTACTGAAACGAACAAAATTTTAAAAATCATACGAACAAATATAAATGGATAACTTATTGGAACGAATAACTCCAAGTCATAATTTAATGCCATCTGATTTAAATTCAATTCCAAGTAGAGTTTGGAGATTACCTCCCTTAGATAGATGAAAATTACCTCCATTGATAATTGATGAATAATCTTGAGAATGTTCACCGCCATAAGTAATGATAACATCTTTATTAGCGGATATATTATATCATTTTCGAGCCATTTAAAGACGCACTTGGTGGTACTTGTAACAAGTTCTAAAGAAAGAGCCCCAAGACAAAATCCCCTCAGACAAAACCCCCTCGGACGAAAATCCTGGTTGGTTACCACATCTGTTTTCTGACTTTACATACATTTATTGTGGTGGTATTATTCTTTAATTTCTTTATTACTCAAAATGAAATTATGTTAAGCTTTAAAAAGTGTGATAAGAATATTAGGCCAGGTAAACACTTTTACTTACGTTGGAATTTTTTTTTAAATTGAAAGATACATCATTACACACCAAGTTTGTACCATGTTTCAATTTAACCATTTTTTTTTTTTTCATTTTTTTACCGAGGGCAAAAACAGTGCCCGGGTAGGATATTATTATGAATTAGCCATAGGACAGAGAAAGTTTTATGCTCCTCCCTACCTGTAGACTGGGTAACTGCTTCTAGTTTTTGTCTTACTTTGCATATTAACTGGGCAGTCTTGTCCGTGGGGTTATATCCACACTCGCTGTCCGTGGGGTTATATCCACACATACGCCATGCAACCTCGTGGACTCAATTGTTCCGCAATTTAACAGGACAAACGATACCCGGAAAAAGTCACACAAAAAAAGTTGAATAAAAGAAAGCAACATTTTGATTTGTTCTGTTTATAGTGATAAATTTAACATATTTTTTCAAACAATAAAAAAAGTAATGTTTAAATTTATGAATTTTAGTGATAAAATTATATTTTCTAAATAAATGTTTATTGTCAATCTTTACTTTAGTAAATTATCACTTTATTAGAAAGATGTTTCTCGGAAGCTAGAAACCAAAGTTATGACTTTACCCCCGACACCTTTTCCCATAATTGTCCATACACTGCATAATCTTAGTTATTCAGCGATAAAGAAAATTCATTCCGAAATTAATACCGAACATTTCACTAAAATCATCGTTTTTTAAAAATGAATGGTAAATGTTTTATGGTCGAGATATGCTAATTCAGCTATCACGTTACGCTGGTTTTTAAAAATCCAAACATAATTATTCGAACACATATGTCAGAGTTTATATTGTGTCGGCAGATAAGTTTTATATGAACATTTGCTACAGTCTGTCTCCTCGTTAATAACACTTGGGTCATTACATTAAAATTAACACGGTTACTAGTTGCGGGCATTTTATCGACAAAATGTTGTTTTATTGTCAAATGTCTGCTGGCGTCATCTCGGAGATTTTGACGGGAAAGCGAATGTTAAATCGATAACATGACAAAAAATATTATTTTCAAATCAGTGTGAATTAACAGAATTGCGTAAAAGATCATCGAAGAAATGTTGTTTTGTTATCAACTGCAACAGCAGGTAGGACGGTAAACACGAACTACAATTTGGCAGTAGAGCCAGCTTTGTACCCCCCTCCCATCATCTGGAGGGAGTTTATAATCCAGCATACCTTTTGCCTGGACGATATTTGGGACTGTCTGCAAACATACTATGGTTTCAGAAAGACGGATGCCCTAATTTTAGACGACTTCCTTTACTATGGAAGACGATAAATTGTACGGAATTCTATGGGGGCGATTCTATTCGTTAAGGATTACTTGATGTCTGAAGGCGATGTAACCAACCAACTCGGAGTAAAACTTCCTACAAAGGTTATCATTGACTCTCCTAAATACAGCGGTGGTTCTATGATTAAAGAATATCCAACCACACCCACCACAGTTCGTAAAACAGAAATTTGCGACCAAATTAGGCGAAAGGACTCTTGCATCGATAAGTGTACTTGTGCTCTCTAGTTGTTGAGCTTTCAATAAGTCCGGACTTCAGAGGAGCTCTTTCATGGAAAGAAGCTCAAACAAGAATTTCAATTCTGTGATCTCCTTGAAACGATAACCAAAGCAAAAGATATATTCCAGTTGAACCAATATTTTTGGAATCATCATGAGTTAGAATAGGACATGATCGGGTCAATTTGCTATAGCTGTACTGGATTAGTTGCTCTAGTCAGGAAGAGAGAGCTCTGTATGTTCAGATCACATAAAAACGTATTCTACATCGCCAAGCATTGGCGTCTGAGACATTCCTAAAGAAACTTGATTGAATAGCTGTGCAGGCAGTTGATTTCATTCGTGGTCAAGTAATGAATCATCGGCTGTTTCGAAAATTCTGTAATGAGACTGTAGCAGAACATTTTATTTCACCACACAGAAGTACGTTGGTTACGTCATGATCGGGTGTACGCATGTGTAGACGATCAGCGGGTTGAAAATCGCAAATTTCTCACGCCTCGCCGGGTGCCACTTACGAGACCTTTTGAAAATAAAGATTTTAATGTTTGTCTTTGGTATGTGGGTAATATTCTCCATGTCAATGTCAATGTAAGATAGGAATGCACAACACAATTCAAGCCAAAATTTGTGGAAATTACAAGTTTGGAGTCGCCATTTGAAGAGCAGAAACTTTGCAAACTTTCCAACTCTTGAAAATATTTATATTAACAATTCCAAAACATTGCTTGTTATATACTCAATGAGATAAATGATCATTTGGGAGTTCTTATTACAAATTAGAGGAGCTACTTCTCAGATTTTGATGATCTTTCAGAGGAATCGCTTTGGATCCCAAACCATTTTTCATTTGCAAAATCCATGACAACAATACAGCAGAGGTTGATATGATTGAATTCCAAGACCCAAGAAAGATGCTGATTTTGAGAAGTCCGGCCTGTATATTCATCTTACCCTAATCCGATGATGGGGGCAATGAAAGTTATGGTCCCTTTCACAACAACCCATTTGTGCGAAGCAGGATTCTCTGTCTTATTGAAATTGCAATCAAAATGGAGAAACTGGTTTGATGTTTCTGTTAGCATGAGAGTAGCATCATCAAGAACTGTGCCGAGGGCCCATATTTTGGCAGCAGGATGATAAAAGCAAAATTCCCACTAATTAAAAATAAAACTAAGCAAGAGAAATAAGTTTGTTGGTTTGTTTGTTTTGAGTATTAATTTATTTGTTTTTTTATTGCATTTTATAAAGAGCGATGATGATGATGATGATGATGATGATGATGATGATGATGATGATGATGATAGCCGGATGAGGAGAATATAGTGACGTAATAGACGGTGGACTGGGGATCTAGAAACGTGCAGACACCCCTCAGACTGATGGGAACTGACTGTGAGGCTGACTATCTCATGACCCCTTAAAGTACCTTACCATCGCTTTGTATTCGCTAGTCGCTATTCAATTCTGTCTGATGTTGTTCTCGAAAATTCGAAGTTCGAAAACTGACCAATATTTTTTCAATTTTACGGCATAATCTCCTTAGTACTTGTTGTATTCCTACCAGTGAGTATAGTATCTGTGCACTCACTGAAAAGTCTTACACCCAATAATGATACATAAATAATATTTTTTATGTACTCCTATTCAATATAAATATTTAGCACGTGTTTAAAAAAGGGATACTGCCTAAACACACACACGTCCATAGGAATAGAGCAATCTGGTAGATGAGGTGTTTCGGCGTAAAAATCAATATATCACTTAAATTCAGCCTTATTTATCACCCAGTTCTGTAGTCCAGAGGTAGGATATCGGCCTCCGGGTCCGATGTGAGGGTTTCATTTACTTGCCTTGCAGTACTGGATGGGATAAAGTCTATCGCCACACTGAAGAGATGTAATACATCGAAACAGCTGTCTGTGGATGACTCAATGATATATCTATATATTGATATAGACTTTGTTTTATATACTTTCTGTCTAGAGAGTAATGCCTTCCAGCTCTGTTTCCAGATGTGATGGCTTTCCAAGGTAACTATTTTGGAGGGGATACGTTGATTTGTAATTGAGTTGATAATGAATATTTTTACAGACACCAGTCTCGTTAATTTCAAGACTTACCACGTGTTTTGATTTGTTTTTGCCTACTTCCAAGCATTCCCGTTAAAAATTTCAAAAAGAAGTTAAATCTAAAAGATGCAAAAAAAATAATGATTTTTCCTTGATCATTATTTCAATGGTGTAGTTTTCTGCTTTCATTACTTTTAATGAATTACAAAGAAAATTGGGATTAAAAATTACGAACAAAATATTGTTTTATTTTTTATCTTTATTTCACTGATACAATTTCTTTGATTGATACACAAAACTTAACGCAGACAAAATGTTTTTACAGACAGAAATAGACGTTTTAAAATCAAAATCATAATTAATATACTTTCTCATAGTTTGATGCCAATCAGCCATTCAATACAAATCCTCATTTAGCTTTGAGCTTAAACAATGAGTAGATTTTTTTAAATTTATTACAAAATTCATAGCTAAATTTTCCAATATGTAATGCTGATTTTTCTTTTTTGTCTTTTTGTATAATTTTATTTTTGAACACATTATGTCACTTATTTCGGTCCTTCATTCAATATTCGTTGCACCTCGTCACAAATAAATTTGTTTTCCAATAAAAATATTTTGCATTTTAAACTTTTCCAACAAAAATGTAGAGGTTGGACGTCATCCATACTTCGTTTAAATATAAAATTTCCTCATCATTCTTTCATTTCCTGCAAAATAAAAAAAATATATGTATTAGTCTAAAGCAAAACGAATACCTTTTAACATCGGGGATCTGTGGGATTTTTTTTTATAGAGGGTGCATTATATATATATATATATAATATATATATATATATATATATATATATATATATATATATATATATATATATATATATATATACAATACGAATCAGAAATGTAATATAATGCTATATATTACCTGAAGTGTGATTGGTTTATTTCATGAGGTGCTCGATACATTCATCATCGAACATTAAGTTGAATTATATGAGCACTCCCATTAAAACATATCTTTGAATATTATTCATACGAAAAAAAGACTATGAAAATAATATTTCACCGAAAAAAATGGTTACTGATATATATATATATATATATATATATATATATATATATATATATATATATATATATATATATATATATATATATATATACATATATACATATAACGCCTCCTTTATGCGTGTGCGTGGTGTAAATGTTAAATGTAATCTTAGCCCATCATATTACTCAATAACCGAAATGGAAAAGATATCTATTCTTAATATGATACATAACAGTCGCTTGAGAAAGTATCGGTGAAGTTACCTAATGTAGTCACTGAAAGGTTTATCAAATGAGCACAAAGCCGTGTCTCATAGGTTATTTGAATTTCTAATCAATTCATTAAACATAGTTTTTATAACTGGACTCTGGGTTATAAGTAATAATGATATACTAGCGTACAAGTCATCAGTTAGTTAATAAATTGTATTTGTAAGTATAATGTTTTATCCTACGCTTGATTTATTTAAGTATCTCTTAAATTGTATTTTTTCCAGTATTAAATTTAAAAAATAATTCATTTCTTTCCCAGACTGTGTTGTAACAAAGGACCAGAGAGCTTACATTGCATAGTTGTTTTTTATAATAACTGTAACGTCAAATAGAGATTTTTTTCATTTAATTTCATTCGATGAAAGTATTATAAATTATTATTATTATTTTGTTATGACTGACTACTTTTTACCTCCAGCAAACTGTTGTGTTTATTCTTTATGACTGAATAAGAATTACAAAAACTTATCAACGGATCTATTCACTTTTTCTTCTCATCGAACGTAATGTATTTGAGCAAAGACGATTTCTTTTTTGGAACCAACATTTTGAAAAATTGAAAACTATTTTTATTGGACACACTTTTCATTTATTAAAAGGAATAAAAAGAATAACCGTACAATAAACATTCAGAAACAAGTATTAAGCAATAGTTCATTGACTTTGTGCAACCGTTTGTGGAACGTTTGAAAACAAACGGTATCTGTTCTTGCCTCAATGCTCGTTCACTGCTCCGGGTGCCGTTTGTAAACAGTTGCGTGCAAACGTTATATGAGCATTCAAAAAGAATATCTATCCCTGTGGGAAGGTGCATCAATGAATCCAAGCTTAGGTTTACAAAGGAAAATATCAAGATATTCCTTGTCCGTCGTATTCAATCAGACATGCATTTATATATGCACATACACACACACACACACACACACACACACACATATATATATAAATATATATATATATATATATATATATATATATATATATATATATATTTATTTATTTATTTATTTATATATATATATATATATATATATATCGGACATTAAAAGTCCAATGCTAGATAGAGGCCTTTTCCATCTCCTTCCATGACGACCGCGATTGCACTAATATATATATGTATATATATACGTGTGAGTGTGTGTGTGTGTGTGCGTGTGTATTTGTCAACAATATAGTATACTATACTCTCATTAAATTTTTTTAAATAGAGCTTGAATATATTTTTTATTTCATGTTTATTTTTTTTAAAATGTATACTGTATTTCACTATTCCATACCGAAATGCATAAAGAAAATTTTTAAAAATGCAAAAAGTGTAAAAGTAGGAAGTCGTCATGTGACCAACATCTTCTGGCAGCATGACCTGTTTAGGGTGATCGATTACAAAAATTAGAAAAGTCAGTGTTCAAGAAATGTTTCTCTGACGTTTTCTGAGAAGAGGTTACTAAAAAAGTAAGAAAAAACAGGCAAACACAAACTAAAGGATCAATTTCGCATGAATTTACGTTGCAATCAATTAAAAGCCAACTGGGAAGGGGTACAAAAAAGTTTTTCTAGCCATAATAGAGAATGAATCTCTAAATTTTCAGCACTCCAAGTAAAGTCTTTATGCGACATACATACATAGCTAGCCACCCAGACAAGCTTAAAAACTGACAGAAACCTATTTTGACAGTTTTGGAGACAGTCTTTGCAGAAAGGTTCTCTCTCTCTCTCTCTCTCTCTCTCTCTCTCTCTCTCTCTCTCTCTCTCTCTCTATCTATCTATCTCTCTCTCTCTCTCTCTCTATATATATATATATATATATATATATATATATATATATATATATATACATATATATAATTGCTGGTGGTAAATGATATCGTTGAAATTTCGTCTTTTCATTTGAAGTTGCAGCATAGATATTTGGGGAATCAGCGACCAATTGCACTCCGTTATATGTTGAGAGCAAAAATACGAGTCAACGAATGAGAGTTGGAGAAACTGCCCGTTTGCTATTGGCCCGTATCCAATTTCCCATGAACTTCCATTCTTCCTCTCCAAGACAAATCCACAGAATTCTTACAGGATATAAGAAAACCAGAAAACAGAGAGAGAAAAAAACACAAACACTATTGCTCAATAACTAGAACACTTTCAGAAATTACAAATCATTCACACAGCGCTTATATCTGCCAACGACTCTCTAAATACAGGATGAAATTCAGTTCATATATATCTCCGATGTAGGAGAGGTCACGGTGAAAATATTTCGTAGAACAAAATAGATATTATTGGTACGTAAGTTGCCTAGTTAATGTAATAAATGAGCTAATTCAAAAGACTGCCCAAGTCAGAAAAATCCCACTTTATGCCGTGTAATTTTGTAAGTATTTAAGATTAATTAATGTTATATGCGTCAAAATCATAGCGCAGAGTGTTCAAGCTTCAGATTTTAAAAGACTGAGCATTGTAGTTCTAAGAACTACGTAAAGTTTGAATCCAATTTTCTCAACTTTTTTAAAATGTCTTGTTGGAAACTCATCATGTGCACCCACACATAAACAAACATAAACTACTAATGATAATGATAATACGCTATCGCATTAGTATCTTAATTGTAGTTTTTTATACATAGTTTATCTAATATGATGGAGTCGGATAGTAATTACCTGATAAACCTAAAAACTTCTACAAAATTATGAACTCGGAGTCTGTAGACAAAACGGTGCGCCCGGGAGAACTGGAACACACAAACTCAGAAACACATAAACAGGCATTCAAGCAAACACACACACACACACAAACAAAGACACGAACATTTTTCAAAAAGTGGGATAGTACCCGTCACCTTTGGTGGCTACGGTTGTTCATTTGACTCGCAGACAAAGATTGTCAGCAAATGCAAAAGTGTGTTTACTGATAAACCAGGTAGACTATAAAATCGATCAACAGATTATCGCTGAAGAATTAGCATCACGGTATCTGTTCGAATGATTTGGGACTCAAGGCGATTAATGCGTTTAATCTCTAACAGCTTTAATAGGCTGGTTGACCCACCTAATCGGATTATCCAGGTTTTTGCTGAAACACACATTTCTTTGTTGTGTATTTCTTCATCTCCCTCGATATCTCATATATATATATATATATATATATATATATATATATATATATATATATATATATATATATATATATATATATATATATATATGCGAATTTCTTTTCTGCTTGTGCATCTATCTCAAAATAATTGCAGTTTTTCACCATAAAATTCAAAGCAGTACATCTTAGCTCAGAATTAAAGTTATCGATCGAAATAAGAACCTTTGAAATCTACATATTTTTGTCAACTAGAAACAAGTCAATTTATTCCGGAAGCGAGGACGTCTGTGGTCCTGGAATCAATTAAATCCTCGAAGATGTTTTGAGAAGCTATTAGGTTATTGAAGACCTCCCCAGCCCAGGGAAAATGCTTGAAAAAGCGGTAGTTGGTCGGAAAGAGGTTGGGGAGTAAGCTGGTGAGGTAGAGTTTCGTTGCCTAGTCTGTTCATATCGAGGTTTTATGCTCTTTTAATTTGTTACCAAAGTCAAAAAACTGTTGAGTGGTCAACGTTTAATTCCTCTGCAGCCTCTTGAGTTGTTTTGCGCAGGTTTACCTCAATAATGGACCTCAATTGAATGTCGTCAATCACAGAAAGATGTCAACGTCTTCAAGGCTCTCGTCTCCATTTCGAAATGTTTGGAACCAAAGTTGAGATGTACTTCTGTTCCCTGCCCAAATACTCGGTTGATATTTAGAGCAGGTTTCACTACTTACGCCCCATTTCGAATTCATACAGCATTACTTGACTTTTATTTTTCCCCTTTGACAGCCTCAAATAAACCAGAATAAACAGGGGAAAAAACAGCTGAATTGAATAGAGCAAAATTATCACTTTCAAATGGTATATTCCATAAACATAGTCACGTAATGCTTTATTCGAAAATCAAAGACGAGCATCCAACTTCAAAATAACCAAAACTGCAATTATTTTTGCACTATCCTAATATTGAACTCACTACAGTGATAATTGCTCGCTAGGCTGGCTAGCTGGCTGGCTAGCTGGCTGGCTGGCTGGCTTGCTTATCATTTCTCCATTGCGAGGCATTCCAGATATTTACTAAGTTCAGCATGACCAGGGCTTTATGTGAAGATTCAATTCACTATTTTCTCCGCCAATCAACTAAAGCATGTATTTCTATAGTCTAGATAAAGCAGTAACATATCAATCACGTATTTATCGGCGAAAACCATTGTGCTACTAACTCAATAAGGAGCTGACGATGATTTCACGGGACCTGGTCAAGTCCCAAGCGGTCCAAACCCTCAAGGACAAAACCGATTGGAATAAAACCCATACACTTGAAGTTCAAAAATAGGACAAAAACCTCTTGGTTAGATCTGAACATGACAAAAATGTCTGTTATTGGTGAAAAATACTTTTTCCCCTTTAGCCTATAGTAAGTATTCATCTTCGAAACTGTATTTAAAAAAAATGGGAATCAACAAAAGACTGAGACCAAAACAATGGAGAAAAAGATTTTATGTTTTTAAATTTCAAGGCACACGTGGAAACAATTCCTCGCGAAAAGGTAACGGGTCTGAGCGATAATGCCCAGTTTCAAAGAAAGATATTTTTCATTCAATCTTAATCGATTAAGTATTATAAATCATCATGATTATTATGTTTTTATGACTACTTTTTACCTTCAGTTCAGTCGATCAGATCTGGAAATAATTATATAGTTTTCATTTTAATTCATATCGATTATTTTGATTTTGATTCTAAAACAGAACATCAAGGTACATCTGAATTTACATTTCTGCAATATGAGCTATTATGTTTTCGCGGGCATCTTTGTTGTATCAAGAGAAAGATTCCAAAATAAGAATAGGGATTATTTCTGTGCATGACCAGCCTCAAAAATTTTTAATTAGAATGGAATCACATTTTGTATCACTCTTTTCACCTTAGTCTTGTATGCGTACGAAAAAATTATATCACAGTATTTATTTTTTTTATCTGGACTCATATTACTGAATATATACCAGTGTATGGATGTTTAAGACAGTAAGTAAAGTGAAAGCAAAAATGCCTTTTAAAGTATTGTTTTTCTAGGAAAAGTAGAGGTTTTATTTCCCGTCAGCTCTGAGGTTAGATACTTTTCATAAAAATTGCCACTTGAAGCATGGCTATTCTATCAGAAATCGAACATAAATGGTAGTGCCATTTCTATTACCGATGTGGTTATTTACTGCAATAGAGAATATAACCTTCTCAATTGAACTTTTCAACTGACAATCCTGTATCCCTGGGCTCAGTCAGACGCCAACACATGGCCACTCCCCAACACTGTGGATGAGATTAAGAAAGCCATCGCGTAAATCAGCTGTAGCAAGGTACCTGACATGGACGGTATTCTTGACGCGTTCTTTGGGACGTCTAGCCCCCAGGATCAGGAGGTATTTCATGACATCCTGCCCAGCATCTGAGGTGAGGAAACAGTATCACAAGATTTCAAGGATGTCACTGTTGTTTCCCTGTTCAACAACAAGGAAAATAAAGCAGGCTATGGCAACTACCATGGAATTTTCTTGTCCTCCATTGTAGGCAAGATCCTTTCACGTATCTTCTTCATCCTTCTGATCAGTAACGTCTCTAAGTCGTCCTATTAGAAACTCATGTTGCATTAGACCAGAGGGCAGCACAATCTTTACAGTGAAGAAGGTCCAGGAAATATCCATAGTATAGCTTACTGACTTCCCCGATCTATAACACAGTCCCAGTTCGGTTTTCTCAGAGACCCATCAGTCTATTTCATGATGGCTAAGTTCTCTTTAGTGGGTATTAAGCCGTTCCAAACCTCCTGTAGAATCCAGCAGGGCTTTATATTGGCCCCAGTCCAGTTCAACTTGTTCTTCATGTACGTATTGAACGACGTGGTACACAGCCTTGAGAAAGGCGTGTTCCTGGGGTACAGATCGGACGGTGCCGTATCAAGACCAGTCAATCTCTAGGCCACCTTAAAACTCCCAGAATGAACCGCTGCATCACCAAGCTGACAAGATCAACGTGTACCTAGCAATAGTGCTCACTATCCTACTGTATGGCTGCGTGACCTGGGCGCCATTCGGTATCTCCATACGAGATTAAGATAATGAGAGGGATTCACTTACAGGTCAAGATATTGAAGACCAAATGATCGGCATAGAATGAACACTTATTCCCCGCCTAGTCCTAAAGATCAGTTATAAAAGAAAATTTAGAATGGCATGCGGTGAAAGGTTCGTTAGATTGATTCAAAATGCCTTCAGACTAAAAGCATCAATAAGGACGATAATGAGAAAATCTGATTGGATCTTATAACCGTACGTGTCTGTTATTTAGAAACTGAACAAATAAGGATTCATATGGTCTTTGTTAATGCATTTCGCCTTGATAGGTTTATTTTGATAAAGACATTCAAATGTCGAATTCTTGTAAAACAATGGCGTACATTAGGTCTCTGTTTTGATCTATGTTGATTTTCTCTTTACAAGTATTTAAATGATTTCATACCATTCTCTGTTTCATTAGATAGTTTCCAAGCGTAATCAATCAATCAATGATTCAATAATTAATATTTCGCGAGTTTTACGATGCTGGCCATACGTTCATTGACCAACTTGAATCCCGTAGAGCAGTGGTTTCAAAACTGGGGCACAGGATAACCACAAGAATTCGCTGCGGTGTTCCCTCTAAATTTGATATTGCGAATATTGAGACAAATAAACAATACCACCCATCGCAAAGCTATAAAAAAATAGCATAATTATTGACAGTATCATATATCAGAATTCCATCTAGTATACTTTAGATTTAGAATTAAAATTATCCTCAGTGGTCAGAATTGTTGATTGTTGTAGTTCATTGCCTGAAAACTACATGCTAAAAATAAGGGTGTGCTTGAATATCTCCTTTATAGAAGGGGGCTTTGAGTTTTCAAAGATTCGAAATCACTGCCGTAAAGGATTGTATTGAGATTTTTTTAAATAAGCATATGAGCACAATATACACACTTGGGAAATATTTGAATCTATGAGCAAATGTAAATCTAAATTTCATCTTTGGCAAATAGTGCCTGTCGTCAAAAATGACAGCATGTATGAAATATATGCAAACATAGAATTGTATATACGTGAATAACGGAGATTCTCATTGCGGTGAGCTTAGAGAATAGCGGGTTTTTTTCATATCACAAACTGTTTTTTATAGTTTCAATCACTTTTCCTATTATTATGTTTATCTTTAAATTGGGCATCTTTATTACATTAGAAAATGGATGAAATCACATTTTACGACGTCACTTGCGTCTCGTAGCGTGACTGGAGACATCTGCACATTGGTAATCATTATATATGGATCGGAAAAAATATATTTCCACAAACTCTCATGAACCATTGCTTTGGTTGTTAAATGCAGTTGACAAAGAAACCAAGAATCTTGAAGTCATAAAGTAATGACAATTGATGAGTCATAACATTATGGCTACCCGCCTAGTGAGTTATAAGCAAGGACTCTATAAGATCCCTGAAGGTTTTCTTTGGGATCTGATGCCAGGATATTACCAGCTGGTCCTTTAACCGCAACAAATTACAAGATGGAGCTTTTGCAGATTGATCTTGTTTCTCCAAAAGATCTTGTAAGAGCTCAATGAAATTAAGATCTGACGATTTTGGTGGCAAGAGAAACACAATTGAGTTGAACAACCGTAGCCATCAAAGGTGGCAAAAGATTCTATCCCCCTTTTTATGTGTGTGTGTTCCAGCTCTCCTGGCCATACTGTTCATAGCATTGTTTACAGACTTGAAAATTGGCATAAGTACTCCACATAGGCACTTAGGGGGGGGGGGGGCTTTGTGATCTTGGGATGCTTATTTTGATGGGTTTATTGATAACATCTTGATTCTCCAAAACTGTCATCAACACTGTCAACATAGGTTTCATCAGTTTTAAGAGTTGGTCCGTCTAGCTGGTTTGTTGGCTCTGTATGCATGTGTCACGCGTATATGCCGCACCAATGGAGCTAGGGGGCTGTTTCAAAAATATTCTTTCTTGTTTTTATCCATCCCCTCTTAATAGGTTTTTAATGGACGGTTCAGTTTGCAATGTAAGTTTACGCTTAATTGATCTTTTAGTTTGAATCAATGCTTGTTTTTTTAAACAGACTTTTTTGGTTATTATTACTAAAATGATTACATCATTACTAAAAAATGATTACATCATTACTAAAAAATGATTACATCATTACTAAAAAATGATTACATCATTACTAAAAATGATTACATATTACACAAACATAAAGAAAAATGTTGTCACATCCAAAAATGTGGCCACATATGCAGATATACGCCCATTGCACTTAATCAATTTCGGGAGATGATACTCCCTAGATATTTAAAGGTTGGATATAATTAATTACTTCAGGAAGAATGAGCAGTTTTGAATTAATAAACAAATCTGCTGTTAGGTGTGACTTGATTCTCATTGGGTGTATTATGATTTTCAACATGGAGTTCACATCGATTCTCCAGTCAAATAAAATTTATGCACCGCCTTTTTTGTAACGAACAGTAGTAATCTAGAATAGTTAACCTTTAAGAAGTGTCGTTTTTCTCTCTGTGTGTGGAGATTTGCTTCCTTTAGTGGTAAATGCTTTACAATCCGTTTTTTCCCAGTAATAATCTTATTACTGCAGGTGATTGAAGCTCATTTGGTATTATAGGGCGTAAGAAGATTTATAATTGTTTGTGAAGGTGATGCACGTTTTCCCATAAAATTCATAGAATCTATCTATATCATGAATAGTGTGATTCTTCTGTTCGTTTCTATGCTCATAAAAATCGATTATTCCATTTGGATGTAATTATTTTGCTAATTGAAATATCTCCTACTCATCGTTTAAAACAATGGACTATTCCACTATCTCTTAGAGTAATTCTTAACATTGCTACTATTCATGGTAAACATGATGGATTCAGTTCATTTATAGGTTGTTCACTCAGCTTTTTTACTTCACAGTAAATTAATCAACAATAGACATGACCCAATGTTGTTTAATAACATGATTTTCTTGTACAAATTAGATTTTAAAAAAGATGTAAATATTGGCATATTCTTCCAGATCAAGTGGAGGAAAAATATGGAATAAGTCAATTCTAAAGAAATTATCATGGAATCATCTTGCAATTTGCATTTCTAATACAGATACTTACCTAAATTGATTGTATGAACTAAAATATACACACAGGAAAGCCGAACGAAAACCAACGTTAACACTTAAACATAAGAAAACAAGGTTACAATAGGCCAAAGGGAAACAATCATGGAGTGTAGGTGATTGGATGAAAGTGATAGAGATGAATCATGAATCTGTATTTGTCGAGATGATGATGCTGCAACTTTTGTCTGGTGCAATTCAATGAAATAAAGAAAGATGACTGCCTGAAAGAAACAACCAAATTTCCCATCTAATTTATGATACGAGGTTGCATGTCATGTAAAGGACATGAAGAGATGGAAACCATTACCACAAAAGTAAATGCACTGGTACTCAGTGAAATTATTGTCACTCCTCTCATTCCATGGATAGAGAATAGGTTTGGTGATGCTGAAGTCATTTTTCATGATGATAACGCATCTTGCCAAGGAGCAAAAGATGTTAAAACTTTTCTTTGGGAAAAGCATATCAACTCAATGACATGACCCACAAACATCCATATCTCAATCCAATTGAAAAATTATAGTAGAATTTTTTTTTGAAATGACTCAAAGCTCAGGGCTCAATTTTGCACTGCTGATACGTCAAACGCTATTTCTGAAATTTTCAACCAGCTTGATGGAGAATATTGTTTTCATGAGTGAAGTTCATACCTCAAAAGAAACAGTCCATCTTAAAAGCCCAGGGAGGGGCAGAAAAGCGCAAATGTTGATTTTCTTTTGTCCAACAATTCGTTATGGTCTGCAAAGCATGCTGTTAACAGTGGACTAATTTGTATATTCAGACTTGCGCTGATATTTGTTTTAGAAACGAAAATTACATGAAGATTCCATAATTTTCATTGCCATTGAATAACTTCATATTTTCCCCAATTTGACCAGGAAAAAATATGCCAATAATTTAGATATTTTAATCTACTTTGAGGTATATTCCTCGACGCTGGAATATTAAGCTAATAAACAAAAATTGTTTTGTGTCATATCAGAGATTTGTTTATTTTCTATGAAGTAATGAACATTCAATGAATCTGGTGATTCCATATTTTCGCCATGACGAGTATTTCAATTGCTATTTGAGTGGTTCTCAGGTTGTTTTTAAGGGATTTAGTTAGTTTTCATGTTTCCAATACATTTAGCTGAAATAGTGCATTCATCGTACACTTTACGTTTTAAGCATATTGGCTATGTATTCTTGAAAACATGCTAAATGATCTAAGTGGTGATATACCCGAAATAGGGTTAAGATAAGCAGAAACAAGATAAAAGTAATGTTTACCAATGACGCTCGAAGACGAACATTAGAATATAGGGTGAAGATCTGAGAGAACTTGAGAAATATTTACTAGGGTCAGTTCATAAAGTTAGAGGAAAACCATGAAAACAAGTGGTTGATTTGTATAGCGATCGGTTTTAAAAACTTTTAGTAAACATAGAGACAACATGAAAATTTAGTTTCTTTTCTTAAGAAATCATCTCAGAGAAAATCAAATATATTCGTTTGTCTCAGGCAATAAATAGTATCAAATTTACTTAGCATTTGCTATTTTGATATATTTAGCAACTGGGACAAATAACCAGTATTTAAAAAAGTAACACACAAATGCTCAACTTGATCTGTTATTGCCCTACAAACTTTTTCATGTTTAATTTTTAGTTGAAATGAAAAACTTGAAAAATACTGAAGAAGAATATTTAGTATAAAAAGAAGGAAAGGTATTAATGCAATGGCACAAATTAACTATTCATAGTGGCCTATACACTTATGTAACTAAACTTTGTAAAATAAGATTGTTCTATAAAGCCTCTGCATTAATATTTTTCGTTTATTTCATGTTAAGATAATCTTTTTCAGTACTACAATAATATAAATACATTGTGCAGGGAGCATTTTTCTCACTGGTCCCGTTTTCTTTAATATTAACACGTGCACACGACTATAAATATTATTGTTATTAAAAAAAATAGTGTATTCAGACCAGAAATCCCTCGATAACGAAATGAAGACACTAACTAATTGCACTACGGAGACTCGCGTACTAGAAACAATTCATTTTTTTAATGTAATCATTTGTGTCTGAATTTCAAAATCTTTCATTTTCAACTCTGAAACTCTTCTTAATTTCAATTTTTGTGATAAAAAGCATCTGTGAATTAGAATGAAAGTAAAAAATAGTCAAAAAGGAATAACAAAGTACTAAAACTCTTGTTATATGTTTGCGAATTGAAGAATTCTTTTAGAAAAAAATATTGCTGGGTCAAATTAGGTATATATGGTCAGTTCGCTGTGATTTGCTTCTGCAGTTTAGGCGTGCATCGAATTTGAAGTAAAAAATTCCCTAAAAAATGTATATCACTATTTTCAGAGCAATTTTTGTGAAATTAAAAAAAAAGTTGATCTATATAAAAGTCCTTACAAAATGATGTACATTCTATTAAAATTGGTCGAGTTTTACAAAAGTTATTACAAAAAGTCGTTGATTTGTATAAAAAATCGATTTACTGGCTTTAAACACGTTTCATTGTTAATAATTGTTTTATCTTGTTGGTAACTAAATAATTATGGTTTGGTAGAAACCTATTCTTTTTTAAAAAAATTCAACTCCGGGAGTAATAGTTTTTTGTAGAGATTAGCATGATATTTTTTGTGCGTGTCTGAAATTAGGTTTGAGACCCCTTGTAAAATATGATTAAAAAACCGTTCATTAGCCATCGTATAAATATATAAAAAGAGGACTATATTCAGTGTGCACAAATACATATTTATACAATGTATTTGTTTATAAATGCGTGCAATCATGTGTGTTTATACAAACATACACACATAGTTTATTAATTTATTTATTACATATACACACAAACAGAAAATAAGAATGACTCACATCAAGATTGTAGATCTAACTTACTCTTACTTCCTTTTCTCGCCTTCTCCCTCACCCTCTCTCTCTCTCTCTCTCTCTCTCTATATATATATATATATATATATATATATATATTCATGGAGATATTGATGAATATGACGGGAAGTGCCATTGCAAGAAACCTGTTCTGTTTTTTGATACTCCCGAAACAGGATTATGGTAAGATAGCTGGCGAACTCCATAATAGAGAATGGAATTGCAAATATAGATATATATAAGTTGCAAGAAACAAAAACCTAAAAATATATATAATAAATAGCTATAGGACAATAGTTGGAATAGCACAAATCAGATTCAAATTGGACAACGTAGTGAAGAAAATGTTTTTTAATTCCTTCTTACACAACCTGACACAACAAACGAGAAAATCATTAATCATACAGAGACGTTAATCTTTACTTTCTTTACTTTCAATGTGCGCTTTTACAAATCGTCGTAGATCGATGGCCCTCGCAGCAGTAAAACCAACACGGTCTATCACTGTCGCATTGCCGAAAAAGTGATATCCAACTGAAATCACCAAGAAATAATTTTGTGTGCCATTCGTAAGGAGTATGAATGACGAAAATCCTGGTATAAAAATTAAATGTTTCTAATGTTTAGAACCAAATACTGGCTAGAAATATACTCGCGCGTGTGTGCGTGTTTAAAGACAGGCAATTTAGGAACTAAATATTTCACTCGGACCGAATTATGTACGGTAGTTAGCAGAACAATGGCAGTAATCAGAAAATAAAGAAATAGGCATCGGGAGGGATTCGAACCCATACCATTTTCGATAGGGACACCCATGTAGCCTACTGTCGACAGTAGAATAGTATTATACGTAGAAATGTTCTGAAATTAACAAAACACAAAAACAAAACCTCCCAGCAAATCGGATAGTGGAGAATTGAGATAAGGGTGATATTTGAACAACTTCTCACGGTGGGGGTCCCTTTGTCTCAATCTGTTAGAGCAGACCTCGGCTGCATAGGCACTCCCATGAAAAATAGTGTTCGAAAACCGTTCGGAGTTCATTTCTTTATTTTCCAATAATCGCCATTGTTTCATTCAACATAGGTTTCTTCAGTTTTTAAGTGGGTATGGGTAGCGATGTGTGTGTCATGCGCACAGACCGCACCAATGAAGATGGACGGCTGGAATTTTTAATATTTACTCATAATTATGTCTTGAAACATTCTTCAAATTTCCCCCGAGTAGATTTTTTCGTGTTGGATTCAATTTACAATGTAATTTCATGTTTAATTGGTCCCTTAGTTTTTTCCAGCATTGTTCATTCTTGTTTTTGAAAACCAGGACTTGTTTCAATGATTTCCACCCAACAAAAGGCGAGAGAAGTAACTAATTCATCGATCAATCCCTTTTCAATTTTTCAATTGATCACCACCCCCCCGACACGGTATGATGCCAAGAGACGTTAGTCGCTAGATGATTTCTATCATACATGAATTAATATATATATATATATATATATATATATATATATATATCGAATAAATTCAGAAGTGAAATTTTCCAATAAATGTCAACATTTCGTAACTTACGCACTCTTCAGCAAACGTGATTTAATATCATCAAAAATGGAAAAAATATGTTTCTATTTCTCTTTCGTGCTCTAACAAATTGGAAAAAAATATGAATAATCTACCTATAGATGGATAGGTTTAGTTCGTAATGTGTTTTGTTTTCTGTTTTTTTAATTTCAGTTAAGAAGATAGATGTAAAGAGAGGGAAAGAGAAAGGAAGGAAGAGACAGAGAGTGATAGACAAACGAACATATAGAAAGAGAGAAATACTTATTATCGATTCTAAACTAAATACCCAACCTAAAGGGCGGATAAATTGCTGTAAAAAAAAAGAATGAGTTAGATAGATAGATAGATAGATAGATAGATAGTGTTTAATTCATTTTGCTTTTAAAAAGCAAAATCTGTGACTTTTTCCCGTAAAAATATTCATAATTTGTGACTTGAGTTTATTTTCTTTTTTATGACCTCAGAAAAATATACGTGGATGTACGCTTAAAATATAATAAATAAATTTGCTACTTTTAAAGATGAATCAAAATTTGGGTACTCAGTCGGTTACTAAGTGATCGTTCAGTAGCGGTCTCGTGGCTGCTGAAAGAAGCCGACACAAAAAATGTGCTCAATTCAGCTTGAATTTTCAAAATCAAACCTACCTAAAATCTCAGTTAAGAGGGTGATTTTCAAAATTTAGCAAGACGCATCCCCAAGGGTTCTTGTAATATATACACATAATATTTCATGTTAATGTTTTTTTATGTGTCTTTGGTGGTTGGCATGTACATACACACGTACAGTGAATAATAATTTATCTTCTTATTTATAAATCGTGCCAACATAAGTGTACCTATATCTGTAGCTCTCTTCCCCTCTCTCTCTCTCTCTAAATATATATATGTGTGTGTGTATATATATATATATGTATATATATATATATATATATATATATACATATATATATGTGTGTGTGTATATATATATATATGTGTGTGAACATATATATGTGTGTGTGTGTATATATATATATGTATATATGTACATATATATATGTGTATATATATATATATGTATATATATATATATATATGTGTGTGTGTGTGTGTGTGTGTGTGTGTGTGACTGAAGTGACACAGCAAAAGATTGAAAGAATGTTTTAGTGTTCAGTGCTGTGAAGCTTTTTAGAATATATATATATATATATATATATATATATATATATATATATATATATATATATATATATATATATATATATATATATATGAATATATGAGTGGGTGAGTGTGTGTGTATATATATATATATGTATATATATGTACGAGGATGTTGAATGTTGCAAACACACAAACACATATAGATAGATAGATAGATAGATAGATGGATGGATAGAAAGATAGATATGAGAGGCTGTGCATGAAAAATGCCCAACAAACCAAATTTTGAAAAAGTTGATATTTTTGATATTTTTAAAGCTAGAATACTCTCTTTTTTCTTCATTTGATCTATGAGTCAAGATGCTCACAAAATGAGTCAAGATGCTTCAAAATAAAAATAAATTGTAGCACTAACAATACTGAAAATACCATCTTTTTAGAAATGATGCCTTGGGCACTTAAAATACGATATCTAAATGGAAGAAAATCATTCTACAGACCTGGGATATCCAGTTATTCGGGATGAAAGACAGCTGACGAATGACCGATGAAAACATGGTGAGAACTATAGTTGCCCCGAACTGGAGTCCACATAAAGTAATAATAAGCCACGAGAAAGAATGTTAGACCGGCAACAAGCCCTACATACACTGAGACAAATATAGCCTTGTATGAAAAAATCCGAAGTTTAGTAGGGGGTAAATTTGTTGAAAAGGAACCTGCAATTTTTGGTGGAGCAGATGACTTTCTCCTTGGTGGAGGTTCTGTATCAGTCAACTGTATATTTGATATTTCAGATTGGCTCATGTTGGAAAATTTGTGGGATTCACGTCCTCACAACTTTGGTGTCAAGAATACAATGTCGCTGTTAGGTCTAAATAATGCGACAACTAAGAAGCATCACTTTTCACACCGGTTTATATAGAGAGAGCCAAGCTGTAAATCTTGAAATATTATTGTCCTCAATAAGATTAGGATTATAATCCCTGTAAAATCAACAACACATGGATTTATTTCAAAGGTTATAGGATTGTCGAAAAATGACTTAAGAGGTTTTAGGAGTCCATGGCATTTAGTTTTTTGTCGTTATATAAGATGATTTTTGGTCACGATGTGAGATGTGTGAATGTGGGTGGGGACGTGTATATATATATATATATATATGTATATGTGTGTGTGTGTGTGTGTGTGTATGTATGTATATATACTGCGCATATGTTACGTGGATCATGGTATTATATCAATTTTATTAATTATCAAATCAATTTTATCAATTATCAATAATATTATCCATGATATATAAAAAGTGTAACTATTCATTTTTACTTGTCAGCATTTTCTATGATTCTATTCATCGATATATTTTATCCTCCATTTACTTCGATTTTTAAATATCGTCAAACTCTAATTAAAACACAGAGTTGACTTTGTTTTCCTACCGTAACAACAAGAAGAACAAGAACAATCCTCACTAAATTTTGTGGTGTAAAAAGTAACATTTGCAATATGTGAATTGAAATCAAGACCAGCAGATTGATAGTCGTATCTCTTACCGACTGTGCTAAATTGACAAATCTTGCAGACATAAGAAAGTTTACGTTAAAATTACGCAATATTCTATTGAATACATTTATAATATTAACATTACCCCACCGTAAATCACGATCAGCTGATTGCCAGGAGACTGTCTTATCGACTGTGCTAAATTGACAAGTCTTATTTCTATACTGAATTTATCTTACAGATATGTAAGGGCGTATTCCATTTTGATAAATAAATAAATACATTCATACTCCATTTCACTTTGGCATTAAAATTGTAACGCATATCGATTCATCGTAGCCACCAAAGGTCGTGAAGAGTTTTTTTTTTCATATCTGCATGTATTAGTATTTTCCAGAGCCCCTGGCCACACTGTTTTGTCTACAGACTTGTAAATTAGCACGAATGCTCCTCAAGACCCCTTCTAAATTTTGGGGGGGATGGGGGCATTCTTACCTTTTCGAGGTTCTATTTTGACGAGTTCATTAGTAACATTAAGATGCTTCAGAATCTGGATGTTACTTGATGGAAAATGCCATTGATGTAATGAATAGAATTCATTTTGACTATATCTATCCTTCAATGGAATTCTTTTCGCATGACTTCAAATGTTAACGCTACGGTAGTTCAATTATTGACTGTGATGGCGAGTTTGATTTCAAAATTGATTTAACACCACTCTTTCTTTACATTGTTAGAAAAAGGGGGCAATGTTGAAAAGTGTGTGTGTGGATGATGTAAAAAGAAAGGGTTTAAATTAAAAAGGGGTCATAGAGATAGTAAAGTTTCAAAAAGGAGGGTAATGACAGAAAGAAAGGGGGGGTCAATGTCCAAAGAGACGGAATGACTAACAAGAAGAAAAAAAAGAGGCTGATGAGAAAAAAAAGGTTAAAAGTTCAAAAGGAGGGGTATAATACCACCTTTTTAAAAATTATGCATTGAGCACTTAAAATACGATGTGTGAATGGAAGAAAATCATTCTACAGACCTGGGATATCCAGTTATTCGGGATGAAAAACAGCTGCCGAATGACCGATGAAAACATGGTGAGAACTATAGTTGCCCCGAACTGGAGTCCACATAAAGTAATAATAAGCCACGAGAAAGAATGTTAGACCGGCAACAAGCCCTACATACACTGAGACAAATATTACCTTGTGTGATAAAATCTGAATTTTAGTAGGGGGTAAATTTGTTGAAAAGGAACCTGCAAGTTTTGGTGGGGCAGTGGACTTTCTCCTTGGTTCAGGTTCAGTATCAGTCAATTGTATATTTGATATTTCAGAAAGACTCATGTTTGAAATTTGTAGGATTCACGTCCTCACAACTTTGGTTTCAAGAATACAATGTCGTTGTTAGGTCTGAAGAATGCACCGACTAAGAAGCATCACTTTTCACACCGGTTTATATAGAGAGAGCCAAGCTGTAAATCTTGAAATATTATTATTCTCAATAAGATTAGGGTTATAATCCCTGTAAAATAAACAGCATATGGATTTATTTCAAAGGTTAAAGGATTGTCGAAAACTGACCTAAGCGATTCTAGGAGCCTGTGGCATTTAGTTTTCTCTCGTTATATAAGATGATATCTGGTCACGATGTGAGATGTGTGAATGTGGGTAGTATTTCTCAATATTTGGGGGTTTTATTTTGCCGAGTTTATTGATAACTCCAAGATGTTTCAGAATCTGGATGTTTATTGAATGAAAACGCCAGGGACCTAATGAATAGAATTTATTCTGGCGATATCTATCCTTCAATAGAATTCTTTTTGCATGTCTTCAAAGTTTAACGCTACGTTTGTTCAATTATTGACTGTGATGGCGAGTTTGATTTCAAAATAGATTTAACACCACTCTTTCTTTACATTGTTAGAAAAAGGGGACAATTTTAAAAAGTGTGTGTGTGTGTGTGTATTGATGATGTGAAAAGAAGGGGTTTACATTAAAAAGGCGTCATAGAGATACTAAAGCTTTAAAAAGGGGAGTTAATGTCAGAAACAAAGGAAGGTCAATGTCCAAAAGGAAGGGGAAACTAATGTAAAAAAAGGGGGCCGATGTGAAAAAAAAAAGTAAAAAGTTCAAAAGGAGGGGTCTAATGTTAAACATGGGGATGTAGAAAAAAATCGGGGTATTGTTATAAAAATGAGCAACATAAAAACATGGGGAAAAGAGAAAAAATGGGGTGTTGGAGGAAGGTTATGAAAAAATGCGGCTAATGTATAAAAAGGTGGAGCAGTGTTGGAAAAAAGTGGGCCTAGTGTCGGAAAAAGGGGGTCGATGTCAAAAAGAGTGAAAAGGTCCCCTCGATTTTGGCCAAGTTTACCTATTGATTTTGACCCTTAAAAGTGAGGGAAAAGGTTCCCTCCAATTTTGACTCCTAAAAGAAAAATAAAAAGTCCCCTTTCGATTTTGCCCACTTGAAATGAAAAAAACAATTCTCTCTGGATTTTGACCGCTTGAGGTGAAAAAAAAAAAGAGTTACCACTTCATGAAGATGAGCATCCCTCTCGATATTAACCCCCCAAAAATGAAAATGATTCCCCTCAATTTTCATGCCCAAAAGTGAAAGATAAATGATCCCCTCGGTTCTGTCCCCAAGAGATGAAAAATGTTTTCCCCTTGATTTGACCCCTAAGAAGTCAGCCTTCAATTTAAGTTAATTGAAATTTCCCCTCGATTTGAAAATTAATAAAATTAATTCATAAAAGTGGAAATAAATCTCCCACTCCATTTCACCCCTTAAAGTGAAAAGAAAAGATTCCCTCTTCGATTTTGAGCCCTAAAATTGAAAAAAAAAATTCCTCAGATATTGACCCGTGAAAGTGTAAGGAGAAATTACCCTTCGATTTGGACCCCTAAAATTGAAAAAAAAATTTTCCAAAAGAATCAATTTGATCCCTGATGGAGAAGGAAATTTCCTCTTCAATTTTGACCCTTAAAACTGAAAAGAAGAATTTCCACTCAATTTTGACTCATAAAAATGAAAGCAAACGTTCCTTCAATATTTGAGAACTGTATCATCAATTTAGATCCCTTAAAACAAAAACAAAAATTCCCCCCAAGTTTGCAAATTGAAACTTTAAGTAAAAATCTCCCCCATGATCTTAACCCATAAAAATAAGATAAAAATTCCATTGGATTTGAACCCTTAAAAGTTGGAAAAAAAGCCCTCTTCGATTGTGTCCCCTGAAAGTGAAGAAAATCCTTGTCAATTTAGACCTCTAAAATGAAGAAAATCTCCTCAATCTGTCCCTAATCAATCCCTAAAAGACAAAGTTATATTCCTTTCAATTTAGTCTCATAAAATGGAAAGAATCTTGCCCATCTATTTTGACCCCTGAAAATAAAAAACAATATTTTGGATTAGCCCCTAGAAATAGGAAAAGAATTCTCCTTGTAATGACCGTTGTCATTGAAATGAAGAATTATCGCTTGATTTTGATCCTTTAAGTGAAATTATAGGTTAATTCCCGATTTTGACCCCTAAAAACTGAAAAAAGATCCCTGCAATTTTGACACCCACAATCAAGAAAAATACCCCCGATATTATGACCCCTAAAAATGAAGAAAAAATTCAGACTTGATTTTGGCCCTTTAAGAAAATTCTATTCAATTTTGCCCTTCTGAAAATGAGAAAGGTTCTTTTCCGAATATGACACCTAAAAGTGAAGAATGAACATTCACCTTCGATTTTGTCGCCCAAAATCTAAAGTAATATTCCCTCAATTTTAATCCATAAACGAAAAAAAAATCTTTCCCAAAGATTTTGACCCCAAAAAATAAAAATAAAATTTCCCTAGGATTTGAACCCCCAACAGCAGGAAGGAAGTCCCCTTCGATTGACCCCTGAAAATTAAAAAAAAATCCTTGTTGATTTAACCTCTAAAATAAAGAATTCCCTCAATTTTTCCTCTTAAAAAATGTTGTATTCGATTCAGTCCAATAAAATTGAGAAGAATCTTGCCCCACGATTATGACCCCTAAAAGTGAAAGAAAATTTGGACCCGTAATAATACGAAAAATTCCTTTCACATTTTTACCCTTAAAATTGAAATAAAGAATTCCCACTTGATTTTGACCCCTAAGTGAAGTTCCATCTCGTTTTGACCACTAAAAACTGAAAAATAATTCCCCAGCTATTTTGACATCTAAAATGGAAAAAAATTCCTTCGATTTTATTCCCTAAGAGCAAAAAAAATTACCTTGAATTTCGATCCCTAAAAGTGAAAAAAAATGGGGCACGATTTTAACCACCAAAAAATAGAAAAAAAATAGTCCTGAGATTTAGACACCTAAAAATGAAAAACAAAAAGTGGAATTTCACTGTGACTTCAATCCCTAAAAGTGAAAAATGAAAGTTCCTCATCGACTTCGATCCTCAAAAGAGTAAAATTATAATTCCCTCCATATAATGTGAATAACCTCCGGTCCCTAAATTTCGAAACATCAAAACAGCACATTTCAAGATATTCAAGTGCAACCAATAAATATCGTCATATGAGGCGTGCTAAAAAAGGTCTTAGTTTCTTTAATAAAGAGCACGACCTTAAATCACACTTCGATTTCCAAAATCGATTTGATTAAAAAAAGATAAAAAAAGTTTTTTTCTTATTACGTTATTATAAGTAAGAGATTATTTTATCAAGATGAATTGTTAGGTAAATCGTCGCCCTTCCCCAGTATCTAAAACTCCAGATAATATTTTGGTGGGTATCTTTTTAAAACTAATCTGCAAAAAACATTACCCAAAAAAGTTTTCATGGGTTTATGGTGGACGGACGGAGTTTCATGGTTTTACAGGGCTGGAAATTTGAACACTTTCTCATTATTTTTAGAAGAAACGTTTTTCAATTTTTTGAAAATTCACCCCAATCTTTAAGACACGCTTTATTGTAAACAATAATATTGACTTTTGGAAATTCCAATACTACGATATAATTGACGAGAAGATTTCCTTGAAAAACTTCTTGGCTTTTTTTATTCCCAGCAAAAACAAGAAAAAGCTTAAGAACGTTTCTTAAAAATTAATCATATTTTTAAAATAGTGTGTCGAATATTTTCCAGAAGTCGGTGTTCATAATAATTGAGACATTTTCCTCTCAGTAAATCCTCTACGATCGACAAATGGCTACATAATGCCGATTAAACTCATAAATTCCTATGTAAGGTTACTGAAGTAGAAGAAGATGTCTCTAAAATCGTGTAATTTAATCAGAAACCCCAAATAAGATTCTCTTTAGTTTATTTTTTTCTCATCTTCATCTGCTTCCGTTTGTTTCTATTCGGTAAATCATTTCCATTTGGTATTAGTCTCGCCAGATATGAATTATAGTTGAAGGGAGTCTTATTTGAAATAAAATAGGAGGCGTTTTTTTCGAAGACAAAAATAAGATTCTCTTAGAAGGGAGATAATTCATGACCCTAACCGAGTCCAATAATAGAATAAAGTCGCTTGACTTTCTGGCTGAGATGTCTCCATTGGCAGGTGTAGAGCCAAATACTTCCTGTCCATCGTTTCAAACTATGTACAATTACTGGTGAATGAAAAAAGAATTTTTTTTTTTTAAATCCCAATACAAATATACCGGTGATTATTTCCACTCGACCTAACGAATAGATTATATGCAGGAAAAAAACTAACATTTGTGTTGTTAGTGTGTTAGTTAGTGTGTTAGTTCTAACAGCTAATCGTAATCGGCTCAAGTGAGGATTAGAATCAGTTGTAAAGAGAACAATATATACACGTGTTGGTGGTAAGCCGCTTTGGTTTCGAGTGTCTGACTCCCGTTCTAAGCCTGTGGCCGTTATGGGTCAAGGGTAGTAACCTGGGGCGGTTGCTTCCCTTCATTTACATTTAATACATACTAAGACATTACAAAAACAATTAAGAACAGACCGTTAATCATGCTGTTCATTATAAGCATAGATTGTATTGATAACTTAGCATGAATTGGTAACAGACCATCTATACTGAGAGACCTGCTGATAATCAAACCTATTAACAACGGCTTACAAGATAAGCCTGCTGATAGTTGCTATGTGACGTATGTCATCTGTTTTTGCTTCGTTTTGTTTTGTTTTTGTTTTCCATCAAATCTGCTCATTGAGCCGACTGGGAAAAATGGCGAATAGTGCACTTTTTGAAACGATGGACAGAAAGTATTTTTTCAATCCACCCCAAGTTGAAAGGTACGACCAGCGAACCAATAAAATCACACTGTTTATTATTTGACTAGATGGTAACTTAAAAAAATTATACAACATGAAATGATATTAAACCATCTATACCGGGAGATCCGATATATATATATATATATATATATATATATATATATATATATATATATATATATATATCTTCTATAAGAATTGAGTACTCTGGTGGATGAGGAATTTCTGCGTAAATGGATATATCGCTTAAATTCAGCCTCACTGACCACCCGGTTCCGTAGTCCACAGGTATTATATATATAAAATCTTATTCTGAAAACATTATATATATATATATATATATATATATATATATATATATATATATATATATATATATATATATATATGTATATATATATATATATATATATAATGTTTATATACATATATATATATATATATATATATATATATATATATACTTACTCTGAAAACATTATATATATATATATATATATATATATATAATGTTTTCAGAGTAAGTATGTATATATATATATATATATATATATATATATATATATATATATATAAACATTATATATATATATATATATATATAATGTTTTCAGAGTAAGTATATATATATATATATATATATATATATATATATATATATATATATATATATATATATATATATATATATAATGTTTTCAGAGTAAGATTTCTAAGAAGAATCTGAATTCTTTCTGTTGTTGATAATATTAGATCATAGTGCTCGATAGATATTTATCCAAGTAGATAACAAAACATAAAACTGGTTCTTGACTAGTACGTATGGTTGACCTCCATCTGAACTTTTTGCTTTTGATCTTTTTATATATCATATTTGATGAATAAATATTTTAGCTAATCAAGAATAGTTTGAACTCAAATTGGATTTTTTTATCAACTTTGTTGATTGAAGGTTTGTACAGTTCCAAAGAAACTAAGTGATCTCAAGAGAAAATGATATCCAATTACATCGTCTTTTTATATCCTTTTTGGCCTAAAATAAAAGAAGCAGCTACATTTTTCACGCTTATAATTTCAAGCCAACTTTATAGCTAAAAATGTTAAGTAAATGTTTACGTAAAAATCACTCAAAGGCTCCAGAAATGATTGAATGAATGTTCGAATTTTATTTCAATAAAGATCTTATTTAAAATCATGTTTTAATAAATAAATCATCTAAAAATCAAAATATCGTTCATATAATCTAAAAATTGTTATTTGTTGCTTCTGTCTTGATTCAATATCCCCACCCACTGTAAATACTACTAAGTATTATAACTGAGAAAGTAATTACTTTGTCCATCCCACCTGAACGAGTTCTTGGTCCACAATGTATTAACAAAAACAACAGATATATGACGTAGTATTACAAAATCCTTTATATCAGATCAATACGTTGATTAGAAATCAAGGTTAAAAAACAACAACAAATTACTGGATTCTGTTTCATTATTGCATTGATATCTGATATACTTTTTATCTATTTTCATTATTATATCAATTTTTAATCAATACATTGTATAATCATACTTTTTAGAACCTTGGAATTTAAAAAAGAATTTGAGCGTTCGAACATTACTTACAAGTATATTGATATTTGTGAAGGTTTGTAACTGAGTTTGCCTTCTCTTCCCAAAGTGGGTGTCATAGCTGGAGATACTTATTCAAGGTAATAAGTTACATTCAGGATTAGAGCGTAAAAAAATCAAGGATGTTTTGTCACATTTCAAGGGGTTATGGTTTGTTGTTTTTTTGTTTTGTTTTTAGTTTCAAATTTGGAAACCCTGTGATGTAATTTTAGAACACTTATTCCGTTTACTTTTATTCTCCTAAATATTTTTTAACATGACTTCATTTTCGGACAATACTATTTTCGTAAGTTTTTTCTAACAGGTATCAAAATAAAATTATAAACGGGAAAATGAATATTTCATTTAACTTCCATTAAATTTAAGATATGAAATTGGTGCACATTCAGAGACTTTGAAGCTACATTCTAGTTTATATTTTGACAGAAGTTTGGGGGCAGGGGATGTTACAATCAAGCAATACAGAGCTAGATGAATGAGCAAGCCATTGAAGAATATGGTGGAGAGTATCACAAACAATGAGAAAATGAATAATAAATTCAGAAAATTCAATAGTACTCATCCAAATTTGCAGCAGCATAGTCGTCCAGGGGCCTTCATTTTAGCAGTTGGGCAGAGCTAGCTCAACCTTCAAAAATATGAAGATGCCATTAATCCTAAAGAGAAGGGTGTATAACCAATGCATCCTCCCAATAGTCACTTATGGAGCTGAAACGTGGAACCTAACCAAGAGACAGACCTGTAAATTGAGAACCATTCAACGTGCACACGAAAGAATGATGATGGGCCTCACATGGAGAGACCACAAGACAGCACAGTACATCCGAGTCAGGGACATCATAGAATCCATTAAAAATCTCAAATGGCGGTGGGCTGGCCATGTTGCAAGAATGGTAGACAACCGATGGACATCACGACTCACGACATGGATCCCCCGAGATCACATGCACAACCGAGGCCGGCAAAATATTAGATGGAGAGAAGAGCTAGACAAGTTCAGGAAGTACTGGCTCTGCGACGCCCATGATAGAGAAGTGTGGCAAATCCTGGGGAAGGTGTATGTCCAACGACGGAAATTGAAAGACTGATGACGATGAAATTTAAAATATCTGATCTTAATAATGCTTAGGAAAACATTTTTAAAAAAAATAATATTTTCGCTTTATTGTTGCTTTTTCCTACATTTTTAACACTCGAGATTAACTTTCGCTTTAGCGTGTTCGTTGATGGAATAATTTTTGCATTGGTTTCATAAAATCTTAATAAAAAAATGTCTCCACAATATTTCAGTCAGAAAAATAAATCTATCAAATCTTTCAAAACATGACATTTTGTCTTATCGTCAATATTTAGTGTTATTTATTTTTCAGTTTCAATACCTAAAGCATCAAAAATATAATGGACTTTTTTTTTACTAGACGAAACTAATTTTTGGTAAGCCTCTTTGTACATCTTGTTCAATTTCCTGGAATTAAAGGTTATGCAGATCAAGATAAGGGAACTTTTATCATTTTTTACTTTTATCGATCAAAATCGGGAGGAATTTTTTTTCAAATTCAGGGGTCAGTAACAGAGGGACTTATTTAGATGTCAAAATCGAGCGGAAAAATCTAAGGGGGAATTATTTTTAGCATTTTCATGGTTCAACATCAAAATCTTTTTTCGCTATTAGAAAATGTTGAAGACGTTGAATTTTCTCCATTTCTAGAGGTCAAAATCATGGCAGAACTTTTTATTTTTATTGTCGGGGTCTAAATCGGGCTGGGGGAACTTTTTCTTCTCTTTCATGAGCAAGTCGAGGGGGAAATATATTTTCACTTTGCAGGAGTAAAATCGGCGCCTAACGTTTTAGGGGTCGAAATTGGTTTAGGGGAATTTTTCTTTCTCGGTTAGGGGTAAAAATTGAGAGGATATTTTTTCATTTCCAGGGAATGAATTTGAGCGGGTTCGTTTTTTCGCTTCTAGGTTCCAAGAGTACGGAGGGACTATTTCTCTTTCAGGGGTCTAAAGTAAGGAAAAACAATTGTTGTATTTGCAGTAACCCACGTCCCTGGCAACACCGGTTATTATTGCTAGTTAGCTATAAAGTTATCTGGAAATATTTTCATTTTTTTTAATTGAAAATCTTGCCATTTTAAGCCACAAAGGGAGGTAACTTCCTTCGATATTTGCACTCATCATTTTACTGCCTGATACGCAAGGATTGCCCTTAATATTTATCATCATGGTTACAGTAACCCTCATCAAGAGAACAACGTTTTACATAAGTACCTACAACGTCAGAACACTCTAAACAGACTCTCACCTAACCCATCTAGAAAATGAAATCATAAACATCAAATTGGACATCATCGGTATTAGCGAAATGAGAAGACTAGGAGAAGAACTAATAGAATTGAAAAACAGGCGTCTTCTCCACAACTACGGAGGAGAGAAAGTCAAACAAAGTGGAGTAGGCTTTCTCATCAATAAAGACCTCAAAGACAACGTGATAGCTCTCAAAGCTATCTCAGACCGCATAGCCAGCGTCACCATACGTCTCCCAAAGAGGTACAAGCTGAATGTCATCCAAGTCTACGCTCCCACTTCGCAATCAACCAAAGAATAATTGAACAAGTTCTATGATGACTTGAACTCCCTATAACAAGATGCAAAAAACAAAAAATTCAGCATCATCATGGGAGATTTCAATGCACAAGTAGGACAAGGAAACGAACGCTGCGTTGGAGATTTTGGATACAAAAGACGGAATGAGAGAGGGGAGGACTTTGTAAACTTTGCAACTGCAAACGACTTCAAAATCATGAATACATTCTTCAAAAAGAAACCCAATAGAAAGTGGACGTGGAAGAGCCCCAACCATGAAGCCAAAAACGAAATAGACTACATTTTAACGGATAAAAGCCACACCATCAATGACATTCAAATTCTAATCCAAGAAAACTTAGGAAACGACCACAGAATGGTAAGATGTAAGATGCAAGTAAACACCAATAAAGAACTCAGAAAAATGTTCCGCGCCAAACTGCAAGCACTAAACATACCAAATTAACTCACCCAACTCTTAGAGCTAAAATTGAAAAACAGATATAAAATCCTTACCGATGAAAACGACACCAACATCAGCGAAATCCACAGCAAATTATCAACCTCTCTAATAGAAACTGCTATTTTTAAACCAAGAAACACACAGACCATTAGCGAAATCTCAGATGAAACCAGGAAACTTATTGAAAAGCGTAGAAACCTCAAACCACCATCAACAAGGGAAAAAATGGGGAAGGCCGAACTAAACAAAACAATCAAAGAAACTAAGAGAAGATAAAAGAAGGTGCACCACAGCAAACCCATTCTCGAAAAACGGCGAGGCTTCAGAGTAATAAACTCACAGTATAGGACTGAAACAAATTCAAAGAAAACGGAAACACAACAGCGGAGACAGAATTGTCGAACACGCCCAAGAATTCTACCAAGAACTCTTCAAGACATTGGCAACTAAGCAACGACCGTGATACTCGGGATGCTGACAATCAGTTCGAGGACATCCCAGAAGTTACACCATGGGAGGTAAAACAAGCCATCAAACAAACAAAAAACAAAAAAAAAATGGAAAACCCTTGGACCACCAACAATCTACTCAAAAAAGCTAGAAAAGCCGTCAACAAAAAACTAGCTAATCTGTTCAACTTGTGTCTAGAACAGAGTTGAGTCCCGAAATACTGGAACACGGCAATCATAATGCTTCTACATAAAAAGGAAACGCCAAAGACCTCAGCAACTACAGGTCTATAAGCCTACTCAACTGCAACTATGAACTGTTCACAAAACCATCACCTACTGGATCACTAAAACACTAAAGAAGCTACTCGACCTAGGACCATCCCCATTCAATAAATCACATCAGTTGGCTGATGGTCGCCCGTTGGTGGAGACTAAGTGACAGGTAGTCTCCTCAAATCTCCAGCAGTGCTATGGCTTGCAGTTTCTCACCGGTTGCCTTGTGGTTATCGCTGAAGGCTGAGTGCCATTAAGTCTACTCAGGTCTCCACCCATTCTCTCATATATCACGTATCACCGCAGTGCTGTGGTTTGTACTATCCTTTCCTGGCCTGTTAGGCCATTGCTAACAACCTTTAAAGATATTACTTTTTTACATTATTATTATTATTATTATTATTATTATTATTATTATTATTATTATTATTATTATCAACATTTTGCCAGATCCTGGTATTTTTCCAGTTGGTCACTCTCCTTCATCTTTACTCTATGGTCTGCAGGCACGGCCACGTCTATTATTTGGCTGGTTTTCCTCTTCTCGTTTACAATTACTAGGTCTATGGGGTGGTCCGTTTGGATGCCAAGGTCCCGAAGTTATTTGTGGTTTCCATTCATCAGGGCTGTCTCTGGTTTGTGCTGGTACCACTTTTCTGCATGGTTAAATCTCATTCGTTTACTCAGTTCCCAAGTTTATCACTGTTGCTACTCTATCGTGTCTGTGTTTATACTCCTTCTGGGCTAGTTGATTCCAT